>VDFB02000003.1:189849483-190275813 GCA_007258455.2 Sequoia sempervirens | reverse complement strand
ATAGTAGATGTTGCAATCTAGTAATACATAAATATGTAGGACAATCGCTACTATTCCCTTTCTTAGTGTTATTTCACTCAATAGGGAACCAATAATCTTTTAAGACTTGAATACTTCTCATAAAATACTTTCAAACATAATAATACTTTCTTTAAATTTTATGAGAATACCTAGAAACTTGGAGTAGCTGCTAACCTTTCTTCTTGACCAAAAATATTGTAAATCTGACACTTTCTTCACATCTTCAACAAGTTCTTTAGATAGAGTTGCCACCTCTCTCCACAAAGGATTGAACTTTAAGCAGTATGAAGCTCCTTCAAAGTTTTTTGCAACAAACTCACTTCCAAGTCTGAAAAATTCAAAATCTAGACCAGATGTTCATATTCACCAAATTCTTAACTCTATGCAAATGGATATTCTTCTAATTCTCCCCAATGAAGTCACCATTTCTATTGGTGACTCGGATGGGAAAATAGGATTCCACAATTTTCAAATCTCTAGTCACAAACTATTTTGAAACTTCAATGACTCTTTAAGGTAAGATGATCTTCAACCAGAATTTTCTCAAATTCTTCCCTAACAGAGTTGCCATTTATGTTGGTGATTCTTCCAACAAAACCTTGCAATTCTCTAAAGAGTAGCCAACCCTTATGATTAAGAATCTGCAAGGCTAGTGGCCAACACAACTAGTAAAGGATTTTGAGGTCTTTACTCCTACACTTTAGGCTCTATGGGACCTAGGAGGGTGTTCCATATTGTGTCCGCGTGAAGTATATCTAGTTGGTAACACATCTATATACAGATTGATTCCTATTTATTACAAATAAATGCACATCACTGAAGATTTGGTAGACCTTTGAATGAAAGAAAATCTATTTGCTAAGAATCAGGGGTATTCCAAACCCATACACTATAATTGAAAATATTTTTAAATGAATGTTGTTCTCATTTTATATCCATGGCCAAGTATGCTAATAGATCATTTTCATGCAAGATTATCTAACAAATAGACCATTGTTTCATCAATTGGGACAATGGAGTCAAATATGCAAGAACCAATAATATATATAAGCTATTTAATTCAAAAGTTGGTGGACTATTTCCATAGTCCTTTGCACTATGAAAACTCACAATGCCTGAAACAATAAATTCTTACCAAATCCGATGTAATTCCTTACAAATCTATAACCCTCTTCAAGCATTTAATCAAATTTTTGAGTTAAATCTAAAACAAAATCTATGGCAGCCATTGCAAGGAAAATCAAAGAAAGATGTTGCGATGTCTAATGAAGAATGGGATATTTTGGATAGAAAGACACCAGGAACCATTCGGTTGTGCCTGGAACTATCTGTGGTGTTCAATATAATAGAAGCAAAAAAAAAGTGGATTTGATGGAAGCTAAAGCTAAATTGTATGAAAAACCCTTTGTGTCAAATAAGGTATTTCTCATGAAGTGTTTTTTTAATCTAAAAATAATTGAAGGTTGATATTTGATAGATCATTTAAATGAGTTTAATACGATTACCAATAAGTTAACTTTTATTAAAGTGAATTTTGATGAAGAGGTGAGGGCTCTCTTAGTTTTATTTTCTTTTCCAAAAAGTTGGAATAGCTTGGTAATGACTGTAAGTAACTCTATCTCTGGTTCAAATACATTGAAATTTGATGATGTTGTTGGTATTATCCTTAGGGAGGAAATGCGGCAGAAAACCACATGTGAGACTTCAACATTGGATAATTCTTTGATTGTAGATAATAGGGGAAGAACAAAAGAGAGAGGAAGAATCCAAACAAATCATGGGAAGTCATGAGGGAAGTCAAAGAAATACATATCTAAATCTAGAGGAAAATTGGATTGTTGGCACTGTGGAAAGCCAAGACACTTGAAGAAGAATTTTTGGTCTTGAAAAGGAAAACAAGGAGATGGACAACATGATGACAGTAAGGGAGCTAATGTTGCAAGTAATAAATTGTAAGATGCTTTAATTCTATGTTTAGATAATGCTAATGATTCATGGGTAATAGATTTAGGGGCTTCAAATCATGCCACCCCCCATAGGAAATATTTTATAGATTATGTTAAAGGTGATTTTGGATAGGTATATTTGGGTGATGATGAACCCTGTCAAATTTTTGGAAAAGGAAAGATAAAAATCAACTTGTAGAATGGAAATGGCGAGTTGCTATAAGAAGTAAGGCATGTTCCAAATTTGAGAAGGAATTTAATTTCTGCAGGACAACTGGGTAGTGAAGGTTGCATAGTTACATTTAAAAAAAAAAAGTTTGGAAGATCACTAAAGTTGCATTAGTATTAGCTAAAGATGAAAAGGTGGGAATAGTGTATTTGTGTACTGGTAATACTTATTCTATCTTAGCTACTACAAAAATAGTTGCTACTGAGACAATTGGAGCACTTGTTGCAGGGACAAAAATAGAATTGTGGCACCATAGACTTGGGCACATGAGTGAGAAAGGGATGAAGATCCTTCATTCCATAAATTTGCTACCAAGTCTAAAGTAGATCGACTTGGAGTTTTGCAAAAATTGTGTTTATGGAAAACAAAAAAGAGTTTGATTTCTCAAAGTTGGGAAAGAGAAGAAGAGTGAAAAGTTAGAGCTTGTGCATTTAGATGTATGGAGACTTGCTTAAGTATCTTCTCTTGGTGGCTCTTACTACTATGTTACTTTTATTGATGATGTAACTAGGAAAACATGGGTGTATTTCCTAAAATAAAAATTAGAAGTATTTGAAACTTTTAAAAAGTGGAAATATTTGGTTGACACTGAGATAGGAAAAAGGTTGAAGTGTCTTAGGTATGATAATGGAGGCAAGTATTGCAGTAGAGAATTTGAAAACTATTGTTCATACAATGGAATCCATAGGTAGAAAATAGCTCCTGGAACCCCACAATAAAATTGTGTGTTTGAGAGGATGAATAGGACCATCATGGAGCATACAAGGAACATGATATTGCATGTTGGACTACATGTTGGACTACCCTTATAATTTTGGGAAAATGTTGTACATACTGTTGTTTATTTAATAAACAAGGGACCTCCAAATCCTTTGAATGGTGGCATTCCGAAGGAGACATGGATGGGTAAAAAGGTAAAATATTTGTTTTTGAAAATCTTTGGTTGTGAAGCTTTTGTCCATGTTGATATTGAAAATAGAACCAAGCTTGAGGCTAAGTCTAAAAAATGTTCCTTCATTGGATATGGAGTAGATGACTTTGGTTATTGGTTATGGGATTATGAAAATCATAAAATCATTAGGAGTAGAGATGTTATATTCAATGAGAAGTTCATGTATAAGGATCAGATGTAGGAAAGGAAGCATGAACAGGCCGAAAAGGAATATGTCATGTTGGATGAAATTCTAGAACATAAAATGCCAGTGTACCTAATGTTCAACAACAACAAGTTGTCACATAGACTACTGCAAGTGTTACACATTCTACAAGGATAACTAGACCTCCAAAAAGATTTTCTCCATCATTATATTCTATATTATTAACTAATTTTGGTGAACCTGAAGATTATGAAGAAGCAGTGTAGGTAGATACCAAAAATAGTGTGAGCTAGCATGAAAGAGGAAATGGATTCCTTGTTGCAATATTAGACTTGGGACTTAGTCCAATTACCTGTAGGTAAAATAGCATTGCCAAATAAATGGTTTTACAAGTTGAAGGAAGAAGATGGAGGCAAGAAAAGATATAAGGCCAAACTTGTGGTAAAATGTTTTGCACAGAAAAAGGTATAGATTTTGATGAAATATTTTCTTCAGTTGTAAAGATGACTTCTATTAGAACTATTCTAAGTCTTGTGGATGTAGAAGACTTGCATCTTGAACAACTATATGTGAAAACAACATTTCTCCATGGGGATTTGGAAGAGTAAATATACATGCAACAACCATAGGGATATGAGGTCAAGGGTAAGGAGGAATTTTTGTGCAAGTTAAAGAAGTGTTTGTATGGCCTGAAGCAAGCACCTCAACAATGGTATTTGAAATTTGATAATTTTATGGCTTAAAAAAGTTAAAAAAGATGTCATTCTAATTATTGTGTTTATTTTAAGAAATTGGATAATGGAAGCTATATGATGCAGGAGCATCCGGGCTCACAAGTAATCTTGTATATATATTTTATTTATTTAACCCATTTTTTTGTCTTGTAGGTTTCTAATGAAATTTGGAGTAAATAAAATATTTTTTTTAATTCTCCTACACTCCAAGGAAAAGACAAGGAAAATTTTATATGGACAAAATCCTAGTCACCTACATGCTAGAAGACAAAGATTGGACAATGAAGAGTCTTCAAAGCACCCACGTCATGAAGGAAAGAAACAAAGGAAGCATAAGAGTCATCTTTCTCCAAGTTGGATGCCACCAAGCAAGAAGAATACAAAGAGTCATTCGAGCCCAAAAGAGGAAGATGAAACTTGAAAAAGGAGATATTATAAGTAGATGGAAGTTTGGCTCCAAAGAGGATTGAAAAAAAAAAAGAGGAGAGCCCAAGTCTATTTTTTATTTTTCTAGGTCATCAATTTATTTTGTTGAGGCAAAGAAAGTGGACATTCATGGTGACTTGTTAGGTGAATTTTTTTTGAATTTTGTAAGTTTGTAAAGGAGGAAAGAAATTTTGTAAGAGAAATTTCCTAGTTGGATTTGTGGAGGCTATGTATGTGTTATCATCTTGATTAGCAACAATAAAACATTTGGGTTGTGAGAATTTTCTTCTATGTATGTTTTATGAAATTCTCAAGATATAATGTTACTTCATAGGTTAAATTGTTACTACAACATTCACAAAATATATTCATTTAAGGGCTACAAGTTTAAGAGGTTAATCCACATTTATTTTGCTGCAACTAAAGGAATCAAAGGAATAAATGACAATCCTTAAGAGTTGGAATTTATCAAAGTTAATTTTCATCTAGGAGAAGAGGAGTAATCTTGACAAATAACAATCTTAAGGCTGAAATTTAACAAGGATATGTTGGCACATACAATTTGTTACAATATTTGAAGTTTTGAGAAAATGATTATAAGAATTTGAAGGCATGAATATTGTTGTTATCACATAAGTGAAGTTGATAGCTCTGCATCAAATTGGTATTAGAGCAGGAGATCTTGAGAGTTGAGAGAATCCACCAGGACCGTGTGTGAAGAATTGGTAGAGTGAAGAAGCCTTAAGAGGCTATTGATTCTATAGGAATCATGTTGGTTGTTTTCCAACAGAGATGAAGTTGGGTAGAAGGTGTGCAAACTTCCTCCACTGTGTGAAAGTGGGTAGAGGGGGTTTTGAGAGGTGCATCTTCCATAGTCTTTGTTGGGTAGAGGATAGTTGTGGGATTTGCTAGATATGGAAATGTGTGATTATCTCCATATTGTGAGATAGGATTATGCAATTTTTGTGGTTAATGTGTATGTGTACATGTAAGAAATGTCTTCAAGAAAGAGGGAGAGTATGAGTTTAGACTTGGGTAAAGCTTTAAAGATTTTTTTTATTGAAAGAAGAGAAAAGAGGTTAGGTGCATAACGTAAGGACAAGTTCTAGGAAAAAATGAAGAGAGGAAAGACCTGCACTCAAGTGGACTTGAGTTTCTTTTCCCCTTAGGTGTATGATGCAAGAGCATCCGAGCTCACAAGAAATCTTACATATATATTTTATTTATTTAACCCATTTTTTGTCTTGTAGATTTCTAATCAAATTTGGAGTAAATAAAATAAATATTTTAATTCTCTTACACTCCAAGGAAAAGACAAGGAAAATTCCATATAGACAAAATCCTAGTCACCTTCATGCTAGAAGACAAAGATTGGACAACAAAGAGTCTTAAAAGCACCCAAGTCATGAAGGAAAGAAACAAAGGAATCCTAAGAGTCATCATTCTCCAAGTTGGATGCCACCAAGCAAGAAGAAGAATACCAAGAGTCATTGGAGCCCAAAAGAGGAAGATGAAACTTGGCAAAGGAGATATTATAAGTAGATGGAAGTTAGGCTCCAAAGAGGATTGAAAAACAAGAGGAGAGCCCAAGTCTATTTCTTATTTTTTCAGGTAATCAATAGGATGCCCATAGGTGATGTTGAAGATAATTCTCCAAGGGAACTACATCAATTTTGTTGAGGCAAAGAAAGTGGACGTTCATGGTGACTTGTTAGGTGAAAAATTTCTGAATTTTGTAAGTTTGTAAAGGTGGATAGTTGGATTTGTAAGAGATACTTCCTATTTGGATTTGTGGAGGTTATGTATGTGTGTTAACATCTTGATTTGCAACAATAAAACATTTGGGTTGTGAGTATTTTCTGCTATGTATGTTTTATGAAATTCTCAAGATATAATGTTACTTCATAGTTGAAATTGTTGCTACAACATTCACAAAATATATTCATTTAAGGGCTGCAAGTTTAAGAGTTTAATCCACATTTATTTTTCTGCAACTAAAGGAATCGAAGGGATAAATTACAATCCTTAAGAGTTGGAATTTATCAAAGCTATTTTTCATCTAAGAGAAGAGGAGTAATCTTGACAAATAACAATCTTAACACTGAAATTTAACAAGGATATGTTGGCACATACAATTTGTTACAATATTTGAAGTTTTGACCAAATGATCATAAGAAATTGAAGGCATGAATATTGTTGTTATCACAATGCACATAAGTGAAGTTGATAGCTTTGCATCACTATATTATCTTGTTGCTTTATGTTGATGACATGCTTGTTGTTAGATCTAACATGCAATATATTAATGAACTTAAGAAACAATTAGAAAATTCATTTTCTGTGAAGGATTTGGGTGTAGAAAAATAAATCCTTGGTATGAGGATCACATGAGACAGGACAAATAGAAAATTATTTTTGTCTCAAAGTGAGTATGTAAAGAAAGTGTTGAAAAGGTTTAACATGCAAAATGCAAAAGCCTAGTCAGTACACCTTTTCCTAGTCATATAAAGTTGCCTAAGGAGATGAGTCCAAAGACACAAGAGGAGGATGAGAAAATTTCTAAGATACCATATGCATCAATAGTTGTTAGCTTGATGGATGCAATGGTATGCACAAGGCCAAATCTTGCACATGCAGTGGGAGTTGTGAGCAGGTATATGAGCAATCTAGGAATGGAACATTGGAATGCAATAAAATGGATTCTTCAATATTTGTGAGGTACTACTTCAAAGAAACCATGCTTTTGAGGAAAAAACTCAGCTCTAAAAGGATATATTGACTCTGATCTAGCAGGTGATATTGATAGCAGGAGGAGTTCTATAGGTATGTTTTACTATAAAAGGTACTACAGTCAGTTGGATTTCAAGATTGCAAAAGGTTATTGTGCTTTCAATCACTGAAGCTGAGTATGTTTTTGCTACAGAAGCCAACAAGGAGATGATTTGGTTACAATGTTTTTTGGGGGAATTGGTACAATGACAAGAAGATAGTCCTTTGTACATTGATAGGGCCAGAGTGCCATTCATCTTGCTAAAGACTCATCTTTGCATTCAAAAGCACATACAACTCAGATATCACTTCATCCAATCAGCTTTGGAGGATGGGTAGTTGAAGTTGGTGAAAATTCACACAAGTGAAAATCCTACAAATATGTTCACAAAGGTAGTTACACAAGAGAAACTAATTTCCTCGCCAATTTTTGTTGGCCTTCATGACTGATAATGGTGGATACAAGAAAGCAGTTAGACCTGTAATCTAGTGGGAGTTGCAAGTGTAATAGTGCCATCTAGGATCAGTCTCCAAGTGGGAGATTGTTTGGTGTGGAGCCTTATCAGTCTCCAAGTGGGAGACTATTGATATGTGGTGATTGATCATGTAAATAATGAAAACCCAATGGAAGAATACTTAGTTAAAGTTGACAGACTGGTCGTGCAAATACTTAGTTAAAAAAGGTTGGTGTTGTGACTTCTTTGTCGCACGATTGCGTCGAAGTAGAACTTTCAAACCTCATGTTAGGAGTTTTGAATTTTTGAAAAACTCTGACTTATCAATCCCAAAGGCAATCGGGTGAAGGTTTAAATGTCGATAGGAGTGCCAAGTCGGGAGATCAGGGGGTTAGGAAACTTCAGAACCCCACGACTTGGTTATAAAACTCTTGGAACCCACGACAAGCCGATGGAGGTAGGGACCCCTTGGTAGTTTCTCTATGTGAAGCAATGACAATAGTAATTAGAAAGATCCAATGGTGCCCGCTAACTCCATGCCCCTTGTGGTGGGTCTTGACAGACTCCTATGGGGTGTGTTGGATTGGCTAAGTAGTGTATGTTTATTGACTCGGTTGACTCATGGATGATGTCAAAGTGGGACCCGAATGATGCGATGGTCGACAAGATTGGACAAGTGTTGTGTCAAAACATGGCATGGATTTATTTGTTGATTCGAAGTTGTTGTTGTGAATCAATGATCATTAGACCAAACTGTATTTGTTGATAATGATGTAACTGTATTATAGAATCAAGTTGCTCATTGGTTGGACAATCAGTAGTACAATATGGAGAGATTATGCCTATCTGAGGAATGAGTGAGATAATGAGGGATGTAAGTTGTGATGTATGTAATTTGTAGGTGTTGCTCGAACGCGAGGGTAATTCATGAGACTATAATTGGGGTTTTGCATTGGATAATAAAATTATTTTGGTGGATGAGTTTCTGTGCATGTAGCCTATATTGGGTGAACCATGTTAAATTTTTGTGTCGATCTATTTTGTGTTGTTCTTCATTGTTATTTCTAGGTCCTTTAATCTTCATATAGTTTTTAATATTTATTGCTCTGATTTGACTGATTCATAACAATAATCATATCTAACTTGAAGCAAATAAACAAATCTACTATGCAAAGTAGATAATCAAAATATACTGCTACATCAATCAAAAATAAAAATTCAATATGAACATTATCAATTCTCCATATTGCTAGGAAAAGGAGGTGGAGTGAGATATCCACCAATAACTAACTCCGGTCCACTTGTAGGAGTTGTTACTTGGTTAATAGAGGTTTGAAGGCAAGTTACTATTTGAGAAAACAATGTCTGGCTTGCATCTACAGTTATTCCCAATTGTTGGGAGGCACTCCCAACTTGCATATTGTTATTGATCCACTTAACCTACATGGACAATAAATATAGAATAACTTGTTACTAAAGCATAAATATGAGTTCAAATATCCAAAAAATAAACAATCATGATCACAAAAGGCTTTAAGAAGTTGCACCCTTACATTCAGGTTGTGTATGTATATCTACAAGAAAATTCATGTAATCCAAGGTTTTACTTGTTTAAATCAAATAGTGCATGGTTTGTGCTTTAAAATATATATATGTGTGTGTATACATGTGCATGCACATAAACAACTATATATGTATGTATGCATGTGTGTATGCATTTATAGTATACATATGTATATGTATATATGTGTTTGTGTTTGTATATATATATATACACACACACACATATATATCTATTTCATTCACAATCTATGTATCCTGAAATCAATCTAACAATGTTCTATTTCATTCACATTATATGTTATGATTTCATAGTATACCTTAAAGAAAATCATTATAGTGAAATCCTCGATGCCATACAAATTGATTGTAAAACGTAGCAAAATGTGGAATGACCCTTGATGCCAACTGAAACCCATTATTGAACATACGGAATGCCAGGGGAAAGGAAAATAGATTAACACATATCGCATCTAAGTTTTCCAGGATGAAGAAACCAAGGAGCTTTTTTTCCCACATAATGCAGTTAGAAGTGTTATAAAATTCATGGCAAATATCATGAATTTTATAACACTTCTAACTACATACTTTGCAGGGTAAGAGCACTTTCATGCATTTGCCTGATATTTTTCACATGATAATAATATAAAGGAAGAAGATACTTGTCTCTTTGGCCAGTTGAACAACAATCTAAACAAATAAGAAAATGGCAGTATCAAGCAAAAATACACAATCTATATTGCATATCAGGGCACCCTACATTGCAGTGCATTATAAAGGAAATATTTAAAGGTTTAATACTAGGAAGCTAGGGGAAATTTATTTACTTGACCACATGATTATGTGCACTGCATTCATGTATACGTCTACTTCAACACAAGTCATCGGGCAATTTTTAGCCTCTAAATAATTATCTCTCGCGGTTTTGAAGAGTCATGGCAATATGAAACTGAAAGATGCAATCTATATTGCATATCAGGGCACCCTACATGGTAGTACAATACAAAGGACATACTTTCAAATCTATAGTTCTCAAGAAAGCTAATCAAATATGCTAGTTACTTGGATAGTAGCCTAATGCAAGGACAATCATAGAGCAATGTGAAAGTATTTGATGGTATGGAAATGTTAGAGTTATATAAATTAGAAATATATATAATATGATATAGATATATATATCTATATAAGATTATACATATATACATATATATGTATGTGTATATATGTATGTAAATGCATATATATATGTATATATATGTGTATGTGTATGCATATGTGTATATATATACACATACATATATATAATCTGATAAAACCCTATACCCTCCAACACCCTATCCTACTTGATATGATGAAGCCCCACACGACATGACTGCATATATATATATTATATATATATGTATATATATATATGTATGTATATATGTATGTGTATGTGTGTATGTGTGTGTCTATATATATATATATATAATTTGATAAGAATATATCATTGTCTTCAAATTTTAATTACTAAAAAAAGAAAACCTCTACCCAAATAAGTGGAAGAAAATAGATTAACCCATATCATTGTGTGAAAAATATAAGGGGGGGGAATGGGTAGAGGTATCCTAAAACTAGGAGAGTTTGCATGATGTGTAATCCTAAAACTGCTCAATAAATTGGGACAAAAACTATATACCCATTAAATTTCATGATTATTTACAAGGGATTCAAAATATAACTATGATATGATTAAAAAATGGATAATGTTATTGTTATTATATTTTATGTATGCAATTGGAAAGCTTTACTAAGGTTAATGTTGTTGTTATAATCTTTTATGTCTAATGTATGTAGGTGATAAAAATGTAATTATGATATGATTAAATAATGGATAATGAACATATTGTTTGTAAATTTTCACTCTTTGATTTTGAACAACTGACTGAAAATAGAATAATTTGTATGCCTCAAAATAATGTAAACACTGAGTACATAAATATAAAATAGTATATTGATAAATAAAAACATGAATTTAGTTATTCTAGGTGTAACAACCTAAATAAGCTCCCTTTTAAGAGGAATGTACAGAGGTTGCCTTAGTAACTTAGTGAAAGTAGAGGAGAATTCATAATGAAAATGACCCTAGAAATTTCATCTTATAAAATCATTCAAATGTGTAAATTGAATGCACGGAATTGTGGTGGTTGATTTTCAAATTTGAATTTTCATGGGAAATGATGTGTCATTTCATTTTACAGTGACCATTTATGCCTGAGTTTTGTCGTGGTTTTAAGAATTCAATTTTATATTTGTTTTAATTGACAAAATAGGCGGCTTGCATAAATTCAGTCATATATATGAATTATAATATGTTATTTGGTTTATTGAGGATCCTTACACCATTAACTATGTGTGCAGGTACTAGACATAGATGGAGTTAATGCATGAAGATGTGATAGGAAGTGTGGGTGAATGTGCAATTGATAGCTCATAAATCTTATCAATGTTTTATATTATGTCAAATTTTGCACCATTAACTGTTCATATCTACATGTAAATACGATGTATTTGAAGCTTTGAGCCACTTGCATAGAGTGGTAATTGTAAACATACATGTACTTATATTAATGCAAAAATGACTTTATTTTGTGCAACTTGTCTTGTGTTGAAAACATATATGTACCAATAGATGTTTAAATTTGTTTTTTTTTTGGTTAACTACACATTTAGTAGTGAGCATATATTGGTGTAATTTGTAAATATTTATTAGCATAATTAAAACAATGTAATGATTAAAATATAAACGATTATTGGGTGTCAGGTAAGCATGGAGTAAACATCAATTGGAACATGGTTAATAATCAATACATTTCCTCTAAAGTTTACATTTGTGGAATAAATGGTGTCTCATTTTTCAACTCTTTTCATAATCATTTTGTGATTGAAACAAAAAAAAAATTATGAGTTGGGCATATTCAACAAATGTGAAGGTGCAAATTCAAGTCTATTAATAATTTTTTTGTCTAGTTTTCAATTCTATTAATGATCCTTATAAATGCATATCCCTTTAACTAGAAATAACAATTAATTCAAATTGTTAAATGAATCTAGTATATAGATTTCTAATAGATCACATGGACCAAATTTTATTGTTAATGATGGTAGATTCTAGTATCACACATCTAATTTCATTAAATATTTCTTGTTATATGTGTTGGAATATGTAATTTCTCCCATAACTAAATAGAGTATATAACTTGTTCTAGGAATTTTTAGATAGAAAAATTGTTTTCTATTTTTAGCAAGCTATTATCTTTGGCATGCCAATCTATAAAGGGCCTTGTTGTAGTAAAGACCTCTATATATTGAGACAATTGTAATGCTTTTAGTATCATGTAATCATGTGATCAAGTGATCAATGAGTTGTAGTTGGTGACTGTTGTAGCATTTTAGGTATATATATATATATATATTGAGTGTGAACAATTTGTTTAAACAAGTTGAATTTGTGTGCTTTAATTTTACCTCCAACCTCCATTAATGTGAAATATAAATTCTACTTTTTGTTGTAGAGAGACAATGAACATGTGATTGTACTTAAAGAAATTTTTTGGCTAAAATCTTAATTTTTTATTCATTTTTGACAAGGAGTTAACTAGTTTAGGATATTAGTTATTCAATTATAGGTAATAAATGACAAGTTTAGCATTTTTTTTGAATAACTAGTCTTTGATTGCTCAAGTTGTTAGTTAGTACCTTAAGCTTTTGTCATGTGGACCTTTTTGTAATAATCTATGTTATGGACCAAATTACCTATTCCTATTTATTGCATCATCCATCTCTACTATACTTCTAGAATTCCTCATATAAACATGCATTTCCTCCCAAATTTTCTTCTCCTTTATGCCTATTGAAGTTTCAAACTTATCCATCTAGGAATACCTTATTCCATCACCCATATTCATTCCCTTCTCCTATTAGGTTATCATAGTTGTCCATCCCATCATATATTTCCTTTGAACCCTACTTTTTTCTCTTGTCTTGTCAGAGTTTCAGACTTTTCCTTACCATCATGTCTCTTTCTTTAAATCTAATCTCCAAATAGTGATAAGAGTCATGAAGTATATTTGACTCATGAAATCCAACACTTCCACCCTTTTTCATTGTTCGCCTCACCAACCTTCTATATTATTGAACTGCCATTAAGGATCAGATGGATGATGCATCTTCTAAAAGGTTTTTCATGAGCATAAAAGAATCATTTTATAATGGGAATGTGGATCCATGTGTACTTCTAGCATTGAAAATAAAGGCGTGGCCTTAACTACCATTAATGTGATAGTTAGGGTTTCAAACCCTATGAGATCTCATGATTATTATAGAGCACATTTATAGGATTAAAAAATTATTTTCTCATAGTTCTTATGTACATCCAATGTGGCATGATTTTAAGGATAACTCAAAGGAAAATGTCACCCATTAGGTATGATCATTATTTAAATGTTGTGTACATGACATGAGATATTAGCATTTAATATAGGTTTTAACATGGATTCTAGGAGTATTAAGGATTCAAAGTATGAAAAATATATTATTATCAAATATAAATAAAAAACCATAATCAAAAACTATTGTGAACATGTGTCTTCGACCATCTATATATATGTGGAAAAAATATATAGGTTTGTGGGAGATTGAAGGAAAAAAACCCCTTGGATCTCACATGTTAAGAATAAAAACCCTCTAGTTAAAAGGAATGATCTCACTCAAAGGTCATGTTTATGCTTTCATGGGGGCAAATACTAGTGATATCACATTTGCATGATTGTAGTTATCATGGTTCATGGGGTGTAGACATTGTATTTTAGTTTGTATAAATATTGTAGCAAAGTGATGTAATGTATTTTCATACTTGTTTCATATAAGAATATTCATGCAATTCCTTCTTCCATATGTGGGCTCAACTAGTAAATCTAGGAAATCAATGTAGTCGTAGCATTATCATTATTGCCATTTTTATTATAATTGTAGTTTATTTTGGTATAATCCCATGATATTCCAAATAAAGAAATGAGGATAAATTAACTACAAAATGGATATAAAAATAGGAAATAATTTACTTTTCATATCCCAATTTGGTGGGTCATTGCTGCTAGTCCACTAGGAAAAAATAAAATGAGTTAAATGCATAAAAATTCCTCTATGAAGCATGGTTTTAGTTACTTAGAGGGTAGCCAATGACCCTCATCCTAAGCACCTACAAAAATTCTTAGGAGATAATTTCATTTTGAAGATCTTTAAATATATAAATTACAAATATGGAAAAAAAAACCAAAAAATGGATTTTGATATTTCTTAATTCAACCATGCAAATGCCATCAAAATTATAGTTTTGAGGTATTAGATAATGGTGGAAAATATGGACAACCAAATGAGTACAAATTAACTAATTTCATTTAACTTTGGTGCTCCAACTTAGTGGGGTCATAGCTCCTCGCCAATTGGGTGAGAACTAAACTAGTTGGATGTGTTGGAAAGGTCTCTAAGAGAGATAATTCAATTTCCTTGGAGGGGAGCCTATGACTTTACTAGATTAAGAAACCAAAGAAAACCTCAAAAGGAAAATTACAATTTGAAGGCCTCCAAAACTACATATCATAAAGACATAAAATGTCAAAAATAATATTTTTAAGGAGAGAGGACAGAAGAGGTTTGTCTTAAATTCTTTATTTCAATTCAGAATCTAACTTAAATCTATTATTGCTTAAGAAGTAAATGATTCTTATTTAATTTTGAATTCTAATTCTGGCATGATGTTGAATATGAGATGTGTGATTCATATTTCAGTTTGTGAATATTATTGTGCCCTATATGAGATGTATGATACATATTTCAGTTGTAAATATTAATGTGCCCTAACACTATGAATGATTAAATGCTATGATAGAATGTTCATATGCAAGTTTATTAGCAAGTGTTTCCTCATCATGCAATTATTGTTTCATTCTTATGATTATAACTGTTGTAGTAATTCCTTACTCTTATGATGACAAATCTAGGCAATGTAAATTAATTGTATTTAACTCTTTTGGATGGTTCTTATTGTAATTTGGGTGTCTGTTGTTACATTTTCCTATATTTGGCCATAAAAATTCCATTTAAATTCTCCTCCTGAGGTATCCAATAGTGATAAAAAATATGAACACAACTTTACATTAAAATTTAGATACAATTTGAGAAAAGGGGAAAAATTGAGCTCAAAAGTACTATCACCTATCTCTTTGAGGATGGTATAGGCTACCTATTGAAGGGGATGAAATTTATTGTATGGTTTTTAAAGCCACTCTTTCTAGAGATGAAGAAAAACTTGAAAATGATGAGGTGTATGATCTTCACTATGCAACAACAATAATTATTGAAGTTGAACAAGATGGATTTTTTTCAAAATTTAAAGAGCTTATACAATGTATGAAAAACTCTATGGAAGATACACATGACTTCAACTCTATTTTATTGAATTAATTTTTTCCAACTTATACATTTTATATATCAAATTAGAAAAACTTACTTGTACTAAAACTATTAAATTATGGTTCCCATTGGAAATTAAAGAGTCACCACACTCATGTTCTCCTTGGACGTTTAGATGGATAGCTAAATTAGGACAATTAACTATAAAAATAAAAGACAACAAGGAATTTATTTGATTTTAGTACCCCAATTTGATGGGGTGATAACTTTTATTCCCTTGGGTAAAAATTGAAGTAGTTTGATGCATTGGAAATGTCTCCAAGAGATAGTTCAATTTTCTTGGAGGGTAGCCTATGGCTTAAAGGCTTCAAAAAATGTAGATTATAAAGATGTAGGAAATACCAAAAAATACAATTTTAATATTTCTTAGATTTGACCATAAAAATGCCATCCAAATGCTCTTTTTGAGGTGTCCAACAATGATAGAAAATATAGATGCAACAACTCTACATTGGAAATTGGATGCAATATGAGAAAAGCGATAGCTTAAGCTCAAATCTATTGTCACATACCTACTTTAGGATGGTTTAGGGTCCATATTAAAGGGTAAAATATTTATTGAGTTTCTATTGAATCCATTCTTTTTGGAGATAAATTTAAAATTTGTAACCAACCTAAAATATATGAGTTGTATGAATCTAAATTTACAACAAAAACAATCACTCAAGCTAAACAAGATGGATTTTATTTAAAATTTAGAAATATTTTATAATTTATGCAAAATTTTGTGGAAGAGATGCATGCCTTAAACTCTACTCCATTGATTCAAATTCTACCAATATAGGCCTTTTACAAATCAAACTAGAAAATTTTCTAAAACAAGTAAATTTGGTTCTCATAAAACTATATAAGTTATCACATGTGTTCTCCTTGGAATTTCAAATGGAGGATTGAATGATAGTAAATTTACTGTAAAATGAAAATAAAAGTATGAAATCATTAATTTTTGTACCCCAAATGTGTTGGGTAATAACTACTAGAATGTTGAATGAAAGATAAACTATTTAGATGTATTTGAAAGTTCCCTAAGAGACCTAGTTTGAGTTTCTTAGAAAGAAACTAAGGTCCCTCCTCCTAGTTAAACAAATAAATTCTCAAGGGCCAATTCTAAACTAAAGGCCTCCAAAAATATAGACTACAAAGATTTAGGAAAAAAAAAAATTCAATATTTCCTAGATTTAACCATTCAAATGCTCCTTCTAAGGTGTCCAATAATGGTGGAAAATATGGATGCAAAATATATATTAAAACTAGATGCAGTCTAAGAAAAAGAGGGAAAATTGAGGTCAAAGGAGTTATCACTTATCTACTTGAGGATGGTGTACAATCCATATTGAAGGGGATGAATTTTCTCATGTGACCTCTAAAGTAGTTATTTCTAGAGATGAAGTGTAACTTTGTCACTAACCAAATATTGATGAGGTGTACGATATGAAATAAGAAACAATAAATATTATTAAAGCAAAATAAGATGGTTTTTTATTCAAAATTGAGAGAGATTATACAATATATAGAAAAATATATGGAAGAGATGCATGTGTTCAACTTTAATTCATTGATTTGAATTTAGACAATTTATACATTTTGCAAAAAATAGAAATTTACCAAACTAGTAAATTATGGTTTACATAAAAAAATAAGGAGTCACTAGACCTATTTCCTCATAAGAAATTGAAATGGACAATTGGATGAGGATAAGTTAAATAAAAATTAAAAGAAAACTAGGAAATTATTTAATTTTGGTACCCCAATTTAATGGGGTTATAAGTCTTAGCTTGTTGGGTGAAAATTAAACTAATTCAATGTGTTGGAAAGATATTCAAGTGAACTAGTTCAAGTTTCTTAGAGGGAAACCTACATCTCTGTTTCTAACTATGATGTGGAAAAAAGGTATCTAGGGTCTAAATCACACTTTCTCCTACATTACATTAGAGAGAGCCAAAATTGACAACATACACCCACTCAACTACAAACCTCAATGGAAGAGCCTGAATGGAGGATTAGGGTTTTGGTTCTTTCTTTAGGGGGAGTTTGATATATTGATTTGATTGATTAAGAGTTGACTTGATTTGGTTATACAAATGTATACCTAGGTTAACTATGAAGCTACAACAAATTGATGAAAATACAAAGAATTGCAGAACTGAAACATAGAAAAGAACAATAGAGTAGCAGAATGTAGAGATAAAGGAACCTAGCATATAAATTAGGACTTAGATTATTTGGATAGGACACTGGTTCCCTTGTATAGAGATTACAGATCCCAAGAATCAATAAACATATCTCAAATGGTCATAGTTTGTAGGTTCTTCCTTCCCGGACTTAGCTTCAAAACTTCATATATTGATGATTAATTTCACTTTCCCTAATTTTTTGAACTAGGATGCTTGAATGATTTATCTTGCAATTAGGTCTTCCATATTTTCCCAAATCCACTTGAAATATGCCACCTACATACAAGAGATGGGAGAAAGGGTTGTGCCATATAGGGGCTTTCCTAAGTCAAACCCTATTTTGGTGTTTCCACCTTGACAAAAACTATAATGATGTAAAGAGTGCTTACCCTCAGTTGGGAAAAGGCAAAATGTATACAAGTGATAAATTGAAAAGTGTTGTAACTTACCACTCAGATCTATTTTCCTTAGTGGACTAAAGTCATTGTACTCATCACATGCAAGGAGAATTAGATGCTTGATTGAAAGTATTGCAAGTGTTAGTACTTATAAAATAAATGAACATAACACGAATGAACTCACATATAAAATTGATGCATTACAAACATGAATATTGACTGATAATGAGTGATGTGACTTCTACTTATTTTTCTCTTGATTTCTTTTAGGATGCATGCTTGGAATTCAAATTTCCTTCTAGATTCCTTAGACATTCAAATGGTGAAAAAGACTTGTATTTATATGCATTTATTCATTTTTTGAAAGATTAATTATCAAAAGTCAACAAATGAATTTAAATTTACAAATGTTAAAATGCTAACAATAACATATTTAAATTTTGGCCAAAATAGGTTGGACAAGGGTAGTGGCACCCTAGTCCAAACCTATTTTGGGGCTTTTACTGTCATTAAATAAATATTAAATATTAATTCCCAATTTTGTTTTAATTTCCTAGAAAAGACCACAAAATGTGCAATTTAAGAGCATAATTAGGTCCAAGCACATAGGGGGAGCTAAACCTAGTGTGAAATTGTCGAGGGTGACAATTTATGATGCTACACTAAGCGACAAAAGAAATTATTAAGAGTTAGTTCCACTCTAAAGGCCTTCAAAAATATAAATTATGGAGACATAAAACCATTGAAAAATTATATTTTATATTTCCTTAATTTATCCATAAAAATGCCACCAAATGCTCCTTATAAATTATCCAATAATGGTCAAAATATAGGTGTAATAAATTTGCATTATTTATTGGATGTAATATGATAAAAGGAATAAATTAAGCTCAAAGACGTCACCTATCTACTTGAGTATGTTTTAGGCTTCATATTAAAGGGTATGAAGTTTCTTGTGGGGCCCTTGAAGCCAATCTTTTCAGAGAAAGAAAAAAATTATCACCACCCAACAACTAATGAGGTGTACCATTAAATAGTCCTACTAAGGGGTGTAGCCTCAAAGAACTCAATCCATGCAAGTTGATAAATTGACTAATAGTATTTATAAACACCATCTTGACTATTCAAATATCATAAAATACCAAACGCACAATTTTCAAGATTCAGCATTCTATTAGATTAATATTAGAGATTATATCTACATGTCAAGTAATTTTTAAGCAGCTTAGGACCAATCCCAAGCCCTATAGGATCAACCCACTATCTTTCCTTATGATAAATTTGATTTTAAAGGAAATTATCATACTAATTGATGATATATTTCTAAAAGGTGGTAAATAAATTCTATATTCACATCAAAATTATTATTCTAATATTAATTCTAGACCTAATCCACTCTAGCTTCCTATTTAATTTTTACATTGATTACACTATCATTGAGTCTCAACTCTTTGATCTAACTTAATTTTTTGTTTATTCATATTCATTAATTAATACATGGAAAATATTTAGTAAATTTTATTTTACCATTTACATATTTGGTGCACCCAACACTCCTTGACCCAACCTTACCTTCCCCTTAAGGTTTCCTTTTATCTTATCTAATATTTTATATATAACTAGTTTTAACTACATGTCTTTTAATTTAGATCTAATTAGGGTTTAGATTCTTTATTTTTTCTTTATTACTTTATTTATTTCTTGGGTTTGTGTTACATTTGTGAATAGCATGAGATGAAGGATCAAACAACAAACAAAACACCTTCCATGCAAGAGCTCTGCAAAACAAAGATTTGTTATTCCTCAATAAGAAAATACTTATAGAATGAACCTCAAGACTCTTCAAGGAGATCAAGAGTTCTCAAAGGTTATGATAATATAATGAGGGTTGAGTGCTTTATAGGAGAAACCCTAACTGATAAAGGGATTAGATCATGACAAGTATCGACATCCTATGCGATGAGACATAATGATCTAATAGTAGCTCACTTTAGTTAACATAAAAAACACTCTTAAGTTTAGCTTAAGTACATGAAATTAATTAGACATAATAAATTAAAGAATAATTAATTATTAGCTAATGCATGATTTCTCTAACACCCCCCTTAATATGAGCTTAGGTAGTAGCTAAAAACCCTAAAAATAAAGAATGCATGATGGGTCCTGACAAACAAGGCCTGATAAGGTACCCATGTACAAACAATCTAATCTCTCACAACTAGAGAAAAGGAGAAAATGACATTGGAAAAACTCCTCTCCTAAAGAGAGAAAGGCGGATGAAGGATTGAAAAGTCCTTGAAACCAATGCGAAGGACTAAGAAGCCTCCAACCAAAACAATGTCCCAAAAAATAGGAACATGAAGAACATTGTTGAAGCATGAAGAAGTTGTAGACAATTGTCGAAAGATGATTGATATAGTGATGAAATGAATAACCTCCTCTGAAATAGATGATGATCAAGATTAAGAATATAATAATTTTCATGAGTGTCCTCAATGATACTACTTGAATCAGATGACAAAAAAAGGAAAACATCTGAAACTCAAAGATACAAATGACACATGAATCTGCATGAGTGATCCCAATGACACTACTTAAATCAAATGGAAAACAAAGAAAAACATCTAGAAGTCAAAGATATAGAGGGTACATGAATCTCCATGAGTGATCCCAACCGACAATACTTAACATGCAAGATGCAAGTAAAAAATACAAGTACTAATAATATGGAGAACATTGATCAAATGAAAATGGAAGATCACTTCCAAAAAATAGGAATCCAAGAATGTCCATATGGTAAATGCTCCATCTCATTGAAATGCATGGGTAACTAGCCATTTCATCTACCTAGTATATAGAAACAAGAAATAGATACATAGATAACTCCAAAAACAAAACCATGAAAGCATTAACACCAATAGTAGAAACCCCTCATAATATGGAAAGGGAGAGCCAAGATATGTTTATTAAAACAATGGAATTGTGTGTCACCAAGAAGTGCATGAAGGAGAATGAGTAACATCTGAACATGTAATTGAAAGAGTACCTACAAATAAAAGGGTGTGCAAAATAGGCCACACATGCATGAGGCAAGAATCATAGGGATTCAATGTTGTCGTGGAAGGAACACTCAATTGACAAAGGTGTGAAGGCTAAATAAAGGTACTCACAACCCACCCATAACACTTTGTATCATAGTGCGAGTACAAAAGGAACACCAAGATGTGCAAAATCCCCAAAAAGTATACACTAGAATTGGATTTTATCTTAATGTGTTTAGAAAAGAGAAATTACATGTAAAAGATGTCTACAATGCCCAAATAAGACAAAATGTTGGAAACACATGTAAATCAGCCTAAAAATTCATTCCACACAAACATGAAGTTTTCTAGAGCTAAAATGTCAAAGTAATTAACCAAAATGTGAAAACACAAAAATATTGAATAAAATGTACCTAGAGAAAATTCTAGAAAAATGGTATGGATGGACGTGAAGAGCTATGAAAGATTGTCCCAACACTACTAGAATTGTGAAAATAGAGAAATTGGTCAAAATTTATGAGCTTGGGAATGAAAAAATTACCTCTAAGTTTGACATATGATAAAATGTACCAACATCAAAATATGAGAAAAAAACTAGAACCATTGGATAGTGCTTGGAACTAGATTTCTAACAATATCTTGTTTTCCCAAATTTTGATAACTAACCGAAAATTTATCACAATTTCCCAATCTTGCTAAAATTGCAAAAAAAAAAAAATTGTTTAGTCCCCCTAGGGTTGGGCACTGGTCTCTCATATGACCTTGGGGTGGCTGATTTTTTATTTTTTTTTTGCTTTAAAATAAAGAAAAAGAGAAAAAAAGCAAAGAAGATTTTAGATTTACTCATGTAACCCTAGTTGAGAAAAAAACCCTCAAAAATTGAGAAGGGGTTCACTTAATCCACTCTCTGATACCATGTTAGATTTATGAATAACATGAGATGAATGATTAAACAATGAACAAAACACCTTCCAAGTAAGAGCTCTACAAAATAAAAATAAAAATTATTCCTCAATAAGAAAATACTTACAAGATGGACCTCAAGAGTCTTCAAGGAGATCAAGAGTTCTCAAAGGTTATGATAATACAATGAGGGTTGAGTGTTTTATAGGAGCAACCATAAATGATAAAGGTATTAGATCATAACAAGTTTCAACATGCTATGTGATGAGACAAATTGATTTAATAATAGCTCACTTCAGTTAACATAAAAAAGTACTCCTAAATTTAGCTTAAGTGCATGAAATGAATTAGACTAATAATCATTTAAATATTAATTAATTATTAACCAATGCATGATTACTCTAACAATTTGCAATTTGGTGGTTGTGTTAAATCATTGGTTTAGGAAATGGTAATTACATAACCTCCAAGAAGATCAAATGTAGTTGTCAAGTAATGATTTCGTCTAAAACTATAAATTAATCTTTAGAATTGTAAATTTTTGATGTTTTGACTTCTTGGAATCTACTCATATTCTATTCCATTTTGTAAATATAAATTTGTATGTAGTGGAAGCATCCAAATGATGTATTTGATGATTTTTCATATGAAATTTGGATTATGAATCATGCTCTTACCTTACAAAGCAAGTTACTTTCCAAGAATACTATTTTGTGGCATGAGCATATGGGCCACATTGGTGAGAAATGAATCAAAACCTTGAAACATAAAAATATTATAGAGGGGTTTGTTAATTATAACCTTGATTTTAATTTTTATTAACATTATATATGAGAAACAAAATCATGTTTAGTTTTTTTCAAGCTCTCCTAAATCTTTAGGGTTTTTGGATCTTATTTATAACAATTATGTATTTGGTCTTGTAGATGTGCCCTCATTAAAATAAACCCTAGAAATTATGAGTATTTTATTGATGACTTATATAGGAGGACATCAAGCTATTTTCTAAAGTATGGATCTAAGGTCTTTAGTTGGTTTGGATATTTTAAATCTCTTATGAAGAATGAAATTGTGTAAGGATAATATTGATTGATGAATTACAACAACAAAATCAAAACAAGATAAATCCCAACCTACTCATGAAATGTGATTGCAAAGCAATGAATTCAACAAGCAATGTTAGCATAAATGAAAACATAAATGAATTCAAAGACTACAATTTTACTATCCCATGTCAGAGTGTATTCATATTGATGATGGGTGTTGGATTGCTTGATCAATGTGGAGCCTCCATGTTTACAAAAGCTTCAAAAGTAGTAGTAATGGTGATCTAGTATGCAAGTATTTGCTCAATGTGCTTCAATAGTCAATTTGACATGACCTTTCCATAAATTCTCCAAACTATTCGATCATTTTTGAGAAGGAAGAAGGTTGCTTTATAGATTTTTAGTTTTAGATGAATGATCTAGATTCAACAATGAAATATCACAATCACTAGTTGAGAACCATTGAGAGGAAATAGATTGATCAATTAACTCATCTGATTGATCCAATTAAGGTATTTAATTGAATAATCAATGGGATTAGATTGAATGATTCATGGGATTGAAGAAGTTACTTTGAGTGTTTAGTGGGATAAGAGAAATTAGTGGGATTGGGAAGTAGAATGAGAAATTAGTCATCATGATTTATTCAATCAAGATATGTGAGGATGTATTAATTAATTCAATAATTAATTAATGTTGAGAAGAATGTGGAAGTTGTGTTTGACTTTAATAAAGAAAGGTATATTTATTTATTTGACCATGTTGAGTGATTTTTGGGAAATTGAATATTGATTTAATTATTCAAATTTGGAGAAGGGAAAGTAGTTTAATTAAATTATTAATGATAACAATTTAATTAATTTAGAATAGTAATGTTAGTGACAATTAAATATTTTGTGTTTATTTAATTAATTTTGAAGAATAAGGTTAAATTAAGTGATGACATGGTGAATTAATTAAATAATTCAAGATTATTTAATTTATAGAGCAAAATAGGGTTAATGATGCAAATGATATTAAATGATGTCGATAATGGAAAAATACAGTTTAGGATATGTGATACGTGTTAGGTCATTTTTACATGTCTACATTTTGCCACTCTTTGACACAAAGTACTAGTTACATTGTTTCAAAGAATTTAATGTTTAAATCAAGATTTAAAAATTTAATATGTCTCATTGTGCCTTGGTAGTCGAAAAAAGGATGATAAGACACTAGGTTGCCCCCTTAAAGAGGTTGGCCAAAAAAATTACTTTTTCAAGTTGGGCACTTGACTAGGTTTTAAAGAACTTGTAATGTTTAGAGAACAAAAATTTAAGGCCTAGAGCTCGTGTTTAGGGTTCCAGATGGTCAAAGGTGCTCCCAAAATTGACCTAGAAGGGGCTCTAGGGTAAAAATTAGGGTGAAATCACCCCTCATTTGCACACTTGGCTCTGTGAGAGATTTTGGCTTTGGATTTTTTTAGTGATTTATTGTTGTAATCGTTGATTCACAATGGCTCAAGTTCCAAGAGTACCACACAAAGGAGATGCGGTCAAGCAGTACCAATGACCAGCCAACATAGGGATTGCGATATGTATACCTTTAATTTTCTCTTTTGATTTATTTTCACCTTTGTAATTAATACACAAACTCAGTCTAGGCAACATCGACAATCTTAGGAAAAACTCACTATTGACGTGATACAAACTTAGTCTAGGCAACATCGACAATCTTAGGAAAAACTCACTATTGACATGATACAAACGTTATCGTTGCTTTAGGATGGCCACATTTGAAAAATCTGGTCGCTATTTCTAAGGATGGTTTCTTTTGACAAATTTGATTTTGTGATAAGAATTTTAGGAACAAGGCTGCTATTAAGAAATATGGACGCTATCGCCTTTGAATAGGCATGCTATCACCAAGGATAGCCGCTATTGTGAAACATGGTCTCTATTGCCTAAGAAAAAGTGTGATATTGCTTAAATTAACTAATTTAGCTAGCTTAGTTGTAGTTTTAAGTTCCTGACTTGATTTTATAGCAAAATTTTTGACATTGTGCGTTGAATTTTTGTAGGCTATCCTTAAGCCTTTGTACATGTGAAAGCGATGACCTTGGTTGATGGACAAATTAATTGTCTTTTAGGAGTTGGAGAGGGAATTTCTTGATATTGTTGGATTATGATACATCACCTACATGTCAGAGATCCAAGCTCATCAGGCGATGATGACTGATTTGGTGGAGAGGTGGAGATCTAAGATTGAGACCTTTCACGTGCTGATAAGGGAGTACACAATCACTCTTGAGGACGTATGGAGGATTTTGAGGATCGTGATTCATAGAGAGATGATTGATTATGCTGTCTAGAGAGGCACCCTAGCTATGCAGAGATTACTCAATGTGGAGTAGCTATAGGTCATTAACTTTGAGATTGATTTAGCTTCCTTCACTAATGATGCAAACCCTATGGTTATTGTCTTAATGGGATTGATTACTGGACCACTGATGCTTGATAGGAGGGTTAAGAGGTTTCCCATTGGTTGGGGCATTGTCATAGATTAGATGATGGAGCATAGGACCATATATGCTTAGGTTCAATACGTACTTTCCCATTTGTACAAGGATATGCATGAGGTGGTATATAAAGGTAGTAGCAACATTTTAGTTGGTGCTAACTTACTCCATTTCTAGGCCAGTGAGAGGATTTATATTACTCATTTAGAGGGTATGTGAGATAGGGATGCTCACAACCCCTATGGCTATCAATATTTTGATTATCTACATTACACTTAGCTAGGTAGATTGTCCTATTGGAGGGAAATTTTTGATGATATGATAGATTTCACCTGGAAAAAATATAGAGACGTTGAGGCCTAGCCAGATGACTAGGATCACTTGTTATATTGCAAGAAAACTCAATTCCTAACTAGTTGGGTAGACATTATTCTTGAGAGGTCTATTACCAAATAGGGTGGTTAGATAGTTTGGCAAGTGCTAGACTCACCTTTCCAATGACTATATGGCCATATATGGATGGACCAACAAAGAGGAGACTACATGGGGTACTCATGCTAATTTTGGGGTAGTAGTTGCAACTTCCAAAGCTTTGAGACCATTTGGATGGGGATGGGCAGTTGGTGGACCTAATCCAATGACTACCAGGGAGTATGATGGATGGTGGGCTTGCCATAGGCCATTAAGATTAACTATGTCCCCTAGAGGAGCAACTAGAGGCCCTATTTTAGGTGTTAGGAGAGGAGGTGTGATTGAGTTCTGACAGGATCAATAGTGACTTAGGATTGCTCATGAGCAACTACAACATGTGCAAGATGGATAGGATGACAACCAATAGCATGATGGCCATGATCAACAATAGCAGCATGTGCCATATGCTCCTCCCCCTCAAGGAGACATGATGGTGAGGATTGCTCATATCACAGTCGAGAGAGATTGTCATATCTTGATTTCATTTTTATATTTTCACAAGTGAGGAAATTGAAATATTTGGGAAATAGAATTTAGCATTTTATTTAAGGAATTTGATAGAATGCGATGATGAAAATTGAAAATGAATATTATGCAATTTCCTGATTTAAGAATTTATTTTCATAAGATTATAGGTTGAAGGCTACTGATAAGTGGACAAGTGTAAGAATGTGTGTGCAAGAAATAGGTTGAAGGATGATAACTTTATTAAGGTAGGCATGCTTAGCCAGATGACCATAGTAAGCAATAATGGAATCTGGAATACCACACACCACTATAGAATATTACGTCTGCATATGTTTGAAAAGTTGACAAAATTGCATTCATACTTGGTTGAGAACAATAACTAGTGGAAAGAACAACATTGTGCATTCTTATCTCATTTTGTCTATTTCAAAATTTATATTCAACAAAATTGAATAGGAAATTCAATTTATCTTGTATAAAAAAGTGATTTCAATGCTTACTCTTCTAGATAAATTTGAAATATGTTTCAAATAAATGGATATATAAGTGATTTCATATGTATGTAATCTCAAGGACAAAAATGTGAATATATATTCATATGTATGCATATATATATACATATATATATATATATATATATGATATATAAACATATACACATATACACAAAAAGTGTCTAAAAGATTTTCTTTGAATTTAAATTCCACTCTCCAAAAGAGAAAAATAAAATCTTGGGAAAATTTAAATATTTGTAACTCCCACTAAAAATGGGAGAGGTCGATTCCCTCTATGGAAAGATCCTCAGTAAATGACTAAGAAAATAGAGTGGGTGGCCAAATAACATCTTGGATATGGTAGAATTAATACCCATATGTCCCCAAGAATAGTAAGGGGATCACTTGAGCCAAGAAAAATAAAAAAAAGAATCAAGTAAAAATCTAGAAAAGCTAGGGGAAAGGTAGAGAGAAAGGGAAGAAAATTAACTTGTGGGTGAAACTATAGCTTTACCAAGAAGGAAACATCTTGAGATATTTTGATATTGTTCTTTCTTCTTCTCATTTGAATAAGTTTCCAATCTTGATAAGCGAAGAGCACTTCTCTATATTGGATATTGTTATCATGCATGTTCATGTTTGGGTTATTGTTGCTATGATGATCGACAAAGTCGATTCAATGTGAAGCCCATGAGGGCCGATCCGCTTAAAGGATATGTTTTTCTTTTTAAAACTTTTATTTTATAAATGTTTCTTTCACATAGAATGTAGGGTATCAGACCTGCCATGGGATTCTTGGTGCTCATTTATAATATATCTCCACGGTCATGGCTATTTGACCGATTGAAGCTAGTCTATATTTCATTTTATGCTATTGGCATGCTCACATTATTGCACCCTGTGGGCGACTAACTAATTTAAACCCATTATTTTGTGTTCATTTGGGTATATGATGTAACATTGTTTATATTTTCTTTTGAAGTATAAAGGTGGCGATGGTTGCCATGTTACTGTATGGCTAAGTTGTGCTAATCCACGTTCATATGTTTTAAACTTGCCACCCACAATTAAATGGCAAGGGTCGGATCGATCGTTATATCGTTCAATGAGTAACATTTAATAGGTCATCTGCATCTAGCCTTCATGGTTGTGGCAATGTAAATACTATGATATTGTAAGAATATACATATACGTATATATATATACATATACATATATATACATATAAATATATATATACATGTATATATATATGTATATATATATGTATAATATATGTATATATATATATAAATATATGTATATGTATATATATATATTTATATATATAAGCATCGAATGTTGATATATGTTTATGTGAACATCACTATAATCTTGTAATTATATCCGAGTCGAGCACCGACTCTACCCTGAGCATGCATATGCATATTGAAGTGTTATTTATTATGCTATCGACATGCTCACATTCTTGCACCTTGTGGGCAACTAACTAATTTAAACCCATTATTTTGTATTCATTTGGGCATATGATGTAACATTGTTTATATTTTCTTTTGAAGTATAAGGGTGGCGATGGTTTCCATGTTATTGTATGGCTAAGTGGTGCTAATCCGCTTTCATATGTTTTAAACTTTCCATCCACAATTAAATGGCAAGGGTTGGATCAATCATTATATCATTCGATGAGTATGTTCATTTAATGTGTCATCTGCATCTAGCCTTCATGGTTGTGGCAATGTAAACACTATGATATTGTAAAAATATACATATATATATATATATGTATATACATATACATGTATATATATGTATATGTATATATATATATACATATATATACATATACATATATATATGTATAGATATATATGTATATATATATGTATATGTATATGTATGTGTATATGTATATACATATATATATATACATATATATACATATATATATACATATGTATATATGTATATATATACATATGTATATATGTATATACATATGTATGTATATATGTATATGTATATATATATTTATATATATAAGCATTGAATGCCGATATATGTTTATGTGAACATCACTGTAATCTTGTACTTATATCCAAGTCGAGCACCAACTCTACCCTGAGCATGCATATGCATATTGAAGTGCTATTTATTATGCTATTGGCATGCTCACATTCCTGCACCCTGTGGGCGACTAACTAATTTAAACCCATTATTTTGTATTCATTTGGGTATATGATGTAACATTGTTTATATTTTCTTTTGAAGTATAAGGGTGGTGATGGTTGCCATGTTATTGTATGGCTAAGTGGTGCTAATCCACGTTCATATGTTTTAAACTTGCCACCCACAATTAAATGGCAAGGGTCGGATCGATCTTTATATCGTTCGATGAGTAACATTTAATGTGTCATCTGCATCTAGCCTTCATGGTCGTAGCAATGTAAATACTGTGATATTGTAAGAATATACATACATATATATATATATATATATATATATGTATATGTATAGATATATACATATATGTATATGTATGTATATATATATATATAAATATATATATATATATGTAAATATATAAGTATATATATATATATAAATATATGTATATGTATATATAAATTATATATGTATATGTATATATATATTTATATATAAGCATCGAATGTTGATATATGTTTATGTGAAAATCACTTTAATCTTGTACTTATATCCAAGTCTAGCATTGACTCTACCCTGAGCATGCATATGCATATTGAAGTACTATTTATTTAGTTTCTTTAAGGGTTTCAAACCCGTGTATTGGTAGATATCGACCACCATTGAGAAACCCCCATGGGGTATTGATAACATGCTTCCAATGGAGGATAGCTTGTGTATCGATACCTCTTGAGGGATGGTTGATGGGTAGGAAATGAACTTAATTACAAGAATTTAAATCATATGGATACTTTGATCGAAACAAAAAAAATATGGTTATTTAGATTTGTAACAAAATGAACGTATACTGTTTCATTTTGCATGGATATGTTCTTTCAAGTTCTTATGAAAATAAATCACTATGAAATAGTTGTTTATTGAAATATGAACTTAGATTAGATGATGGTATAGCTTATAAGAATATCTAATTGATTTGAAGCTATTTTTCTTCTTTTCTAAATATGAAAGTATACTATATAAAAAGGAGTTTATTTATATTTTTTAGAATGTATATGCATATTTTCTTATTATTCATTTCCAGTCATATATGTGAACATGCATAAAGATCCCTTTATGCATGCTCACATACCTGTGGTATGTTAGTGTAGGTTTTCAAATATTATTTTTCCCATATTATTAAGCATACCTTATTGGACACATGGTCTATGTGAAGACACATGGCATAATCCATCGATTACATGTGTCGCTCTCATCCACGCTTGGGTGGTTGAGTCTCACACCCTCTTTTGGAATTTTATGACACCTCACAAAACCTCTCATTTGTCTCTTTTTGAGTAGGTTATGTCATATGTTTGGTAGTTTCCAAGTAGGCATAACTCCCACCTAATTTGGTTATTTTAGAGTTATTGCCCCTCTTGGAATCATATACCCGCATTATGCCTATATGATCAACACTCACCTCTCCCTCCTATCTAGTTCAGATGAGTTCATATCAACTCAATTCAATTCAAGGGAGTGTTGATACATATTGTATCATTTGTAGTGTGATAATATAATCATTTTGTTATTGCACCATATTCCAACATTTCATCCTCTAGTTGCTCTCGTGTAGAAGGTTAATCTTGTTTGCAAGTGATCCTGGGTGCTCAAGCTCATCAACAACTCTTACATAGTATCAGAGTGTTCAGATCTATAAGCCCCTTCTTGGATCTAGGAGTAATCAACATTGATCTTTTTATAAGAGCATTTTGAGCCAAAACGATCTATGCCATTGAGTCTAGACGGCCCAAAAACCCCCATTTTCATATATAATTTGTTTGATTTAGACAAAGTTGAATGTGGGGCAAAAAAAAATTTGCCCAAAGACCACCTTGCACGCATATTGAGGAGATTCTCATAATTTTTTTTTTAATTCAAAAATTATATATTATCAAATATTTTTAATTGTTTTAAAAAGTATTTTTTGAAAAAAAAATCTATATCAAAAAAGCATTTTTGAATTTTTTTTTGAAAAATATTCAAAAAGAAAAAAAATTATTAAAAAATCATAAAGCGCTATACTAAGCGCTCAAAGAGCACTATTCCAAGCGCTCATAGTGCTTTTGAGTTGCTGTGTACCCCTTTATATGGGGTAGGGTGTGGCTTTAAGCCCCCCTTAATTTTTTTTTTAAAAGCTTATAATTTTTTTTTAAAATTTTAAAAATAAAGGTTTCAAAACCTTAGCTATGCTCCTCCAACAACTTGTACCTGAGTTGTACAATGCCTTGGTCCATGTGCTAGGCTCATTTAGTAGGTCCGCTACATTTAGCGGTGATTTTAATAGTTTTGCTAAATTTGACGATATTTCTAAATTTAGTTGGCGGTGACTATTTTAGCAAAGCTTCTATCTTTGGCTGGTTTACTAAATTTGAAGATTTTCAGCTAAAGTTGGAGGTGACGTCAGCATTACATCAGCAAGGTGGAATTGAAAAAAATTTCCCCCCTCTTCGTTGAGCATTTTATTTTTGAAGGTGATTTTCAAAGGTCCATAACTCAGCTATATAGAGGTCTTTTTCAACACAATTTTTTATTTATTTGGGCTAGAATTTCACATTCTTCGCAATGGTGCAATTATTTTCTAGTTTTGGTGCTTATTTTTTTAGAATTTTCATATTTTCATAGGTGTTGTTGAGTAATCATCATTTTTGGGTGTATTTTTTTTAAAGTGCCTTATTTTTCGTGTAATTCACAGTGGTGCAATCATATTGATCACATTCTATAAGAAAATTGTACTTCCTTTTTATGTGGCCTATATTGGGTATCTATAAAAATTGAAATCAAGACCACTTCACTTGTGTTGTGAGTGGAAATTGTACTTGCACTGCATTATAAAGTGCCACCATCATATTTTCCTAGGGGGGTATCATTGATTGAGTAAATTTGGGGGGGTGATCTTTTGGTGTTTTGATTTCTTTCATTTCTTTTGTTGTGTGTTCTTACAATGGGGAAACATAACATTGAACTCCTAACTCCATATAATTATGCATCATGGAAACAATCAGTATGGAATTATCTCAAGGGAAAAGGTTGCACAGGCTATGTAAAAGAATCTATTCCTCAACCTACTGATGCTAGTGCAAAAGCTTTGTGGGAGATCAATCGTGAGAAAACTCTTGGTTACATTTGTTCACTAGTCTCTTTTGATTTACAATTTCATCTTGAATCATGCAAGAAACCTAAGGAGGCTTGGGAGACTCTTAAAAACTAGTATGGTAAAAATAATAATATTAGGGGTTATCAAATTGATAATGATTTGATGAAATCTTGATCCAAAATTTTTTGACCACATCCAAGAATATATCTCCAAGATTAAGCAACTAAGAACACAACTAGAGGATTGCAAAATTGATAAGGAGGATTTACAGTTGATTCTAAATGTGCTATGCAAGCTTGGTCCTAAGTATTCTATCTTTATTTCTGGCTTTTACACCAATAGGATCTTTATGGGAACTGTATATGTTGTGTGTACATTTGATGCATTTTTAGATCTTCTAATCCAAGAGGAAACAAAGGTGATTCAAATGGGTCTCATCAAGGTTTCTAGGTCACACACATTGGTGGCTAGTGAGCCTAAAGTACATAAAGAATCAGGGAATCTGGAACAGAACAAAAGAAGAAAAATAACGAGCCAAAAAAAGAATTTGAATCCTCTTCCTCAAAAGGGGAATCATCTAAGAAGGAGAAGCCCACATGTGCATATTGCAAAAAATCTGGGCATGATGAACATTAATGTTATTTGAAACAAATTGATGAGTTGAAGAATCTTTTAGCAAAGAATAAAATTAATTTTCCTTCAATTATTTCAAAGGATTCATCATCTTCTAAACCAAAGTTAGAGAAACAAAAGGGGAAAACACTTGTTACAGTTGTAGATTTTGTGTTAGGGAAATGGATCCTTGATTCTAGAACTTCACATCATATGACTTCATCACTGATTATGTTCTCTTCATTTTAAACTTGTTCATCACCAAACATCCTGATGGCTAACAACACATATGAGTTTTTGTGGGAAAGGATCTATTGAAATAGATGAAGGATCATTCAACGATGTTCTTTGTGTTCCTTCATTGTCAACAAATATCCTTTCTATCTATCAGATCACACATGGTGGGGAAGGAAAGAGTATTGAGTTCACACCAGATTTCGTGATTATTTAAGATTTGCATAACAAAGATATTGTTGTAGTTGGGGAGGCAAATCATCAATCTCAAGTATACACCTTCTCACATTTGTCCTTTGATGTTCCTTCAACTAATGTACATACTCATGCATCTAGTGTGGACACTTTTGGGGAGATTCAGTATGGTCAAGTGAATCTTGGTATTATTTCAACTAAGGATCTAAATTAGGTATACCTTCTTATTCATCTTGATTACTTTACTTAATGAGAAAACTATAGATGTTTTGCAAATGGAACCAAACTATAAATCTGGAACAATATTGAGTTTCAAATACATATGAAAATAGATGAATAGATATACCAAGTGTAAATGAATATTGTCTGATTTGTTAAATGGAATGATACAAGAATTCTTGATAGACCATTGAACAATAGTATGTTGTGTGTGGATGGTCTAAAGGGAGGGATACCCATTGATATGATAAAATTTATTTTCTGGGAATGGGTGCTAGAGAGAGTAGATTTTCTTTTCCAAATCTAACTAGAGCTGTATTTCATACAACATGAGCTTGGTAAAGCTTTATAGTCATTTTTTTATGGATATAGAATAGATTGTGTTATTTATCCTCTCTCTGTTGTTTTGATTTACCTAACATGGAACTTGCATATTCTAAAAAAGTAGATAGAAATACATGAAGTTAGGCACGCATATAATTCACTTTTCGAACTATATCTCTTGCTAAGTGTTTCGTGCAAGGTCAAGTATTCTTTGACTAATTGAAGAATTTTAGGGAAGCATTGCTTCATGGTTGGGTGGAAAGCCACCTCGTTCACATTCTCATCCACCAATGGAGGTGAGCTATTTTGAAAGAATTATACCTGAATTCTAATACATTTTGTATGATTGATGTAAATGAACAAATGATGTATTTTGTAAGAAAACTATGTAAATTGCAATTTATTTTGAGGCATTGAATGCCTAGTCAAACATGAATGTAATTATTGGCATATAGAACTAAATACATTTATATATTTTTTGATTCACTTGTGATTTATGACATAAAGTTGCTAAATGGAATTAGATATAGAATTTCTCACTAAATTGGTAATCATGATGTCAATATTTATTAATTTTTATTAATTTTTTAATTTAATTTAGTTGGGATGTTACATTTGGTATCATAGCTCAAGGTTCAGCTTGGGCCTATGAACCCACAATGGCTGAACTAGGGAATAGTAGACCCTTAACTAGATTTGACATGTCAGAAAATGACAAATTTTGGATTGGTTGCAGGAAATGGGAAGGTCCAAAGTGAGAAGAAAGAAAGGGAAAACCAATAGGGCTACGAAAAGGAAAATTGTTATTGAGGAGAATCCAAAACCTGAAGACCAACTCAAGATTCCTGATGAAGAAACTCTAGCACACACCCTCACATGTCTCAAGTTGGAGAGAGGCAAAAAGATAGAGAGAAAGTGAACTCCTAAGACTAAGAAACCCTTCGTAGTTAGAGGTTGGCCAATAGGATATGAACCAAATGCACCACTACTGACTTAGGAGGAGGAGTGCATGCACACACGTCCTGCCTCACCCAAGAGGGAAGATGTAGATTCAAATGAGGATCCTGAGGAATGTCCTCTTTCTGACAATGAGGGAACTGCTTAGAGTAGAGAAAGCTTTTGTAAATAAGGATTAATGTAAACCTAAACTTAATATAAATAAAGAAATATTTTTTTTATTAAAGGCATGAAGCTTGAAGGCTTGTCTTGTTGAAATAAACCTGTTTGTATTCTTTTTTTTTAAGCTTGATAGTTGTGTGCTTGTAATCATAGATGTAATATTATAAACATAAAATATTATTCTTGAACACTAAATGTGACTGTGATGCAGGTTGATCACGAGTCACCATGGTGACCACTAGACAAGATGTAGGTAGTAGTAGACATGACGATGGGCCAAGCAAGAGGCTAGACCAAATCCTAAAACTCCTAAACTAGAAAGAAACCTAGATGGAACATTTGGAACAAGAGGTCCAAGAAGATCAAAATCTCAAGAATGAGGTACCCAACCAAGGAGAAGGGGACTACAATAGAGGCAAAATTGAGGAAGAATTGGGAAAGGATCTTAAGAAGGTAGTGCCACTGAAGCTCGATGGAAAGGCCATCGAAGATGGGGCTGAGGTATAGATCATAGAAATTGAAAAATATTTTTAGCTTTAACAACCTATCAGACTAAACCAAGGCTACTTTGCCAGTGTATCAATTATCTAGAGAGGTAGCTACTTGGTGGAACAATGAGAAGGCTGAAGGGAGACTTTCGTAAGAAGGGATTACTTGGGAGTTTTTCCTTGAATATTTTAGAAAGAGGTGGCTACCACAACTTTTCTTTGATAAGAAAATGACTAAATTTCAAAATTTGACCCAAGGAGGCCTAATAGTAGTGCAATATTGGGAGAAGTTTACCAACTTGCTTAAATATGTACCACAGTATAAATTTGATGAGAATTTTTAGATTCGTAAGTTTATATTGGGACTAGGACCCCACATTAGAGCTGAAGTGGATCTTCGCAATCCTCATACCATGGTAGAAGCTTTTGAGAAGGCTATTAAGAAAGAAAAAAAGCTATAGTAGTTATACAATCTCCACAAAGGATCATACTCCAAGCCTCAGTTCAAAAACAAAATATTTTGGAAGAACTAACAAGGAAATGATGCCTATAATAGTAGCCTTTTGGATTCTGAAAGGGACTGTGTGATGGATGTTACACTTGTGGGGGAGATCATTATGTATCTAACTACACTCAAAAGTTGAGGTCATGGAAGTAAGGAAACCAATAGTAGACCTCGTAACACAAGATCCATGCAGTGGTGGATAATAGGTAAGCAAAGTACCAGGCTTTTCCAATACGAATGTCAGGTAAGCTCTATGGTCAAAACACTTCTATTTTGATAGATACTAGAACTACTGAGTATTTCATAGACCCTAGAATGATTTCTAAGTTACCAATTTGACTTGGTTGTATGAAGAATTCATGGTCTATCCAGTATTGGAATCAAGCAGAGTGGGTAGTAGATTCTTGTCTTTTTTGTAGTGAATTGGAACTTCCTAGCTTCTTGACCCAAGTTAACCTTTATGTTGCACCATTAGGATCCTATGATGTAATCTTGGGAATCAACTAGTTGACTAAGCACAAGGCAATTGTAAATTGTGAGGATAAGATGGTGAGTTGTTTGGATGACTATGGGAACTTGGTTGAGATACATGGGGAGCAACAACCCTTGGAACTTAGGAAAATATCAACTATGTAGCTTAAGAGAGCTTAGAGGAAGGTTTGTGCTATATATGTGGTGCATGCCAAAGAGCTTGACAATGAGAAACCATACCTTTATGACTATCCAATTCTTAGGGAATTCTGATTTGTGTTTCCCAAAGATCTCACCAAGATGCTTCCAAAGTGAGAATTTTATTTCTCCATCAACTTAGTACCAGGAGTTGAGCCACAGTCTAAGGCCCCATATAGGATGACCACCACAGATATTTATGAATTGAAAGCCCGACTATAGGAGTTGTTGTGTAAGGGGCTTATTAGGCCCAGTGTTTCACCATGGGGAGCACTAGTTATCATCATCAAAAAGACGAATGGAACCTTGCATCTATGTATTGATTATCGAATGTTGAATAAGGTGACCATCAAGAATTGCTACCCTCTTATGAGGATCAATGAGTTATTCGATCATATGAAAGGAGTGATAGTATTCTCAAAAATAGATCTCAGGTATGGATACCATCAATTGAGAATAAAGGAGTAAGATATTTTGAAGGAAACTTTTCACTAGTAGAATTTGGCAAATAAATGATTGCGTGACTAAAAATTTTAGTCATAACAACTAAAAATGACTAAATTGTACTAATTTTTTGCAACTCAGATATAAATGGGTAAATAAATGACTAATTTGGTTATTAACTAAAAAAATATTTAGTCACACAAATAAAAAGGACTAAATAGTTAGTCACACAAATACAAATTCACTTTTGAAAACCATAAATGTTAAAATTTTAAGTGCTAAAAGTAAGTACGTTTTTGTTAGAAAGGGAAAATCAAAAGATATTGAAAAATAGAAAATTTCCAAAGCTTAGGCACCAAAGTGGGAAATGGTTTTAGTTTTTTCTTCATTACACCTATGTGATAGGGAGGTTTAGGGTTTTGGAGAAACTTTCATCATGCCTGGAATGGAGTCAACTTTCATTTTAGATGATGATATGTGTTTGAAGTATTCTTCCATGGAAGTAGCAACAAAGGGGAAAGTAGCTCTTGAAAGCTAGAGGCATGTTGCAAAGTTTTTAAAGGGACATTGTAGGCTTTTGGAGAAACTTTTATCATGCCTGGCATGGAATCCACAACTTTCATTTCAAATAAAGATACATGTTGTAGTTTAAAAGAGAGAGAGTATGGTGTGGTTCACAAAGATATACTTGCATTACTAATTCATAAATATCAGGTATGCATGGTGTTACCTGAGTTTTAACCATTGTTGAGATTTTGGAAGGATTTGAATGAGTTTGGGTTTTCTAGGTTTTGTTAAAAAATCTCTAGAATTAGTAAAACTAATCCCATAGACATGATTTTTTGTGAATTTTTATTGTGGATGTAGGGTCATTTTCTTGCTCCTCTAAACACTCACTCTCTTGCAATCAATGTGATTTACCAAAGGTCTATAAGGAATGATTTTAATAATCTCTATATCAATTGAATGGATTATTTTTATTTATAGTTGAGCCAAGAGATTTTTATAAGTGTCAAATCTTTACTTTTATATTAGCATAGTTTTTGGCAAGACATTTATTAGTTAAGTACATTCTATTAAATTATTAGCCCAGTTCATGGATTGGTAGCCTGTGGTGGATAAGATGGTGCTTTAGAATGCTTTGATTTGAGACTGAAAGCTTTTGTTGGGAGAATTAATATTGTTGCATCACCAGGAGATAATGAGTAGGTATTGGTGATTATTTATACTCTAGTAAATATTTTTCATTCTGTCAAAAACTATTGTAAATATATATTTTATCATCTATTCATTTTATTCATAACTGATTGATACATTTCAAGAAGTCACAACAATACGATTTGATCAAACATAAGGATTGCATGTGGTAGTCGGAACTAGCTCAAGACAAGCAAGTCAAAAGTTAAAGGGTATCATCCAAGTTTGGTTTTTTTTATTCAGGGGTATTATATTGATAAATTTTTATACAAGGTTTTATCTATAATGGAAGATTCTCAGTCCATTCTTAAATGAATACGCAATAAGTAAAAGTGAGACAAATTTTGAGATCTGGCATGTAAGGTTTCATATTGTTTAGTATTTGTGGTTTAATACTTAATTATTGGGGCTTTCAACTCTACATACACAATATGATCATTGATTAAATCCTATTAATTTGATAGGTACAAGATTCAATATAAACAACATAAGAGATGGATAATAGAAGAGATAATAGCTACACTAACATGTACTCCTATGTAATATAGCTATTCTAGAGTAACATCTATTGACTATGTAAAATCCCATTTTATGTGAGTGATCTTGATGCAAAATTAGTGTAGATATTACATTACCAATTTACAATAGCTAATATTAATTCATTCACTTTGAAACCTGGTTAATCAACTCATAGTTTTCTCTTTTAAAAATAGCAATAAAAAATTGTAAAAGATTGTGCTAAAATGAGTTGTTTTATGTGTTGAAACTGATTAGAGATAGTTGCATCATGCATTGAACAAAATAAGAACTGAAATATTACAAGAAATTGAGCACACACACACAAGAGACTAAGGCAATTTACTTTTCTCGCTATTTTCCTTGGAGAGCTCAACATGGAGAGAAGCTTTAGAAGATTAAGGAAATTTTCCTTCTTTGACCATTATTTTACAAAAATTAGAAGCTTATTACCTTCTTGAGGTCATCAAGGACACCATTTTGCAAAACTGAGCTATCCTAACGTTGGAAATGCTCTACAAATTGCTCACTCATTACACAATTCTAAATTAGTAGAATAATACATGGTTTTGTGTCTCACTCATTACACAATTCTCTTATCATTGTTAATTTATTTTTGAATTTGAGCAAGGAATACATTTTTTATGGTTGATTCCGTGAAAGATGATATTTTTTATTCATTTTAGTTTGTAAGTGAAGAAATTGTTTTTGATTAGATAAGCAGGCTTTTTGAAAGTGCCCTAAAACCTTTTACAAATCAAAAGATAGATTGTTTAGCTTAGTAAAACAACAAAAAACCAATAAATAACAACGAGACAACACAAAACAACAACCAAACACAAACACTATAGCTCCATCAAAATGGAGCAAAACAGTACACACCTTGCTCAAGGTGGTTTAAAAAATTGTTCCAAATTTTTTTGTTGAACCATTATACAAGGGTTCTTCTCCACAAATATTTTCATCTTTTTTTTTCAAGGAGAAGAAACATGACCACTCATAGGACCAACCAAACTAGGAGTATCAACAGAGAAGCCATTGGAATCTTCAACTTGAGGCTTTTGAAAGAGAGGGTGTGATCTTTTGTAATGACATACATCATCTTTTTCTTCCAAACAAAATGTTGTTTCTTTTTCCTTAGGTAGGTAAAGGAGGCATGACCTACTTTACCACAACAATGGAAAATAATGGGAGAATATTCATTTTCAATCTACTGCACCCACTTACCAGATATTGAAGATAAGGTTATTTGAGTAGGGAGAATAAGGTTATTCTCTACTAACAAACAAAACCTAGCAGACAATAATCGCTTCATCAATTTCATCATCTTATCCATAGAGAAAATATTCCCAAAATAATTAGCAATACACATAAAAATATTTTAATGCCAAAACTCCAAAGGTAGCCCTGACAAACAAACCCAAATAGGAAACTTAAGAGTGTCCATCATACCGTTGAAACTAGAAGACCACCTTTGAAGGAAGAGGTTGTTCTAACCAAAAAACCAAGGGCCATCAAGAAGGACCTTAGAGCAACTTTCTTCTCAAGGAAATAAAAAGAGGAAGAAACCATTTATCATGGCGGTTACGTTGACCTAATCACATAACTTCTAGATTCAAAAAATACATCTTCTAACAACATCTATGTTGGGACGAAGGCCAAAAAATATCCCAACCAAGGAGCTCTTAAGAAAAACCAAAGTCTTAGAAAAGGTAGAGTCAGGAACATCAAATTTATCTTGTCCTTCCTCCAAAGCAACAATAGAGCTACCATCAGAAACCTTGCAATGGTCAAACCCACCACCATCCTCCAAAGCATGAAGCTCTTTCAAAACAGCCATAGGGGAGGAAGGAAGAACAATTTGAATAGTATTCAAAACCTTGGCCCTATAGTCCAACCAATCCATGGGAAGATAAAAAACTTGAGGGGACAAAGGGGAAATAACAGGGACTTCAAAAGAGGAAGGATCTCCCTCCTCAACAACAATAGGGAGAAGGAATCCCTTTTTGAGATGAAAAAATAGAGTGTTGTCACTACTATTCTCAACATAATTAGCAATCAAGTTCCTTTGAGTCTTTAGACAAGCCTCCAAAAGGATATCAAGGAGAAGTTCATCCTCCTCAACTGACCCCTCACAGAACCTATCCTTAGGACAACTAGAAGCAGCAAAGGAAGAACCATTAATAGGATCTTCACAATTAGAGTATAGGAAATCATCCTCATCCCACTCTTGAGCCCACAAATCAACAACTGGGGAGTCAAGGGAGACTTCCACACTTTCAGAAGGTGAACTTCCAATAGAAAAATGCTTAATAGTAGTCACTCCCCATAGAACTAAAGCCACCATGGGAGCCCTCCAGTCTAGACCCCGTAGAAGCTATAGGAACATGAGAAAAAATTCAAGACCAATTTTAACCCCCACTAAAGAGAGCACAAGATAGTATGCAATAGGCCCATCTTCATTTGTCTCACCTCCTTCATCCTCACCATCTACAAAATCCTTGATGCTACCTGTAGAAGAATTTGAAACTGCCTCCCACCGTTTCACTTCCCTCCCAACTTTCGCTTCCCACTCATCGTTGATTGTAAGGAAAGAAATTTTTTCCAAGACTCATTAATCCAGTATCTCACCCTGATTCTCACTTAATATTGAATCCAATTTGAAGTTTTGGATGACATTCATGATTTTCTCAAAATAAGTGATTTGAAACATATGTTTTTCTACCAATTGTCAAATGAACTTTAACTTCTTTATGGCCTTTTGATGCTAGTGCAAAAAGGTGGAATTCCATTCTCTACTTTCTCTGCTTAGAAAGATCACCTTTGTCCATGAATTTTTTAATTTTGTTGGCAAGCAATTATTATTCCACTTGCAAAGTTCTTTTCCATCAAGTTATAGGTAAGAGATTGGGTGGAATTTCTATTTCTACTCACAAGAATCTTGCTTCTTTCCCATATGATACCAAAGCTGGGTATAGAAGGAATTTTTCAAATTCTTCAAGGGTCATTTTTGCTTGTGTAGTACTATAGTTGCAGGTTTTGATTCTTCTCATGTAATACTGTATCTAGGTAGGTATATGGAAATTTCAAATACTCCTAATAGGAATCATGTTTAAGGTGTTTACTGTTTAGTGAATATAAAATTTCTTGGGTTATGTATGCAATCAATAACTTAAAGACTTCCAAAAATTCATCTTGGGAATAGGAAATAATAACTTCTAAAATAGCTTAGAATGTATTGAAAATAATCTTACAAGCCTTTGCATTATATAATAATATGGGTCTATCACTCTATACCAAAGTAATTAGAAACAACCTTGTAAATCCTTAGCCTGTTATGTTTCCAATATCTAGTGACTTAGTGGGACATGTGGATCTAGCATAGAGACCTGTTGCTCTTGAGTCTTCTAATGCTATGGATTTGATTAAGGAGGATTTCCTCTTTAATTAATCATGATTTTTTTTAATGTGTTGGTTTTCTTGGGACACTTTCATGGGTCCTTTGAAATTGTTGTTTAATATTGCATTTGGTGCCTTGTACAGACCCAAGGCAATACTCATTTTTTATCCTTATAGTTAGGTTTTGAAATGTGAGCACCTTGCATCAAAATTTAGTATTTCACGTTTTTCTCAATAAAAAGAAAAATAAGTCACTTGTAATCAAAGTTATATGGGTGTGTGCCAAACTACAAACTCACATGGAACCCATCCACACACAATGTCTCACAAGCCACCCCCAATTGCATATCTGATACATATAGGATTCAACCCAAATTGAGGTTCATTTTGCATGTGTGAAGTGAACTTAACCCTCACAATGTATGTGTATACCATAAAGATAGTTTCACTCATGGTCTAAAAGGTATAAAAGGTATAAATAAGTATATATAAAAGTTTTTAAGCCCAAAAAAAGTCATAGTATAGCTTGCATGTAGTTAGTTTTTTGTGTATAATATAATGTTTAAAGTTTAGAAGTCTAAATATACTCTCTTAATCATGGTAAAAATGTTTGATAAATCCATGTTCTTGATTGCTTGAGGTCTTAACTTTCAATATACAATATAATACTAAGCATCTTGAGAGTTCTAAAGTTGATATATCTACACTCTCAATCATGATAACATGTTTTGATGTATATTATATGGGTTTCCTGTATTTAAAATTTTCATTATTGTGCTTTTTTTTTTCACTTTTCTAATAGGTATAACAAATTCTATTCATTTATTCCTCTAAAAAAATAACATGAAAATCACAAGAAATCTTGAACAACAATTTCAGTAGCAAGTAAGCATATTGCAACCTTGTCTTAATTATGACAATAACGTAACCATTCAATTTGATTATCTTGATACATTAGTTTGATAGACATGAGGGATATTTAAATTGTAATCTAATTAGACTCACACTATAGACATGTAATGAGGTGAAAAAGTTGAATGTTTTGTTAACTTGTAGCACATTATCCTATGGTATGGTAGAGGATACTAGTGGTTTGGTGACTTGAGTTGAGAGTGTTTCCTTACTAAATGGTTGTGCTTATGCCAAAGGTGGAAACTTCCTAGGGTCTATAACATAGAGAAATTAGTATTACTGTATTAATTTCAATGATAATCTCTAGTTGTAACATACATTGAACTCATATGTTGCAAATGCCAATGGGTAAGTGCTCAAAGTTTTACTTAAGAATGAATGGGTTTTAAAATCCCAATGTTGAAATTTTATAGAACTTTGGCATGCCTATTGTAAGGATCAATGTTAATTAATTGTGCAGTGGTTATGGTAAATAGAGATGACTAAATTATATTAAGGGTGGTGTATGTCTGAAACTATGGTAAACTTGAAATGTACTATGGTTTTTTTCCAAAAAGCTATACAACTTTGAGTCTCATATCCTCCTACTTGCACTTATGTGATATTTTATGGATGTTCCTCCTCCCTCTCCTTTGTGATGCTATAATAGATGTATTTGGATTAGTTCTGAGATGTGTGTAATTTTCATTTCAGCATTGTAATTTTTGTTTCTTTTAGTATATTTATCCTTATCCTACAATATCTACTTTTCTATTTGCTTGGGTGCTTTGAAAAATTCAAGAATTATCATTAAAATGAAGGAATAATGAAGGGAAGACAAAGGGAAAAAAATCTATTATATATCCCTTTTACTATATCCTTACAATTTTTTAATAATTAATGCAATATCTTTTACTTTAATGTACTTTAGTGTTCTTCCTCACATAGTCTCATTAGCTAGCTAAAGTGAGGGAAAAATGTAAGGTCACAAATTACTTGCTTTTCCAAATTCATGTTTTGTTTCTACACTCTTTTTTTTGTCCATGTCCATAGTCATGTTTAGGCATCAATTTACTTGTTTTCTAGCCTTTTTGACAGTAATATAAATATGAAACATAAAGAACCAACATTAGAAAACCCTTCTCATTCAACTTGAGTACTTATTTCATGCTAGCATTGGCCAACACTTGTGTCTATGTTCAATTTTTTTTATTTTGACTTTCAACAACTATTTTAACCCTTGCATTTAATAGTTATCTCTCAAAGTTTTGCATATGACCCTAATTTTCACCTCACTTTGTAAGCTCAAACATTGCAAAGCACATCCACTCTCACAAAAGCATCCATACACTTCCAAGTGATCAAGAGAACTCCATTTTTGCATAATACAACAAGTAACAACATTGAATATCACAGATAAAGGGTCCCTAGAGCCACTCAATTCATAGCTTTGTTGTGATCTCTCTCATCCATCCATTCTTCTCTCCTTTGATCCTTCCATTTATCTCTTTGAAGCTATTTATCTCCTATTTTCCATTTCTAATTTGCTAAAAGATTTGTCTTACAATAGGTGTTAGGTTGGTTGTAGCTTTGAACGCAACTACATTTTTAACTCATGAGTTTGATGTATGTAGATGAAGTGATTGAGGTGTTTTTAATATTAGCTATAATATTTCAGGAATTTCACAAGAGTTATGCAGTCTTCTGAGACATGTGATCATGAAAAGTGTTATAGACTACATCATAAAAATAAATTTACATAGAAAATTTTTCACTTGGACCAAGATCCTTTGATTTTTGTTATTTCCATTCTTGAACATTAATCTATAACTTCAAATAAATCCAAATTGTTAGGTGTATTGTCCCAGAGTTACCAATTATTCCCTTATCATGAATGAGGTTGGTGATGGTAGTTGCCAATTGGCAATCAGCTCAAGCAAAAAAATGTAAGCATACAAGAATAATTAAATTTGGGTAGTAAACAAGAGAAAAACTAAGGATTGATTGTTGAATGTTGACCTGCATAGAAGTTATTGTATAGGTAACCATAACTAAATTCAATTAGTGGACTATGGTACACTCAAATCCTATGTCTGAATCCAAACTTTCTAATCAATTAATATATTCCTTACAGTATAGGTAATTGGACTATTGATTATTGCTTGATTTAAGATAAATTTCTTACTTCTTCAATACTAGTACTGTGATCTGTTGATAACTACAATGCAATCAAGCTTGATCTAGGTACTGTCATCTCCACTTCTTGACCATCTTTTATTTTATTTTCTTCAATAGATGATGGATCTACAGAAGGCTCTTCTATTATTCCCTCTAATTTTGACTTGACAAGTGAATCCCTTATACAAACTCTATCTTTCCTATCACCTTTTTGATAACTATAATGTTGTGTTGTATTGGAATTTGTGTTTGGCCTTTGTTGTGCCACAATAGCCCGATTATCACCAACTTTCATCACATATACATCTTGATCCTTCATCAACATTACCAGTAAACAAGACCCCCTCATTTTCATCAAGGACCTTATTTGTCATTTCAAGCTAAGCTTCCTCTTTAACTTATAATGCATGTGAAAGGGCCTTAAAAATAGATATATGATTAACTTAACCTAATTCTTCTTTTGTCCCAGGCAGTACATTTTGGCTAGGTAATAGACACCATAATTTGAACACATGTATCATAAAAGAGGCTCATCATTATGGTCTCAAATTATAGCTCAGATTCCAGCTTGACCTGAGTTATCTTTGAAAGCAACATTTGAATTTAACTTCACTCATATATTGGGGATAAGGTGAACCATTTATTGAAGAATTGGAAATGACATCTTATCTCTTCAAAAAGAACCTAATTTTCTTTCTATTGTAGGTAGTCCATTTTTGAAAAGTAATAGACACCATATGCAGATTTAATTTGGTTGTGTAAAGTTTATGAATTTAAAATTGTTGATCTTACTTAGATACAATGGGATAATGGATAAATATATAGTTTCATATACAATTGTTCTAAAAATCTTGGTACTTACTCCTTTTTTAGATTCTCCTTCAAAGGAAATGATTCCATGGACTCCTTATATGCTCCAGTTTTGCAACAATTTCTCTACCTTGATCAATGGAGCTTTCAATTTGTAAGAGATAATCAATTGGATTAGGGGATGACAAGTAACTATACTTTCTAATAACTATTTCCATCACTCTTTTGCATATTTCCTTCTCTTTACAGTATCAATTCAGCTTGAAAATTTTACAGTTTTAGTATGGATATGGATAAGATGCCTATGACATTGTCTAGGATTCTTCACTCTTACAAGGAGTTCATTTGGCCTCTATTTTTTTCTTGTGATATCTGTCTCAATTTATTGTGCTAAAATTCTTCAGAAGTAACATTCAAATATAGATATCCTCCCCGACCTCACCACCTTAGGGACATCAAGTGTCTTATAAATATGTTTAAGAAATGTAGAAAATATATATTAGTTTATGCTCTCCAATCCTCTACACTTTGGTTGTGGTTTAAATTTACACACATACTCTAATCATTCATGTTGTGATTCAATCCATGGCATCAACCCATCCATTGGTTATAAGGGGTAGCTTGTGTTTACTATTGCCACAAAGACACAAAAAACTACTGCATAATTGCATATTACCCTCAAGAGGAAAAAATAGAAGGAATTCATTAAAATTGTTGATATAGTTGTGTTGAGATCCAACATGACAAGAAAAATTTCAATTTTCTTGAAAATTTAAAATAAATCATACAAGAAAAATGATGAATGCCTGGTGAAGGTCTTCCAATAAAGGCCATATCTTCTGAGCTATGCTTATTCACAGGTTTAAAATACACATGTAAAAGAAGATATTGATTATTCAAAAATGCCATACTTTTGGTATGTAAAGATATAAGAATACAATGAACAATTATCTTGCAAATTGTTCAAAAAAACCTACACCCAAGAACACAAGAAGGGACAAGGAATAGCTGTATGAATTTTTATGAATAGAAGCCACAAATTTCTCAAGTTCAAATTGAGATTCCAAATATTTAGCATTCTCAATAATACTAATATATTCACAATCTACATCCAACAATTGTTTGACATTCAACAAAATTTCCTACATGAAAATGTGGAAGCATAGACAAGGCAATCAAATTGTTTTAAAAAATGCCTCAAAGAAATGTGATACCACATCATTGCAAGCACCGCAACACTACATGGTTTGTTGTTGGGCCTTGCGGTGATGCAATATCACATTTCTTTGAGGTATTTTTTGAAACAATACGCTTGCATTGTCTATGCTTCATCTATTCTTCCACATTTTCATGTATGAAATGTTGTTGAATGTCAAACAACAGTTGGATGTAGACCTTTCTCTTCACTAAGGTTGTCTTTTGTATGAAAACATATATAAAAGGTGCTGAAATGGAAGAAAACACTACATATTTGTTGTGGCTTAAACTATTGCTATGGAGAAGATAATCTCCATGAAAGTAGAAATGTATACAATAGAAGTACTTTTTTATTAGTCCATGTCTACCACAGAGACTAATGTAATCCTTCAATACTATTTCTTTGTTTTGAGATTCGTGCAAGTTTGGAAAATTATTTTGCTTTATTACACTTTTGTTTCTCCAATTGCTTTTCATTTCTATTTTATTAATTTTATCTTTTTGGAAATAATAGTTTTTTAGTGAGTAAAAATTAATGGAAAAAATAGTTTGAGATTTTTTAAAATATGTGAAGGATAAGTTGGATGTATATATTTTAGAGTTTATATATTTTTGTGTAGGAAAGTTTGTTGTTTTGTCTTTGGTTGTTCTTAAAGTTTTTCTTTCTTTATTATAGTTAGGTATAATGCATTTATCTACACTTAGGAGAAGATCACAAGTCTATATTAAGGTTTATATTTTTTTCAATTCAAAATATAGGACTTAGTATTATAGATTGAAGGAACTATTGAATTTTGTGAGATTTAAGAGGTTTAAGGTTGAATAATTTTTTATAGTGCATTTTGAGTTGGCACTTGAAATTAAAATGCATCACACTAATCTTTATTTTACTCATATTTCCATTTTTTATGTTTGGTAGTTGCTTCATTCTTATTCTTATTTTTTAGAAATGTCTATCATGTTATTTGTACAATTATTTTTTTGAATCTTAAAATGGCTTTCATTTCCTTTGATATACAAATTGTGTCATTTCTATGAGTAACTAACAGTTCCAGAGTCTATATTGTTTGTCTAACTTCAATTACTTGTCAAAATCCCTATTGTAGCTAAGATTATTCATTCAAGGGGAACTCACTAACATGGTGGCCATCAATAAGATGATGTTGATGAATTAATTGTTGATTTGTTGATACTATTTATGAACAAAAATTGTCAGAACATACTATATATTTATGTGTTGAATGTCATTCATGAAAATTGTCCCTCTTTAAAATGATGGAAATTGTTCACATCTCTTAGAACAATTTCTCTTGCAACAATCTTGGAGATGAATTTAGATGCAATGTGAAAATAAAAATATACTAGAAGGTTCTTAACAACTCTAATAGTTGTACTAGGGGCCATGTTTAACAAAACAAATGCAATTGCTAACTTTTCACAATGGTGGTAGATAAATGATTCTTTTTCTTCTATTCCACAATATTAAGTAAAAGTCTTGAATCTGGAAATATCCTGATGCCTTCCTTTGTCAAGCCAATTTCTCCAATTTTGCATATCTCTCCCATGTTTGTGGATGTGATCTGTCTCCTACAATTTTTTAATTGATTTATCTTTTTGGTATGTTTGGACTTACTTTGTAAACATGCACTACACAATGCATTTTTATTCTTTTTGAATTGAGACTAATATTAATTTTGTTGGTTGTATTGAGGCACAAATTAATTCATGGAAAAAAAGGCAAACCCTGTTGCTCATATCAGATGGCACGTTGCATATAAAGGAGGAAAGATTCTAGCTGGGTTATTGTTGAATGCATTGAAGGAGAGAGCTTCATATATTGGGTCACAATAAAAAATCTCCTTCTTGGATTCTACATTTTACAACTTGCTCTAGGAAGATTTCCCACATTGTAGAAGTTTTAAGAGATGAAAGGGGCATATGCTTGCATTGAAGGGCTCCAAGCATGTGTTTCCATCATTGTAGAAGTTTTTTGGAGAAGTTTCTTTCTTGCAGTCATTTCTATGCAATATTGTAACTCAGATTTTCAGTCTTGTGACTGAAAATAAAAATTGTAATACTCTATTTCTAAGTTGTAATGAGAACACCTTTCTTTTATTAATAAAGTTCATTGATTTTTCCTTCTCAATGGCTATCTTATTGTGTGCAATTGATGATTGATGTGTATTTTGTTGGAAAAACAAGGACAAACAACTAAGAGCAGGGGGTGAATCAGTTGTCATAGAATATTCAATTTTTTCACAATTAACTTAACTTAATCTCAGATATGATGAATAAGCAATAAACCATAAACAATCAACACATTAGAGACATAAAGAACATCAAGATTTTTTACGTGGAAATCCTGTTAGGGGAAAAACCATGGTGGATGTCAGTCCACAATATTATACCCTGTTAAAGTATAATGAGAAATAATGGGAATGCACATGCATTCAAGCACACTACTGAGAGCTCACTACCCAAAGAAGACACACTACTTACAAAAATTCGAACTAGATCTACAGGGTATGAACTAAGAAATTCGCTTCTGCAAAAACTTGATTACAGTTCTAGTTATTCACAAAAAAACTCCTTCACACTTCACTCACTCTGGTCTACACTCAAATGATAAAACACTATGCGCACACTAACACTTTCTTTGGCACCTATTCAAACTCCACTTCACACCAACAATCTCTCTTATATATCCGCTACATAGATTTACATCAACAACTTTTTCGGCTAGACAAAATATGAAAATATAAAACTTATACATGATGTCAGGACAATATTACAAATAAATTTACAATGCGAATCCCACACCGTCGACCAAAACATAATGAAGACCTAAAACAATATCCTCAATTGCACTAAACATTTTAAATTTAATCTTCAAGGATCCAAAACATGTTACAACCACCATGTCGGCCAAGAACACAAAAACCTGAACATGCAATGGTAAAATCACCGACCACAAATACACCGATCAACGCGGACGTGCAGCAAAGATAGAGCACGATCTAGAAACATCTGCAATAGTTGAGCTTACTAAAATCACTTCAACTTCAATCAAGAACACTAATTGAAGCCACATAAAAACTATCAGAACACATCTATTCACAACACGGGCAAATCTTCACGCAAACCTCTGAAACTTTTAGTGGAAAGAATAGATACACTCAACATTAAACCCTTTAGACCAAAATGTATGATAATCAATGTACTGAACAATTCACATTCATGAACTTACTGTTCCACTGGCAACTTGCAACTATTTCTTTAACAATTTTCTCAATATCTTTGACATATCCAACTTCCAATACGATTAATGCTAATAGTGTTGACATCAATGACAACCACATATCAACAACATAACCACAACATCCAACATATTTCTTTGTTTTATGTTTAAATCCTCAAATATCAATCAATTTAAATGGCTAAATATACTACTAATTGACATCAATTAATAATTAAATTAACTAAATATACTACCAATTGATAGAAATCAATGAACAGTGACTAAATATGACTAAATATATGACCTGTGAAATAAAAATGACTAAATATACTACCAAATTGATCAAAATGATGATTAAAATTAATGACTAAATACACTACCAATGGACAAAAATCAATGAATAAAAATGACTAAATAAGTGACCAGAGTACAACAATCAATGACTAAATCAATGACTAAATATATAAGTGAATAAAAAATGACTAAATAAGTGACCATATTACAACAATCAATGACTAAATCAATGCCTAAATATACTACCAAATCGATCAATCGTAACAACCAATAAATGACTAAAAATGGTTTAGTCATCAATCTAGTCACATTATAAATGAATAGAAATAAACTATTAATGGTCATGTGACCAAGTTCAATCATTTATAAGCAGTTTTTAATAGTTTTTTGAGTAGTTTATTCTTGTTTTTGTACTAGTGTTTCAAACTCGGCATGGGCATTACAAGTTCAACTTTGTACCCTTTGGGTTGACCAATGCACCCAAAACTTTCTTGAACCTTATGAATAGTGTGTTCCAAGACTATTTGGATGATTTTGTCCTAATTTTCATAGAAGACATTTTGGTTTATTCCAAAAACCTTGAGGAACATGACCAACACTTGAGGATAGTTCAACAACATCTAATGGAAAAGAAGCTTTTTGGAAAGTTATCCAAGTACTTGTTTTATTAGGACAAGGTGCATTACCTAGGCCACATCATCTCAGTAGAAGGAGTGTCTATGGATCTTGAAAATATAAAAGTAATTCTAAAATGGAAAAAACCTTAGAATGTGTCAAAAGTGTGAAGTTTTATGGGCCTTGCAAGATATTATAAAAAATTTGTGCAAGGTTTCTCTAAAATAGCAGCCCCAATAACCTCTCTTTAGAAGAAAGGGAAGAGGTTTGAGTGGACTAAGAAATGTGATCAAGCTTTCCAGCTTCTTAAGGAAAGGCTCATTGAAGCTCTGATATTAATTATTCGAGATCCCAATGGTCAGTTTTTAGTGATCATGGATGCTTTAGGAGATGGAGTAGGAGTAGTGTTAATGCAATAAGGGAAAGTGGTGGCATATGAGTCTAGGAAGCTAAAACAACTTGAAGTAAACTCTGTGCCACATGACTTGGAGTTAGCAACTATAATGTATGCCCTGCAAATGTGGATACATTATCTTTTAGGGAATCCATTTGACCTCAAAATAGATCACCTAGGATTGAGATATATATTTACTCAACATAACCTTAATGCATGTCAGAGGAGATGACTAGAATTCCTTATTGAGTATGACTTTGGAATTGAATACATAAAAGGAAAAGAAAATTGAGTAGTGGATGCTCTTAGTAGATGAAGACATCTGGTAGCCATTACCTTAATGAGATTCAATTTGAGACAATAGGTGATGCAACACTTGCAAGGTAATTAGCATTATGAGAAGGTGAAAAGGGAACTAGAAGGGAATTCGTTAGACCATCGATTCGATGGGTACATGATTGAACCAAATGGTATCTTAAAATAACAAAGGCAGATGTACATTTTAGATTTTGGAGAGCTTAGGAAGTTGGTCCTAGATGAGGTGCACAATGCACCATATTCAGGACTCTCTGAAGTTACAAAGATGATTGTAGAATTAAAAACTTTGTACTTTTGGCCTAGACTTAGGAGGGATGTAGCAAAATACATAGTTGTTGATGACGATTTCACGCACAATCGAGCAAGGTGAATAATACCTCCATAGACAAGACCACAAAGAGGACTATTCTTCTTGAAAGATATGAAATGAGAAAACCTAATGAGAATTCTTCTTTTGACAAAGAAAGATTAGCCTTAGTTTAATCCCAAGTCTTCAAAAACTAGGTCGTAGTTGCACTAGGGCCAATCTTGGGTTTGATGTGATAATGCTATTAATCTCAAAGGGACTATGGTATCACTAAATTATGTCAAATATTTAGTTTTCCAAGAAGTTTATAAAGAAAAATATCATCAAAATCGAATGATTTGAAATAAAATTTCATGCATATCATCAAATTCCTTTTGCTATCACTTAAGTAGATTTAGCATTAAGCATTCAACAATTTCATAGAAAACTTCAAAAAATATTTTCAACAAAATTCCATTCCTTCATATATTTTTTGGAACATTTTTCAGAAATTTAAACATCTATTCTAAAATAAAGTGTGAAATACTAAAAATTAAAAAAGGTGCTCCTAATTATTCTCTATGCATACCCCAAAGAATCAATTAAAATAGAGAAAACCACTTTATACTTCACCAAAATTATTCACAGCTACATATAAAATGGTGCGAGCTTTTGAAGAGGGGGGAATTGTTTGGACACCAAGTAGTTTCTGTATGCACCCTTAAATGGTGCAACATACAGTCTTGTTTGGTTGAACTAACGAAACTAGCTACAAAAGATATTGAGATAGGTAGCTATATAATAAGCTTTGAAATTAATCAATGTCTATGTGCATACAAATTTTTACGCCAGAATGATCTAGAAAATAGGAAAAAAGATCAAAACTAAGAAAATTTTCTGCTCTTCTAGAATTCCACAAATTATGAACTTAAAATGAAAAAATGGTATCCTCTGGCCTTTTATAGAACACAAGGCTTAGCTATGATAAGAAAAATACATGAGAGGAAATCTAAGGGACCAATTACATCAAGGCACATGGAATATTGTGACCAATAGGAGAATTGCAATTAAAGTCAATGAAGGTCAAATCCAATTGCACATTGAAGCTCTTCAGGTTCTACTTTGTTATTTTTGCCAAGGAAATAACTTGAATTAGGATAGAGTGCAGGGACTTCCCATACATTCAAAATGATGGGGTAGAATTTTCACCCCCTACACGTCACTTGTCTCCAATTCTAGCTCTCTCAGGAATGGGCTCTCCCAAAAATTGTCATTTGTCTCCACCATATGTGAAATACCAAGATCCTTGATATTCCGTTGGACTCAAAGTTGTCTGCATTATAACCTCCTAGGATAAGCAAACCAATTCAAATGTAATTCTACTCGTGATTCAAATTTTCCTAACTATCCATACCTGAACTTTGCATCATAATTAGTATCTCCTGCAATCACAAATTCCACATATTAAATCCCTTTTAAAGAAAGAAACATTTATAACATCTCGTGTAAATAAAACCAATATTCAAATATTAATACAAAACATATCATGTAACAAAACACACTTTCTAACGTTTTACAAAATCCTTAGATATATATCAGACTACCAAAATGTCAAAATCATTATATAACTCAAAATTTTACTTTACTTTACTTTGCAACCCAGTACTCGATATCGGTATTCAACTTTACCCATCAATTTTTTTGGACCTCAGTTTCTTACCGAAACTCATTTTATTAGACTCGGACTTACCAGAACTCCATTTTATCATTGAACCAGAGTCTTCTGTTCAACTCACATTTCCTTTTTTCTTTTTAAATGTTTTTGGTCTTCGGTACTCGGCACCCAAAACACCTTCTTTACAAAGTAATATTTAATTAAGATTTCTCTTTTTCTTTTCACTTTCGTTGATCCTTCAACTTGTTAGCTTCTACCATAAGAGTTGTATATAAAAAATTATTGGGTCCCCAAGCTTTTAGCCTTGGGATGTGTTGTGAGACCACACAACAACTTGCAACCAATAAAACAAAATTTAAATTTAAACTTGAAATAAAATCACAAGTTGTAAATTAAAACTTATACATATTTTGAAAACAATAACTTCTACCTTTACCTAGATTTTGGCATAAAAAAGTAAAACTCCACCCGAAATATCCATGTGTGCTTTGATTAATTTTAGTTTTGGAACTTAGTGAAAAGAATCAGTTCATAAACATTGAACTACATAGTATAGTAATCCTCCAAAGCCAACCAATGATAGAGTCTTTCTGCCAGTCAAGCGTCTATAGCCCTGACAAGGTTATCTCTGTAATTCACCCAAACATAGCTCCACTACCAGTCAGGCATCCATTGGATAGCGTAAAGAGTTGATTTTCATCTTTTTTTTTTAAATATAGATATAGCAATGATAGCTCATTTTCTCATTTGATATTTCAATAATAGCTATTTTATCAACTTGTAGACAATGAAGCTTTGCTATCACATTGGGAATTATAGTGGTAGTGAAGGTTACTTTTTGATTTTTCATTCAATGCAAATCCCTTCATCAATTCACTGATTCAAAAAAATCATTTAATAATTCCCTGTAGGTGAGTATTTCCAACTAAATTTCACTAATTTATGCCAAATCCTAGCTAACTGTAGCTTGCTACTATAAAAAATATGCATATTAAAATTTAGCAATAGACAACTTAATCACCAAATTTAAATCAAAATTTAGAAACATTAGTTATCACCCTTCTGATTGAACTTTTATGGCAACTACTAAAACTTTTGCTAACAATTCCAATTTGATGGCACTACTCTTCATTAATGGATCGAGAATTTTATGATTACCTTGAAACACAATCACATTATTTTGCATTAAATTTGCATGCTTGAACTCACACACATTATCTCCTCAACTTACCCAGGTGATGACGTGTACTACCTTGTTTACTTCATTTTCCTTTACATTTTGTGCACATAAGCACCTCCATAATTAATACAAATTCTTACAAAAAATGTGAAATGACCACTATTAATGTCGAAATCTTTAACTTGCTTGATTCACAATCTTTGTACTGAACAATTTGATGCAATTTATCAGCAACTATGTGCAAAGAATTAATTTTATGTAACCTTTAACTTTGAGAATAATTGTCCAGTTGCCACCTTACTTACGATTTCCAAGACTTTACTCAAGGAAACTATGTACTGCAGTTTTCACAATTCTCTATAAATTCTATGTTCTTTCTCAAATTTCTTCATGCTTTCTCTTTAACTTTCTTGTTTAATTTCTATAAATTTTCTCTATGCATTCCTTTCTTGCTTCTTAGCCATGGATACTCCAATTTTCTTAGGTTGCTCTCGCCGCCAGAATGTCTTCTTAGGGAGTATTACATCACAAAGGCTTGAAAAGGTATTCTTCATTAGGACTTCCAGTTTCATTGTACCAAATTTGTGCTTGGTCCTTGGGGAAAAGTATGTTGAATCTAGTCATACTTCCATTTTTATTTTGATATATCTTATCATTTTGTCGCATCTCTTCTGGATATTGGGCTACATGTAGAAGATGTTCACTCGACTGCCAATTTGATAGTGAGGCCTGAATATTTGGAGAATCTGGACTTGATTTTATCTGTGGCACATCTGACCATAGGGGTTCCATCCATGGATGATATTCCTTGGTCCTGGGAACATGGGGAAGTGGTTCCACTTTGGCCTTTCCTTACTGACCTCCATATTAGAGACTTTGAAGTTCATCGGGAGCTTGCCTACATAAGGTACTTGGATCTGATAGACGAGGCATCCCATGTTGATTGAATGGCTACTATCTTCTGCAACTCCACATACTCTTTTTGAATTTTTTTGATCTTTTAAAATGAGGATTTTCAATACCTCATGTATACACGAGATATACACACACACATATATATATCTATCTTTTGTATTTCTTAAAGCATGTATTGTTGTGTATGGTTTTATTATTTTACATTCCATAGTTCAATTATATAAATGTTTGGATTAACTCTCATGTGTAAGATAAATCTTAAGCAACATAATTTGCTAATTTTGGGCCAGACAATAGAAAAGAAAAAAAAAACAAAGAAAAAAAATAAAACAAGCCCTACAAAAAAAGAGAAAATTAAACCCTAACTACCCTAATTTTACCACAACAAATTAATCCTAATAAAATAATCTGTCTGAATTTTTAGAACTATTTCTTTTACCACTTTGGTATGAATCACAATAGGTTTATCTTTAAATTCTTTCAACAAATTTTCTACTGTCCTACTGCAGAAATGAATTATTTTAAATTTTCTATGTTTGATAATCACAAATTCAAAAGCATATGTACCAATAATTTGGCTCATATGTATGAAAATGACCTCATTAAAGATCAATTGCACACATTTTGACTGATGTAGCAATATTCTACCTTCCTGTAGCCTCGGTCCATCTTTATGAATGATTGTATCAATTTCTCTACTTCCTCCTCCTCTGAAAATCTTCATATATTTGGTCCTATCTTCACTTTGAATTTTGTTAGAACAAAATATATCACTATTTATATTGCTATCAAAGAGAGAGAAAGTAAAATCTTGATATTCTGTATCTTGTATGAAATCAGGAAAATTTCTTTTTATAACTTGTGACTTTTCAGTTTGGAGCACAAAACACGTGTTTCCCGCTCGATTTTCTTGCTCTATTTTCCTACTTCTTTTCATTATCTGTGTTTTCCATGTATAGAGAGAATGATGACTCATCCATGTTGTTTCCTTATTTTTGATGCGATATCTCTGAATCTTGGCATTCTCACCTATCTTCCTACAAAATGTTAGGATTTTCTTTATAATAATTGCAGTTTTCCAATTGTTTTGATGTGTCAATTAACTTTTTAATATTTCCACTTTCACTAGGGTTTAATATTTTCCTCACTAATGTTCCTCTTCTTCTAGCAGTTAAAACTTCTTCTGTTAATGAAATCATTTTGCTTATGGCTAGACTTACCCTAGTTAAAAATAATTCACATTTGAGTTCACCATGATCAATTGTATCATGGATTTTGCACTCGGTGACTCTATCAAAGGTGAATAAACTCAAAGGATGTAATCTCTGGTTTAAAAATTTCCAAAGTTTTTCAACTTCCATTTTGAAAAGCCGATTTACACTCACTTCCACTTTGCAAACTTCTTGTTATCTTCTCAGAACTAAAAAAAATCCAAAATATGATAGTGACTGTAGTGAGGCCGTGGCTGCTACTCACCCTCTCCTTCTAGTGCCAACTCCTGTTGATGATGATTTCACTCACAATTGAATAGGGAAAATAATACCTCCACATACAAGACCACAAAGAAGACTATTCTTCTTGAAAGATATGAAACAAGACAACCTAATGATAATTCTACTTTTGACAAAAAGATTAGCCTTAGTTTAATCCCAAGTCTCCAAAAACTAGGTCATAGTTGCACTAGGGTCACTCTTGGGTTTGATGTGATAATGCTCTTAATATAAAAGGGACTATGGTCACTGAGTTATGTCAAATATTTAGTTTTCCAAGAAGTTTATAAAGAAAAATATCATAAAAAATCAAATGATTTGAAATAAAATTTCATGCATATCATCAAATTCCTTTTGCTATCACTTAAGTAGATTTAGCATTAAGCATTCAGAAATTTCATAGAAAACTTCAAAAAATATTTTCAATAAAATTCCATTCCTTCACCTATTTTTTGGAACATTTTCAGATATTTAAACATCTATTCTAAAATAAAGCATAAAATACTAAAAATTAGAAAAAGGTGCTCCTGGTTGTTCTCCATGCATACCCTAAAGAATCAATTAAAACAGAGCAAACCACTTTATACTTCACTAGAATTATTCACAGCTACATATAAAATTGTGTGAGCTTTTGAAGAGTGGGGAATTATTTGGACATTAAGTAGTTTTTGTATTCACCCTTAAACGATGCAACATACTATCTTGTTTGGTTGAACTAACAAAACCAACTACAAAAGATGCTGAGATAGGTAGCTATCTAATAAGCTTTTAAATTAATCAATGTCTATGTGCACACAAAGTTTTATGCCAAAATGATCTAGAAAACAAGAAAAAAAAAACAAAACTAAGAAAATTTTATGCTCTTCCGGAATTCCACAAATTCTAAACTTAAAATGAAGTTCAAGGGTATCCTCTGGCCTTTTATAGAACATAAGGCTTAGCTAGGATAAAACAAATACATGAGAGGAAATCTAAGGGATCAATTACATTAGGGCACGTGGAATATTGTGACCAATAGGAGAATTGCAATTAAAGTCAATGAAGGTAAACTCTAATTGCACATTAAAGCTCTTCAGGTTCTACTCTGTTATTTTTGCAAGGAAAATAACTTGAATTAGGATAGAGTGCAGGGAATTCCCATACATTCAAAATGATGGGGTGGAATTTTCACCCCCTACACGTCGCTTGGCTCTGGTTCTAGCTCTCTTAGGAATGGGCTCTCCCAAAGATTAGCATTTGTCTCCACCATATGTGAAATACTGAGATCCTTGATATTCTGGTGGACTCAAAGCTGTCTGCATTATAATCTCCTAGGATAAGTGAATTGGTTTGAATGTAATTCTACGGGCATGATTCAAATTTTCCTCACCATCCATACCCGAACTTTACATCACAATTAGTATCTCCTACAATCACAAATTCCACATATTATATCCCTTTTAAAGAAAGAAACATTTATAACATCTCATGTAAATAAAACCAATATTCAAATATTAATAAAAAACATATCATGTAACAAAACATGCTTTATTAGAATATTCAAATATTCTACTAGCTGCTGTCTTTCATACTCATGAAAGTAGTGAGCTGGTTTGGCATAGTAAAGTGGTGCAAGTGGAAGAAGGTTGGATCACAGTTAAAGGAAAAAAAGTTAAATCCTCTAAGCCTTCTTTCGACATGATTCTCCGCTCCCACAGGAAAAGTGTAAATTGTAAATCTTGATTGGTCTTGTTTTGGAGCTGATCTTTTTCGCTGGCTGCTTGCTATCTTTTCTGCAGCCTTGCTCTTTTTGTATAAGGGTTCTGGGTCCCTTCAAAATATGTTTTTCTCTTTATCAAAAACAAAACACGCTTTCTAGCATTTTACAAAATCCTTATATATATACATTAGACTACTGGAATGTCAGAATCATTATATAACTCAAAATTTTACTTTACTTTACTTTGCAACTCGGTATGTAGTATTTAGTATTTAGCTTTACCCATGAATTTTCCCAGACCTCAGTTTCTTACTGGAACTCATTTTATCAGACTTAGTCTTACCAGAACTCCATTTTACTAGAACTCCAACATCGAGCTAGAGTCTTCTGTTCAACTTGCATTTCCTTTTTTCCTTTTAAATGTTTTTGGTCTCCAATACTTGGTACCTGAAACACCTTCTTTACGAAGTACTCTTTAATTAAGATTTCTCTTTTTCTTTTCACTTTCGATGATCTTTCAACTTCCTAGCTTTTACCATAAGAGTTGTATATAAAAAATTCTTGGGTCCCCAAGATTTTAGTCTTGGGGTGTGTTGTGAGACCACACAATAGTAGCCAGATGCTTGGAGTGTTAGTGAGTCAAGGTTGAGCATGTGCATCTAGTAGGGCTCCTTTATCCTCACAATATACCTGAGCACAAATGACAAGTGATCAGTATGGACTTTGTACAGGGGTTACCATTAAGAAAGAACATACACGATGCCATTCTGGTGGTAGTCGATAAGTTGACTAAGGTGACACATTTTATCCTAGGGAACCTTAAGGATGGATCATTGACCTTGGCCAAGAAATTTTTCCAAGATATCTTCTGTTTACATGGAGTTCTAGAGACCATTATATTCGACAAAGATACACGAATGACATCAAGGTTTTGGACCACTTTGAATGCAACATTGGGAACACAGTTCAAATTTAGATTGGTATACCATCCTCAAAATGATGGTCAAACCAAAAAGGGTAAATCAAGTGCTATAAGATCTCCTTTGGATGTGTTGTATGGATCAACAGTATAAATGGGAGGAGTATATACCACTGGTAGAATTTTCTTATAATAACTCCCATCACGAATGCTTAGGTATGGCACCTCTTAAAGCTCTATGTGGGAAAAAATTTCATACTCCCATCAGTTGGGATAGATTAGAATACAAGATCATTGTGGGTCCTAAGATTTTGAAAGAGATGGAAGAGCAGATGAGGCTTATTAAGAGTAGATTGAAGGAGGCAACATATAGGAAAAAGAGCTATGCTAATAGAAAAAGAACCTTTAGATAATTTTCAGTTGGGGATAAGGTTTTTCTAAGAGTAATTTGGCATAAGCGATCTATTACCTTTAAGAAGTCATCCAAGCTAGCTCCTAGATTCGTGGTCCCATTTGATGTGTTAGAAGTTATCAATCTAGTTGCATGCAAACTTTCTCTACCCCATGCTCTAGCTCAACTCCATAATGTGTTTCATGTTTCATTGTTAAAACCATACCGCCTAGATGTGTCTCATATACTTGATTGGTGTTCCTTGTAGTTGGAGGATCCAGGAGTGGTGCTAGTGGAGCCCAATAGAATTATGGATAGATGCAACATCAAGTTGTGAAACAAGGAAATTGTTTAATATAAGGTCCAATGGGACCAATATCATGAGGACAATGCTGCATGGGAGGATGTGGATGAAATAGAATGCTCCTTCCCTCATTTGATTTCTTTGATAGGCTATTGATGATCATTTTGTATTAATTCCTAAAATTTTGGGTTGGTATACTATGATGTTTTGGCTTGAAAACAATATGAATCATGATTATTTATAAATCGATACTTGAAATTTTGGATTGGAATGTTATGATGCTTTTCTTGAAAACAATATGAATTGATAAACATATGTACAATTAGTTTTTTTTTTATCAGACATCGAGACGATGTCTCTTTCAAGTGGGGAAGGATGTCATATCTCGATTTCATTTTTACATTTTCAAAATTAAGGAACTTGAAATATTTGGGAAATAGAATTTAGCATTTTATTTATGGAATTTGATAGAATATGATGATTAAAATTGAAAATGAATATTATGCAATTTCTCGATTTAAGAAATTATTTTGATAAGATTATCTATGGAAGGTTACTGATAAGTGGACAAGTGTAAGAATGTGTGTGCAAGAAACAAGTTGAAGGATGGGAAATTGATTGAGGTAGGAACACTTAGCTAAATAACCATGGTAAGCAAGAATAGAATCTAGAATACCACACACCACTATATAATATGACATCTTTATATGTTTGAAAAGTTGACAAAATTGCATTCATACTTGGTGTGAGAACTATAACTAGTGGAAAGAACAAAATTGTGCATTCTTATCTCATTTTGTCAATTTCAAAATTTATATTCAACAAAATAGAATAAGAAATTCAATTTATCTTGTATCAAAAGGTGATTTTAATGCTTACTCTTTTGGATGAATTTGAAATGTGATTTGAATAAACAGATATATAAGTGATTTAATATGTATGTAATCTCAAGGACAAAAATTTGAATATATATATATATATATCTATAAATGTATATGTATATATAATAGATATATTGTAATACCCCCTCTACACTTCATCTTGACCATGAAGACGTATGTGATTTGGTCTCTTTCATAGAGATAATTGTTTGATAGTATGCTGTGAATAATATGATAATATAAATAAATATAATAAACTAAAATAAATATTTATTGCTATGCTGGTGTCGTGCATCATGCTTGTCCTTTATTTTCACCAGTGACCTCATGGATGTGTATCAGGTCAGTGCCTTGTTTCTCTTCTTTCGTTGGCTGACCCCGCAGATTATCTCTCCCTGATTAGTATTTTGCTTTAGCCATTGATGATCTGCATGATGATTTCCCTACTAAGACTAAGGTTGAACTAGCCCCTTTATATTTTGTAGTCCTCACAATCAAATTTTCCATACAATCTTCTTGCATCTTGTCACTTTTTATTTTCTAATAACTTTCTGGTGTTTCATCCTCTATCTTATCTTCTGCGAAAGGAAATATCTCTCTCTAAGTAGTCCAGTATTGTTGGATTAAATACTATGCGATAAATAAATATAAAATAATAAAAAGGTAATCATTGAGTTTAAAATTAGAACACATCTAGTTCAATTAATAAAATAAATTAATAAATGATGGCTGGCGTGGTCTTTAATTGCAAATAACAGAAGTTTAGTTGCGTGTGCCACTCTACCTATTCACATGCTATACAAACTAAATTTAGAAGACAACACTCCTGCTGGTAACCGCCTCTTGTCTGGAGAATGTCGCCTTGTGCATTTTTTTTAGGCATGTAATAACGGCTTAAAAAAAAAAGAGATAGTTGAGAAAAGAGAGTCGTCCCTAGGCAGATCTGGAGAGTTTTCCTCACGAATCCTGGTGTGTGTATCCAGCAATCAAGATATACTTATTTAGATTGTTTATTGGGCATGATGAATATACTCTGCAATCTTGATGGAAGTGGCTTGTGATTCTCAATCGGGTTACCCCTGTTAACCACGGTGCATGAGGAAGCGGTGATGATTATGTTTGTCGGCTTCTAGCATACTTGGAGGATTTTAATTACTCTGGAAGCTTCCCTAAGAAGCAAGTTCGGGAAAATGAGTGACGTCCTCAACCCTTTCCTTATGATGACAGATAAGTATTTTTCTATCTTCCATTTCCAAATACACAGAATAAGAAACGACCCGCTGTCTTCATGTGTCACTGTTAAAGATCATGTTCGAAACCCTTAATTGCAAATCTTTTTCCTTATTTAAATGGCTAAACGATTCAACCTTAGGCATGCATATATATTCTGTATCACTTAAAATAAATGTCATATAGATATCTCTGTCTTTCAAAATTTGTCTTTTCAACATATTATGTATGCATGTCATGATCTAAGCTTTCTTTGGCTCAGGCAAAGTCGTTGCTCGGAGAGTTTGTGGAAACCGAATTTAATTGGAAATTTCTTCAGCCTATTGCCTCTTAAATCTGAGCAAATGAACAGAACAAAAAAAATCTGTGGGGATTTTCATCTGACATATAATGATCTTTCTATAGTGGGGTTTTACGGAAATTAGCTTCCTTCTGCAAACTAATTGAGGAGTATTGTTGGGTGCATGATGTTATGAGTTTATGCATAGTATAGTAAATGATAGGGTGTCGAACCCTTAGAATGCTCAGGCATCGCTAACTTTAGCTATTGCATATTTGTATTGCTGTGAGTGCGTTCCCTGTAGGTAATAAGCTGAAGTCTCTCCTGAGTCATCGGTGTTGCTCTCTTAGATTTTCTTTACTCTTTCAGTGCTACAGATCACCTGTGGGATTTAATTATTTTTTCTCCATGGTTGACGTGCTTCGAATCCTCCTCTATTACTTCAACCTTGGGTTTTGTTTCTCTTCCTCCTCTTCGTTATCATCGTTAAATGACTATGCAACGTCAGTGTATACATTGGAGTTAACTCCAGTTGCATCTGCCCATGCGCATTGTGCCTGTAGAAAAAAAAAGAAAAGTTGTATATTATTTCTCCTACTCATAAGTCATGTTTCTCCTTCCCTTTAGTCTTGTGGTTTGTATTCCATTTAATCTCTACTTGTTTCTCCCCGATTCGTTGAGAATCTCTCACAGATGCAATACTTGAATATAGAAGACTATAGAGGTTTAAAATACCTTGCTGACTCCTTTGTCAATTTATCACATATTGCAATACTCAAAAATAGAATGATGTAGAGGTTTTAAATAATCTCTCTGATTTCATTTCAACCAGACTCAGCCGTAACACTTGAATATAAAGGAAGTTTAAATGTTTAAATAACCTGCTAGATTCTACTAACAATCTATCACAGTTGCAGCACTTGAAAATAATAATAAAATGCATGTAGATGCTGATATTTCCAGATTCCAACATTCATTTTCCTATATACTTGGCAAACTGTCACAGTTACAATTTTTAGAGTTGAGGTATTGTACAGAATTAAATAGCCTCCCTGAAACCTTTGGTAACTTATAACAGCTGCAACTTTTAGACTTGTAAAGGTGTAGTAAATTAAATAATCTCCGCAAGAACACTGTCCCTTCCACTGCTGCTTGCTCTGTCAGCTATCATTGCCCATTCATTCAAATTATATAACTATCCGTGTTTCTAAAATCAATATAAAAATTGCATATTCAGTCTAGTGCATACCAGTCGGCAAATTAGCTGACTCTTTCGGTCCTCCACTTGCCTCTCCTACGCAATATACAATACACCTGTTTAACATCCATAATGGAATTCAAATTGCATACAGAATTGTGGGGAAAACAGAAAATCTTACTACCTTTCTTCGCCGATTATCTACTTGTTGATGCCACACTTGAATCTGTTTTCATTCAAATATTACAATTAAAAAAAAAAAAACATATGAGCTCAATAATTTCTACATCTACTGAAAATATAAATATGCATGGAGAACTGGTGAGCATTAAGGGAAAGGATCTGGAGCCGTCCAATCTAACTTCGTGTGTAATGCCCCTTCGCTTAATGTGTTGTATCGGTTGTAGGAGGTCTCGTCTGTTTAGTCATTCGCTATTTCTTTTTACTCATCATTCTGTTTCATAGGGGTGATTTCTTATTGTTTTTGCTTCTGTAATCAGGTTATACGCTTTTGTTGATGTTGAGTAATCAAGAAACAAAATATGCTTCCTTGTTAATTAAGACTCCTTTACATATATGTATTTCCGTATTCTATATATATATATATATATATGTATTTATTTTGGAATGACTACTTTATAACTCTACTTCATTGTTTTGCTAATGACATAACGGAATTATTTCTATATGTATTACTCTTTGTACCAATATATATATATATATAGATGTATATTCGTCATGTATTTTGACTTAGGATGTGTAAAGGAATTGCTAGATAGTTCCTTGTAATTATTTGAATGTGAATTTGATTCATTATATCTATTATTGCATCAAAGTGTAAGTACTTCAATAACGTAAGAAAAGTACGAAAGTAAAGTCATCTATAGAAGTAAGGTTTAGGTGATACTTTATTGTTTAATTATGTAAATTATTGAGGTAAGATGTAAAGCTATTTAGATCTATTGGCTAGTTGAAAGGATTAAGAATGTCATTCTCAATGAACTTATGGAATAAGTATATAAAATATTTACATATATATATAGAAACATGTAATTTTTGTTTGGGTATCTTGTGATGATGAGTTAAACATTTTTGGAATTGAGGTTGGTTTGAATTTGATATTGAGGTGAATTATGTAACTTGAGTTGTGAAAGTAATATTGCTTTGATTTTGAGTTTGATATTGATTTTGAGATCAAGTTTTGTTACCACCTTGTTGGGAAACTCTTGTTTAGTGATTTATTAGTCTTCCAGAAAAAGGGAAAAAAGGTGTTGCTTTATTTTTGGCCTTCACTTTTGGTTCTTTGTGAACTATTGCTCGTATGATCTATTTGATGATTGGGTTTAGCCTGGCACTTGAAAATAGATTCGTTATGAAGATTTTGTGTAGGATGGTGTATGTCTTGTTTAATGCAATTTATCATGTGGCTTTATATGTTGTGCATGGGGGCTTACCCTGATAGTGACTCTTGAGTTTTGTTGTTCATAAGGGGAGTGGCTTTCAATGGGGGCCGAGACCCGGAAGTGGTCTCAGGGTAACTCATTGGAAGTTTATTAATCAATTGAAAACTATAATATTTATTTAGGGGTTTTGGATAGAATCGCTCATTAACAAGATATAAGTGAATGCCTCACTCATAGCTCAAGTGCTTGTATGGGCTTGAGATGAGTTGAGAAGGCCTGGAATGGAAAAAACATTGTCTTGTCCTTATGAAAGATAATCGATGCCGCATTGGATTGCATGTGGGGCCGGGTTTCGTAAGAGGTCACCAGGGTAACCCAAGTTGGGGGCCGGGACCTAGGAAGATTTGCCAAGGTAACCCATGCAACATTGCGATGACACTCTTCCTTAAACAACTATGTATGTTTTGTTTCCCTCTATGTTATACTTGGGCCTCTGGAAGCACGTGTTGGCATTTGTATGTTGATGCTTTATTGGTTAATCCCTATGTTGGGTACATCTTGTGTTGGTTATATCTTGTGCTGAGATTGTCTTATGTTATCGTGGATCTTGTTGTGAAGTCTTGTATCCTCGTTCTGTATGATGGTTATTGTTGGGGATCCTTCTTGTCATCTCTTAGCACGGGGGGTGGGCCTTCGGGTCCACATGGTTGGGTGGAACGTGCTATGCATCCCATTGGGTCCCCAATCATCGATCGAAAAGTGCAAAATTGTACCTTGCAGTGACTCCTGAGTTGATCCAGAGTTGAGTCCAGTATTGCAGCTTTGTACTCCTTCATTTCAAGTGTATCATTCTATTTTATTGTACCTTCCCCATTCATGTTGGGAAACGACATTGTAATATTGTAACTCTTGATTAATGTGTTAACCATGCTCATGGTATCTTATGATTACTGGTGTATACTACCTTTGATGTGATGTAATAATGTTGTTGCGAAAAGTAATGCAGTCAAGTAAACCCGAGGAATATGTTATATGTAGTTCATGTTTGGTTTTCATTTCATATGGTATATGATTATTATGAAGTATGTAAGTAGTAAAAATAAAAAATAAAAAAATTGGTGCCATAAATGTTATATTTATATGTATCCTTGGGGTTACTTGGTAGGCCATTACAGATGGTATCAAAGCATAGGTTCATACACTGGGGCACTATGAGCCCATTGTGTTGACCTAGTTGCTTGTACTCATAGGGGCGTGTCAATCTGTTTGTGTAGTCTGTACTTGGTTGCCTTAGTTTGTCTCTGGGTGATGTAGGTTCTATGGTGCAGAAATTCGGTAGAAAGGATAGGACCCTCGGTGTAGTGCGAAATGCACCGATATCCTTCCTACTGGAAATGTATTTTGGAACTCTTGTGTTACCCTTGAGTTGCTTTGTGGTGTCTCTGGTGTGAAGTGAATTTGAGTGTGTATGTGGTGTATGTGTGTTAAATCTAAAAATTATGTGTGTTTTGGAGTGATAATTATGTGTATGTTTCTGAAAAGGCCATAAATTATGATCTCGTGACACATACATTGTGAGATTTTGCATTGAGTAATGAATAGAATGTAGTATATGATGTTTAAATGATGAAGTTTAACCAGAAATGTGCATCTTGGCAATGAATTAGCATGAATAACAGGTGCTAATGTATTATGTTTCCATCTTAGTTTATGATTTTCAAGTAGTTGGCTTCGAATCTTGATGATGAAGGTAATTAATTGGTTATGTTTAATATGTGGATTTAGTACTATCGTTGCATTTGATTAGTAATTGTTATTGATGATTGTTTATGATGTATCACTAATTGTAAAGTGTTAGAAGGACGATGTCGTATCACTCATTCATGAGAGACATACGACACGATAATTTCCTCTACACTAGGTTGATTTGATATATATATATATGGTGTACACAATGTTTTCTTTTATGCAGGATTGCAGGTAGTAAGCCTCAATTCCACCTGCTCTGGCAGGACAGGGCGAGCCTCATGAAATCCAATGGGAATAATGTGGAAAAATAGAGTTGACAAGAAGGTTTCCCAACTTTGCCATCATCCTCGACGAGAATATGTACGCCTCTGTGTAACCCAGTCGGTATGGTTTTTATGTTTTGTCAGTTGTCTTGGTTGTTCTTTTGCTTTTTGGAATTGTGTTGTCATGTTGATATCATGGTTATAATGTTTAACTTGTGATGACATATCGTTGGTCATTTTTATATTCGGTTACTTGAATTTTGATGACTCCTATAATTGTGAATGCTTCGTTTAACCATGCGACTTCCAGGAGTAAGTCGAGTCTAAGGGGGGGAGAATGTAATACCCCCTCTACACTTCATCTTGACCATGAAGACGTATGTGATTTGGTCTCTTTCATAGAGATAATTGTTTGATAGTATGCTGTGAATAATATGATAATATAAATAAATATAATAAACTAAAATAAATATTTATTGCTATGCTGGTGTCATGCATCATGCTTGTCCTTTATTTTCACCAGTGACCTCATGGATGTGTATCAGGTCAGTGCCTTGTTTCTCTTCTTTCGTTGGCTGACCCCGCGGATTATCTCTCCCTGATCAGTATTTTGCTTTAGCCATTGATGATCTGCATGATGATTTCCCTACTAAGACTAAGGTTGAACTAGCCCCTTTATATTTTGTAGTCCTCACAATCAAATTTTCCATACAATCTTCTTGCATCTTGTCACTTTTTATTTTCTAATAACTTTCTGGTGTTTCATCCTCTATCTTATCTTCTGCGAAAGGAAATATCTCTCTCTAAGTAGTCCAGTATTGTTGGATTAAATACTATGCGATAAATAAATATAAAATAATAAAAAGGTAATCATTGAGTTTAAAATTAGAACACATCTAGTTCAATTAATAAAATAAATTAATAAATGATGGCTGGCGTGGTCTTTAATTGCAAATAACAGAAGTTTAGTTGCGTGTGCCACTCTACCTATTCACATGCTATACAAACTAAATTTAGAAGACAACACTCCTGCTGGTAACCGCCTCTTGTCTGGAGAATGTCGCTTTGTGCATGTTTTTTAGGCATGTAATAACGGCTTAAAAAAAAAAGAGATAGTTGAGAAAAGAGAGTCGTCCCTAGGCAGATCTGGAGAGTTTTCCTCACGAATCCTGGTGTGTATCCGGCAATCAAGATATACTTATTTAGATTGTTTATTGGGCATGATGAATATACTCTGCAATCTTGATGGAAGTGGCTTGTGATTCTCAATCGGGTTACCCCTGTTAACCACGGTGCATGAGGAAGCGGTGATGATTATGTTTGTCGGCTTCTAGCATACTTGGAGGATTTTAATTACTCTGGAAGCTTCCCTAAGAAGCAAGTTCGGGAAAATGAGTGACGTCCTCAACCCTTTCCTTATGATGAAAGATAAGTATTTTCTATCTTCCATTTCCAAATACACAGAATAAGAAAGAACCCGCTGTCTTCATGTGTCACTGTTAAAGATCATGTTCGAAACCCTTAATTGCAAATATTTTTCCTTATTTAAATGGCTAAACGATTCAACCTTAGGCATGCATATATATTCTGTATCACTTAAAATAAATGTCATATAGATATCTCTGTCTTTCAAAATTTGTCTTTTCAACATATTATGTATGCATGTCATGATCTAAGCTTTATTTGGCTCGGGCAAAGTCTTTGCTCGGAGAGTTTGTGGAAACCGAATTTAATTGGAAATTTCTTCAGCCTATTGCCTCTTAAATCTGAGCAAATGAACAGAACAAAAAAAATCTGTGGGGATTTTCATCTGACATATAATGATCTTTCTATAGTGGGGTTTTACGGAAATTAGCTTCCTTCTGCAAACTAATTGAGGAGTATTGTTGGGTGCATGATGTTATGAGTTTATGCATAGTATAGTAAATGATAGGGCGTCGAACCCTTAGAATGCTCAGGCATCGCTAACTTTAGCTATTGCATATTTGTATTGCTGTGAGTGCGTTCCCTGTAGGTAATAAGCTGAAGTCTCTCCTGAGTCGCCGGTGTTGCTCTCTCAGATTTTCTTTACTCTTTCAGTGCTACAGATCACCTGTGGGATTTAATTATTTTTTCTCCATGGTTGACGTGCTTCGAATCCTCCTCTATTACTTCAACCTTGGGTTTTTTTTCTCTTCCTCCTCTTCGTTATCATCGTTAAATGACTATGCAACGTCAGTGTATACTTTGGAGTTAACTCTAGTTGCATCTGCCCATGTGTATTGTGCCTGTAGAAAAAAAAAAAGAAAAGTTGTATATTATTTCTCCTACTCATAAGTCACGTTTCTCCTTCCCTTTAGTCTTGTGGTTTGTATTCCATTTAATCTCTACTTGTTTCTCCCCGATTCGTTGAGAATCTCTCACAGATGCAATACTTGAATATAGAAGACTATAGAGGTTTAAAATACCTTGCTGACTCCTTTGTCAATTTATCACATATTGCAGTACTCGAAAATAGAATGATGTAGAGGTTTTAAATAATCTCTCTGATTTCATTTCAACCAGACTCAGCCGCAACACTTGAATATAAAGGAAGTTTAAATGTTTAAATAACCTGCTAGATTCTACTGACAATCTATCATAGTTGCAGCACTTGACAATAATAATAAAATGCATGTAGATGCCGATATTTCCAAATTCCAACATTCATTTTCCTATATACTTGGCAAACTGTCACAGTTACAACGTTTAGAGTTGAGGTATTGTACAGAATTAAATAGCCTCCCTGAAACCTTTGGTAACTTATAACAGCTGCAACTTTTAGACTTGTAAATGTGTAGTAAATTAAATAATCTCCATAAGAACACTGTCCCTTCCACTGCTGCTTGCTCTGTCAGCTATCATTGCCCATTCATTCAAATTATATAACTATCCGTGTTTCTAAAATCAATATAAAAATTGCATATTCAGTCTAGTGCATACCAGTCGGAAATTAGCTGACTCTTTCGGTCCTCCACTTGCCTCTCCTACGCAATATACAATACACCTGTTTAACATCCATAATGGAATTCAAATTGCATACAGAATTGTGGGGAAAACAGAAAATCTTACTACCTTTCTTCGCCGATTATCTACTTGTTGATGCCACACTTGAATCTGTTTTCATTCAAATATTACAATTAAAAAAAAAAAACATATGAGCTCAATAATTTCTACATCTACTGAAAATATAAATATGCATGGAGAACTGGTGAGCATTAGGGGAAAGGATCTGGAGCCGTCCAATCTAATTTCGTGTGTAATGCCCCTTCGCTTAATGTGTTGTATCGGTTGTAGGAGGTCTCGTCTGTTTAGTCATTCGCTATTTCTTTTTACTCATCATTCTGTTTCATAGGGGTGATTTCTTATTTTTTTTGCTTCTATAATCAGGTTATACGCTTTTGTTGATGTTGAGTAATCAGGAAACAAAATATGCTTCCTTGTTAATTAAGACTCCTTTACATATATGTATTTCCGTATTCTATATATATATATATATATGTATTTATTTTGGAATGACTACTTAATAACTCTACTTCATTGTTTTGCTAATGACATAACGAAATTATTTCTATATGTATTACTCTCTGTACCAATATATATATATATATAGATGTATATTCGTCATGTATTTTGACTTAGGATGTGTAAAGGAATTGCTAGATAGTTCCTTGTAATTATTTGAATGTGAATTTGATTCATTATATCTATTATTGCATCAAAGTGTAAGTACTTCAATAACGTAACAAAAGTACAAAAGTAAAGTCATCTATAGAAATAAGGTTTAGGTGATACTTTATTGTTTAATTATGTAAATTATTGAGGTAAGATGTAAAGCTATTTAGATCTATTGGCTAGTTGAAAGGATTAAGAATGTCATTCTCAATGAACTTATGGAATAAGTATATAAAATATTTACATATATATATAGAAACATGTAATTTTTGTTTGGGTATCTTGTGATGATGAGTTAAACATTTTTGGAATTGAGGTTGTTTTGAATTTGATATTGAGGTGAATCATGTAACTTGAGTTGTGAAAGTAATATTGCTTTGATTTTGAGTTTGATATTGATTTTGAGATCAAGTTTTGTTACCACCTTGTTGGGAAACTCTTGTTTAGTGATTTATTAGTCTTCCAGAAAAAGGGAAAAAAAGGTGTTGCTTTATTTTTGGCCTTCACTTTTGGTTCTTTGTGAACTATTGCTCGTATGATCTATTTGATGATTGGGTTTAGCCTGGCACTTGAAAATAGATTCGTTATGAAGATTTTGTGTAGGATGGTGTATGTCTTGTTTAATGCAATTTATCATGTGGCTTTATATGTTGTGCATGGGGGCTTACCCTGATAGTGACTCTTGAGTTTTGTTGTTCATAAGGGGAGTGGCTTTCAATGGGGGCCGAGACCCGAAAGTGGTCTCAGGGTAACTCATTGGAAGTTTATTAATCAAGTGAAAACGATAATATTTATTTAGGGGTTTTGGATAGAATCACTCATTAACAAGAAATAAGTGAATGCCTCACTCATAGCTCAAGTGCTTGTATGGGCTTGAGATGAGTTGAGAAGGCCTGGAATGGAAAAATCATTGTCTTGTCCTTATGAAAGATAATCGATGCCGCATTGGATTGCATGTGGGGCCGGGTTTCATTAGAGGTCACCAGGGTAACCCAAGTTGGGGGCCGGGACCTAGGAAGATTCGCCAGAGTAACCCATGCAACATTGCGATGACACTCTTCCTTAAACAACTATGTATGTTTTGTTTCCCTCTATGTTATACTTGGGCCTCTGGAAGCACGTGTTGGCATTTGTATGTTGATGCTTTATTGGTTAATCCCTATGTTGGGTACATCTTGTGTTGGTTATATCTTGTGCTAAGATTGTCTTATGTTATCGTGGATCTTGTTGTGAAGTCTTGTATCCTCGTTCTGTATGATGGTTATTGTTGGGGATCCTTCTTGTCATCTCTTAGCACGGGGGGTGGGCCTTCGGGTCCACGTGGTTGGGTGGAACGTGCTATGCATCACATTGGGTCCCCAATCATCGATCGAAAAGTGCAAAATTGTACCTTGCAGTGACTCCTGAGTTGATTGAGAGTTGAGTCCAGTATTGCAGCTTTGTACTCCTTCATTTCAAGTGTATCATTCTATTTTATTGTACCTTCCCCATTCATGTTGGGAAATGACATTGTAATATTGTAACTCTTGATTAATGTGTTAACCATGCTCATGGTATCTTATGATTACTGGTGTATACTACCTTTGATGTGATGTAATAATGTTGTTGCGAAAAGTAATGCAGTCAAGTAAACCCGAGGAATATGTTATATGTAGTTCATGTTTGGTTTTCATTTCATATGGTATATGATTATTATGAAGTATGTAAGTAGTAAAAAAATAAATAAAAAAGTTTGGTGCCATAAATGTTATATTTATATGTATCCTTGGGGTTGCTTGGTAGGCCATTACATATATATAAATACATATACATACAAAGTTTGTGAAATGATTTTCTTAGAATTTGAATTCCACTCTCCAAAAGAGAATAATAAAATTGTGGGAAAATTCAAATATTTGTAACTCCCATTAGAAATAGGAGAGGCCGATTCCCTTTATGGAAAAAATCCTCAGACAATAACTTTTTAAATAGAGGAATGGATGACCAAATAAAATCTTGAAGATGGCAAAATTAAGACCCATATCTCCCCAAGAATAGCAAGGGGATCATTCAAGCCTAAAAAATTGACTTGTGGGTGAAACTATAGCTTTACCGGGAAGGCAACATCTTGAGGTATTTTGATGTTCTTTTTTTCTTCTCATTTGAATAAGTTTCCAATCTTGATAAGTGAAGAGTACTTCTCTATATTGGATATCCTTATCATGCATGTTCATGTTTGGGTTATTGTTGTTTTGATGATCGACTAAGTCAATTCAATATGAAGCCCATGAGGGTTGAGCCGCTTGAAGGCTCTGTGTTTCTTTTTAAAACTTTCACTTTATATATGTTGCTTTCACATAGAAGGTTGGGTATCATACCTGCCATGGGATTCTTGGTGCTCGTTTATAATCTATCTCCATTGTCATGGCCATTCGGCCGACCAAAGCAAGTCTGTATTTTATTTTATGCTATCGACATGCTTGCATGCCTACACCCTATGGGTGACCAACTGATTTAAACCCACTATTTTGTATTCATTTGGGTATGATGTAACATTGTTTGTATTTTACTTTGAAGTATAAGGGCGGTGATGCCTGCCATGTTATTGTATGTTGAAGCGGTGATAATCCACGTTCATATGTTTTAAACTAACCACCTACAGCTAAATGGAAAGGGTCAGATTGATCATCATATCATTCAATGAGTAACACCTAATGTGTCATCTGTATTAGGCCTTCATGGCCGTGGGCAATGTAAACACTGTGATATATATATATATATATAAGAACTGAATGTCAATATATGCTTATGTGAACATCATTGTAATCTTGTACTTATATCTAAGTCAAGCACCGACTCTACCCTAAGAATGCATATGCATATTTGAAGTGCTATTTTTTTTATTTCTTTAAGGTTTTCGAACTTGTGTATTGGTAGATATCGACCACCATTAATAAACCTCCATGGGGTATCGATAACATGCTTTTAATGAAGGATAGCTTGTGTATTGATCCCTCTTAAGGGATGGTTGATGGGTAGGATATGAAATTAATTACAAGAATTTAAATCATATGGATACTCTGATTGAAGCAGAACAAATATGGTTATTTAAATTTGTAACAAAATGAACATATAATGTTTCTTTTTGCATTAATCTGTTCTTTCAAGTTCTTATGAAAATAAGTGACTGTGAAATAGTTGTTTATTGGAATATGAACTGAGATTAGATGATAACATAGCTTATAAGAATATCTAATTGATTTGAAGCAATTTCTCTTCTTTTTTGAATATGAAAGTATACTATATAAAAAGGAGTTTTTACATTTTTCAGAATGTATACAAATATTTTCTTATTATTCATTTCCAGGCATATATGTGAACATGCATAAGGATCCCTTTATGCAAGCTCACATACATGTAGTATAACTTCTAAATCTTGATTACTTTTTTTTGAGCAAGCTAATTTGGAAATTGTTTTAGTTGAAAAAATAATATATGAAAATAGATGAATAGCTATACCAAGTGTGAAGAATATTGTTTGATTTGTTAAATGAAATGATAAGAGAATTGTTGGTAGACCATAGAACACTATTATGTTGTTTATGGATGGTCTAAAGGAATGGATACCCCTTGATATGAAAACCTTTACTTTCTAAGAATGGGTGCCACAAAGTAGATTTTCTTTTCCAAATCTAACCAGAGCTATGTTTCATATAGCATGAGCTTGGCCATGTTTTGTATTCATTTTTTTTCATGGATATAGAATAGACTATGTTATTTATCCTCTCTATATTGTTTTGATTTACCTAACATGGAACTTGCATATTCTAACAAAGTTTTTGAGTCGTAGAAACACGTATTTTTTTCTCCATTGCCACTTTTTGGCATACCATGATCCTGCACATGCCCTAGGGTCAAGTGTTCTTCAACTAATTGAAGAATTATGGGGAAGCATTGCTTCATGGTTGGGTAGAAAAGCACCTCAATCACATTCTCATCCACCAGTGGAGGTGAGCTATTTTGAAGGAATCATATCAAAATTCTAATATGTATTTTATCATTGATGTAAATGAACAAATGATGTATTTTGTAAGAAAACTATGTAAATTGAGATTGATTTTGAGGCGTTGAATGCCTAGTCAAACATGAATGTAATTATTGACATATGGAAGTGAATAAATTTATATATATTTCTAATTCACTTGTGATTTATGACATAAAATTGCTAAATGGAATTAACTATGAAAATTGTGTCACTAAATTGGTATTCATGATGTCAATATTTATTAATTTTTGAATTCAATCTAGTTGGGTTGTTACATAGATCAGGCCATTTAATACAAATATGCTAGAGTTGGGGAGAGAGATGTGGAGGAAGTGAGATGATAGGCTCTTGAGGGGTAATTGGTCATGATTACCACTGAGAGAGATCATCTCCAGGAAAAGCAAGATTCTTTCAGACTAAAGAGAGATACAGAGAGGAAGCAACATTAGAGTGAGTGTGATTGCCTCATCATGGAGAGGACTTATTATCAGACTTTGTATGAGGCTTTTGTTCCAAGAGCACAAAGGCTCCTTTGTTTTGGAGATCTGAGTAGTGTGACAAGGGTAGAGTTAGGAGGACATCCCATCAGGAAGTTGCAACTGTCTCCTATTCACAGTTAGAAGCAGCATAGATCCCCACCTTGGGATGACCAACAGGGTTGATGTTTGATTATTTCATGAACTTTATGTTTGTATCAGAGACATATGTAGACATACCTTTTTGTATATACATTCATTGACCCATCTGAGGCCTCATATATATATTTTGTATATTTTGATATCACACATGATGTTTGATGATGTACATGACATTCCCATTTCTGATTATATTTGAGATATACCATTTTTGTAATGGCATATATGTGTTATGAGATGTGTATGGATGATTATATGTTTGTGATAGATGATCTATGATTATATGATCATGTTTTTGTACTTTTTTTATGCATTTATATGATATGGATGAATGGATGATTTATACATGTATGTGATGGATTCACGAGGTATGATGTTTAATTTATGTGATGGACATGATATGGATTGATGAGTTTGTGGACACAAGATGCATGTGGTACTAATGAATTTGTGATGCAAGGTGTGGATGTTAGTTAGAAGATATATTAGTATGATTTAGAGATAGATAGAAGTGTTTAAATGATTATGATGATATGCAATTATGAGATGATTTGATGTCATGTTTATTTGTTGATGATTCAAATTATATGCATTCTAGATCATTGTTGCTACTACCATTTTTCTTTCATGGAGGACTAAGTAGTTTTTTAGCAATCCTTATTGATATAGAAAATAGACATGATGCACCTAGGTATTAATGATCAAGGCAGATTTATATCTATTGTGTGGACTTTGACCCTACAAACAAGAAGTATTTTTGCTCATACTAGACATAGGGAAACCTTGTTAGAGTGTATGGGTTAGAAGTTCAAAGCATTTTGGACCAATGCATAGAGAGGTATGAGGAACCAAACATGCAAGGCCCCTTGATTTGCTTGAAATGACTTCCAAACACACAAGGAAAGTATTTTCCATTCTAGTATTACAAAAATATCCAACAAACAAAGGAAACAAAAATCAATGATCAATGCCCCATTCCTTCTTCTCTAAATATTTAATGGAAATTCTTGAGAGATCCTTGGAATGAGACAATAAGATAAATCAAAAGATAAGATAACAAAAGATAAACAATGTTGTAGTATCACTTGCCATGATTGTTTTGACGTTCAGGATTATCCATCAATAATGTCTATTGTAGGAATGATTTATCTGTTAAGACATATTTTAGGATGTTGATAATGATTTTAAAAGGTAGGGTAGTTAACACTTGGGAAATGTTTTAGTCTGATTATGATCCAATCATTTTGTTTCTTTTCTTGGAAGTTTTGAATTTTTTTGTCTACTTTATTTTCTGATTGTGTTGTCAAAGGTTTTAGGTGATGATTTGTTTATTATGGATGGAAATTTTATTGTAGATAGGTGATAATGGAGATTATTTTTTAATTTTTTGAATGTCTTTGTTCTTTTGGGGTTATTTAATGTTGGTTTTTGACTTTTTTGAGAGTTTTAGAGACCATTAGGGGGACTTAAAGGGACTGACCTAGTACCTTGGGGGCTCATCAATGTTGGCCTTGCCTATGTGACAAACACAAAGACATCGTAGTTTGACTATATTGAATGAAACTATTTTTGGAGTTTTTTTTTAATATTTACAAATGTTTTTGGACTTTTGACCAAGTTTAAAGAACAAAAGGGACACCTAGACTAACCTAGGACCTTAAGGGCTCATCAATAATGGCCTTTCCTATGTTATACATGTAGAGGCTCATAGTTCACTTTATTTTGACTCAATGTGGCTCGTCCGGAGATGACCTACAATGTTTTTGGGATTTTTGTGTTTCATGACTTTTTTTTTATTTTGACATTTTTCTAAATGTTTTTTATTTTGTTTAGTTTTTTACGAATGATGGGATTAACAAGGATCCAATCCACTACCAGGTTTAGGAGGTTTCCCCCAGTTCAAAATAGGATTACATTTTATTAGGGATAGGAAAATAAAATGGATGGTGGATAGAGATGGTGCAACAAGGTTCAACACTAGATCAATTATCGAGCAATGGTTGGGTGCATGTTTTATTATGGTGATAGATGGAATGGGTACAATAGTAGATAGATAGTGTCGATAGATGAGGATGCAGGTCTTATTCAAACGTAGCGCTGGTTTTCTAGGTTTTCACTATGGTACTAGTCCTAGAAGCGTGACAAGATGGTTTTCACTTAAGGGAAATTTTATTTCTCTTTACTATTTTCTTGATTTTTTCTTTTTTCTTGGGATATTTTAATATGCTTAGGTGTAGAAATTTTTGAGATGATTATTGTTAAGAGGTTCAACTAGAGGTTATCCTTCTAACATAGCCAAGTAATATGCTCTAGAGTCATAGCTTGTTGTAATAATATAGGGGCCTAGCCAGCTTGGTTCAAACTTACCTTACCTGTCTTAATTCAATTGGACCTTCTAATTTTCCTTTAGGACCAAGTCACCAACTTGAAAGTTCCTATTTTTTATTTTCTTATTGTAGCTTTGCTTGATATGATTTTGATAGGCCTTTAAATGGTTCAATTCACTCAAGCATATTTCATCTAGAAGTTCAAGCTCATTGAGTCTAGACACCCGATACTCTTCATTGCTCAAAAGATCCTCCAATGACGCTCTAAGGGATGCGATTTCAACCTTGTTTTAGATTTGTAGACTGAGGAAAAAGGAGTTGCACCTATAGATGTGTGTATTTTAGTTCTATAAGCCCATAGCTATAAGTGTCAATCACGATCAATGTCATTAATGGTTTTCTTTAGGATTTTTAAGATGGTTTTATTGGATTCTCTGGCCTATCCTTTTCCTTGGGGATAATATGGGGTTGAAAAGTGGTATTGGATAGAGAATCTTGAGCAGATCTTGTGGACATCTTGGTTCTTAAATAGAGTTCCATTATTTGTTATGATAGTTTATGGGATGCCATATTGATAGATCAAATAGTTAAGAATGAACTTAGATATTTGTGTTCTTATGATATAGGTTAAAGGAATAGCCTCTACCCACTTTGTAAAGTACTCCATAGCAGTGATAATGAATTTATGTCCATTGGATGAGGTCGGTGATACTTTTCCTATTAGGTCAAGTCCCCATCGAGAGAAGGTCCATGGAGTAGTGATATGATGCAACTCTTGTGTTTATGTGTGTACAAGATATCCATGTTGTTGGAATTGACAACACCTCTTGGAAAAATGAACCACTTCTTGATCTATTGATGACCATGAATAACCTGTTCAAAGTAACTTTTAGACTGGGTTAGGTCCACTAGAGTGAGATCCACAAACACCTTTGTGTACCTCTTGTAAGGAAGTTTGTACTTCTTTTGTTCTAAGACATTGGAGTAACATACCATTAAGACTTTAGCAGTATAAGGTATCTCCTAGGATAGTAAATTAGGAAGTTTGACAGATGAAGGTTTTTTTTGATTGGTTGTTAGGTGGGGTGGTATGATTTTATGCTTAATATACAAAAATTTGTCCTCATACCAAGGTGAGTCAAGACCAACAACATCAAAAACTAGTTTGAATACTAGGATGTCTCAAATAATGGTATAAGCAACTATTCCATGAGAAATTTATATTTAAAAATGTTCTCAGGTATGTCAAGGAGTGAGATGATAGTAGCTATAGCATCACTTGCTTTATTGTTAATCCTTGGGATCTATTCAAAGCTGATGATTAGAAAGTATTGATTGAAGCTATCCACATTCTCTTGTACGACATGAGCTTGTCATCTTTAGTTTGGTATTCATTGTTAACCTACCTTATTACCAACTAGGAGTCACCATTCATATTTGCACAACAATAAAAATTTTGTGAGAGTCGCCACTCACTTTTATCAAAAATGAGAAAAATGTTTAATACTTCTTGTTCCCAGCGGAGTCTATGCAATATTTCTAACTCTATGATTAAGGCTTTGTTTCTGATTGTTCCCCAGTAGAGTCGCCAATTTGTTATCTCTCAAAAATGCAGGCAAAATGCCTCAAGAGGCTGCCAATCTCTTGATACATTTTTAGGTAACAAACAAGGTCAAGAGAGCTCAACCTTCTACTCTTTAGGTGCTACAAACCTGGGCGGGTGTACCTCTCTAAATAATGTAGATTTGACCTGGAATTATCTTCTTACAATAACTTGTTCACAATGGTAGATGGGAGTGAACAGATGAAATCCAACTTGACAATAGTGACAATATTCTGATCTAAGTCCTAAATACTTGATTAAAAGAAACTGAAAGAATTTACAATGATGAAGTGCAGAGACTAGTGCCTTGTTGGGTATGCGGAGTCAAATGAGATCAAGATGAGAAACACTCTCTGGATGAGACACAAATTATCTGGCATACATTTTGCTTACAACTTGTATAAACATGCAAGACTATGACTACTAAGTTCTACTTCAATAATCCAAAATAAATTTCTCTGATTGCTGTGATCAATAAAAGGATTTAATCTTTCCTTGAAAGAACCAATCGATTAATCACACAAATATAGCAAATGTGTATTGATAAATTTAACATAAACTTGTTATGTCAACATAAACAACCAGAAAAATCAATTATGCAGACAACTTAGCAGTATTTTTCATTTAATTCAATAGATAATTGACACCACAGAAATACAACATCAACTGAATCTCATAAATACCTCCATTGTTAAATTCATGCAACAATAGCCTTTGGTTTGATAATTGTATCCTACTTTCTACTTGCAGTGTATCAAAAATCTAATGTCTCTCCCTTAATTTACAACATTCTTATATATACACCATTATGAGAAAAATGTCAAAATGAAACATTATGTTGGCCCACCACATGGTTCGGGCTCAATTCAAGTCATCCAGTAGAAATTTTCAAATATTCTTTATGTCGGCCACAAGACTTATGTTTCTGTTATTTACTAGTGTGCAGTCGGAAAGACAATCAGATAGTCATACCGAAGGTAATCCACTCGTGCTTCATTTTGTTTTCGTTATGAATCTATGATGTTGATGAGACATCTCACAGAGGATCCCCAAATGTTATCGATAATCCTCAAACCTTCTGTCACAACGCAAGAATGTCCCAGACCGAGGTGCATATTCTGCTTCATTCACAGTCGTCATAGCAATCCATTTGTCATACCGAAGCCATGAAGTAATCCTTTGTTTCGCTATAACCTTGGGCCATCGGTAAGACATTACATAGATTTGATTATGTTTTACCGAAATGCAACTTACCTCCAATATGTCGCTGCAACAACCTGCTAGTTATACCAAAGCCACATAGTAGTCTTTCATTCATTTGTGCTTCGCCATAACACTTGAGTATCATGGAGACCTCACACCAATTGTATTAAGTTTCTCTGAGAGCCAAAATTCATTTCCTAGTCCCCAAGACATCCTGCTCATTACACTAAAGTCACAGGGGTTGACGATGTTCCTTCATTGTAACAATGTGTAATCAGGGAGACCACATACCAAGATCAATATGTCAGGCCAAAAGGCACACATTATATCTAAGTCGCCAGAACATAAGAAAGCTCCCGCCGAACCACACATTTCACTTCATCTACCTCGCTATAGCACATAGATATTGGGGAGACTATGTCGATAGCCTTGAGCTTCACTGAGAAGGCTATACGACCAAAACTTGTCACCGTGACCCATGATATCCCCTACCGAAGAACCCACCTATTTTATGTATGTCGTTGTAAGCTATCACACTTGGGGGGACCTCACATAGACTAAACAATGTTTCACCAAAACACCTCGAGCATATACCACTTTACCAAGACAATATAGAACTCATGCAAAAAGTGATACAAAAATCCACATGTAAGGTTGGCAAGACTGAAGGTCACTCACCAAGACATTACAACGAAAGTCGTGACTCCATCTAATATGCAATCCATACTTGCTGGTCGGCGTAACAAAACGGTATCGCCATGACATTATACCAACGAAACAAAATGTTTGGCCGATAAGAAACCACTGTGCCCAAGTCGGCAAGACAAAAGATATTCAATAAGACCCTACCCCAAACACCATGACATATGCCAATAGGGGTCATCACTCTCGCCAAAAAAAGATGGGTGTTACACCGATAGACCTGCATAGAACAAATGTCAAGATAGAAGCAACATGGGTCGAAGAGAAAGTGGGAAACCTATGCTGACACATACAAGAATGTGGAAAACGCACACATAGATGATCTCAGGGACAAAATTGAGCAAAAATGTGAGTGAACAAATCATGAAATAGGGAAAAATGTAATAAGAAAGGACTCATATGAAAAATATGCAAAATCATCAAATTTTAGTAGTTCCAATAGTGGCTCCATCTAGGGATGAATGATAGTCAGATCATTACAAGGATCCAGAATCTTGGGTGAGTAGACCAAACAAAGAAAGATGAACTAGTGAGCAGCAATGGAATGAATGGTGAAGGAAATGGATGCAAAATGAATGCAAGATGGAGGTGAACCAGAAGCCTAAACTATCGTGCATGGAAAAGAATTTTAAAGAGGATATACAAGAGTTGTCCATGCACTAGCAACCCTCAATCCTCTGTATTACTTAAGAGAAGAAGAGCTTCAAGAATTTCCCATGAACAGGCAATTCCTGATCTTCACCAGCCATGTTCTGTAAATAGTATGAGTCTTCACCCTTCTTTCCAACAACAACAAAAGGTCCCAGCCAAAGAGCTTCAAATTTTCCATGCTTGCCCTTCTCCTGACACCTTGCATCCCACATCAATACCAAGTCATTTTCTTCAAATTTTCTATTCTTTGCCTTCTTTTCAAATAGATACTTCACCTGTTCCTGTAACTTCATGTTGTGACTTTGGGCCTCTCTCCTTACTTCATCTAGTTCAACAAGTTGTTCAATTCTATCCTCCATAGGCTCAGGAACTTCCAAATCTTCCTGTAAGACAAACTTATAGACTGGTAACAAGTTCTGCAGAGGCATCCTGGCTTGTGCTCCGTAGACTAACTCAAATGGATATTTTCCAATTGCCTTCTTCACAGTGATCCTATCATCCCACACATCCAGTTTTAACTTTGAATCCCAAGCCCTCTTGTTCTGTCCCAACATCCTTTTTATAATCTTCAAAAGACTCTTATTACTGGACTCTACTTAACCATTGGCTTATCGATGATAAGGAGCTGCATAAGAAATAGTAATGCCATACCAATCACAAAAGCTTTTGAATTCATCTGATCTGAAGAAAATCCCATTGTCTATGATTATCCTCAATGGTGTACCAAATCTGGTAATAATGTTGTCCATCAGAAAATTAGTCACTACCCTACTTGTAGCCTGTTTGGTTGGGATTGCCTCCACCCACTTGGTAAAATAATCAGTGGCAACAAGTATCCATCTATGTCCTCCACTTGACTTCTTCTGTATCTTTCCAATGAAATCAATTCCCCATTGATGAAAAGGGGCATCAGCCTATAGAGGTCGAAGTGGCAAAGCACCCTGATACTTCAATTTTCCAGAAAACTTTTGGCAAGCCTCACATTTTCTCACATGTGTAAAAGAATCATTAAAAACTCTTGGCCAATAATACCCAACCTTGAGAATTTTGTGTGTAGTTGTATTTGCTGAGTAATGACCTCCACACACTCCTTCATGCATTTCCTTCAAAACATGCTTGGCCTGTGACCCATCCAAAAATAACAACAATATGCCATCCCTATTTTTCCAAAACAGATCGCCATCCATAAAAACATATTTGGATGCCTGCAACTTCAAAGTTCTCCTCTGGCTATCACTTAATCCATCTGGACACTTCATGTATTTAAGATAATGCATAACATCAGTATACCAAGGAGTATGGTCAATGCTTGCAACTGTAGCCCCTTCTTCAACATTGCAGATCTGATTTGCCTCAATATTGGTTTCTGTCATCAGCCTAGCCAAACCTTGGCCTCCTACCAGCTTGGTAATCTGTATTTCCATGTCAAACTCTTGAATCTTGCTGATCCATCTGCATCTTCTCCTTGTGACTTTAGATTCTGTTAAAATGTCTTTAACAATAGCATGAGGGACATAAGCAATCACCTTAGCACCAACAAGATATGGCCTAAATACTTTAATAGCCTTCACAAGTGCAAATGCCTGCTTCTCCATTATGCCATACTTCAATTCATACCCTTGTAATGATTTAATAAAGAAAGACACAGGTTGGTCATGGCCATCATCATTTTTTTGTAACATCATAGTAGCAATAGTGTGCATTGAGGCAAATGAGAAAATCTGAAAAGGCTTTGTAAAATCTAGAGACTTAAGAACAGGAGCCTCTTTGATAGCCTTTTTGATAGATATAAAAGCATCCAAAGCTTCAACAGTCCAATCCATTTTTTGTCCTTTCTTCAACATTTTAGATATGGGCTTAATGATCTCAACAAAATTAGAAACAAATCTCCTGACAAAATTAATTTGACCAAAGAATGATTGTATTGCCTTGACAATTTTGGGAATAGGAATTTTATCAATAGCTTCAACTCTCTCAGGATCTATTCTAATTCCTTCCCTTGAAACAATATGCCCTAAGAGATTACCTTTTGTGACTGAAAAATGACACTTCTTTGGATTTAAACTAATACCATATTCAAGAGCTTTAATAAATACCTTTTCAAGATGTTGCACATGATCTTCAGCCTTCTTCGAATAAATAGTTAAGTCATCTTGGTACACCACCATGATAATATTAATCAAATCAGAAAATGCTACATCCATGGCTCTTTGGAAAGTTGCCCCAGGATTGGTGAGACCAAATGGCATTCTTATGTATACATATGTTCCCCAAGGAGTTGTGATTGTTGTTTTGTACTGCTCAAATTCCTTGACTTTGACTTGATTGTATCTAGAAAATCCATCCATCATAGACAATAACTCACACCCTGTCACTTTATGCAGTATTGCTTCCATGTTGGGTAGAGGATAATTATCCTTGAGAGATGCCATGTTCAGATTTCTAAAGTCCACACATAATCTGATGTCACCATTCTTCTTTCTCACAGGAACCAGATTTGAAACCCATGTTGAATGTCTGATTGGCTTAATAATTCCTCCATCCCTGAGCTTTGTCAATTCTTCCTGCATCTTAGGCTCCAGTGTTGGGTTGATAGGCCTTTGCTTCTGCCTAAAAGGCTTGGCATCTGGCTTCAAAGGTATTTCATGCTGAAATAGATCTTCCTTGTATGCTTTTAGATCTTCATATGACTAGGAAAATACATGTTTGTATTTTCTCAAAAGCTAAATCAACATTCTCCTAATTGCTGGGTTTATTTTCTTCCCAAAGTATACCTTTCTTGGTTCTACGTCAGTCCCCAAGTTAATTTCTTCAACATCTTCTCTTTTGACTGGAGTCTATTTTATAAAAGATCTATCATTTCCATCATACAACCTTTCCAATGCTACTAGACCTTTGGACAATTTATTTGTTTTGAGCTACAATATTTCCTTTCTGAACACTGTCTGCATCCCATCTACTTCCTCAACAAAAGCATTGAAGTCAATTTCTTGTGCTTCATATTGGTCTATACAGTGCAATAATTTTAAGAGATCAGCATCATCATTGAAGACTTGCCAGCTTTAAACATTGTCAGGAACAACAGGCCTTGTCTTGAATTCAATGTGTGATACTCCAGCCAATGTGATATCATCTCTTTTCAGTGCTACATTTTCCAAAAAATCAGCCATTATGTTTCTTGACCTGTCAATCCATTCAATTGAAAATGCATCAAACAATTCAATGGTGTCCCATAAAACATTCCTATAATTTTTTAATATTTTGTGCTTTGCTGCATATTTTGATTTGATCTGTGAAACAACCAACTCAGAATCACCCAAAACAGCCAGCAACTTAATCTTGTGTTTCACAGCTATGTTCAAGCCTGTCAATAAAGCTTCATACTCTGCCACATTGTTTGTACATTCAAATGCTAACAGAAAAGAGTATTTAAAAGTAATATCTCCAAGTGAAACAAATACAATCCCAACTCCATTACCTTCTTGACTGCAGGCTCCATCAAAATACATCTTCCATACACCATTGCAATCATGTGCAGCATGTTTTTCAATTTGATCACTATTAATCAATTCTGGTTGAGTTGGTTCTATTTTAAAACTCCCCAAATCAACATCACATAAACAATTGATTTGATCTTGTGGTACACATTCAATAAGCTGGCTCATTCTTGGCTCTCTATATAACTTGAATTCCCGAACATTCACTGGTATTGTAGCATAAGACAGATCAAATTGAACATTTCCACCTACAACTGCAGTCCACTGCCTTGATAGAAGCATCCCAAATTGAGGAGGAGTATCAATGATTGTTATATCTATATTGTATGTCACCTGTGGATATGTAGCTAATTTGACTTCAACATCTTTTATAATACCAACCACAGGAACAAGTCGATTATCCATAGCATAGCACTTGCCTCTAGTGATATCAACCCACATGCCAAGCTACTTCATTACTCCGACTGGCATGATGTTTATAGCAGCACCAGAATCTATCATACATTTTCTCAGCAATTTATTATTGATGAGCAATGTGGTGAAGAAAGGATCCACTTGTGGATAAGTTGTTAAAACATCACCCAAACATACATTTGAATTATTTACCTTTTCCTGCCTGTTGACTTCTTCAGAATTCATATATTTTTCACTCCCATTTGTAATCAATTGAACAACATTGTCTCTATACTCCTTAATTTTCATCAATTCAAGTAGTGGGATAGACATCTTTACCTGGGATAATGCATGTGTGAAGTCAAAAGAGGAGCCCTCTATCTTAACAGTCTTCTTCAATTGTGGCATTTCTCCTTTGCTCTCTTCTTTTTCTTTCTTACAAGGCTGACCAAATTTTTGTACTTCCTTATGTAATTCTTTAGGCTCCTGCTTTTGGATAGGCTTTTCTCCACCTTTATCATGCTGCTTGTTTTTTGGCCTCTTTACAGTTCCCTGTGTTGCCTTTTGATCTTTTATAAAAATTCCCCCAGGAACTCCATCTCACTCATTTACTTTTTTGTTTCTCAACCAGTATTTACTTCATGCTTCCTCAACTACAGCAATAGTGATTCTTTCTATTTCATCTTCAGTAAGTCCCCTCACATTGCATTGAGCAGGTGCCTCAGCAGGATGTGGCTCTATGCAGTCTTCATCAGAATCATAAAAGATCTACTGTTCAACCATATGGACATTATACTTTTGATTGGAAACATCATATTCATAGCCTTCATCCTCTGAAGATGAATTTCTTTCCTCAACATGGTGAAAAAAATTGAAGTCAAATATACAATGTGATCTACTCCATTATCTTCCCTCAACTTTCCTTCTTCTTGCATCCTCTGAGCTACAACACAATAGTCTGGAGAATGTGGTTGATTACAAACTTCACGAAAGTAATTATTACTCACCATGTAAATTCCCTTCTTGCTCAATGGATTAGGGGTCTCTTTGCCTCTTGGCCTAGCTGCAATAGGTTTCCCATCTTTCCAATCTGTATTGTAAGGCATATCATGTAGCCTTGTCCTTTCACCTCTATTCTCATTTCTGTATGTATTCTCTTGTCTATACTAATATTTATTGCTTTGCTGAGGCAGTCTCAAGTTGTCTCTTTTATTAGTTATACCAGCAGACTTCCTATTGTTTTCAATTGTCAATGCAATTCTCTGTGCTTCAGCTAGATCTCTTGGAAATCTATTTCTCAGTTCGTACCTAGTCTTAGGATCAAATGCATTTAAATAAATGCTTAATGCAACAGAATCTGGTAGTCTTGATCCAGGCAGTACCTTAGTCTGTAATTTGTTGAACCTTCGGTTGAAATCATAAATTGAATCATTTTGATTTTTCTAAATTCTCATTAATTCATGAAGAGCTGCATCTGGAGCATTTTGATTTCCATACTGCTCTAAAAGTTTGCCTTGAAATACCTAGAGAGAATTGATTGAGAAGGCTGGCAGGCTATTGAACCAGTCCCTGGCATCTTCAAGAAGTGACATCATGAACAACTTCATGTGTAGATCTTCATATGGCACATCTATGTCTTGAATGAAAATATTAAAACTCCTTAAATGCTCTTCAGCTGTGATTACATTACTCCCTATGAATTTAGGCACCATATTCCTCCAACTGCTATCCATAGGGTAAGGATATAGCTGAAAACCAGCTAAATCAAACTGTCTGATCATAGTTGTGTGCTGGTGAGGGGGAGGAACAAGTGGATACTGATGTTGATACATATGATTGTTATTAAACTGTCCATTATGTTGTGGAATGTAATGCTGACCTGGAGGTGGATGCATACCTATATGTTGTGTGGGAATATGAGGTGGATGATTTGCCTGCTTGTAATGATTCCCACTCTGATTGTAAGGAACATTCTATTGATTGGAGGGTCCTGCACCATGATCACCCTGCTTGTGAGGTGGAACATACTTTGAGCCACCAGCCATCTAATCAAAAATTTGGGCTTTCTGTAATCTAGCCTCCAACTCCTTTATCTTTCTTTCTTCCTGTTCCAATTGTGCCTTTACTTTATCAGAAATCGAGACCTTATGGTTTTCTTCAAGAATTTCATGATTACCCTCCATCTGTTGATCATATTCATGCTGGATTCTAATTCGTTTTGCTTCCAACTTAGCTCTAAATTTAGTCTGTTTCTGAGGATCAAGATAAGAAAAAGGATTTCTCTAGTCTTCTAGAGTACAAGGCTCTACACCATATGTTTCATAATGTGCCTTTGATGCTTTGTCATTTCCTGTCAAATACATGTCCTCACATGTCCCTTTTCCTTTGTCAACATTGTTATCTTTGTGAGTCCATTTACTGTTGCGAGTAGGAGCTCCAGAATGACCTCCCCTGTACTGAGATCTTCTTCCATTCATATTTCCACAACTGTAATTTTTTTGTCAAAGTCCCCACTCACTTTTATCAAAAATGAGAAAAATGTTTAATACTTCTTGTTCCCAGTGAAGTCTGTGCAATATTTCTGAATCTATGATTAAGGATTTGATTCTGATTGTTCCCCAGTAGAGTCGCCAATTTGTTATCTCTCAAAAATGCAGGCAGAATGCCCCAAGAGGCTGCCAATCTCTTGATACGCTTTAGGGTAACAAACAAGGTCAAGAGAGCTCAACCTTCTACTCTTTAGGTGCTGCAAACCTGGGCGGGTGTACCTCTCTAAATAATGCAGATTTGACCTGGAATTATCTTCTTACAATAACTTGTTCACAATGGCAGATGGGAGTGAATAGATGAAATCCAACTTGACAACAGTGACAATATTTTGATCTAAGTCCTAAATACTTGATTAAAAGAAACTGAAAGAATTTACAATGATGAAGTGCAAAGACTAGTGCCTTGTTGGGTATGCGGAGTCAAATGAGATCAAGATGAGCAACACTCTCTGGATGAGACATAAATTATCTGGCATACGTTTTGTTTACAACTTGTATAAACATGGAAGACTATGACTACTAAGTTCTACTTCAATAATCCAAAATAAATTTCTCTAATTGCTGTGATCAATAAAAGGATTTAATCTTTCCTTGAAAGAACCAGTCGATTAATCACACAAATACAGCAAATGTGTATTGATAAATTTAACATAAACTTGTTATGTCAACATAAACAATCAGAAAAATTAATTATGGAGACAACTTAGCAGTATTTTTCATTTAATTCAACAGATAATTGACACCATAGAAATACAGCAACATCAACTGAATCTCATAAATACCTCCATTGTTAAATTCATGCAACAATAGCCTCTAGTTTGATAATTGTATCCTACTTTCTACTTGTAGTGTATCGAAAATCTAATGTCTCTCCCTTACTTTACAACATTCTTATATATACACCACTATGAGAAAAATGTCAAAATGAAACATTATGTCGGCCCACCACAAGATTCAGGCTCAATTCAAGTCGGCCAACAACAATTTTCAAATATTCTTTATGTTGGCCACAAGACTTATGTTTTTGTTATTTACCAGTGTGCAGTCGGCAAGACAGTCAGATAGTCATACCGAAGGCAATCCACTCATGCTTCATTTTGTTTTCGTTATGACTCTGTGATGTCGATGAGATATCTCACAGAGGATCCCCAAATGTTATCGATAATCCTCAAACATTCTGTCACAATGCAAGAATGTCCCAGACTGAGGTGCATATTCTGCTTCATTCACAGTCATTGTAGCAATCCATTTGTCATATTGAAGCCATGAAGTAATCTTTTGTTTTTCTATAACCTTGGGCCATTGGTAAGACATTACATAGATTTGATTATCTTTTACCGAAATGCACCTTACCTCCAATATGTCACTGCAACAACCTGCTAGTTATACCGAAGCCACATAGTAGTCTTTCATTCATTTGTGCTTCACCATAACACTTGAGTATCGTGGAGACCTCACACCAATCGCATTAAGTTTCTTCGAGAGCCAAAATTCATTTCCCAATCACCAAGACATCCTGCTCGTTACACCAAAGTCATGGGGGTTTCTGATGTTCCTTCGTTGTAACAATGTGTAATTGGGGAGACCACATACCAAGATCAATATGTCAGGCTGAAAGGCACACATTATATCTAAGTCGCCAAGACATAAGAAAGCTCCCACCAAACCACACATTTCACTTCATCCGCCTCACTATAGCGCATAGATATCAGGGAGACTCTATGCCGATAGCCCTGAGCTTCACCGAGAAGGCTATACAACCAAAACTTGTCACCATGACCCATGATATCTCCTGCCGAAGAACCCACCTATTTTATGTATGTCGCTATAACCTATCACACTCAGGGGGACCTCACATAGACTAAACAATGTTTCACTGCAACACCCCGAGCATATACCACTTCACCAAGACAATATAGAACTCACGCCGAAAGCGATACAAAAATCCACATGTAAGGTTGGCGAGACTGAAGGTCACTCACCAAGACCTCACAATGAAAGTTGTGACTCCATCCGATATGCAATCCATACTTGTCGTTCAGCATAACAAAACGGTATCTCCATGACATTATATTGAAACAAAATGTTTGGCCGTTAAGAAACCACTGTGCCCAAGTTGGCAAGACAAAAGATATTCGATAAGACCCTACCTCGAACACCATGACATATGCCGATAGGGGTCATCACTGTCGCTGAAACAAGATGGGTGTTACACCGATAGACTTGCATAGAACAAATGTCAACATTGAAGCAACATGGGTTGGGGAGACAATGGGAAACCTATGCCGACACAGACAAGAATGTGGAAAACGCACACATAGATTATCTCAGGGACAAAATTGAGCCAAAATGTGAGTGAACAAATCATGAAATAGGGAAAAATGTAATAAGAAAGGACTCATATGAAAAATATGCAAAATCATCAAATTTTAATAGTTCCAGCAAGGTTGATAATCTTCGTTAGGTGTGTCTGCTAATTGATCTGCTATTACTTGTCCCTTGATGGATTTTCTATCGACATACTCTCTATTGAATTTGCTAAGTATCATGACCCACTTAGTGATTCTTCCCATAAGAGCTACCTTTTCCAAGATATATTTCAAGGGGTCTATCTTAGTGTAGTGTAAAAAATTGTATACTCTTGAAGAAAGAGGCAATTTCATGCTTAATTTGGACCAATTTTGGCATCCTTGCATTAATCATTCCTTAAACTTGTCATCTATAGGGCCCTAAGACTCATTATTTTGGACCTTGAGGTTTTTTCCACTCACAAATCATACAATTCCTGACAAACAACATTCAAATTATTCAGATTCTAGGAAACCCATCTTAAAACCTCCCGTGGAACTAAGTTGCCCAGGGTGGCGACTTAGTCCCTTTTGGGGGATTTTTCACTTTTGAGTGGGAAAACCATTGACTTAATTCAAATTTTTAGTGGATGTTAGCCTGTTAGGTCTAAATAATAGACAATTAGGTGTGAATTCCTATAAATATAAGTTTTTAGGTCATTTTCTACAAGATTTAGTCATTTTTAACAAACAAATTCAAGAGTCAAGTGTTGAATATCTTTCACAAGAAGATTCATTAGTCTATCTACAACAAAGTTGAAGCTTTAGGGAAACAAGCTAGGGTTTTTGTAGGTCTTCAAGCTCACTTTTTTTCCAAGATCTTGCATTGCAAAGGGTTAATCATGGATGCCTATGGAGAATCATGAAGAATTCTAGGTTGAGGAGATGCAACTAGCCATCAAATCAAGCCTAAGGACTTGTTTTCTAACCGATTCCATCTTCCATTTTCTCTATATCTTCAGCCTAAGTAAGCTTTACATGTTATTTAGATTCATTTATAATGTGATTTAGGGTCTCTTAGAATGAGTCTTGCATCATACTAATTTCATTTATGCATCTTATTCTTGCATGTTAGAACAGGGTTGCATCTTGCTTCAGATTTCCCGGTCTTAGATTCACTTAGGGATAGTGTTTTACATCAAATTTCTATATATCTTTCAAGGTTTAAATACCACCTAGGGGTTTGAATGAGGAAAACCCCCCATTAGATGAATCCCTTCAGGACTTCATCTCACCAAAACCATCCACTAAGGTTTGTTGTGAGAAACATAAAACAAAATATGTCAATTTAATTCAACCTCAACTTGTCCTTTATCCACCATCACATAAGCCTCAACCTCCACCTAAACCCGAGTTTTTCTCACACAAATTACCCTAGAAATAATCCACAACCACAACAACCCAACCCAACACCCTTACCTTTCCCAATCCCATTTTTCCTAGTGATTCTCACTTAAATTCACACCTTAGGGAGTATGATCTCATTGAAAAATTTAGGAATACTCCTACAAAGATATCTCTTTGGGACCTTCTTCAGAATTCACCAAACTATCACACTATGCTCCAAACAACATTGCAACAAATAGTGGTTCCTCTAGGTACAAATGTAAATGATGTGGTAGCTCTAATACAAGGAATGAATATAGTTAATGTATACATTACCTTTCATTGACATGAGCTCCCTCCATTAGAATTAAGGAACCAAAATGAAGCCTTTGTGATAATAGCCCGATTCAATCAAATAGGTATCAAATGAAATCTTGTTGACAATGGCTCTACCCTTAATGTGTGCAGTGTGAAACTTCTAGATAGATTACGTGCGGATAAATCACAAATCAAACCTAATTCCTTATCTATTACAAGATTTTAAAATATAACTAAGCAACCGTTTGGTGTAATTACCTTACCTATTATAGTTAGAATGGCTACTTTGAAAATTCCTATTCATGTCATGCCCTATGATCTTTCATACAATCTTCTTTTGGGAAGACCATGGATTCACGAGATGCATGTGGTGCCTTCGACCCTTCATTGAATAATGAAATATGTCTATAACAACAAAGTTTATCAAGTTGAAATGGACCCTGAGCCTGAAATTTTCTTACAACTTGAAAAAGGAACAAGTCCTCTAAACACATTGATTCCAACATCTTACATAGAACCCCTTGAGAACAAAAAACAAGAACTTGTGTCTAAATTGCTAGGTGATGATTGGGGATCATTAGAATTCACACCTTCATTTATGGGTGAATATATCATCACATGAAAAGAGGATGAAAAACAAGAACAACCAATGGTTATGTCAACTTAGAATTCAAAAGAATCTTACCAAGCATCTACCTCATCCACTTCGAAACAAACTACAACTTACACAACAAATTTTGATGAAATATATTATCAACAACCACCTAACCTAACAAAAATGGAAAGAATTTATGGAAAAGGCTATGAGCTTGTAAAAAAATTGGGCTACAATGGTAAAGGATGTGGAAAGCACAAACAAGGCATCTGAGTTCCTATAGAACCTAATACACAAGAGGCAAAGACTGGTTTGGGATATTCCTTTTCCAAGATAAGAAAAGCATCTCAATGACCATTGATCAACATTAATACCATCACATGTAAACCAAGAACCAATCTCACACTAAAGCATCCTAAATTACTTGACATGAATTTACCACCATCATGGGAGTACTTTGAAAATGATGAAGCTTTGAAAAAAATGTTAGGTGCTTCTAATAAGACATCTTCTTCAAAGAGAAAAGTTACTTGTGCTATGATCAGTATCAAGCAAAAAGATATTGATACTATGAATAAATATTCAACGAGCTCCCTTTGGATATTTTGGTTAAGTATCAGCCCGCTCATCGCAATGAAAATCCTTCAACTCTTTTTGAAAAATGTCACTGCCTCTACCATGTGTCTACTCTGCACTCCCCGAAGGATTTCTTCTATTCACATTTCAAATAGCCTCGCTATGCTGCCACATGTCATCACTTTGCACAATTTACAATCGCTTCTCTTTGCTTTTGAGTTGGGCTTCACCTGCTTGCCACGTGGCTTTGTCTTTATAGATTTTGTAGGCCCCAAGATCAACACTAGGGATGAGGTAGGTTACACATGTCTCCTTGGCGTAATATTTCAACGATGAAAGGAAAAGACTCATGTAGGATGCGCAATACCACCAGGTGCCTCTTTAGTGGGTATTTCTTTCAAGCAATGGATGGAGCGAGCCAAAGGCCATGACAAGCTACTACATGCCATAGCTTTTTTGACAAGGTAATGAAACTTACTTGATCAACCTCATTTGCAGAGGATGCACCTGAACTTCAAACGGCCAAATGCTTGGGTTGGAATCTTTTTTGTTGCAACGGCCGGAGAGAATCTTTGATTCTGCATCATTGCCAAGGATCCTCAAATATTTTCTGTTATTGCTCACCAACGTGGTGGGATTTTTAGCTATATATACACCTCTCTTTTTTGGAGGAGGGGCTCTAGATTTTCAAAGAAAACCAGAGATTTTAAAAAAGACACTAGACCTCTATTATTGTTTTTAATTATTGCAAAGACTCATAGAATATGCCAATTATTCAGCCTTTTTGTTCTTCTTATGGTATTTTATTAACTTTAAACTATGCTACTATTTTTTGGATAATTCATTCTGTAGAACTTCTGTAAATTTGAATGCAAATTTACTTGTCTAGATCATGTCATGTGACTCTTCTTGTCAATAATAATGTGTTTAAAGTAATTTTATGTCAATGAGTGAATAGTTTATACTTTAATCTTTAGTTTCTACCTTTCTGGGACATCATAGATTGTTGATCAGACCCTTAGATCTATGATTTATCATGCCTATTGTTAAGTCTTGGCACATTGCCTTAGATTAGACTTTATTTTTATATATTTGTTTCCTTTTCCCTTTCCAAACCCCATTACAGAAGAAGTTGACTTCTTTAAAATTCATAGGTCACTTAATTTAGCACAATAGGTCCCCCATTAATTGAGTTTCCCACAAAGCACTATTACCTTGCCAACTTTTGGCGTCAATAGTTGTTCTTTTTCTGGCATTCCCAATGGGACAAAGATTAAATGAATTTGTGGTTTAGAAGGGTGTATGAGCCATTGACCTGTAACTAGATCCCAAACCACGAAAAACCTTGGTTTACTAGTACCACCACTAGGAACAATGCAGGCTACAAATTAGTTGGTAATAGTTTTGCTTCCACCACCCATTCCGCTAACCATGTTGGTAGATTCCAATAGGAATTATGTGGCATGGGACGCTAAAAGTTCCCTCGTAGCACTAGTAGCACCTACTATATGGACTGCTATCCTAGTCTCAGCTTTGAAGGCTATACCAAGTTTACTGAAGACAGCTTAAGAACACCCACAAGACATCTGCAAGATGTGGCAAACGTGTCTCTAGTGCATGGAATCACTACTCAGAATGTAGAACTAAGGCTCCTCGCAACTTCTTTCAAAGGAAAGGTGTTGGATTGGTATTGAACATTGCCAGCTAACACTATCCGTACCTAGGACGAACTTAGAGACCTATTCTATGAGATATTTTCAAACGACAAGGATCACTCCTCATTGTAATATTAGCTATCTACCATAAAATGAACCCACCAAGAGGTTATGATGAACTTCAATGTCTGATTCCACACAAACTGGCAGAGGATCTAGGTTGCTATCCACTCGCCTCCTGAGTTGGCAGTCATATTCTACCTAAAGTCTATCAACCTTGACATTTCCATGATGATCAAGTCTTTGGAAGGGGCTACTCTGCCACATGCTTACAACATCACCGTTAAGGTGCAGAATCATTTGATATGTTGTGAAAAGTTGATGCCTCAGCCCGCCATGCTGATATTTCCTAAAATATCGATGTCCACCTAGGAGGTCACATTGACTAGTGCACCCACACCTCCCCAGTCGATGTACACATATGCGACAGTGCTACAAGATGTTTCCTCCACATTTGACTCTTCCAAGGATGAAATGAGTGATCTCAAGGAAATGCTATAGATTATGGAAAATGACATAACTACCCTCAAGTGGAATGAGTCAATGCCTCCAAAGCCTACCTACCAGAATTACCAAGGTGGATGGTCTTCATATTAGTAGAATCAGTACCAGGGTGGTCCCTGCACTAATCCATCAGCTGAAACAACCAACCAAATAGTGTTAGTACCTACTCTACTAACAAGCACTTCACCAATCTTGAGTAGAGAATTGAATACAGGAAAAACAACCTCGTTGATGATATTAATCCTTGGTGCTTCCCTTGCAACAATGCACACATGCCCTAGAACTATCTGCATGACAACTTACAACAAAAGGTGGTGGAGCAACATAGCTAAGGCATGGCTTTAGACCATGGAGGTTATGTGTATGCCTCTCTACAAATAGAGAATGTAGTCCTTACCACAAAAATGAAAGGGATGTCCCTAGAACAAGAGTTGGATATCACTCTTGATCACACACTCTTCTCATGGATGGAAGAAGAGGAGGTAGTGTTTGCAAACGATTCCTCAACATCGAAGGAACACAAAGTTTAGTATAATTAGAACACTCACTACAAGAAAAGGTTTACAGAAAAACCAGTCACACTGCAAGATAGAAGCGCCTCCGATCAACCTCCTAGCATCACCGCAGTTGCACCACATTTTCAGCTGCGAAAGGAAATTGTGATAACAAAGACCAAGGATCAGAATTCCTTGAATTTGACATTGTTTAACATGGTGGAACAACTAAAGAAGACCTCTACTAATGTGTCCCTGTGGGACATCCTAGCTATCTTGGAGTAGAAAACATTACTTCAGAAATCCCTCCACAAAGATGCTAGCGCTAAACCAATGCAACAATACCCAAAGGAAAAGGCTATAGATCTAATGCCTCAAGCCAAGGTTCTCACAAATAGTTCAGAGGAACCCCCTTCTGAAGTTAAAGGTAAGCCAAAACCATTCTTCCTAACCCTTATTGTGGGTGATAAGTAGTTGCACAATTTAATGATTGATTCAGTTGTTAGCACCAAAGTCATTCTCAAACAAATAGCTGAAGCATTGGGGCTTAGCTATGAACCTATGAAGAAGGGAGTTATGTAGCTTGATGGGAACAAGGTTGAGATAGTGGGGGTCATTAAGGACCTTCCCTTAACTTTCTTTAGCTGTCCTAGCATCACTGTGCCTCAAGATACTGTCATCATTAATGTTCCTCCTATGTTTGGCCTTTGCCTATCTTGGGAATTTATTGCTAAAATAGGTGGATATTTGACACTGAATTGGACACACTTGATTGTCTGAACCAAGCACAAGGCTAAGTTGAAATTATTTTCTAAACCACTATATGCACAACATGTTGCGAACAAGGCTATGATCAAATTTGAAGCCACTCACACCTCCATCACTAAAGATGGGATGTACTATGATGTTGGAAGATGAGGAAGTGATTGGAAATCAAAGTGAAGTAGACGAGGCTCTTCTAAATGAGCTCATATACATAGATCCTTTTGGTAATTACCATGCCATTGAGTTGGATACATATGTCATTTATGATGAGGAGAAAGAGATTCTAAAGGTCACAAGGGAACCTATAAGTGGTCTAGCCTCCAAGTTATGGGTGTTGTACTTCGATGGAGCAAGATGAAAAGTAGGCATAGGAGAGGGGATATTTTGGTATCCCCACAAAATGAAAAAATACTAAGGTATTTCCATTTCTAGTTCATTTGTTCAAACAATGAAGCCAAATACGAAGGAATAGTACAAGGTTTAAGCCTTGCAGAGCGGATGGGCATCAAGCAACTAATGGTGTTCAGAGATTCTGAACTAGTGGTCAACCAAGTACAAGAAATTTCCATGGAAAATAATTTTTGCATGAGATCCTATTGGCATCGATTTTGGGACCTAGTTGAGGGTTTTGAAGCCTTCAACATCTAGACAGTTCCCTAAGAACAAAATGGCGACACATACCACATGGTAGCAATCAGATCCCAATTCAATCCTGCCTTCGACCTCATGCATAACAAACACTCTATACGGGTGATAGTCTGACCAATGATTCCCAATAATGATCAAAGGTGGCAAGTGTTTGAAAGTGATGAACACATTGCCTCATTCATCCAACATTAGGGAGAATTCATTGATCAAATCCAACCAAAGGTCGTCGAGGCCTATGAGGGACAAATCATTCAACTCAAATCTAACAAGCTTCCAAAGGGATTGGTCACTCTTGAAAACCTTTTTGATTGTGACGATGTAAGAAATGACAAGAGGAAGTTTGTGGTAGACAAAGGAAACTACACAGACCTTTAGGTCATAGATGGGAGGAAGCTTTGAATTGGGAAAGATGTCCCACATGATGACAAAGAAAGGCTCATCAATTTCTATGTGAAATGTGAAGGAGTAGTGGTCTGGTCCTATGATGATTTGAAGGGATACAATCCCAATGTCATCCAACACACTATAGAGTTGGTGGAAGGTGCAGAAGTAGTCCAAAAAAAGCAGAGGCCAATGAACCCAAAAATTGAAGCGCTAATGGCATAGGACCTAACAAAGCTAATCTAGTCTCGGATTTTCTTTTCAATCAAGCATAGCACGTGGGTATCTAATCTGGTATCAGTCCAAAAGAATAATGGATATATCCACTTGTGTGTGGACTTTTGAGATCTAAACAGACCATCCCTGAAGGATCATTATCCGTTGCCTTCCATGGATTCAATCCTACAAATGGTGGCAAGATAAAAAATGTTTTCCCTACTTAATGGATTCTCTGGTTATAATCAAATTTGGGTTAAAGAGGAGGATCAACACAAAACTATATTCAGTACAAAGTGGGGGACATTCACGTATGCTAAATTTCCTTTTGGTTTATCCAACGCAGGGGCAACCTTTCAACAGGCAATGAACATCACTTTCAACGAGCTAATCAATAAGATTATCCTAATTTATTTGGATGATTTTACTATGTTCTCTAAGTCTAAGGAAGATCATTTTGATCACTTAGAAATGGATTTTCAGAAATGCCAGGAGTTAGGGGTTTCCCTGAATCCAAAAAAATGTGTATTCAGAGTGTCGCAAGACAAGCTATTGGGACACATGGTGTCCAAAGAAGGAGTTTCAATTGATCCCGAGTGGGTGAAAGCCATCAAGGAGCTTCCCCTTCTAGTTAACAAGAAAGGCATCCAGTCCTTCCCGGGGAAGGTAAATTTTATTATCAAATTTATTTTTGACTTTGCAAGAATAATTAGGCCAATCACCCTGATGCTAAAAATGAATCAAGCATTTAAGTGGACAAAGGAACCCAAAGAAGCCTTTGAGAAAGTTAAGGATGCCATTTCCTCAACTCCTATATTGGTTAATCTAGACTTATCTAAGGACTTCATAATCTATGTATTCAGTAGCAAGTCAAGTATTGCTACTTTCTTAACTCAAAAGGACAATGAAGGAAAGGGAGAACATCCAGTGGCACTCTACTCCCAAACCCTGATGGAATATGAGATAAATTATAATTTCATTGAAAGGAAAGCATTTGCAATAGTAAAGGGACTTAAGAAGTTATTCCATCTAATTTCTTGCAATAAAGTGATTATCTATGTTGCACATTCCAGTGTGCATGAATACATCATGGAGGGATAAATCATAGAAAAAAGAGTTAATTGGATCACCAAGATCCTTGAATATGACATTGAGGTCAAACCCACCAAAATCATTTGAGGAAGAGGACTGTGTGAATACCTGGTGCATGACAAAGAAGTGTCCACTGAAGAAGAGAAACCATAACTTGTTCTAATGAATGAGCTAGAGTCTAGAGACTGTTGGCTAATAGATAGAGTGAGATTTATACAAATAGGGAAGTATCGGCCAGGTCTTTCCTCCCAGAAAAGGAGATACTATTGACTGCAGATTGTGGATATGTGTTAGTGGAAGGGGTCCTTTTTAAAAGGAACTTCAACGGTATCCTCCTTAGATGTGTAATTGTAGAGAAAACAAAGAGAATCCTCAACACTTTCCATAGTAGCACTACAGGTGAACACTTCTCTGCTAAGACCACTGCCATCAAGATCATGTGCTCGAGGGTTACTTTTGGCTGAAACTTTTCAGTGACTCACACTCCCTGGTGAAATCTTGCAAGGAATGCCAATTCTTTTCAGGGAGAAGGAAGAATTATGCTATGCCTCTCAAGCCTATAGTGGCAGATGAGACATTTGCACAATGGGGCCTGGACTTCATCGAGATGATCAATCCCACTTCCAATGCCAGACACAAGTGGATTCTAATGGCTACAGATTACTTCACTAGGTGGATGGAAGCCGCTCCGCTTAAAAATGCAATAGAGGCATAGATAGTGGATTTCCTTGAAGAACTGGTGACAAGGTTTGGCCCCTCGAAAACTATCATTTCTGAAAATGCTAGAACTTTGCTAGGTGCAAAGGTATGTCACTTCACACTAACAAATGGCATATTCCTTAAGACATCATCAAATTATTACCCTTAGGGAAACGACCTAGCTGAATCAACAAATAAGAACTTGGTCTAGCTCCTCAAAAGGATAGGTTCAAAGCATCAAAAAGAATGGCATAAAAGCTTTCGATCGACACTTTGGGCAGACTACATAACTCCTAAGCAAGTCCTAAAGACTTTTCTTTATGAGTTGGTGTATGGAAAAGAGGCACTATTTCCTATATCCATGGAGATTCCAACATTGCAATTGCAAAAATCCCTTGAGAAAGAGCATAATGGTTCCATGGAGGTTCGACTAGCTGAATTATTAGAAGTGCAAGAAAAAAGGGACAAGTCCCTAATAGCCATGACAAACTACCAGTAGGTGGTTAAGCAATGGTTTGACAAAAGGGTGTCCGACCAAGGCCTAAAGTATGGAGACTTAGTGCTAAAATTCAATGAAAGGGTTGCGAAGACAAGTCAACACGAGAAATTTGGTAGCCTTTGAGAGGGCCCAATTAAAATAATTAAGTGCAAAGAACATAATTCCTTTGAATTGGAAAACATGGAACAAGAGGCATTGGGAATTCCGGTCAACAGGATTCATCTTAAACTGTTCCATTAAGTTGTAAGTTTTTACTGATGTAAATATGTTAATAAGGTTTTTATTTTTCTTCCCTTTTTGTTTTGTTGGCTGGTCTTTTTTAAATTAGTTCATGCTTCAATAGAGAGGTAACCCATCATTGTAGAGAGAGGTAGTAAAACTCTTACCAAAGTCTTTGAAAGAATGATACTTGCATGCAAAAAAAAAAATCAAATAAGTATGCTGAAAAGAAAGAAACGCTATTGTAGAATACCAAGAATGAAAGGAGCCAAGGATTTTTAGAAAGCTATATTTCATTCTATATATGCTTTTATATTTACATGTCAAAATGGCTTTAATAGCCATAATTCAAAAGGTATATGATTATATGTGGTTTCCTTTTCATATATGCTATATGTATTTCCTTTTTTAGGCGTATATACAAAAATTAGATGATGAGTAGCGTGTTCTTAAAAGAAAAAACAAGAGGTCCAAGAGGAATTTCATCCAACAGTGTGTGCAACAACTATGGATGCATCAAATACAACATCCACCATGTCTTCATCAATAGGTGCACCACCAACAGTAGAAGTGACATCAATAGGAATAGCGGCCATCAACAGAGGGAACACCAGGTTCCTAAAGTTTTTGTACCATTCAATGTTGTAGAATGGCACTATGTTGTAAATGTAGAAAAGGAAGTGCAAGGCTCGTGTAACCCTCTACTAGTGCTCATCATGTGTTTGGCAGTAGAGTCCACTGAGGAACAACAACCATAGGATGACTGCTTCTTCTTCAATGTAGCACCTAAGGTCAATTGCCATGGGCAAGCCTACCCCTTGTGTAGCATTAGCAACCACCTCACCAAGACCATTCAAGTACTTCCAAGGGAAAATTTCATTAACCAACTTCAATATCAGTGACCGAGGAATGCCAATATCCAACATAGATGCAATAGTGTGTGAGTAGATGTTGGTATTGACCCGATACTTGTCCTTGTACTCTAGACAGTCCCGACCCAGAACCCACTTCATGGATATTAGAGCGAGGGAGTGTTTTTTCTTCATCATTCTCTTCAGACGCTTGGTGGAAATCTCACCAAGGAACGTAGTCTATGACTTATGTGAGACTATCCTAATGGGAGTGTTCATGATGTTGATGTACTGCTACTATCTGTTAACTATTGAAAGCTGCCTAAAAGCCTAGCCTATGAAAATACTTTGCCAGTACCAAAGCTAAACACTAAGCCAATAACCTATTGCTAAAATTTTCTCAAATGCTAAGTTTGATTTTGTTAATTCTTATATGCCTATTTATGGAAAAAATAAGGAAAGGCATGGTAATCAACTTCTCAAAAATGTGTTGATAACCAAGTGCCAACTTGAAAAGTATTCTTGGGCTTGCTCAAATTTCTTGACCAGTTGCATTTGCTAGGTATAGTTTAATGCGTGCAGAGTTAATAAGAGCTAATTAATTAGCTTAAAATGGTGACATTTATCAGTGGTGGGTTGCACGACCTAGAGGCTATTGTGTCACCTCATAGGAATTTCCTAGAACCCAAGGCAAGGTTCATATCTTTTTAGGCACTAATCACTTGCTTTGGCTTAATCATTATGTTCGAGATATTAATTTCCAATGCATACGAATTCCAAGCTAAAAGTAAAATCACCGGCCTAAGTTCCAAGGAAATCACATCGTATCACATAGTTACCAAATGCAATTATGAATTCTTATCACTTCAAAATGGAAAGTAATTCATTTTTGTACAAGCCAAAGGGTTGGCGATACATGTCAAATTAAATGCAAAAAATCCACTTTCTTCTACCACCTTGAGAAAATATAGCTAAGTATCGCATGAAAAAAATTTAATGCTTAGAAGTCTTTTGAAATACACTAAGCCAAGTGAAGAAAGGTTTCTAGCATATACAGAGCTGAGTAAAAGTTTCAGAGAATTCAAACCTAGCAGAATCTTTCATCGAAGGAGAAAATGGTAAAGAGTTTACAACAAGAGATTTAGGAGGAAGCAACGCAACCTTTTCTTAGGGCCATACAAACATTGCATGATGTTAATGTCTTTGAAGAAATCTCATATCCTACGCCTAGTATACTAGACAAGCCAAAATGGGAAAATACACTAGAACTAGAAAAGCCCAAAATTTATAGAAACCAGGTTTGGGTCTAGGAGGACTAGGACAATATTCACGACCCATACCTCACAAAAAACACCAAGTCTTTGAGGGAAGGGGCCTATGCGAGGATGAAGGTGTGCAAGAAAGCAATGTCAACAAAAAAAAATATATGCTATAGTGGGCTCCCACAATACATGGTCCCGTTAGTGCACTATTGCCTAAAGTTGGTTGATGTAGCCATTGAATGTTACAACTCGAGCACCCACAACATAGAGGGCTGAAAATTAATGGTTAGTATCAGCTCATAGGCTATCTGGCATATGCTATGTATTCCTGACCCAACCACCAAAAAGGAGAAAAATGAGGCATTCACTCCTGTGAAAGGAGAAAACACATGGCAGGGAATGAGGAAGGGTTTAGAGTTTTTAATTAAAGAGATTGGCAAGAAGGGAATACCAGGCCAGAAGTCAACAAATATCCTAGTGTCACACAGGTTGTTTGTTGACAACTTAAAAGATCTCTTAATGCTAGCATTTGTTTGTGGTTGAGACTTAGATGAGATGGTGCATGACTTTCAATTAGGGTCAGGTTTCCAATTCCGCAGGTAGCATAATTTCTTCTGGTATGATTTCATGAAATTCCTTGTGGAGGAAATGATAAGGAAAATAGAGAATTACCCAATAGAAGGGAGTTGGTATCTACATGGACACCTCTCCTCTCTACAACATATGACTACTATGCATTTTTAGATTACTTTCTAACTTTGATTTTGCAAGATTTACAAGGAGAGGGTGACATGGTCCAATTCAACATGGATCAAATAGGATATATGCAGAGCTTCATTCTTGCTTGTGACTGGTTCTTCAACATCAATTTCATGATCCTCTGGATGTGAGGTATCGCTGACCAACCTTTCCAACTCTTGACCTGCATCACAAATAGAGTGCTGGTGCTTGAGATGCATTGGCAGGCATACATCATTAATTTTAGCTTCTTCAACAACAAAAGGGTCAAGAGGAAAGGATTCTTCACTTGCCTAAATAGTTTCAAAAGGGTGGCCTTGGTAAAGAAATAGTCACACCAACTATTGTAGGATAAGCTAGCTCATTTAGGGTTGGTTTTGATATGTGATAAATGGGAGTATAATCCTTTTGATGATTTGTCAGATCTATACATGAGAGTTACTCACACCCCTCAACCCTACTGGGAAAAGAGGCGCAACCCATGGGAGGATAAGGATGAATTTTTTGTTGAGCTAGTGTGCATTTTGACATAGGATCATTGGGAGCCATCGCATAAGTTCTACTACATTGTGGTGGAGGCTAAGAAGAATATTGAGATTGGGTGCACCATGTACAACAAGTTGTGGCATGAGGAAGAATGGACTCATGGGAAAATAAGATCCTTTTGGACATATCGCCAAGAAATAGGACAACTTGAAGCCCCTTATGGGAGCTTGAAAGATGATGCAGTGTTTGAAAAATGGTGAGATGATGAACATGCAACCTTTGACTCAAGCGCTAGTAAAGGAAACAATGTAGAGGGTGGATCCAAGGAACAAGAAGAAGAAATGGGGAACTCAACATGGTCTGCTCCACAAGAGAAAAGCTCTATAGGGTTGCCCTCCTATGTGGCTTCAAATGTGTGATTGAATGTGTTGAGGGCCTCACAAACACTCACTTGGGCCACTAAACGAACAAGAGTGTTACAACAATAACTGATAGTGACTATTGAGGTCGGAGAAACCCCAGACACAAAAAGATAGTGCATAGAAACTATTGTTGGAGAGAGTTCACAAGAACCCACTGTAAGCTTGGTGCTCGCAGCTAGCTAGAATCCCAAACAAGATGAGGAGCTTATAACAAGCTAGGAGCTGCCATCAACTAGTCAACAGGTAATATTCACTCCTTCTTCTCTTGCCTCTCATTATTTGGTATCTTCTGCTATCTATGTGGCACCCCCATCATGAGTGTTGGCTCTTCTTTTCCCACCTTTGATCCAATGATTGCGAGAGGTTTCTCCCAGTTCTCACAGGCGAATCGATTAGCCTTAACTCCTTTATGAACCCTTACACAAACTGTTGCCACTCAGTCCTTCCTTGCCTCACTTTCCAAAAGTTTACCTATTGTTGGCACCCCTACTACTACTATTGCTACAGATCCTCCCCTTCTCTCACAACATGCAAACTCCACAATGAAAACTCTTTCACCATTGCAAACCATGAGTCCTTCTACTAGTTCACCAATGGAACCTTGGCAAATGATAATCCCTTATGTTGATTCTCAAACCAAGATTTGGCATATGCCTCTTTTCTTCCAGTAGACCACTACTCTCCAGAAGAAAAAAATTCTTGGGCCTATTAAACTTACCTATCTATATGCTCTACCTCCCGGTGCTCCTTTCACAGGCGGGCTAGTCTCTTCGCCAACCCATTTCATTGTGTAGATTGATGCTAAGAGGGAGGTGCACTCCAATATAATGCAAAAGTGTAGATCCAAGGATGATAGTAGGCTAACATAACCAAAGATGCACACTATCTATGATGAGACTCAATGAATGCTGAAATTTGTAACCATGTACCCGATAGTGGTCAAGCAATAAGGGGAGATGCGTCTAGAAGATTACAAGATGTATGCCATGGAGCTTGAAATCAAGGAGGCTTGTCCATAGGATAAATTTTAGCTCATGGAGGAAACACAATAGATGGTCACCTCTGACTTCCTTAAAACTAGCCGCTAGTTGAGGAAAATGGATGAGCAACTTAAATCTTTGAAGGAAAAAGCTAGTTTCTTGGAGAAAAGGGAGAAATACCTAGAAGCAGATGTTGCGCGCTTGACAGAAAGAGTGCTAACAATAGAAGAGGATAAGAATAGACTTCAAGGGAGCTTGCAAAGGTTCAAACCATTGACCTCACTGTAATTAGTGAGTTGTATGCTAAGAACCAAGAATGCCAGAGCTAATTGACTTTGGAGTGGAATCTGCAGCTAAGGAACGAATAATTTGAATGGAGATGCATTGAATATGATCAAGGGATAGCACAAAAGGATGAGGTACTAAAGAATAAGTGGGATTAGTATGAGCAAAGGCTATAGGAGAAGGATAAGGACTTTGAGGGCCGAAAGGCCATGTTAGAAAAAGAACTTCAGGAGACAAAGTCCTCTCTTGATAGAGAATTGGAAAACCACTCCCAAGCCAAGGAAAACTGGCATAAAGAAATGAGTAGCTCCGGGGAGAAACTAGCGTCCACAAGAAGAAAAGGTGTGGAATTGGATGAGGTCATTAACTCAAAAGATGTGGAGATCACCTCTCTAAAGAGCTCTCTCCTAGCCTCCTCTGCGTAGCCGAAACTTATTCCATTGGTTTGATAGTTGTATGTTTCTTATTGGGAAAAGGTTAAAACCTTTTTCCTAACACTGTAGCCCACACTCTAGTTCATTTCAAAGGCAACAAAAATGATCCAGAAGTTTCATGGTACAATCAAGCAATTCATGTGGTTTATCTTGGAAAGGGTTCCGAAAGCAAAGAGTTTGCTCACCAAGCTATATTCGGTCTCTGATGAAGACCTAGCCAAGGTAGGGATTGAAGATCAAGATGCTGCTGCCTAGATGGTAAACAAATTATTCATTGCCACTTGGCCTTCTAGTGAACTAAAGTGGCCACAACTACTCTAAACCAGACAATGGACATGTGGGAGAATTTCTCCAGGCTGAGTGAGATGGGTATGATGTCTTTGTTTCTTGAGGATGGCTTGATTTCCACAGTCGAGCATATTGCAGAAAGAATAGAGAAGGAACAAGACCCAAACACTTTCTAGAGTTTCAGCCATCCTCCCATCGCAACAGACATTGAGGGGGTTATTCATTCCCTTGTGCAGTTACTTTTTCATTCTAAGGCAAGGGCCAGTTTACCCAAGACATTTCCTTAAAAGGAAGTGCTTGACCTGGGTGGGGCACAAAAGAATTTGTGCAACATAGCAAGACCATCCGAGGACGATTGGTCACCTCTACAAGCGGCTCTTTCCAAGCTTTGATCTCTTTCCAAGCTTTGATTCCACCACCCCATGGATGGTGCTCTGGTCTACAAGTGAGATAAATTTTGGGTTCTCCATTCCTCAAGTGAAATGCCCCTGGTAGTCACCAAAAGTTGTGAATAAATATTCAGTGAGCTCCCTTTGGGTATTTTGGTTAAGTATCGGCCTACTCATTGCAATGAAAATCCTTCAGCCCTTTTTGAAAAATGCCGCTACCTCCGCCACGTATCTTCTTTGCGTTCCTTAAAGGATTTCTCCCTTTGCATTTAAAATAGCCCCTCTATGCTACCACGTGTCATCACTGTACATAATTTACAACTAATTCTCTTCACTTTTGAGTTGGGCTCAGCCTACTTGCCACATGGTTTTTTCTTTACATATTTTGTAGGCCCCAAAGTTGACACTAGGGATGAGGCAGGTTACACGTCTCTCCTTGGCACAATATTTCAACGTCGAAAGGAAAAGACTCACATGGGCTGTGCAATACTGCCACATGTCTCTTCAATAGGTATTTCTTTTGGGTGATAGATGGAGCGATCCAAAGACAATGACAATCTATCACATGCCATAGCTTATTTGATAGGGTAATGACACTTTCCTACTTAACCTCATCGGGGCAACTTCCATCATTTGTAGAGGATGCATGTGAACTTGGAACAACTAGATGCTTGGGTTGGAATATTTTCTATTGAAACAATAAGGTGAATCTTTGATTCTACATCATTGCAAAGGATCCTCAAATATTTTTTGTTACTGCTCACCAGGGCGGTGGGAGTTTCAGCTATATATACTCCTCTCTATTTTAGAGGAGGGGTTCCAAATTTTCAAAGAAAAATAGAGATTTTAGAAAAGACACCAGGCCTCTATTATTGTTTTTAATTATTGAAAAAACTTGGAGACTGTGCCAATTATTTGGCCATCATGTTCTTCTTATGGTATTTGATTAACTTTAAATTGTGCTACTATTGTCTGGATAAATCTTTCTATAGAACTTCTATAAATTTGAATGAAAATTTACTTGTCTAGATCATGTCATGTGACTCTTCTTATCAATAAGAATGAGTGCAAATTTATTTTATGTCAATGAATGAATTGTTTATACTTTAATATTTAGTTTCTGCCTTTTTGGGACATCACAGATTGCTAATCAAACCCTTAGATCTATGATTTATAGTGCCTATTGTTAAGTCTTGGTGCATCGACTTAGATTAGACTTTATTTTTATATATCTATTTCCTTTTCTATTTCCAAACCCCTAATTATAGAAGAATCTAACTTCTTTAGAATCCAAAGGTCACTCAATTTTTTCACAATAGGTCCCCTATAAACTGAGTTTCCCACAAAGCACTATTATGTTGCCAACTTTTGGAATCAACGGATACCAATGAGAAAGACACCAACACGAAAAAATATGATCCTGAATTTCCTAAGTTAAATTTGTTTCCCTTGGGAGATACAATTGATATACCAATGGACGTAGACGATAAAGAAAAAATCATTAAGATAGGGAAGTGCCTTGATGATGAAGTACAAGAGGAGACGACAACCTTTCTTCAAGACTTTCCTGAACTTTTTTCTTGGAAATATTTAGATATGCTAGGAATAGATCCAAAGATAGTGACACATAACATTGTTCTTGCTGAAAATGCTAAGCCTGTTCGAAAAAACATTTAAAAAATAAATCCTAAAATATCCTTGCTTTTTAAAGGAGAACTTGTAAAACTCCTTGACACAGGTTTCATTTGACCTATTGATTATTCTCCTTGGATCTCAAACATCGTTGCAGTTGTGAAACCTAACAATTGTATGGGGATGTGTACATATTTTTGTGACTTGTATAAATCATCCTTAAAGGGTGATTTTCCCCTTCCTAATATTGACATGATAGTGGATTCAATTGTAGGACATGCTTTGTTGTCATTCATGGATGGATTTTCTGGATATAATCAAATCTTCATCAACCCACAAGATCAATATAAGATAGCATTTACAACCATTTGGGGGAGATTTTGTTGGGTTATGATGTCTTTTGGATTAAAGAATGTAGCACAACCTATCAATGAGCCATGACATTGATATTTCATGATTACATACATAAAATCTTGGAATATTATGTTGATGAAATCTTAGCTAAACCCTTAACAAGACAAGACAATTTGTGAGTGTCCTTCGAAAGAAATTTGAATGGATGCACAAATACAACATGAGGATAAATCTGAAAAAGTGTTTCTTTGGAGTAGATAGTGGAATTTTTTTAGGGTTTATCATATCTCATAGAGGCATTGAGGTTGACACAAAGAAAATTGATGCTATAATCAACATACCACCTCCTAGAAACATTTCCCAATTGTGTATGTTACTAGGAAGAATTCAAGTGTTTCTCCTTAGCCAATAGAATGTTATCTTTCACAAATCTCCTCAAAAAGTATGTGCATTTTGATTGGAATGAATATTGTAAATAGGCCTTTGAGAGTTTGAAGGAATACCTTGCAATTCCACCCATTTTACAACCTGCTCTGCCAAACGAACCGTTCATCCTTTATATAGTTGCATTAGCCCATGCTCTTGCAACATTGTTGGCTCAACAAGATGAAAGTGGTAAAGAACATCCCATTTATTACATTAGCCAAACTTTAATAGATTATGGAACGCGATAGATGCCAATTGAAAAGAAATTTTTGGCTCTTGTATTCACTACTAGTAAGTTGGGACACTATTTACTCAATGTCAAAATAAAAGTAATGAAAAAATTTGATCCTCTCAAACATATTTTTAATAAAACAAACTTATCAATACATCTAGCTAAATGGGTAATGTTGTTGACTGAATTTGACCTTAAGTTTGTCTCCAAAAAAAAATCAAGGGTCAAGCCTTGACTGACCACTTGGTCGATGCTCCTTCTCCTTTAGCACTACCTAGCAATGACTCTTTTCCTAATGATAGTGTGTTGAAAAAAAAGGTTCCTATATGGGAATTATATTTTGATGGATCCAAGTGTAGAACAGGCTTTGGCACTGGGGTTACATTAATTCTTCTTGTAGGAAAGCCTATTCTCTTGTCGTATTGATTGAATTTACTATGTACAAATAACAAAGCTGAATATGAGGTGTTAATTGTTGGATTGTGTGCCACTTTAATCATGGGTGTCAAAGATATTAAGATCTTTGGTGATTTGCAACTACTGTTCAAACAAATAAATGGAGTCTACCAAGCTAAACATAAAAAAATATCAAAATATAAGGATCTCACAATGACCTTGTTGGGACAGTTTGAATCATTCACCATTCATAACATCCCATGAAAATATAATCAACATGCAAATGCAATGGAAAGTGTGGCTTCTCTTATATCACCTCAAGATCCTTTAAAGGATGTCACATTCACTATTCACCCAATCATGAATCCATCAATCGATAATCAATCTAAAGAAGCGTTAACAACAACTAAGGATGATTTCAGTGAATGGTATGATACTATATATAACTATTTAAAAGATGGTACCATTCCCGATCCAACAAAAAAAAAACTCGAACTCATTTAAAACAATTAGCAACCAAGTACATAATCCTTGCCAACGTGTTGTATAGAAGATCATTTGATGGAATTTCACTTAGATGTCTTAGGGATTCTGAATCAATATGGCAATTGAACAGGCTCATGTGGGGACTTGTGGAGGTCATTTTGGAGGAAGAACTTTAGTGCAAAAACTCCTTCATATGGGATACCATTGGAAAAATATGGAAAAGGATTGCTATGCGTATGTTAAGCAATGTCACAAATGTCAAGAACAAAACAATTTGTTTCATGTTCCTGCTTCTAAGATCCATGCCCAAATCCCTATTTGGTCATTCTCCATATGGGGATTGGATCTAATTGGAAAAATCTCACCACTTTCTTTAGCTAAACATATGTTTATTATTACCGCAACCGATTATTTTATGAAATGGGTAGAAGCTATTCCTCTTCGATCCACCACTACTGCTATGATATGTCAGTTCATATTGGAACACATTATTTCCCTCTTTGGACTCCCTTCCACATTAATTTTAGATAATGGAATGCCATTTAAAAAAATTATGTGAAGAATTTTCTGGATGCATTTCATATCCAACATCTCTTTTCAACACCCTACTTCACACAATCTAAGGGTCAAGCTGAAATCACTAATAATATTCTTGAAAAAATCCTCAAAGAAAAATTTTAACCAACACCACAAATATTGGCACACACAATTATAATATGCACCATGGGCGTATCAAACAAGTGTTCGATCATCTATAGGAACTACACCCTACAATCTTGTCTATGTTTCCAAGGAAATCATGCCCTTAGAGTTAGAAATCCCTACATTAAGGATTGATCTTCAAGACCTTATTGATAATGACACCTATAAGGAACAATGATTACACTAGCTTGAAATGCTTGATGAACAACACATTAATGCTCTTGAGCATCGGGTGTATGATTGTTGACCTGCAACTCCAATACAAAAATTTCAAGAAGGATTACAAGAGGGTTAATGATGCTTTCATCGAGCACATCATTCAGACCCTAGTGGGAGATTATCATAGAAGGATGTCCCACAGTGCCAAGGTGGTGGTAAAAGGTTATAGATATTGGTTCATCCAATTCCCTAAGTTCATGTATATCAAAGCTGAAGGATTCTCAGGGTTTCCATATCGGCTACCCTGATACCCCAATGATACAATCATACTGTTGGAGCTTACTCGACAGTTGTAGATTGCCCACACTCTATTACAAAATAAGCATTGTGTTGGGGTCCTATACCCTATTACATTTAGATAAGGGATGTTTTCATGCCCTGCCACCCCATGCATTAAGAGCTCAAAGAAAGAGTTAGTAGAATATAACTTGGAGCTACACACAGAGAGGGGAGGCCTAGATCCCCTAAGAAAAATGAAGAAACGGATCGGGAGGAAATATGCCCATAGGCCACACATTGAGGACTTTTGGGTCAACTGTCATGATGACCACAAGGTTGGAAAGAGGCACTATATGAGAATGATTGTAGGATTTATGAAATCCATTAATCTATACCCAGTCTAAGATCAAATTGTTGAAGATGAAAATGTTCTCAATCAGAGGTATAATGCTTTGATTAATGTGTCATTGCCAATTTTTGATTTGGTTGAACTGGAGGTCATGGACCTAAATATTGTCACTCACCCAATGGAGCAAAGGATAAAGAAGTGCCTAGATGACAAAGTAGCCCAAATAAATGAACAAGGTATAGAGCTAACCTATGGGGAGCTTGAAGATGAGATGAAAAGTGAAATAGATAGTGGCACCATTGCGGGCTCTTCGAGTGAGGCTCCTAAGTCTCCACCTATTACAAGATCTAGGAAAAGAAAAGACACATCTGAGCTGTAGCCAACACAAAAAGTATACACTCAAAATTCAACTAAAGGGAATAGAATAATAGAAAATCCTAAAAGAATGAGATTCTTTGTTCTTGATATGCCTACTATACAAGAAGAAGGATCTCCACCCCAAGAGGAGAGAGAAGCTAAACAACTGTGCTCACAACTACCAGCCACCTCTACACTCCCTTGCATTGTAACCTCTAGACCATCCCCTTCCACTCCTTCATAGTTTCCGATCTCATCTTCGCTTGCTATGTACATCTCTATCCACTTCACCTCTACCTCTTTGACTACTCCCATGGTGGTGCTCGATTCCTCTTCTTCCAACACATCCTTGTTGTCACCTTCCTTGCTTCAACCTCCGCTGCCAACTATTTCCACCCTACCAACTTCTTTTCCCACTTGACCTCTATGGAAACCCTCACCTTAGCACAGACCTTTGCCTCATATCTAGAAAATGTGCCATCTCAACTCTTTAAGGTTATTCTAAACCCTCAAGTTAAAATGCTTATGGCTCAACTTGCTACTACCTTACCTGTCCCTCCACATCCTACTAAGCTACCTAAGATGGAGGCTAGAATGGATATTTGTGAAGAGATGGAGAGGTTAAGCACAAAGCAACCTAAAGAAGAAACCATGGATATTACTAATGAACCTGAGGACTCAAATTATGAAAACTACTTTGAACATGTTGATGGAGGAATAAGAATTGATTTAGATGAAGTAGCGTCTGATGAGGAAGGGGAAAAAATTCCTAAGGGTGGAGATGTAGGTAAGTTTGATACTTACTAATAAGTTGAAACTTTAGATCAAGAAATTGAGGGAGAATAGCTTGAAGGGTATAGGGACTAAGAAACAAGCCTAGAGGAACATTTTCCTGAAGAATGGAAAACTGATATGAAAGTTGATATGGGGAAAGTTGATGAGATCCTAACAACTGGCCAAGATAAGGGCTTTCCACATGAAGAAGTGCCTCTTGAAGGAGAGCAGGATAAAGGAGAAGAAAAGAATATAGAAGAAAGAGATGTTCTTGAAAAGGATGTTGAATTTGAACATGAAGAAGACAAAGGGGAAGCATAAGAAGAAGATACTGCTAGTGTGAGAAATGAAGATTCTATTGAGCGTAACAAGGGAAGGGTAGTATTGCAAGAGGAGGAGCAAGATAAATAAGAGGAACACATTAAAGATGCTCCTAAGCATGAGAGGGAAAAACTATTAAAGGATCAAGAGGAAGGAGATAATAATGAATTCAACACTACATCCCTAGACCATTAAATAGAATTCCCCTCATGGATGGAGCAACAAATAAAAAGAAAGGCTCCTATGCTTGTGAGCCCCAAGGCTCGACTAGAAGCAATATTGGCCAGAACACAGGCAAAGACCTGGAAGGAAAAGAAGTTAAAGATTAGGTCACATATCACAACATATGATTTAGGCTCTAAGATATATTAGGTAGCTACTTCAATTGCAAGAAAAGATGTAGGCACTCTTTAGGGGAAGGACTACCATGTGACCACTATCAACTTGGGCCCACCTTGCTTCCATGGAATCACCTTTTCCAACCTTGCTCTCAAAAGAAGTTAATAAAATGGAGAAGATGAAGAAGTGGACCAAGTCTACATTTGACTGGTTCAAAAGAATCATTGATATGGGAAACAAGGGAATTCACTATGTAGCCAAGATGCATAACAAATATTGAGTCTTGCAAAAAGAAGTAGAGAAGGTGATTGAAATATGTAAGGAGTTTCTTGAGCTTTATAGAATTACAAACCCCAAGTTGGAGAGCATTCTCAAGCTATCCTAGGATATTTGGGAAAAGGAGTTGGCCCTACAAGAAGAAGACCATTGGTTTTCTGAGGCATGATTGCTTAATTTTTAATACATAAAGGGAGTCCTAGAGAAGTCCTTAATGGAACTAGAGTCCAATCATGAATGGATTGTGGATCATCAGGTTGAATGTGATGATTTCCTAAAACTAATGACAAGATATGAGATTCCAACACTAGAGCTAGATCGAGAAGCTATCAAGCGTGAATTCCACAAGAGAATGGACCAAGGAGTCGGTCACACACCATCAATAGACTTCATGGATTTCATTGCATGAGCTTTCTTAGATTTAGAGAAAATGATTAGAGTAGGAGAAACGTGCATAAAAAATTAGGATCAAATAGTGGAAGGATTCAAGAGGGTTGCCTTTGAGATCTCAAAATCCAACCTCTCTGAAGAAAAGAAGCTTTTGGATACCATCAAAAAATTTGTTGAATATGCCATGTTGCAAAAAGACGCTTGAATCCCCATTATAGAAGACAAACATTTGTTAAAGTAGCTAAATTCCAAAATCAACTAGAGGAAAACATAGGCTACAAGATAAAATAGAGACAAGAAAAAATAGCCTACTTTTAGATTGTAAATTTTGTACTTCTATAGGGTGTTGTGAAAACCCAAAGCTAGAATGAATATGAGCCATTCATTGTAAAGTGATATTGACCATTCATTCTACTTTTTGAAAACTATAAATAGGGGCATTCTATCATTTTCAAACAGAGATGAGTTGTGTAAAATAATTTTGTTGCAATATATGAGAAAAGCATTGTAGTTGATGGTTTCTTGTGTATTGTTCATTATGTGTGCATGATTCAAACTCCATGTTTTTTTCAACATTATTCATTTAAGTTTAAGTTTATTTTTTCCTTGTAGTTCATGTTCAAATTTAAAGGTGTATGTATGTTGTGGTATTTGATGCACTTCCAACTCATACTTTTAGTAACTTGTTGATGAAAAATTGTTGTGTAAAGTTAGTCTGAGCTAGTTCACTTGCTACACTTAAGTTCAACTGTTTGTTCATGCTTAATAGGTGAATGCATAGTCTGAAAATATGCAAAGAGCCTTAGAAGATTGCATTACTTTTGTGACACTGTAGGTTGTCCTTGGTTAAGCAAAACTCGGTTTGGGAATTCTATCTATGAACCCCAATCCTAGACCTGCAAGAACACAACAAATGAACACATAGTTAAATCAAAATGAAAGTCAAGATAAAAGTTCCCCATAAAATCCATTAGCATTGTTCAAAATAGGAAATGAAAGCAAGAATGCAATGAGAAAGAAATAAAAGAGATTAATCCTATTCAAAACAATGCAAACTCTTGATCCTATGGGGGAGTTGGTGCCAATTTGATGTGGAAATTGGCCCTTTCCCAACTCCTAAGTAAGCTTTGTTGATGATTTGGTGATGTTGATCCACTTGGTGATTGCTTCAAACGAATTCCATGGAGAAAAATTGCAATAACCTAGCTAAAATTGATGAATTTTATGCAAATGCTAAAGCTCTAAGTTGAAAATGGAGTATAATAACTTTGCTCAAATTGTGGATGTTAGAAATGAAGGATGAGCTCTCTATTTATAAAAGGATTTGAAGAGAGAAAAGGAAAAAGGGATGAATGTGGGACTAATATTCAACCAATGAGAAGAAGCCACATGACATTATGTGAATGGTTGAGGAATGAGCACATTTTGATGAATGTGCCCATAAATGCAATTGGGTGAATTTTGAAAATATGGAAATGACATGTTGGAGGGAGAGTAAAATGCATTAAAAGCCACTTGACTCAATGCAAAAGGACTTGTAATATGAAATAAATGTCTTGTTAGAAGGACTAAGTCCACTTGGAGGGAATTCGAATTTGAAGGAATATTCCCCTATTATGCCATGTTGAGAGAAAATAGAGATTTAATAAATGAATTAAATATATTTTCATGTGCAAGTGGCAAAAGCTAGAGGATGGGACATGAATTAGAATTAAATTAATCAAGGGTCAATTAATTTAATGAAGGATTAGATGATGTGACTATTGATTTAGATTTATGGGTTGATTTAAATCAAAAGATGAGAAGAATATGCTTTAGAGATTAATTAAACAAAGATTATTTATTTATTTAATTAAAAGGGATGATGTTAGATTAAATCAAATAAGGTTTAATTTATTTAATTTAATAAGATGACCTTAGAGATTTAATCAAATAAAATGAATTATTTAATTAAATAGAGGTAAGTAGATCAGACTGATTGATTTAATTAACAAGAGAGAATGACTTAATTAGATAAATGATTTATTTAATTAAGGGAGAAAAATTGAATTTAATCAAATAAGGGTATTCGATTAAATGGTTAGATTGAGGGATGATTTAGGATGAAATGATGTTAGTAGTTGGGATCAGATTTGCACTGTCAATTTGTATATTTTCCATGTCTACATTTTCCCCCTCTTTGAAGCAAAGTATCATTACATTGGTTCAAAGAATAAACTATCTCGATCAAAAGCCAAAAAAATTCCAATTTCAAAATTTTCTCCACTACTACCCCTGCGAGAGAAAACATGCCAATATACTATCCTCTCGAGAGATTGAACAAAAATTCTAATTTTTGGGTGATCTCACAAAAAAAAAGGACAAGGTGCCCAACAGGTCCAAAAAAGCTCCAGGAGGCCAAAAACATGTCTAAACACAATAAAACGATGTAAAATGGGCCTTGACCAAACAAAAACAGGGTTGGGGGTCCAAAATCCTAGCAAGATGGCCAAATGGGGTAAAAAAACCCTAATTTTATGGCTTAAAGAGGCCTTGAGGGTCCACTTCTAATTCATTTTCACATTCAATCTTGAGAGATTTTACAACTTTGAGCTCTGACACCTTCGTGAGATGGTACAACGATAGCTTCCTATGCACATTTCTGATAGAGTACAGAAAAAGTAGAGGCTTCCTGACACTGGACCACCAGTGAGTCAACTTGACCCAAGGTTGATTTTTGATTTACATGTGCATTTATTACGTTTAAAAAATAGATCCTTAGGAGTGGCGCTCTATTGGCTTGCTAAAATTTCAAATAGCAACACTCATTATTTAAAATACGCCACCGTCGCAAGTTTTGACACTGCGGTGCAATTTGAAATTTGGGGTTAAATTCCAAACTCAACTGCCTTTGTAGATTGCACTGCCGTGATGCTCTTTAGAGTTAGGGCTTCAGATTAAATTGGGTTGACTTTGTAGATTGCAATGCTGCAATGCAATTTGGGTGTTTGAGGGCTCCAACGTCATAGTTTGAAATTTGCAAACTACACTACCTTCACAGGCATCGACGCTAGAGTTAACTTCGGGATGCCGAGACAAGCCAGGATTAATATTTTTTTGATGAATTTTAACACAATGAATTTCTTGATGCATGAGGAGGCGAGGGAGATCTACTCATGTGAGCACAGGTCCTAAGAGATTTTTAACCTTTTGGGTGATCTAACTGAGCGAGAGCAGGAGCACCTAGGAGAGATGGGACTTTGGTACATTGCCTATGCACCGCTTGTGTAGACACACTTGGGAATGATGACTTCACTTGCTGAGAGGTGGCATAGTGAGACCTCCTTCCACCTTCCGACGAACGAGGCCATAGTCACACTGGAGGACATGTGGTGGATCCTTAGATTACCTATCCATGGTGAGCGGGTCATTTACGATTTGGATGCCAAGAGGGAGGCCTATTATGACATCATGGGCACTGATCAAATTGTATTTTGTGAGGGTGAGATCAAGTTGGAGTGGTACAGGCCTATTGTGTCACCCTGCCATTTAATCATTGTAGCCATTATATCATGTCTTTTCACACCAGATCAACGAGGCTGATATTTCAGTCCAGGATGGGGGCTCGCTTGGTAGTGCATGGTTCAGTAGTGATTGACACTATTACCATGGGGGCCAGTTCTTCTAGCCTCTCTTTACAAAGATTTACATGAGTTTTCTTATCTAGATGGTAGAGCACTTGGTGCGGGGACCACACTCCTACATATCTTGGCATGGGAGCACATCTATGTGCTTCGGCCAAGAGTTGTTCTAATTATGATGGAGCCAGATGATCTAGTGGTCTGGTGATACAAAGGAGGTGTATTTTTCACTTATATAGGACAACATGGGATTCCTCACTAGAGGAGGGTCCTTGATGATATGTGTGTTCAGATGGCGGTCATACCTTGGGCAGCTAGCCTGGTTTGACAATGCACAAAAAAATTATTCGCCCTCTAGGAAAAACTAATGTAGGGGCAAGAGCATATGATGATTGAGATGTACTTGTTGGGTAGGGTTTAGAGACAATTCAAAGATCCATAGGATAGGCTAGGCAATCAGTATGTGGCCATTTTTGTGAGGACAGTGAGTCAGAGCTCCTGGGGCTGATACATACCTACCCATGAGGTAGTTCAGAGTTTCATACAGCTGGTGGCTAGGCCATGGACATATGACTAGGGAGAGGCAGATCTAGGGATGAAATAGGCCTATAGGGATTGGTTTAGGCCACCCCTTTAGCTCACAGTTCTAGGGACACCATCTACCTGATGTAGAGCTAGTGGCAAGGGAGCAGGACGAGGCCGAGAAGATCAAGATCAGGGAGGAAGAGGACCAAGACCAAATCAGCCAATTCAGGATTAGGCACTCCTAGGTCATCAGGATGAAGAGTAGAGGTAGGATCAAGATCAGGGATAGCATGATGGACATGACCAAAATCAAGATAGGATCCCAGAGATGGGGGTCATGATCAACCTCGTGTACAGCCTTCCCCACAACTATATCCCAAAGACAGGTAGATTTTGCAGTTGCAGGCCCAGATATAGGCATTGAAAGTTGAGAGAGATCAGCTATAAGTAGAGTGGGACCGTATAGTCTAGCAAAGATAGGCTACAAAGCTACAAGAAACAACAAAGATGGGCCATAGGCAACAGATGGAGAGTTTGGATGCCTCCTCCGAGAGCATGATACTGCTTCGAGCATACAAAGAGGCCATATAGGAGGCTGACTACTACAAGCTACATTACCACCAGGCCGTGCCGAGGGCAGCTTGAGTACTAGAGTTTTCTCAGAGGACAAGGCATAGGCCAATAGAGGAGCACGGCGAGAGAACATGCAGTGAGGATGGGGGTAGCCAGCAGTGACAACTGAAGTTTTGACTGAGGTAGGATTCTTTTTGCGCTTGATGGGCTCATTTTTGATAGCCCCATGCGCTATATTGTACTTATTGACATTACATGTACATTGATCCAATTTTTTGTACCATGACAGTGTACATATTTTGATGATATATATTATATATATGATGGTTCAATGTGATATGATGTGTCTACTTTATATGTTATGGATGCATTTATTTCTATATGTGATGTAATGATGATGATATTATGATGCTATGGATGCATTTATTTTTTTAGTATCTTTTCATTTATGATGTATGGATGCAATCTGTATGTGATGATGCAAAATGCGGTGGTCTATGATGTATGATTATGCTATGAGATGATAATATTTTATGATTTATGATATGCAAATGAAATGATATGTGATATGATAATGCAAATGTAATGATATGATGTGAATGTAATGATTATGCAACTAATAGATCTATATCATGCCCCTATTATATAATGATGCAATGCAATCTTTTCCTTCTGATTTTTCCTTAAGCACTTTTATGGATGTCATGGTGATGCAAAATGCAATAACATGAATGATACTTATATATGTGTTGTGATTATGTAATGGATATTATGGATAATGCTTATATGTGTTCTACTCATGATGTAATGCAAATGATACTTATATGCAATTTGTGATGATGTAAATGAATGTAGATGCTTAGAATAACCAATCTATATTATGCAAGTTAGAAAATGCAATGCTATGTGATATGATTTATTTCCTTTATGATATGATGTGTAGTATGTAGTATGCTGATGGTTTATGAATGTAGGATGGATTCCTATATGATGATTTTGATTCACTATCATGGTACCATGTTATTACGAGAGAAGATGGAAGAAAAGGAAATGAAAAATAGAGAGAATACAAGTAGTCCATGATCCAAGGAGAATTTATTGGATATGATGATTCAGATGATGTTCGCTTGTCGAGAGTTGGGATTTCCAAAGGGCCAATTACATTATGTTTGATAACACATGTGGTAGATAGCCAAGATGGTGTTGTGCCCAGTGTGATGGAATTTGACTTAAAAATCAGATAGGAGTACTCCTATTCACACCCGGTATACAAAACCCTGCTCAGATATCTTAAACATGTCAGACCAAAACATAAAAAGGAAAGCCTTCCAATGTGGTCAACAAGACATTCAAAATACCTTTCGTACAACCAAGCAAAGCATGCATAACCAAGGTTATATTTCAAGAATATCCAACAAGAACAACAGACAAAAGATAATGATTGTTGCCCCATTCCTATCTCTCTAAGTCCTTCGTTTGGACATCATCGAGAGGTCCTCATAATGAGCGCAATAAGATAAATCGAACAATATAAAATAAAATAAACAAACAAGCTAATGTTCTTCATATCACTAGCCAAAGGGAAATTTGTTTTTTTGAGGATAAGAACCAAAACTATTGCCAATAGATAATTCCCATTGTAGGAAGGATACATCCTAGGGCATGTTAATGGATAGTGGCACATCATTTCATTTATCCACAATGTTATTTCTAATAAAAAGTGCCCATTGTAGGAAGGATTCATCCTAGGACATGATTTTATCAAATGGCGATGTGATTGATTTGATGATAAGCTATTGATATAAAAAGTTGACCAACTTGTTTACTAACTGATTTAGGCTTGAGACTTTTGATGTTTAGGTTTTCACATTTGACTGCTATACTTGTTTTTGATTGTTTCACCAAAGGTTGAGGGTGACGATTGATATATTATGATTGGATGTTTATTTTGGGTGATAGTGAGATAGGAAAAATGGATTTTTTGGGTTTTTTGAATGTTTTTGAAATATTTTGAGGCTATTTTTGATATTTTTGAGGTTTTACAAATATTTTGATTTTTGAGTTTTCTAATTTTTAGGTGTTTTATGAGATTTTGACCAAGAGACTAACCTAAAGACCTATCCTAAGGGCCTTGAGGGCTCATCAACATATTAGCCTTGCCTACGTTATACATGTAGAGACCTCATAGTTCAACTGATGACTTGACCAATTTATAGATGGAGATATGAACATGATGTGATGTTAGTTTATTATGACGGATTCCTATAAGACTGACCTAGATGTCTTGAGGGATGATCAAAGATCAGCCTTCCCTATGTTCAAAGCTTAGAGATGACATAGTTCAACAAGAGGACTCTATTTTTGACTTTTTTGACTTTTTGATCTATTTTTGGGATTTTGATATGATTTGTATGATTTTGGATTTTTCGATGTTTTGATGTTTTTGGGATTTTTCTATGTTTTGATGTTTTTGGGGTTTTCTAATTTTAAGACTTCAAGAATGTTTATGAATTTGATTCAATATAGAACATTCCCCCAATGTGATGTGATAGACTACTTTGATATAGGTAGGACAAACTGACCTTTGGAATGGGTCGAGTAGCTCTAGGGGGGATCATGACATGAACACAAGACTAAGCTATGATATGGATGGATGCAAGGATGCAAATGAAATGTGAGGGATGGATGGAAGAGTGATGTAGGACAATTCATGGAGACTAGGATGGATGGAGAGTGCTTATTTACACATGGCACTTGTTTGCCAAGTTTTCACCAAGGTACTTGCCCAAAGTGCCATCGAAGTGGTTTTCATTAGAGGACGATTATTTTTCTCTTTACTGTTTTAATCCTTTTTTTGATTCTTTTGGATTTTTGATATTTTGATTTTTTGTTGTCACCAAGACACCTTTTTTCCAAGTTTTCATCAAGGTGACCATTTTTTCATGATTTTTTTTTTTATGGATTTTGTACCTTAGGCATAATTTTTTTTGAGATGAGAGCTATTCATTGGATCCTACAGGGGTTCCCCTTTGGGTGTTGATAACCAATATTCCCCTGATTTGTAGCTTGTTGTAATGACAAATGGGCCCAACCAATTAGGATCAAACTTTCCCTTATCGTCTAGATCAGGCATGTTCTTTTTATTTTCTTTCAATACCAGCTCTCCGACCTGGAAGATCTTGCTTCTGATTTTCTTGTTATAACTCCTCTTGAGATAGTTTTGATACACTTGCAAATGATTCAAGGCATTCAACCACCACTCATCTAGCAACTCCAAGTCATTTAGGTGTGAAACTCAGTATTCTTCATCTGTGATGTTGTTCTATAGTGATATCTTGAGAGATGGGAGCTCGATCTCGATAAGAAATATGGCTTATGATTTGTAGACCAGGGAGAATGGGGTGGCTCCAGTGGGAGTACAAATTCTAGTTTGATAGGCCTAGAGGGTGGGATTTAGCTGCAGAATGCCAGTTACGACCTACTTCATTGACTATTTTATTAAGTTTTTTCAGGATTGTTTTGTTGGTAGATTCTACTTGGCCATTACCTTGGGGATAGTATGGGGTGGAAAAGTGATGTTGGATTTTGAATTTTTCACATAGATCACAGACATCCTAATTCTTGAATGGTGTCCCATTATCTGAGATAATGGCTTTTGGGACACCATAGTGGCATATTAGGTAGTTCAAGATGAACTTTGATATCTACTTTCTGGTTATGTATGTCATGGGTATGGCCTCTACCCACTTTGTGAAATACTCGGTGGCGGTGATGATGAATTTGTGGCCATTGGATGAGGTTGTAGTGATTTTTCTAATGAGATCAAGCCCCCATTGTGAGAAGGGCCATGGTGTAACAATAGGATGGAGCTCTTGAGCTAAAGCATGGATGAGATCTCCATGTTGTTGACATTGTAAGCACTTTCTGATGTAATCATGGGCTTCCCTTTCCATAGTAGGCCAATAATACCCAATTCTTAGCAATTTCTTGGCCAAGGTCATACCGCTCGAATGGGAACCATAGATGCTGTTACGCACCTCAGTTAGAGTGGTCAAGGCTTCCTTAGTTTTAAGAAACCTTAGTAGGGTTATTTCTATGCTCATACGATATAAGGTTTCTTCTAGGGTGACAAAGCGGGATGTTTTCTTGAAAAATTTTCTCTTAAGGATTGAAGGAAAATTAGTGGGGAGGACTCCTATCCTAAGGTAGGTGTAAATTTCATGATACTAGTGATCACCGGGACCAACAATTTCACACAAAAATTCCAACTCTGGTACCTCAAATGCAGGTTCAAGAAGTTTCTCTATCAAGAATTCATGCTTTGGGATGTTGCAAGGAATATCTAGGAGGGATCTGATAGTTTCCATGGCATCTGCTACTCTATTGTTGGTTCTTGGAATTTTCTCAAATTTGATGTTGATGAATGACTCTTTGAGGCTTTCAACCAAATTTTTGTAAGGGGTCAACTTATCGTTCTTTGTTTGATATTCATCATTTACTTGATTTATGATAAGTTGTGAGTCCCCATATCTTGAGAGCCATTATGTGCCACTGCACTGCTATTCTGAGACTTATGGTCAAGGCCTCATATTATGCTATGTTATTGGTGTAGTGAAAATCCAACTTGTAGAATCTTGGTATGCAATCCCCTTAGGGGCTGATGAAGAATATTTCAACTCTTGATCCATATTGGGTGTATGAGCCATAAAAGTAGAGTTTCCAATGGTCAGCTATGTTGAGATTAAAAATTGGTTAATCTGAAAACTCTGATATGAGCGGATTCTCTAAGTAGAGGGGTGCTTCTGTGAGCTAGTCTATGATTTCTTGACTGTTTATTAGCTTTCACCCTATATATTCAATGTCATACTTAGACCGTATCATCAACCATTTAGCTATTCTTCCCATGAGAATTACTTTTGACAATAGGTACTTGAGAGGATCAATCTTGGGGATGAGTTTGATTTTGTGTGCCAACATGTAATGTTTGAACTTTTGGGAAACAAACACCATAGCTAGGCAGGCTTTCTCAATAAATACATAGTTCAACTCATGCCCAACCATTGTATGACTAATGCAATAAATGGCCCTCTCTGTTCCATTCTCATCATGTTGTGCTAAGAGAGCACCAAGGGCTACTGTTGTTGCTGAGATGTAGAGAATCAAAGGCTTCTTTGAAATTGGTGGCATCAAGACTGGAGGTGTTAGTAGATATTCTTTGATTTTGCGAAAGGCTTGGTCACACTTTTCATCCCATTTGTACATTAATCGCTTGTGAAGTAAGTGAGAATACTAAATTTTCTTGTCTACGAGTTGTGTTATGAATTCGCGGATGGATTAGAGTCTTCCTTGGAGACCTCTCAATTGTTTCAGTGGTATGGGTGACTCCATCTCAAGAATGTATTTTACCTTTGTAGGGTCTAATTCAATGCCTCTCATTGATACAATGTATCCTAGAAACTTTCCTGACTATATGCTAAAGACACACTTCTTAGGATTTAGGCAGACATTGTACTCTTCAAGCCTATCAAAGATTGCACTCAAGGTTGCTATATGATCTGACCTTTTTCTGGATTCAGCTAAAATGTCATCCAGGTAATCTTCCATAGTTTTATGGATCATGTCATGGAAGATTAGTGTCATTTCCCTTTAGTAGGTAGCTCCAACGTTCTTCAAGCTAAATGGCATCATATTCTAGTAGTACATCCCCCATGGACAAATGAATGTTGTCTTGTGTTGATCCTCTTTGGAAATCATTATTTGGTTGTACCCTAAGAAACCATCCATTAGCAAGAGCATTTCATGCTCTGTAGTCATGTTCATGATCATGTCAATGTTTGGTAGTGGGAAGTCATCTTTCGAACATGCTTTGTTCAAATCCTTGAAGTCTGTGTAGATCCTGATGCCCTCAGTGGGTTTTGAGATAGGTACTAGATTAGAGACCCACTATGGGTAGGTGATTGTTCGTATAAACCCTGCATCCAGTAGTTTCTTTAGTTCCATTTTGACTAGTAGGGCAATCTAGGGATGCATCTTTTTCAACTTCTGTTTTACCGGCTTAGCTTAAGGGTAGACTGCTAAGTGATGAACCACTATTTTTGGATCAAGTCTAGCATATAAGCATATTTCCATGTGAAGTTAACCTTCCTTTCTCTCAAGGAGGAAGCCAAGAGTTCTTATTCTTTTGATAGTAAGGATTCTGCATATAAAGTGATGTGTGGAGTCTCCTCTGTCCCCAAATTGACTGAGTTACATTTTTCTGCCAACATTGTTGATTTCTCTTTATGTCAAGCTGTGAGAGGAAGATTGAATCCCCCATATTTGGGTACCTCGGAGAGGTTTTCACTGTCAGATGTGTCCTTTCTTTTTTACTATTTTAGAGTTAGAGAGTTCCACGAGGTGGTTTTCACTTAATGACCTAGAGATTATTCTCAGTGTTTCACTTTTGTGACTAAGGGATTCAATCATTTCCCCGTAGTATGCATGTGTGTCCAGTTCTATGATGAACCCTACTTTGTGATTGCCACATAGAATGTTGTCTTAGTCCCATGAACTCGGACAGTGCCTCATCTTTTTTGAATGTGTCAAGAATTGGTGGTCCTCATTGGTCATAGTCAATCAACTGGGGGTAAACTAGTATTATTTCATTGGATTGGTTCTTGGCTTCTTAAGATAGGGTGTTGATCATAAAAAGACTTGAATCTTCAAACAAAGTGGGTATGCCTCTTTTAGGTTCATCGTCCTCACTACTACAAACATTAGTGACGTCGAAGGTAAAGTTGTCTATGACTCTACATGTGGATACTAGTAGTCTTTGAGTAGTGACTAATAACCTAGGGGATAATATTGACACCTGTGGAGGGGATCTCAATACCTGAGGAGGTGCCATGTTCCTTCTAATTGGGGAGGATTGGCCATGTATGGTTATTCTAGGAGGGGTACAACCATGGGAAATATTTTTCATGCATTTTTCAATAATAATGGGTTCTAGAAGCCCATTGTCATTTTTCCCAATCTTTTGGTTCTTGTCATAACCCATGGCAAGCATCATTTGTAATCCCTTACTTCATTCATCCATAGGTAGATCAGTTGCAGGTTTGTTATATTGATATAGCATCCTGGAAGAGTCGTCTTCTACTACTTCTCAGCCCAAGTCCTCCCAACTTCTGAAGGTGGAGGAAATTGTGGTGAATATCTGGGGTGGGGTGTTAGAGGATGATGGTTGGCCATGTGATCTAGGAGATTGTGGTAACTCTCCTACCATGAAGGGGTTCTTCAGAATGGTATAGTCCCCATACCCATTTTCTTGGATGATGACTTTGATATTAGATACAGTGGGAATGGTGGGTGTCTCTATCATAGAAGTGGATGCGAGAGTGGATGGGTCGATGTATGGTGTGGATGGACCTTCATTATTTTTGGGTACTTTAGGTATCTTGTAATACTTGGCTTCTAGGATTTTTCAATAGTAAAATGGTTTTGGATCACCATGGAATATCACCTCTTGGCCTTGATATAGGAACTTGAAACACTAGTGGAAGGTGTATACCACAACTTTCATCCCATGGATCTACAGACGATCCAACAAAATGTTGTAGGGCAGTTCTAGGTCTAGAACTTGACAAGTCGTCTCCATGATAGTTGGTCCCACTTGAATGGGAAGTTGTATGGTGCCTTGCAACACCCTTTCTTGATCATCATAGGCCCTTATCATTATGCCCTTTTCTTTCTCAATGGCATCATTGGGGAATCCTAAGCTTTTTATTAACTTTAGGGTGCATATGTTCAACCCTACACCTCCATCCACTAGGACTTGTTTGACTTTGTTTTTGTGGATGTATGCCTCTAGATGAAGCACACAGTTATGGGATGGTTGCGAAGGAAGATCTTGTTCAAAGAATGTTAGGAGATGTGGTGTAGTGATGTGGGACACCATAGCTTGAAAGTTATTTGTGTCAAGATCAATGGATACAGAAGACAAAGCCAAAACCTCTTCAAGGATCTTCTTGTGGGCGGGTGAGATTCTCAACAACTACATGATGGAGACTTGTGTAGGAGTTCTTTTCAACTAATCAAGGATATTGTAACCACTAGGATTAGACCTTGAATTAGATGTGGAGGAATTGTTTGATTGGGATGATCCTGTGATAATGATTTTTCCACCTCTTGTGGTGACTCGGCCTAGGCTCCTTTGATAGTGATGACTGTGCAGTATTCATCTAGGGAAGTGACGACAATTTCATAAACGTGATTTACATTCTTGAATGGTGCCTTTCCTTTGTCACTATTTTTGTTCCCTTTTTTGTTATTGTTGTGATTTGGCATTTGGTTTGTATGGATCTTGAGATTTTGGTTTCCAAATGGTTTCTCAACATCTATGATTTTATCGTCTATGAGGTCTTGGATTAGATTCTTAAGCCTCATACAATTGTTGGTCGTGTGTCCATTGATTTTATGGAAATCACAGAGATAATTCTCATTGTACCATGGTGGTTTGACCATGGGCTCTTGATAGTTCTCATACTTGGGAACTATGATGAGCTTTTCATCCACCAACCTCTTCATTATTGCTTCAATGGACTCCCCAAGGGCTATGTATTTCCATTTGGGGTAGTACTTGTTTCATTGTGGTCCTCTTTGATCATTTACATTATTCACTATTTGACTATTGGACCATAGTACTAACTTGTCAATTCTTTTGATTATTTTTTTGCTATTGTTGTTGGGGTGGTGGTTCATTGTTTTTCTGTGGGGAACTGATGACAAATTTGGCGTTGACAACACCATCATTGGTTATGTTTTGATACTTTACCCATGTTCAAGGTTTATCATTGTAGCTTGTGGATGGGAAAATTTCTTGGTAAGATGAAGCTCCTCCTTGTGAGACAAGGGATTGTTTTATGCTAAGTGCCTTAGACATTAACTGATCATATGTGGTAATACATTGCACTTTGAGATGGAAGGCTAAGGGCCCGTTGAGGTTTGCAATTATAGTTCCCACTTGTTGTTCCTTGGGCATGGACCATTTTCTTTTATTGGCCTTGGATCACCATTTTTGCAAAAATGAAGTGAAGGATTCCCCCTTGGACCATTTCATGGCTGATAGTTCCTCTAGGCTTATATCCATGGGGGTATTGAAAGCATAGTTTTAGACAAAAGCATCTACAATGTCCTAGAATTTCTTAATTCCTGAAAGATGAGAAAACCAGTTGATAGCTGGACCTTCCAAGCTTCGAGGAAATAACCACATCAAATAGGTTTCATCGTAGGCTACCTCCATGCAATGTAATTGAAATTCCCTGATGTGATCTTCAGGGTTACCTAATCCATGATATTTATCAAATTTAGGGATTTCAAATCCCTTGGGGAATGGTTTCATGATATTGCTCCTGTCAAATGGATAGGGGCATAGATTCTTTTGGGGTTTGGGGAATTTCCCTGATTGGATGTCTAGCACCTATTGTGAAAGAAATTTGATTTGTGTTGAGACATCATCTCTTAGATTAGGGGGTGGAATGAAGACGTTTTGAGGTGGTTTGTTTGTTTTCAAGATGGGCGGTTGGATGGGTGGTGCTTGCACATTTTGTTGTGCCAAGTATGCCTACAACAACGCTTATTGTTAGTCTTGTTGTTGTTGTGCTAATAAGGCCTATTATTGGGCTTGCTATTGTTGATCTGCTAATTCTTTTTGTTGGTCTACTAAGGCTTGTTGCTGATTTGCTAATGCTTGCTAGGAAGCTTCTTGTTGCTCTTGGTATTGTTCTAGCACTTTCTAATATGCTAGTTGTTGAGCGGCTTGTTGTTTTGCAAGGTATTGCACTTGTTCTTGTTCTTTCATTTGGGATTGTGCTTGTGCTTGTGCAACTTGGGTAGCTTGTTGTGCTTGTGCTTGTGCAACTAGGGTAGCTTGTTGTGCTTGTGCTTGTGCAGCTTGGGTAGCTTTTTGTGCTTGTCGTTGTTGTACATCTTGTTGTGTGGCTTGAGTAGCTTGCACTACTTGTGCCTATTATTGTTGCAACAAATCATGGGCTTGCACCACTTGTTGGGATTTTTGTTGTTGCAACAATGCTTGAGCTTGCGCTTGTTGTGCGGCTAGAGAAGCATGTGTAGCTTGATCTGCTTGATATTGTTGAAGCACTTGTTAGTAGGCTTTGTGTACTTTTAGTGTAATGTTGTATATACTTGCTACTCTTGGTTTTGGAGGTAGTGGCAGTGGATTCAAAATCATGTTGGATGTAGCAATGAGTGGTTGAGATACGCTTGGAGTGATAGTGGTAGTGATGGGTGTGATAGTGGTGGTGGGAATGATTGAAGTGATAGGGATAGTCAAAATGATTGAAGTGATAGGGATGGTTGGAATGATTGAAGTGATAGCGATGGTCAGAATGATCGAGGTGATAGGTCCTTGAGAGATCATATTTTGATTCATTGGGATTGATGTGGTCATTTGATTAGATACCATCTGTTGGTGCAATGTCGATGGTATGTTCAAAGGATTTGATATGATAGTTTGGTTGGTGTTGGGTGGGTTGATTTTAATGGAGTGATTGATGTTGGGTAGAGGGGGAATCCCTAAACCTGGAAATGATTTCGATATGGGAAATGGTGATGGAATTGTGGGTGTAAATGATGGGAATGGTGGAAAGTTCTCCAAAGAAAATGAGGATGCAACTCCAAAAGGTCTATCTAGCTTGAATGAGCTTGCTTGTATCAAAGGGTGGGACACTTGCATTTCAAGAGCATATGATGGGGTTGCACGGAAAGATGTGTCGGTGGTATCATGGAAACTTAGTGGATTATATTGATGGAGTGGATTTTTCAGAATGGTATTGGATGTTCCCATGATGGTATCAGTTTCCAGATCTTGTGTATAGGAAAGTTGATGTTTCTAAATAGCATTGAAGAAGGCACTTCCCTTGTTAATGATGGGCTCTGTGGTGGAAATGGAATTTGTGGATTGCGGAATGGTTTGAGTGATGCTCTATGTAACTTGGATATTTGATAAAATGGGCCTGTCCACGATAGTGTTTAGGTCAAATTTTGAAGGTAGCTTCCCCCCTTCTTTTGCTAACTCAAGCATATATTGGGAAGGATTCAATCTGATCATGGCCTTAGCAATTTTTTGATTTTTGGGATCTCAAAGCATGTCAACAAGTTCATCTTGGGTCATTCTTGTTTCAGTGATGTCTTCCACTAGTGCCTCCTCTAGCGTATTATGCATGATGAGAGAGAGGTCAAGAAATATAATGCTTGGTCCACTTTGATAAATTTTGGGAGCATTTTGACTGAGCTCGCTTGTGGTGGATGTTTCTTGATTGTTTTCCATGTTCTTGATTTGTGATCCCGTTTGAACTATAGAATAAAGCTCAAAAGAGAGAACTAGGATGATAAAAGGTCAAAGGTGTGGTGATGAAAAATGTGTGATAAGTGAATGATGATGGATGATTAAATTATTTTGAAAATCTTGATGGGATGCTAGACTCTTAGGATTTTCTTGGCTTTTTGGATGTTTGGATTGATTTAACTTGATTTTGATGTTTTGGATTGACTTTGGTTTCAATTTTGATGTTGGATTCTTGGATCTGATTTGGATAATGAAAAAATAAACCCCAAAATGTTGGATGATGAACTATGGGATAAATTGGCTCACAAATGATAATTTGATTAGAGGTTAGAAGAAGGATGCATCTACTCACAACTAACCAAACATAATGATAATTTTACTAAAGGTGGGGAGAACGATGCATCTACCCACAACTAGGCAAACAAAATGACAATTTGATCAAAGGTGGGGAGAAGGATGCATCTACCCACAACTAACCAAAAAAAGTGATAATCCAATTATGCATATTGAGAAGGATGCATCTATACATACCTAATTGGAAAAAATGTTTTGATGTTTGATTTTTCAAGGATTCATGGATGTTGTTTCAAAGTTTTTATGTTGATTTGATTTTCAAAGAAGCCTAGCATAAATGGATGGTATCAAGATTTTCTAGAATTGTCGGTGAGATGAAATGGTTGATGTTTGAATGATGGATGTTGTTTGACCCTTGATCCAAAATGTATCTAGTAGGACTCTTGTTTACAAGACCACAGTGATGAAGAACTTGTTTTTCCCTAAACAAGATGCTAAAATTGTTGAAGCAGCCTTGGGTTCTGACAATAGTAAAATGAATACAGATTTGGATATTCTCTTGATGCACGTCTATAAAAGTTGGCTAACAATATTTTTTTGAATTTGTATAGTTCTGTAAGACATTTTTGGTGATTCTTTGGACTAAGAGGCTTGAGTTTTGGTTTCTAAATTTTGATTTTCTGAGAAGTCATTGAGAAATCATGTGTGAGATTCAATTGTTTATATTTTCTTTAATGATTTCTTTTTACCAAATGCACACTCTTGATTATGTTTCAAATTGAATGTCCAATGTCACAACTTCTTTTCATTCCAAAAAGTGCTATGTGGAGGTTCCAAGAAATCAAGACAATGGTTTCCTAATGTTGACCTTTGTAAGAGAAAATTAAGATGTAAACCCAATTACTTAGAAACCTCTAGGGATGTAATCCTTAGGGTAAGCAATAGCTCTTGGGTTTTTTCAAAGGTATTTTCTCTAGGGGGTTTGAAATTTTGATTCTCACATTGAATGTTTGTTTTCCAATGTTTTCAAATCAAGCAATTATTTTGATACCAAGGACATGCACAACCCTATGGATAGAAAGGACTATATTTGTTGAATCCCCACTTGGACAAGTCCAACTAGGCCTAGTTTTAGCAAATGGTTAGGTGCTTGACCCCACTGGCTCCCCTCCATGACACTCACTTATTTGGGGCAGCCAAGCATCAACACCCATGAAACTCCCATGGCATGGTTTCCATTTCTACTAAAATCCATAAAAGTGTGGGGCGGCTTCAGAACGACTATTCTTGCACCAACAAATAGATAAGGATTTGGGCTGCTCAACAAATTGGTTCTTAGTCAAGGAAATTAGGGACATGGCACCTTGTGAGCATCTAGCAAGCCACTAAAGGCTTTAATCAATCCTACTAGGGGTGCCTATAATTTTTATGGTAGTACCCCATTCTGAAAGACACTGTATGGCTAAGGCCTACATACCATGAGAACTTGACAATTTAGTCTTATCCATTTATATACCAGCTCGAGTGAACTAACTATTGGAGTTGCATTCGAGATCTCCTTTTAGATGTGTCTCTTAGGACGACCCCTCTAAAGGTAAAAAATAGTGAGCAAGCACATTCGTAGTTCAATCAATCTTCGTTTAGAAAAAAAGAGAGAACACAAACAATATGCCTAACTCACACTCACAAGCTTTGTTCAATTTTATGAACCCAATTGAAATGTGGAGGCAATTAATTACACAACTTAATTTCACTGAAAAGCCTTTTGATTCTCAAGATCGCCATGAGGTGCGAGAGAAGTGCATACGTCTTTTCAATGATATTACTTTGGGTAAATAATTAAAAAATAAAGTAGCACATGTTCTTTTTAAGCCCACAAAGCAATAATGTCTTCTTTTTAAGCACCAAATGAAATGTGAGGATTTTCCTTGTTCAGTTGTTAATCCTCAAACCAAATAGTGAGTTTGTTCTAAAGTTCATTTTAGCCCTTTGTAACAAGAAGTTGAGATGTTATTTTTAGAGCCTAAAAGAAATTTAGTAGGTCCTAAGCATATGAAAGATATATTTTTTTTAAGAGAAAGTGTGAATTCTCCAAGAGTGTTAAATAAACACTAAAGTGTTAAAAAACACTTGGTATCATGAGAGAATGATGTCATCATGCCTCTTTTCTTCTTCACCTTAGATCAATCCCACCTACAAGAAAACCAATTAGATCTGCAAAATAGAGGTCAGGAAATCAAGTAATAACCCAAATGATCAAATTTGAAGAAGGCACATGTCATAAAAAATTGAATTTCATTTTTTACTTCACTCCAGTGGCAGAGTCTGCGAAGGTGGTGTAGTTTGAAGCTACCTAATAGTGCTATACGGTGCCACTTGTTAGTCAGCGTCATTATGAAGCAAGAACAAAAAGTATGATTGTGTCGCCATTTTCATCAGTGGTGTAGTTTGGAATTTAAAAATTCTAGCGTGTGAAAATATCACTAGTGGTGTAGTTTAGAAATTTGAATCTTGGGCAAGAAAAATAGAGTGTCATTGTTTGAAGTTTGCAGCCACGCTATATGGCAACGCTGGAATGCCAGTGGTTCAGTATTGCGATGTTGGTCTACTAGTGGTGCACTTCCCTTTAGACACACAAAAACAACAAAAAAACACAAAATTTTGTCAAAAAACGTTATTTGATCTTCTAGTTCACCCTCGTAGCGCCAAAATGTGAACCCCAATCCTAGACCTACAAGAACACAACAAATAAACACATAGTTACATCAAAATGCAAGTAAAGATAAAATTTCCCCATAAAATCCAATAGCATTGTTTAAAATAGGAAATGAAAGCAAGAATGCAATGAGAAAGCAATAAAAGAGATTAATCCTATTCAAAACAATGTAAACTCTTGATCCTATGGGGGAGTTGGTGCCAATTTGATGTGGAAATTGGCCCTTTCCCAAATCCTAAGCAAGCTTTGTTGATGATTTGGTGATGTTGATCCACTCGGTGATTGCTTCAAATGAATTCCATGGAGAAAACCTGCAACAACCTAGCTACAATTGATGAATTTGATGCCAATGCTAAAGCTCTAAGTTGAAAATAGAGTATAATAACTTTGCTCAAATTGTGGATGTTAGAAATGAAGGATAAGCTCTCTATTTATAGAAGGATTTGAAGAGAGAAAATGAAAAAGGGATGAATGTGGGACTAATCTTCAACCAATGAGAAGAAGCCACATGTCATCTTGTGAATGGTTGAGGAATGAGCACATTTTGATGAATGTGCCCATAAATGCAATTAGGTGAATTTTGAAAATATGGAAATGACATGTTGGAGGGAGAGGAAAATGCATTAAATGCCACTTGGCTCAATGCAAAAGGACTTGTAAGGTCAAATGAATGTCTTGTTGGAAGGAATAATTCCACTTGGAGGGAATTCAAATTTGAAGGAATATTCCCCTATTATGCCATGTTGAGAGAAAATAGAGATTTAATAAATGAATTAAATATATTTTTCATGTGCAAGTGGCAAAAGATAGAGAATGGGACATGAATTAGAATTAAATTAATCAAAGGTTAATTAATTTAATGAAGGATTAGATGATGTGACTATTTGATTTAGATTTATGGGTTGATTTAAATCAAAAGATGAGAAGAATATGATTTAGAGATTAATTAAATAAAGATTTATATTGATTTATTTAATTAAAAGGGGTGATGTTAGATTAAATAAAATAAGGTTTAATTTATTTAATTTAATAATATGACCTTAGATATTTAATCAAATGAAATGAATTATTTAATTAAATAGAGGTAATTAGATTAGATTGATTGATTTAATTAACAAGAGAATGACTTAATTAGATAAATGATTTATTTAATTAAGGGAGGAAAATTTATGAATTTAATCAAATAAGGGTATTCGATTAAATGGTTAGACCGAGGGATGATTTAGGATGAGATGATGTTAGTAGTTGAGATTAGATGTGCACTGTCAATTAGTATATTTTCCATGTCTACACTATCTACTGCAACATCAAAAATTGTTACTATTGATCATAGTTTTAGAATTAGGAAAACTTCTAAACACTTCATCCTTTTGAATTTTCTTTTAAATCTAAACCAAACATTAGTTCTCAACATCACTACAAAGCTAAATATGATGAACAGTTAAGTTTTAGACTGCTATCATTAAATTGTTGTCACTGTTCACCAATTTCTAGAATTCTAAAACTTCATTACATACCCATGAAACTCCATGCTTTGTGAACCATAAAGGCCTCTTATAATTTCTAGCAAATCACACATCAAAACTGAGTTGTTTTTACAGAGTCATGACCTGGCACTCAAGAGACCTTGGGGTGATTTTCTAAAAATTAGCTGCATAATTTCACCTTTCAAGAGAGATAGGACATTCATGTTTTGTCCATGTTGATAAGTGAAAAAACAACCATCAACAAAACTGACACTAGGAGGGTAGTTGGACAAAGCTGGATCGAATTGGGTCATTCTCTCCCCAAAGATTTTACAGAGTAACTAGATCCATGCCAAATAAGGGAGAATTTTAAGAGCTAAAGACCCCTACTAGGGCTAAGAGAGCCAAGAAAGGGGAAGCTTCAACATCAACACCACCAACTTGATCTCCATCCCCTCCATCTCCATCTTCTCCTTCATTTCATTCAACCAACCTTTTCTCCATTCACCAGCCACATCCAAAGCTCTGTAGCGGCTGCCATACCTCAGTTATAGGTTGCTACAACTCAGCTATTACCACCCACACTTCCACCAATGGCTTGGTTGGGCAATAAACCATCTCCACTAACCTTCAATGACTACCATGACATGCAAAATATTCTAAAAGGATTTTGCTCCAAGTTCCACCCAAATGATCCTTAGAGAACAAAAAAGGAGCAAATCAACATCTTTCAAACAACTCTCAAGGACATGCAGATTGAACATGAGGATGTTGCATGCAGGCTCTTCCCCTATTCATTAGGAGATGAAGAATTCTATTGGTACATACATTTACCTATAGGCCTCATCACCTCTTGGGACCTCATGAAGAATACATTCCTGCAAAAATTTAATGTCCCAGTTAGCCCCATGGATCTCTATCAATAGTTCATGTAAGTACGAAGGGAAGCTAATGAGCTAATTAGCTCATTCAATAACAGATTCCATGAAGCATACATGAAGTTGCATCCACCTTACGTAGTTGATGATGCTTTAACCAAAGTAGTATATCATGCTGCTTTGGACAATCTCACATCCACCTTGGTCAAACGTATGCATCAACCACCTACAATTTTGGTGGAAGCTTATGCAGAAGAGATAACAACAAGCACTAACTTGGGGCAACACATAGTAGGTTTGTTTCCTTCATTGGTACCTACTGCCAACCTTGGAAAAAATCACTGAATCACTTATGCCTTGTCTCATCAAACTCCATTGATGAACCCTGTCCCTTAGCTGCCTATTGTACCATATCTAGGGCCACCACTAAACCTAGCTCCATCAGTACCCAGTTATCTGCAAACTTCAAATTAGCAAACTTATTACTAGAATCCTCAAGTACCTTCATACTTATAGAATTATGAAGCATCAACTGTCCAACAAAATCCATCTATAGAAAATCTAGTTTTCCTCCAAAATTCGATGTCAACATAGAGCAATGCAGATAAGGAGCGATTTGATGAGTTGGATGAATTAGTAAAGAAGTCATCCACTAAAGTAACTCACTTGAGGAACCAAAATAACTAGTTGCAAGTTTCCCAAGGAAGCATTCAAGCCAATTATCACAACGACAACCATGATTTAGGCCCATCTTTAGGGAAAATTATGAACGAGGTCAGAATTCCAAGAAGAAATTTGAAAGAAGACAACCCCAAAGGAAAAATAGAATGTGGAATAGCCAACCAAAAAATGGTGGGGTTCCAACACCTCTTGATACACTTGGAGGTATAGAAAAATTGGCAAGCAAAGTCTACTTGGCTAATGCAGCCCTATATGGATGGTGTAGAATCCATCAAACTAGTAGGCATTTCGAGCTCAAGTGTTTGGAGTTTCAAAATGTTGCTACAATCTTTCAAGTGGAGGTGCAAAATACTATTGACAACTCAAGTTGTAGAGAAATAGTGCCTTTAGAGCCTTATGATTCAGTCTTGGTCATCAACTAGGCACCTTTTCCTCAAAGTGACAAGAACGAGCCCAAGAAGAAGGCTGCCAAAAAGGGAAGCAAAAAAAAAAGAGGTAACTAGCAAAGGAGCCCTATCTCAGATGTTTTATTTAGTAGATAATGTACCTAAAGATGAGGAAGAACAACATGTGGAAGAGGTTCATATGTTCCACCAATGTGCAACCATTACAACTTAAGAAATAGACAAGTTGGTGGTCCCTTTATGACCTTCATACCTCCCAACAATTTCAACACACCACCTCATCCAAATGCTAGTAATAAACCGCCTTACCCTAGGGTCTCAACTCAGTATTTCAATAGGAATAGGAAATTTGATCCAACCAAAGAACAACCTTCTAACCCTTCCCAAGGCAATTCATTTGAATTAGATGTTGAACAAATGGGAGAGTATGTAGTTGAAGAGTTAAACAAAGTAAAAGTGAGTATGTTAGCTTTTGAGCTGCTACGAGTACCCACCATTATGAATGCTTTCTTTAGGTCATTGAATGGGAATACCCAATCCAAATATTCTTAGGAAGTAGCTAAAAAGAGAGTCTCATTTGACACCTGTAGCAGTGAGCTAGTGGTTAGGGAATTATGGGAAAGAAACTAGATCAGCTGCCCAACAAAGCTCAACAATATGATAAACAACCAACTAAGGAGAAAAGCTAGGTGCAAGAAAAGATAAAAAACAATGAAAAAGATAAGGCTCAGGTAGTCTAGGCTGATGCTTCGATAGGATTGTTCCAAGGAAGGTTAGAGACTCCTCCCTTTCTGTTGACAATCTGTATGTTTGGAAAAAAATTGCATAACTTCCTATTAGATTCAAGAGCATCTACAAATGTCATACTGATCACAATATGCCAAAATTTAGGCATAATCCTAACCCCATCCAAGTGTAAGGGGACTCAATTTGAAAAGACCAAAGTCAATGTGGTATGGGAGCTAAACATAATCCCTATGCAAATTGCAGTAGATCCAAGAGAACAACAAGTCATTGATATTCAAGTTGTTGATATTCTTGACACCTGTGGTATTATACTGGGAAGAGACTTCACTCAAGCACTCAACAAGTATACATCCACTAATTTTTCACATATGTGGCTGCCATGGAAGGGGATTCCCAATAAAATTTGAATTGAGCATGAGCCCAAAATGAGGTTTATGATAATAGAATACAACAATAAAAATGAAGTGTTATTCGTAGAAAAAAATTAGGAAACTACTTCCCCATTGCATATGAAGTTTTAGAAGAAGAGCTAGGAGAGGAATTCCTTGTGCTATGTCATGCTTCTCCCAACTTGGCTGCCCTTCCTCATAGTACAAAAGTGTTGGTTGAGTCCGATAATAAATACTTCTAGGAGGATGGTAGCTTGGGCCTACTTGATGGTTTCCAAGAGTTCATGCAAAAATGTGTATAAGATCAGCTCAGTCTAGGAGCCAAAATGGATTTTAAGGGACTTTTGTTGCCTAGATGGTGTTGAATCCATGACGTATCACATTTTGAATTTGAGTGTTGCTTATGCCAAACAACAATAGACCACATCAAAATTTAGATCATTATGAAAGAGGTTTCAAAGGAACACTAAGATCAAAACCAGCCTAAACACAAACAACTTGAAGGTGAATGGATGGACACACAATCATAAAACAAGGTGTGCTCAATTAGCTCCAGAGGCAAGTTCCCTTCCAAATTTTGGACATTGTGATTTGATTGATCCAAATCCAAGCAAGGAATGAGAGAAAGCATCAATTTAATCAGCCCATTGGGTAAGACTTACTATGCTGCCCATAGATTACAATTTTATTGCACCAATAATGTAGTGAAATATGAGGCATTCGTTCATGGGTTGCTCCTAGCATTGAGAAAAAGGGTTAAAATGTTACAAGTATTTGGGGACTCCGAACTAGTTGTCAAGAAAATTAGAAAATTTTACTCATGCTATGATCAAAGGTTAGCTAACTATAGACACAGAGTATGGGACCTTATAGAGGGGTTTGGTGCATTTAATATCCAACTAATCCCCCTTAGAAAAAATCAAACTACCGATGCCTTAGCACAAGCAGCCAAAACCCTCCAACCTTTATCCTTGATTTTCCTAAAGAAATTTTCTATAGAACTCACCCCCGTCCCGTCAGTGCCTGACAATGTAACCAACTTCCAAGTATTTGAATATGACAAACATATCCTCAACTTCATCACCAATTCTAATGTATTCACCTCCAAGATCATAGATGAAGTAGAGTCTGAAGAAGCAGTGCTTGACATAGAAGGGTTATCAATTTAAAAAAAAAATACCCAGGGGCATGGTTCAATTAGAAATAATATTTGACCTTGACCACATAAGGGATTAGGATCAGCAAACCAAAAGGGACTCTATAGATAACCAGTGCAATGCTCATAATCTAGGTATTGCAAAAAATGTTAAGAATGTTTTTATTGGCATAGTCTACACTTTGGAAGAAAATAAAGGAATCATTGATGCCCTACATACTTATCATGATTTTATAGCTCAGGGATATGAATACCTCAAAATATATGATACTTTGATCATCACTCACACCATTCCCCTCAAGCTAGATGTGACGTCGTTCAAGCATCGATAATGAAAAATCAATGCATTGTTGGAACCCATTATCTTCAAGGAGGTACAAAAGCTTCTATCCACATGTATCATCTTCCCTGTCCGATATTCCACATGGTGTCCAACCTGGTTCTATTCAAAAAAAACAATGGAGAAATCAAGTTGTGTGTGGATTTTAGAAACTTGAATAGAGCATCTGAGAAGAATAACTGCTCGGTGCCCTCACTAGATGAAGTGCTGCAAATTATTAATGGTTTGCAAATGATGTATTTTCTAGGTGGTTACTTAGGGTACATTCAACTAATGGTGTAGTATGAAGATAGGAACAAGAATGCTATGCTCAAGCAGGATGCTAAAGTAGAGTGGATGTAGAAGCTAAGCATACTTTTGCATAAATTAAGAGGGCCATTGTTGATGCTCCCATATTAGCCAACCTTGATTACTCTAAGACATTATATATATATATATATATATATATATATATATTTGTTTGTCTCATATCACTCATGTTCTAGTATGCTAACACAAAAGGATGGCATAGTGGGTGAACATCCTATTTCCTTCATGAGTGCTCTATTAAAATACGTTGAATTATGCTACCATAATGTTGAGAAGTAGGAATATGCCCTAGTCTATGGAGTCAAGAAGTTTAGGAATTACATTTTGAGAAATAAAGTGTTTGTGATTGTCCCAGACCCAACTGTTAAAATATTGTTGATGTAAAATGAGCCAAGGAAAAGATGAGAAAAATAGGTTACATTATTGCAAGAGTATGATATGGAGATTCAACAAATGAAGCTAGTTTGAGGATAGGATCTCACATGTACAATGGCAAAAATAGAACCAGAGCTCATGGTTCAACAGTACCACCTGGAGGATGTTTCTCTTGATGAATGGTATGATGATATCATGTATTATCTACTGAACCACATATGTCTGACATGTTTGCAAGGGGTCCAAAAGTGAGCTCTAAGGCTGAAAAGTAACAGTTATATGTTGAAAGGAGCCATGTTATACAAGAAGATCAATCATGAAGGGATCTACCTCAGATGCCTAGGAAAAATAGAAGCAGTTGAAGTGTTGAAGGAATTCCATGAAAAATTTAGAATGAGACATGGATCGGGCTCTTTGAAAGCCCACTAGATTTTGTGAGCTAGATATTATTGGCTAACATTATTCAAAGATGCTCAATCATATTAGATCTTGCCATATCTATGAGACTATTTCCACCAAGGAGAGGTATGCTATTGTCCCACTACAATCAGTTGCACAGGTAAGACCATTTTCCTAATGGGGACTTGACTTCATCGGTCCAGTAAGCCCACCATCCTTTGTAGATCATAGGCACATTCTAACCGCAATTGATTACTATACTAGGTGGAAATAGGCTATTTCTTGTAGGAAATGCACCTCTAAGGTAGTTACTAATTTTCTAGAAAGTTTCATTATCAATCATTTTGGATGTCCATTTATGTTAGTATGTGACAATGGTCATGCTTTCATTTCTCTTAAATTGACAGGTTGGCCTTTTGATTACATAATTGTACTAAAATTTTCATCCAATTACTATCCTCAAGGCAATGGGTTGGTTGAATCCACAAATAAAAACTTTTTGACTATCATCCGGAAATTTCTTAATAAGAACCCAAAGGACTGGCACACCTAGTTGCAGTTTTCTCCATGGGTAGATCGCACCTAACACAAGGCAGCCCTAGGAAATTCCCCTGATCACCTCATCTATGGCTTAGAACCTACTTTCCCAATCCACCTCAAGATCCCTACATTGCAATTCATCAACAACTATTATGAGAAGGGAGAAAGTTTTGATACCCGTCTAGCTGAACTTCTCCATTGGGAAGAAAAACATGATGAAGCAGTATAAAATTTCACCAAACAACAGGGCATAGTCAAAAGATGGTTCAATCATAAAGCCAAGGTCAAGGCCTTTAGAATTGTTGATTTAGTATTATGTTGGGATAAGGCCCATGAAAAGAAAGGGGGACATGACAAATTCAACAAGCTCTAGCTTTGCCCCTTTCAAATTTTTGAAATTCTAGGAGATAATTCCTTTTGCTTGAAAAATGCTTATTGGAGAGGACGTCCTATTGCTAGTCAACGGGCAATACCTGAAGCATTATTTCCTTGCCTAAGCTATTCTAGCTCACCCTTGTACATAGTTAGAGTAGGTTTTCTGCTTTCTATTTTGTTTTCTTTGCTTTCACTTGCTTCATCAATCCTTGTTTTGCTAGGGTGTCATTTGGTCTTGATGTGGTGGCTGTGATTGGCCTATTTGAAGGGCCTGCTTTGCTACACATTTCTATTTGTTCCATGAATAAGTCTTCATGAGTTACCAAGGATTTTTGTTTTCTCCTATGAACCAGGTCTCTTCACTTGAACTTTGGCTTGAACTAGAATGGAACCCTTGTTTGAATCCTGGCATGCTTATCTCAGAATTCACATAACACACTTTTTAATACTTGTCACAAGGTATGCAAAAGTTATCGTGAAGCCTTGGAAAGTGAAAGATCTTAAGTCTTCTCTAGTGACCACTATAATCTTCAAACCCCACTATAAGCTTCATTGCTTAAATTCAGTTAAGAAAAAAGGTGTAAGAAAAAATATAAAAGGGAGAAAAGAGAAAAGAAAAGGAAAAGGAAACATTGAAAAATAGGAAACTGTTTGGGTGTGCAAACAACTCTATTGAGGCTATGGACACCAAGTTGGAAATAGAGAAATGTTCATCATTTGGATTGCAATGACAACTTTGTCAAGGCTATGGATGCTTGACTGGCAGTGGAACAATGTCCAGGTTACTTTTGGAGTTATATTACTTATGTAGCTTGTCTTGGCTGACTGGTCATTGGCCTCTATAGTATCTAAGGGAGGGGAATGACCTCACTGTACACACACTTCTAAGGTATTTTGTGACCAGATTAGATTAAGGATTTTGTTCTCCTTTGAGATATTTGAGTTTGTTTGATTATTCTTGGTTATGGTCTACAAAACCAAAGATTCTGGGTTCTGGATGAATCCTTATCCTTGGAATGCTTAGGAGCATTCCCTAGCAAAGTCGCCATTTGTTGTTCCTATCATGCACATGCCCCACTCAGAACAGGGATCATCCTCTCTTTTTTTTTTCCTCCATTGATTCGTTTCATGTTTTCATCATTTTTTGTGCCCTTTTTTTGAGCTTAGGATGGTCATATACCTTAAAAATTTCCAAATTCACCTTGACCAGGTCACCCACCCAAGTTTCATGAAGTTTCAAGCTTTTATGAAAATTGATTTGTGAGTTTTCATCCTTTGGAGGCGACACCATCCTTCGACATTTGTGGGTCCCTCTCTATGGGTTTCCTCCTATGGACATATGATTCCACTCTTCCAGGGTTTAGCAACATTCCTCCCATGTCCACCCACAATGGAAATTCCACATGCAACTTCTGCATTCATGTTCTCCATAGGGCTTCCATTTGATGTCCTTCATGAGTCAAGTTTCCACATTTCTACCTGTTGATGATGTTTTTTGCACAAGAACAACTCAAAAATAATATAATATCCTATCTCTCTTGAAAGGTAAATATCTATTAGCAAGCCTTAAGAGATAACCCCAAGGTCTCTAATGTTAGGTCTTGACAATGCATAAACAACTTAGTGATAAATGTGAAAATGTTGGTAATCACAAAGGGACCTTACTACAAGGAAATACTAAATCTTGAACTTATCAGATCTAGCAATATGATGATACTTCAATCCTAAATCTAACTCAAATGATAAAGAAATAACAAAAGGTTAGGATTTCAAAGAGATTCCTAAATTTAACTACTCCTAATGTTAATAATGCAAATGATGAAATACTTGAAATGGACCAACCCCTCATAAACTAATTCCTGCTTGAACAAGATAAATCTACAATCTCACAGAAATAGTACAATCTTCTAAGGTATTAAGATTTTCAGATCATGAACATTCATCCAAGGCAACCCAATTACAATTGAAATGAATAAATCTCCATAATTGAACTAAGCACACTGGATATAAAGGTCCAGGCTAACTTTGCAAAGCAACTGACAATTAGTTAGTTGCAAAAAGTATGGACCAGGGACTGCTGCAAACACTTCAAGCATCAAATCATAAACACTATTGAATCAGATCTAAATCTAAATCTAACATATATCTAATAACATTGAGCAATTTGAAAGATATAATCATAAGAACCATGCAAGATAAGTCAACACAAAGAGATCACCAGAAAATCACAATGTCCTCAATTGTATTGAATCACCAAATTTCAGCAACAATTCCAATGTTCTATTACAGCACTTGCTCAGAAATTGACTAACTTCTAACTCTTCTCTACTACCTAATTCTCTCTAAGAGCTATCTGTCTTTTCTATTCTATGTTCTCTCTTCTATATCTTACAAATGAGGTGAAATTCCAAATTTATAAGAACCTCCAAAGCTTGTCGGCCAAGCTGGGGTTTACAATCATAAAATAGCCATAAAAAAAGTTGGCCCAATTAATGTTTACAATAATAAATGGCCATAAAATAGGTCATCCCAAGGAGAATTCAAAATAAAATGAATTAGCATTAAATGCTTGAACTCAATCCAAGTCGGCCTGGGACCTTCAATGCAATTCAAAACAATGCACAAGTTTCAATGCAGCCCTATAGTAACTGCCTCCTTCCATTCTTATCCTGAGCACACCTCACCAAGTCGGCCAAGGGTTGGAGTATCTTGAATTTATTTTAGAGATTAAACTTCATCTCCTGAGTGCGCCTCCATGCTAGACTCAACCTACACTCAACAAAAACCAGCATTAATATCTATTATGGCATGAAAATCAAGATTAGCTCATCATAAATAACATATTCAAAATTCAAATAAATTCTAGCATAGATCGAAATCAACCCAAAAACATCGTTAAATTGCAATCAACACAATTTGGGATTTTAAGCCAGCCACGAAATCCAGGCTAGAGAGGAAAATCCAGAAAAATCTGGGTCAGGCAGATTTTCCTGAAGAAGGCACAAAATCAACAATAGATCATCAAAAAGTAGAAAAATATGCAGATAACAGGGTAATCTTATCAATTTAGAGCATGGAATAATAAGAATTTAACTTTAAAATCATCCATTTCATCCAATTTTCAAGTTTCACAGTGCTTCCCAGAAAATCCAGAAAAATATGGCCAGACTGAAATTTTGTGAAAAGAAGTAACATTCCAGAGTTTCAGCACATTAAGGGAAAATAAAGAGGGGGAAGAAAACCAGAGAAATACGATCGGATAGGAAAATCCTAAGACTTGAAGAAAACCCGAATATCAACAATCTAACACAATCTCGCTCAAATTGATTGAAGATCACAAATTTGAGGACCACCGGCACAAAACCAACTTAACCTAAACCTTCTATAGATCTTCCTTGAATTATAGGTTCACTTGAAAGAAAATTAAGATGAAATGGTGATGCCCTAGGCATGAAACCCTAAATTTTAGCCATTAACACACAGAGAAAGCTCAGGACACAGATAATGAACCATAAGTAAGCTATCTCTAGATGAAAATGAACGAAAAAAACTCATAACTTACTTGGAAAACCATAAATAAAGAAATATCACATACCATGAATAAAATGCCAGTCGACTCCAACAAAGACAAACAACTTCGAATGCCCAAGCAAGCAACAATGATTATAACGCCAAGGGAATCATAACCAGATCAATAATTCATAAATTCAGTATGCCACAATATGCCAAGACCCCAGGAACAAATATCCCAACTCAAGAGAATGCAAATGATAAATCATAATGGCATAAACCTCCAAAATCAACTAGGTTCGGAAACCCGACGACAAGACAAAAATTCAGAAAAATCCAGCCCAGGTGGAATTCAGCAAAGGCTAGAAATCTCTGAAACATGGTGTAAAACAAGTCGATCTAGACTTCAAGTGCAATCTAGGAAAATCCGAATGGGGTGGAAAATCCCAAACTAGGGCCAAAACCCGAACTTGGTCCAAAACTTAATATTTTCAATATGCAACTTAGGGGGATCACTTAGGCAAGCAAGATAAACACTTAAGCTCATGCCAAGGAAATGAAAATCTTCAAAATCAAAGGGCCAAAACCATAAGAGTGAAAGCAAAAGAGGGTCCCTACTTTTAGCGGGGTGTGTGTGCAAAAACTGCACAACACTACCTACCTTGCTTGTTCTGTACCTATAATTGAATGTGGTAATTAATACCCATTTGTCTATAAATAACTCACTCTTGAGCTATCATTTTTCATTTGAAGATTTTAAAATTTGAAAGGGTGAAAGAAACAACCACACATGCAAGAAACTTAGAAGGATCATGCCTCAACCAAATTTTCCAGGTGCGTAATAGAGGTAAGACCTCGACCACTTTTGTGTTTTCAATTTTTAGTTGAGATGCTTAGGGTTTTAAGTTAAATGTCAAAGCTATAGTCTAAACCCTAGATTATTTAAACAACAAAATATTTATAGCACACATCATGAGCTTCAAGCTAGGAAAACCTATTGTTGGGTTGCTATTCTAAATGGTGAAAATGTGACCAACCTTCACTCCATTTATTTCCTCCTTTTCACTGCTAAATCACGGGAAAATAAACCCTACGAAGCTATTTAAGTCTTCAAATTGAGGTGGGGAGTGTTATACGAAACTCCACTCCTTGCTAATTATTGTATCATGATGGCCTTCTCGCCTTCATCCTCTACTTTAACCTACTCTACCAATGGCAGGTACTGCCACTTGAACCTTGAAAATAATAGGGCATGAATTCCCTTGCGGGTCTTCTTGTGCAAGATGTCATCGAGATCTGCTCCATCTCTATCATTTCTTAACAACTAATTATGCACAGATTCCTAGTTTGTGGATCCTGCCTCTACTGTCACCACTAAATTATCCACTGTTCTCAATCAAGAAGTGACCAAGTAACAAGACCCTATAGGGATGGCCTTGTGGGTTGTCGCTTCCCCACCACCATTGTTAAATGACAAGATCATAATGGCCCTCAAGCAGGTGGTTCTCATGTCATCTTCTTCTACAGTCTTCAAGCAAGAACCTCAAAGTTTCTAAGTTTTAAACCCATGCGGGAATGCTCTTGTGGAACTCCACTTGCAAAAGGCCACTATTTCTAAGTTGTTTCTAACAAAAAAAATGTATAGCCTCTCTACCTCGTAGACCCCACATCTATCACTGCCACCAAAATAACAAATGCATAATCGATAAAAATCATAAGTTAGAATGTATTGGTAGGTCCACTCATGCATACCGCTACCCACTCAAAGCTACTCCCTAATTGTGAAACTCTTACAGATCCTAGCCTCAGGGCTTTCACACACTCGATCTCTGCAATATGCAAAATGATAACATTTTCAAATGGGGCATCCGGACATGATTTCCTTCACATGCTAAAAGGACTTTAAATTAAGTTGACTAAGTGAAACACCATTGCGAGTTCTTCCTTGAAAAACTCCACTTGTGGAATGCCACCTCCCTTAGGTCATTTCCTATGATGAAACTCAAACATCAATCCCATTTGCAGCTTCTAGATCACCAATCCCCGCATGAACTTAAAAGATCACTCCAACCAAGGGAAATAACTCCAAGTGCTTCCATCTATAATTTCCTCATATGCCTAATTATTTTTCACTAGGTTTGTTAGATGATCAAACATTACAGAATTCCACCACTGGAACTCTGTCTATGGAACTACATCTTCCAAGAGCTATTTCTAATAACATTTACCCTAGCAGGCTTTCACTAGGTGGAAACTCACACCTTTGGACCTGGAAATATGGAAAATTCACAAATGAGCTCAAAATGATAGAGTTTGATGAATATAATGGTCTTTCTCAGGTTTATGGATGCGTTTAATGACATATTGGCATGATTTAACTAATGTTTTGTGCTCTTGACTTATCAAAGCACTCACTGCACCTTTTTCATGCAGGATTTATGGAGCCAATAGAGAAGCTAGTGGAGAAAATACACAAAGGAAAGAAGAACACAAAGAATTCAAGAGGAAAATACGAGAAAGTGAAAATGAACTATGAGTTCCATGAGGTTGAGTGCACCTCAAAGATTACATCTAACTAGGGAAAAGTAACTAACATAGACCTCGGCCATGTCAACATTGATGATTTCAGGTAGAGATCATGGGCACCCCATAATAGAGGAAGCCTTGAGGATAAATAAGAGTGGAATTGCAAAGGCAATAGGATTTCCTCCTGCCCTAGTTGCTTTGGAGCTAGTATTTGCATACCAAGAATGTTATAGCTCATAGAACAAGAGGATAATCATCATTGATGGGAGAGTGCTAGAAAATTTGACCCCCATGTCTATTGGGAAGACATTTGGCATTCCCCTTTTTGATAAAATGGAAGAAGTTGAGAAGGATTTTTCCATGAATGTCTAGAAGGTAGACCCCACCGGCTACAAAAGAACCATCAACCAAACATGGCTACTTGATAAGAGGGGTAGTGCTAACAAGGTGCCCCAAACAATATACATAAGCAAATTTGTAGAGGAATCCAATGACCTAGTAACACTTTTGAGTAGAGTAATGGGCCTCCCCACTTCCTCACTCTTCAAGGAGTGGACGTTCTATTTCATAGAGGATATCCTTCAAGGAGAGGCCAAGTTTCACTAGGCCAAGATTATTAGTGAGAATTTTCATAATCAATTTGTGGAAATGAAGAAAACTTCAGAGTTCTACATGACCTCCTATCTAGTATACCTTCTGGCAGTAAAGTTCCCATACAAAGGATTAGATTGTGTTGGCACCTTGGGAATGAAGAAGGGGTAGAATCAGGTGTATGATTGTTACCCACAGCTCTAGCACATAAATTTCAAGAAGGATTATAGGAGGGTTAATGATGCTTTCATTGAGAATATCATTCAGACCCTAGTAGGAGATTATCACAAAAGGATGTCCCATAGTGCCAAGGCGATGGTAAAAGGTTTTGAATATTGGTTCATCCAATTCCATAAGTTCAAGTATATTTGAGCTAAAGGATTCTTAAGGTTCTTGTATTAGCTTCCCAAATACCCCAATGATAGAATCATATTGTTGGAGCCTACTTGACAGTTGCAGAATTCCCACACTCTATTGCATAATAAGCATCATGCTAGGGTCCCATACCCCATTACCTTTGGACAAGGGATGTATTCATTCCCTACTGCCCCATGCGTGGAGAACTTAGAGAAAGAGATAGAAGAATATAACCTAGAGCTACACAAAGAGAGGGGAGGCCTAGATCCCCTAGGAAAACTAAAGAAATAGGTTAGGAGGAAATATTCTTATAAGCCACACATTGAGGACTTTTGGGTCAACTGTGATGATGACCGTGAGGTTTGAAAGAAAAACTATATGAGAATAACTGTTAGATTCTTGAAATCAATTAATCTATACACAATCCTGGATCAAATTGTTGAAGATGAAAATGTTCTCAATGAGAGGTATAATGCACTGATTAATGTGTCATTTCCAATGATTAATTGGCTTGAACTGGAGGTCATAAACCCAACTATTTTCTCTCACCCAGTGGAGCAAAGGACAAAGAAGTGGCTATATGACCAAGTAGCCCAACTACATGAACAAGGCGTAGAGCTAACCTATGAGGAGATTGAAGATGAGATGGAAAGTGAAACAAACAGTGGCACCACTATGGGCTCTTTAGGTGAGGCTCCTAAGTCTCCACTCATTAAAAGATCAAGGAAAATAAAAGGCATCCGAGTAGTAACCAAAGCAAAAGGTATACATTTAGAAGTCAACTGAAGGGTAGAGAATACCAAAGAAGCAAAAAATAACAAGATTCTTTGTTCCCAATATGCCTAACATACAAGAAGAAATATTTCCACCCCAAGAGGAGGAAGAAGTTGAACAACCGCGCTCACCACCACCAGCCACCTATGCGCTCCCTTCCATGGAAACCTCTGCACCATCCCCTTCCACTCCTCAATCGCTACCCATCTCATCTCTACTTGTTGTGGACATCTTTGGCCACCTCACCTCTGCCTCTCTGATTGATCTCATGGTGGTGTTCAATTCCCTTACTTCCACCACTTCCCCATTGTCATCTTCCTTGCTTCTGCCTCCACTGCCAGCTAATTCTACCTTGCATCCTTCTTCACCCACAACCTCCATGACACCCCTCACCTTACCACACACCTTTGCCTCATATCTGCAAAATATGCCACCTCAGGTCTTTGAGATTATTCTAAACCCTCAAGTTAAAATTCATATATCCCAACTTGCTACTACCTTATCTCTCCCTTCACCTCCTACTGAGCCACCTAAGATGGAGGTTGCCATGCAAATTTCTGAAAATATGGAGAGGCTAAGTGTGAAGAAACCTAAAGAAGCAACTATTGATATTACCAAGGAACTTGAGGACTCAAATCATGAGGAATACTTCAAACATGTTGAGGGAGGAATATGAATTGATTTGGACAAAGTAGCCTCTAATGACAAAGGGAAATAAATTCCTAAGGGTGGAGATGCAAGTAAGTTTGATACTTACTATGATGTTGAAACTTCAAATTAGGAACCCGAGGGAGAACAAATTGAAGGGCATAGGTACAAAGAAGCAAGACCAAAGGAACATTGTCCCAAAGAAGGGAACAATGATACAAAATTTGATATGGGGAAAGTTGATGAGCTCCCAACAATCAGCTAAGATAAGGGCCTGCCACATGAAGAAGTGTGTTTAGAAGGAGAGAAAGATAAAGAAGAAGAAAAGAATATAGAATAAAGAGATGTTGATCTCAAAAATGATGTTGAAGTTGAACATGAAGAAGAAAAAGGGGTGGCACAAGAGGAAGATATTGTTGGCATGATAAATGAAGAGACTATTGATCCTGGCAAGGGAAGGGAAATATTGCAAGAAGAGGAGGAAGATAAATAAAAGGAAAACATCAAAGATGTTGTTGAGCATGAGAGCGAAGATATATCAAAGGATCAAGAGGAAGGGGAGAATAACAAATTCAACAATACTTCCCCAAACCATCAAATGGAAGTCCTCTCATGGCTAGAGAAACAACTAAAAAGAAAGGCTCCTATGCTTGTAGACCCCAAGGCTTGACTAGAAGCAATATTTTCCAAAACATAGGTGAAGACCCAAGAGGAAAAGAAGCAAAATATTAGGTCACATATCACAACAGATGCTTCAGGCTCTAGGATATTGCGGGTAGCTACTCCCACTACAGGAAAATATTGTAGACACTCTTCAGGGGAAGGACTAACACATGACCACTATCAACTTTGGCCCAACATCTAGGGCTTAGAAGATTGAGGAATTTCAAGGGTTTGTTTCCACCATCCTACAACAAATGAATAAAGATCAATCAATGAAAGAGCAGCTAGAATCACAAGTGGTAGAATTGACTGGCCTATATACAACAATGGATGGCATTTGGAGAAGAAGATCCCATGGAATCACCTACACCTTCCTTGCTTTCAAAAGAAGAAGTTAATAAAATGGAGAAGATGAAGAACTTGACCAAGTCTACATCTAATTGGTTTAAAAGAGTCATTGACATGGGTGACAAGGGAATTCACTGTGCAACCAAGATGCATAACAAATATTGGGTCTTGCAAAAATAAGTAGAGCAGGTGATCGAGATATGTAAGTAGTTTCTTGAGCTTTACAGAATTACATACCCCAAGCTGGAGATCATTCTCAAGCTCTCCTAGGAGATCTAGAAAAAGGAGTTGGCCTTGCCAAAAGAGGATCACCAGTTTCCTAAGGCATGGCTACTTAATTTTGAATACAGAAAGGGAGTTCTAGAGAAGTACTTAATGGAACTAAAGACCAATCATGAATAGATTGTACATCATTGGGTTGAATGTGATGATTTCCTAAAATTTACAATAAGATATGAGATGCCAACACTAGAGCTAGATCAGGAAGCTATCGAGCATGAATTCTAAAAGAGAATGGAGCAAGGAGTTGGTGACACACTGTTGGCAGACTTGATGGATTTTGTTGTGCAATCCTTCTCAAAGTTAGAGCAAATGATCAGAGTAGGAGAAACGTGCATAAAGCATCAAGATCAAATGGTGGAAGGATTCAAGAGGGTTCCCTTCTAGATCTCAAAATTTGACCTCTCAGAAGAAAAGAAGCTCTTGGCTACCATTTTAATTTTTTTTGAATATTCCATGTTGCAAAAAGAGGTTGGAAACCCCATTATAGAAGACAAACATTTGTTAAAGTAGCTAAAGGAAAAAATCAGCTAGAGGAAAAAATAGGCTACAAGACAAAATAGCCTATTTTTATATTGTAAATTTTGTACTTCTATTGGGTGATGTAAAAATCCTAAATTAGAATGAATCTGAGCCATTCTTTGTAAAGTGATCTTGACCATTCATTCTACTTTTTGAAAACTATAAATAGGGGCATCCTCTCATTTTCAAAGAGAGAGATGAGTTGTTCTGTAAAGGCATTTTGCTGCAATATATGAGAAAAGCATTGAAGTTGATGGTTTCCTTTGTATTTTTCTTTATGTGTGCATGATTTAGCCTCCATGTTAGTTTCAACACCATTCATTTAAGTTTAAGTTTATTTTCTTCTTGTATTTCATGTTCAAATTTAATGGTGGATATATGTTGTGGTATTTGATGCACTTCTAGCTCATACTTTTAGTAACTTGTTGATGACAAATTGTTGTGTAAAGTTAGTCTGAGCTAGTTCATTTGCTGCACTTAAGTTAAATTTTTTGTTCATTATTAATAGGGGAATGCCAAATCTAAAATTTTGTAAAGAGCCTTAGAATATTGCACTAGTTTTTTGACACTGTAGGTTGTCCTTGATTAAGAAAAACTCAGTTTGGGAAGTCTGTCTACTACAACATCAGCCATTTTTGCTATTGATCATATTTTTAGAATTAGGAAAACTTCTAATCCCTTCATCCTTTTGAATTTTCTTTTAAATCTGAACTAAACATAAGTTTCCAGCATCACTACATAGCTAAATGTGATGAACAATTAAGTTTTAGACTGTTGTCATAAAATTGTTGTCACTATTCACCAATTTCTAGATTTATGAAACTTCATTATAGACCCATGAAACTCCATTATTTGTGAATCATAAAAGGACCCTTGTGATTACCAACAAATCATACATCAACACTGAACTATTTTTGCAAAGTCATGACCTAACACTCGAGAGACCTTGGGGTGATTTTTTGAAACTTTTTGTGGATTTTCACCTTTCAAGAGAGATAGGACATTCATGTTCTATCTACATTGAGAAGTGCAAAAACACTCATCAACAAGAGTGAATTTTCATATAGTTTGATTATTCTGCCTCGAAAGCCCTCTTTGGATATCCTACCCTTGATTTGGTTATTGGGTATTTTGCTAATTGTTTGGAGGATATGTAAGTTGGTTGTTTTTAGTATTTTTTTTAGGGTAGTTTGCTTGAGCTATTTGGACATTGTTTGTGGATTGCTAAGATTTTGTACATTTCGTATGAGTTTTGCATCTACCAATCCATTGTTGGTAACATTTTGGTTCTTTGCTCATATTTTCAGTTTGTCATTTGAACTTGAAGCTTGATCTTTGTTATTATATAGTTTAATGACTCATCTTGCTATGAGAGCTCTTTTGAGGAGTAAACCCTTTCCAATAGTTTCCTCAAAATTACTAGGAAACAACATGGTGATTTGGTAGCTAATGTCTTCTTGTACATTTGTGACAAAGATATCTATCATTTGTTTCTTGGGAACATGGCATTTACATTTTCTAGCTTTATGTCCCCATCTCTACAAATATGAAGAAAATGATTCCCCTTGGCTTTTTTTAATTTTGTAAAAGTATGGGGCCATTATATCTTGCCCTATGTTGCATGAGAAATGATTGAAAAATTTATCTAACAATTGATCAAAGGTTTTGATAGTAGGTGGTAGATGAGAGAACCACTCAATAGCAGCACCACCGAGACTTCAACAAAAAAGTATCATTAAATAGGTATCATTGTATTGTACATCCATGCAAGCTATTGATAATTCTCATACATGCTCTATTGGATCTCCTTTTTCCCTATATTATCAAATTTTGGTATTTCAAAGTTTTTGGGGAAAGGTATCATGGATAAGTAATGATCGAAGGGATATGAACATATGTCTTGTAGAGAATATCTCTTCTTCAGCTTTCCAATTTGGATGTTCGATATCCTTTTGTTGAGATTTTGTATTTTCAAGGTTACATCATCACTTGGTGTGTTTGTTTGATAAGGAGAGATGTTGTAACCTTGTTTCCCCATAATGTTGTGTGTGTTGTATTGTGGGATTTATATATATGATGGTCCTTGGGCCATGTTGTTGGTGTAGGGTGATGGATGGGGTCCTTGATGACCGATGTGGGAATGTTGTGTATTGAGGGTATGATGTTGTTGTTGAGGTACATTGTGTTATTGTTGTTGAGGTATGTTGTGTTGTTGTTGAGGTATGTGGGTTTGATACTATGGTAGAGTTTTTGTACCAATGGTGTATTGCGGTGGATTAGATACTTTATTATGTAGGTGTGTGTTTTTTTTAGTTGAACATATGTTTGAAGTTGGGTATTGACATTTGGTAGTGCTGAAATGTATGTTTGATGTTAAGGGTATTGGGTTGACGATGATCCATATTAATTTTGCATGTTAGGATCATAGTATTTCTATTGATGCATGTACTAAATTTGGTTTGGAATGTTTCCTTGATGCATTCTCTAATCTTGTGGTGGGTTGTTAACATGTAGTTTTTTTTGTAAAGGGTTGTATCCTTGTTGGTTCACTACATGTTGTTGTGGTTGTCTTGGTGGAAGGTTCCCCATGTTTTGCATATGAGTATTGAGACCTTGTTGTTGGTTATTCCAAGATGTCTCATTTATGTTGGGTCACATTGTGTTAACATTCTATGGTGGCATGTTTTGATTTTTCAAGAGGTTTGAATTCTCTTGAGTATGTTGGGCTACCACTACTTGTTCAATTTGTGATGGGTGTCTATATAATAGATTCCCCACATTTGGGGGAAAGATTGGTCATTGATATGAGTGTTTTAGAATAATGGTGGTATCTTGGGATCTACCATTTCTTTGGGTATTTGTCTCACCATTGATTGGTCTCTTAAAGGAATGAGGTCAGGATCCTTAAGTATTTAAATGTTAAAGTCTCTGTGAAAATTTTCCCCACTTTGTTCTAGATTGAGGAAATATGTGTTAGGGTCCTTCCTAGTCATCTTGTCCATAAATTTTTGGATCTTGGGAGTACTCTAAAAGTACTTCATTAGTGATTTCATTGTCACTATCATACTCCTCTATGATCATGCCTATAGAATTAGGAGGTTGATCCTATTTCCTAGCAAAATTTTCTTGATGTTGAAGGCACATGTCTTCATCACTAGGTGGTTGCCTTGTTTTTCTTTAAAAGTTGGTTGTTATTTGGGATCATTGAGTATGTCCTAGGATCATTGCCCCATGCTTGAGATTATTTGTTGTTATTATTGGTGTTTGGTACACTAACACTACTTTTGTCAGGTTTCATCTTCTATTTGTGTTGTGATCTCATTGTAGTCATAAATAAACTCAAGAGAGCTTGCTAAATTTGAGATAACAACTTATGGAAATGAAATGGAATTGTGTTTTGAGATTTGGTTTGATAAAATGATGTGAAAATAAGATGTTTTTATACCTTTTGGACAAAGGATTTTGGTTGTTTGTTATGGATTGATGTTATGATATGTGGACAATCAAGCTTGATGTTGGATGGCAAGATTTTTCTACTTAGCCCTATGATAAGGAGATGAGTTGATTTAGGGTGTTGTTTGATGAATTAAACTATGGTGTTTGATGTTTGATGCTATAATTTTATGCTAGTTTAGAAAACAATAGTTTACAAGACTAATGTAGGAGCATCCTTGGTTCTTGGAAATCTTGCATCAACCAAAAATATTTTCTTTTCAGTTTTGTTCTTGTTTCTATTCTTGTTCAGTTCATGGTTGGTAGATTCATCATATTTTCTCACCGAACCCAATGAATCTTAGTGTATCTCATGGAAATTATCTTATTCCTTATCCCAAGATTTGAGCTTGACTGGATATTTTTTTGGAAAGTCATCACTTCTAGAATAAGTGGCAGTTTTCTAAACCGACACTGAAATAGTTTTCAAGCCTAATGACTATTTGATCATTCATGGATCATCCCCACGACTTGAAGATCTCGATGGTGTAATTGTAATTGTTCCTTGAGGTGTTTCCGAACTTTATTTTAGGTCCACACTTCATTTATTTGCACCTGTGATGAAGAATTCAAATTGAAGGCCGACTTATTCATGTTTCCATTACATTTTCCTCTTGGAGATTGTAATCATTTCCTGGCCGACGTGGATGTTTCTTGACCCACGGATGTGATATAAAGCTTGTAATAGATAGCAGAGTAGGGTAGTGAATCATATAGAACATAGTAGAATAATTTTAGGTTGATTTCACTCACAAGTTCGAGCATATTAGAATGTTGTATTTCTGAATATTTTGTAAGAGGTCTATGAGCCCAAATCTTGAATCCCAGATGTTGCCGGTTGAATGAAACTGAGATTTCTATTAATAAGAATATTTGCATCTACATTTTCCTCCATATTCTATGTTGTTTCCATTGTGTTACTCTTGTTGCATGGTTTAGATTGTTCTCTTTGAGGACCCTCCTTACTATGGACTACACCAATTGGTACCAGAGTGAGATTCAATCCGTGTGAGGTTGTTGGAGTTTGTGAAGTCTTGTTGAATATTTTTTGTGGGGTGGTGGATTGAGGATCTGACCTACAGTTGAAGAGGAATTGTATAAATATGTCTGGAAGAAGAAATGGTAGAGGAAATGGAGCACGTGGAAATGAAGACCAAGCAATAATGGATAAGTTATGAGGGATTACTGCTATATTAGATGCAGTTGAAATGACCTAGACAAGAGGTTGACCAGTTGATGATGCGAGTGATGAAGAAGTAGAATTACTTGAAGAGAGAGAAGGAGGAAATCAGCCTGGCCTTGATCAGGAAGAGGAAAGGTTCATAAGAGCCCTAACTAGGGTTAATACCAAACCACATTTCAGTCCACTAGATTACAATGGTAAGTTGGATTCTGAAGAGTTGCTTGATTGGATTACTGAGATGGAAAAGTATTTTGAATTTGAAGGTACTATTGAAGATAAGAAGGTGAAGTTTTCTTGTACAAAGTTGAAAAGACATGCATCCCTTTGGTGGGAAAATTTGTAGATAGATAGGTAGAGAAGAGGAAAGGAAAAGATAAAGTCATGGGATTAGATGGTGATTAAGTTGAATAAAAAGTTCATGCCTACAGACTATCAGATCAGTTTGTTCTGGAAGTTGCATAATTTGAAGCAGAAGGAGTCTAGTGTAACAAAGTATACTGAAGAATTCTACAAGTTGAATATCAGATCTTGACATTCAAAGGAAGAGATTAAACAAGTAGCCAGATATGTGAATGGTTTGAGGTCATCTATACAATATGAGATTAGTTTGATAAGGCTAAAAAGTGTGGAAGAGGCATATCAGTGTGCCCTAAAAGAAGAAGAGAAGCTGAATAAAAGATATGAGCAAAGACAGAGAGGAAGAGGTGGAATATTTCAAAGAGGAAGAAATTTTACTGGAGGAGGAAGAGGATCTTTCTCAAATCTGAATAAGGATAAGGAGGTCAATAAAATGATAATGAATACCCTAGAGGTGATGGAAACTATTACAGAAGAGGAGGATATGGTGGCTACTGAAATGAGGGATATAGAAGAGAGGATAGAGGGTAGGAGAAAAAGACATTTAAGGGAACTTGTTTTAAATGTGGAGGTGAAGGACATAGAGCATTTGAATGTAATCAGGGGGAGACAAATAGGGAGACAGAAAATAGTAGGAGAAAAACCTTTGTTGAGGAAGATCATGTTAATTCATCTCATAGACTGGAAGATGGAGAAGTGTTGGTGAACATAAGAACATTATATCAAAGCGAGGTGGAGAAGGAACCACTGCAAAGAAAGAATTTGTTCCAAACCAGATGCAAGGTAGATGGAAAATGTTGTAAGATGATTGTTGAAAACAAAAGCTCAGAGAACCTAGTTTCTAAAGAGATGGTGACTAAGTTAAAGCTAGAGAGACTGAAATACCCAAAGCCCTATCAAATAGCTTGGATTCAAGATGAACATAAGATTATGGTAAGTGAACAATGTATGGTGAAATTGAAGATAGGAAATTACTATGATGAAGTTTTGTGTGATATTATGCCTATGGATGTATGCCATGTTTTGTTGGGAAGACCTTGGCAATAGGATAGATAGGCTATTCATGATGGAAGAAGGAATGTATATACTATTGTGGCTAATGGGATGAAGCAGATTTTGTTGCCTTTGGAAGATGTTCCTAAAGCTGAAATTTGTACGAATGCTAGAATTTTTCTATTTGATGGGAGGAGATTCCTTGATGGATTGAGACATGAGAATGTGTGTTATGCCTTGGTTCCTAAGAAGGATGAAAATCTGAAGCATGTAGAAGAACACCCAGAAGAGATAAAGGAGTTGCTGATAGAGTTTGAAGAGATCATTTCAGATAATTGACCTAATGGATTACCACCTGTGAGGAGTATTAGTCATTGTATGGATTTGATTCCTGGAGCTAGTTTTCCTAATAAAGTAGCACACCGGATGACACTTGGAGAAAATGAGGAATTGAATAGACAAGCGCAAGAATTACTAAAGAAAGGTTTGATTAGGGAAAGCTTAAGACCTTGTGCAGTACTTGTTGTATTAGCACCTAAGAGGGATGGAGAATGGAGGATGTGTATAGACTGTAGAGTAATAAACAAGATCATTGTGAAGTATAGATTTCCTTTGCCCCAAATGGATGACATTATGGATTATTTGAGTGGAGCCAAATACTTTATGAAGATAGAATTGAATAGTGGATATCATCAGATTAGGATCAAAGGAGATGAGTGGAAAACAACGTTCAAGATGAATGAAGGATTGTAAGAGTGGTTGGTGATGCCCTTCAGATTGACAAATGCACTAAGTAATTTCATGAGATTGATGAATGAGGTATTGAAGAAGTTCTTGGGTAAATTTGTGATTGTTTATTTGGATGACATCTTGATTTTCAATAAGAGTAGAGAACATTTGTTGCATATTAGACAAGTTTTGTAGAGGTTGAAAGAAGAGCAGTTGTTGATAAACATTAAGAAGTGTAGTTTCATGGAGGAATTGGTGTATCTAGGATTTGTGATATATGTGGATGGATTGAAGATGGACCCAAAAAAGGTAAGAGCAATTGTTGAGTGCTCAACACATGAGAGCCTTGGAGAGGTGAGATAATTCCATGGATTAGCTAGTTTCTACAGAAAGTTCATTAGGAATTTCAGTTTTGTTTGTGGCCTTATGATAGAGACAATGAGGGGAGATAGGAAGGAATTTAGATGGACATTTGGAGCAGACATAAGTTTTGAGTTGTTGAAGAAGAAAGTAACAGAGCAACCTATATTGGTGTCACCATATTTCGGTAAGGTATTTCAAGTGGACTGTGATGCAAGTGGAAGTGTAAGTGGCGCAATGTTGAGTCAAGAAGGGAGACCTGTAGCTTATTTCAGTGAGAAGTTGAATGATGCTAGGAGAAGATATTCAGTGTATGATCAGGAATGCTATGCTATAGTTCAAGCCTTGAAGAAGTGGAGACATTACTTGTTACCTAAGGAGTTTGTGTTATATACAGATCATTAGGCTTTACAATATTTGAACAATTAGGCTAAGTTGAATCAAAGACACGTGAGGTAGGTAGAATTCTTGTAGAGCTTTACTTTTGTTTTTAAGCATAGGAGTGGAAAGTCAAATAAAGTTGTTGATGCATTGAGTAGGAGAAGAAATTTGCTAACAAAAATGAGAATAGAGGTATCAGGTCTTGATCAATTAAAGAACTTGTATGAGGAAGACCTGAATTTTGCTGAACCTTAGAGAGCTTGCAAAGAACCTCTTTTGGTGGATAGGAGTCACTAGCTGGATTATTTCATATAGGAGGATATGTTGTTAAGAGGAAATCAGTTGTGTATACCCCAGAGTTTGATGAGAGAGAATCTAATAAAATAAAAGCATAGTGGAGGATTTTTAGGACACTTTGGAGTTGATAAGACCATAGCATTGGTGGGTGAGAACTATTTTTGGCCATAGATTCATAAGGATATTTGAAAGTTTGTGTAGAGTTTTAGAGTATGTCAAGTTACAAAAGGAGGTAGTTAAAATGTTGGATTGTACAAACCTTTGGCAGTTCCGGAGAGACCTTGGGAAGACATAAGCATGGATTTCATACTTGGATTACTGAAGACATAGAGGGGTGATGATTTTTTATTTGTGGTGGTAGATAGATTTTCTAAGATGGCCCATTTCATAACTTGTAAGAAGAAAATAGATGCAGTACATGTAGTACATTTTTTTTTCAAGGAAGTGGTAAGATTGCATGGGTTACCTAGGAGTATTGTTTCAGACATAGATGTGAAGTTTGTTGGTTACTTTTGGAGGACACTTTGGAAGAAGTTGAAGATTTGAAGTTCAGTTGTACTTTTCACCCACATATTGATGGACAAATGGAGGTAGTGAATAGGAGTTTAGGAAATTTGCTGAGATGTTTGGTTGGCAAGAAAACTGGAAGTTGGGATTTGTTCCTTGCACAAGTAGAGTTTGCCTACAATGATTCAATAAATCGGAGTACTGGGAAGACACCTTTTGATATTGTTATTAGAATTCATCCTAGAGGTATATCATAGTTGAGAGACATCAGCATGGAAGACAAGAGGAGCGTGGAAGAAAAATACTTTGCATAACACATGAAGAAAGTGCATATTCAGGTGAAGCAACAGTTAGAAGACATGAATTGGAAGTATAAGGAGAAGACAAATGAAAAGAGGAGACATAAGGAATTTGAAGTTGGAGATGAAGTGATGGTATATTTGAGGAAGGAATGATTTCTAGTAGGAACATAGAATAAGATGAAGATGAGGAATTTTGGTCCTTGTAAGATCTTGAAGAAGTTTGTTTTAGGAAATGCATATGAAGTGGAGTTATCAGATGGCATGGGTATATCGCCTATATTCAACATCGCAGATCTATATCAGTATCATGAGGAAAAATTCATTGAAGAAAATAAAGTAGAGTTGGAGAGTTTGTTTCTGAAGTAGCAATCAAAGGAGATTGAAGAGATTCTGGATAATAGAGATGGAAGGAAGACTTGTGGAAGACAGTACAAAGAGTATCTTGTGAAGTGGAAGGGTAGACCAATTGAGGATTCTTCTTAGATTTCTCAGGCTGAGGTGGACCATCATGGTTTTCCTTTAGCCCCTACAAAGTGAGGGACTCACTTTTCTTTAACCCCAAGTTTCTGATGCAAGAGCATCCTTGGTTCTTGGCAATCTTGCATCAACCAAAACTATTTTCTTTTCAATTTTTTTCTTTTTTTTGTTCTTGCTCAATTCATGGTTGGTAGATTCATCATATTTTCTCACCGAACCTTGTGGATCTTAGTGTATCTCATGGAAATGATCTTATTCCTTATCCCAAGATTTGAGCTTGACTAGATCTTTTTCTGGCAAGTTATCACTTCCGAAATAAGTGGTAGTTTTTTGAACCGACACCATAATAGTTTTCAAGCCTAACAGCTATTTGATCATTTTTGGATCATCCTCGTGACTTTAAAATCTTGATGGTGTAAATTTAATTGTTCCTTGAGGTGTTTCCGGCCTTCATTTTAGGTCCACACTTCATTTCTTTGCACCTATGATGAAGAATTCAAATTGAAGGATGACCTATTCATGTTTCCATTACATTTTCCTATTGGAGATTGTAATCATTTCCTAGCTGACATGGATGTTTCTTGACCCATAGATGTGATATAAATTTTATAATAGATAGCAGAGTAGGGTAGCGAATCATATAGAACATAGTAGAATAATTTCAGGTTGATTTCGCTTGCAAGTTCAAGCATATTCGAATGTTGTATTTATGAATATTTTGTAAGAGGCCTATGAGCCCGAATCTTGAAGCCCGGATGTTTCGGGTCGAATGTAATTGATATTTTGGTTAATAAGAATATTTGCATTTATATTTTCCTCCATATTATGTGTTTTTTCCATTGTGTTACTCTTACTTCATGGTTCAAATTTTTCTCTTTGAGGACCCTTCTTACCGTGGACTACACTAAAGACTCAAATCAATGCTTTGCTATGTCTTAGAGGATATGGTATTTTCTTTACCTGAACTAGCCATGAGGTTGCAAGTAAAGGTTGGTCTAAAAACACTAGCAGGATAATGGTTTGATTTCTTAGGATCAATAAGTGTCCAAGACTAGGTTGATGTTTGGTTGTTGATTTGTTGATGTTGAAGGATATTGATAAGCGATGTTGCAAATGTTGTGTCCAAAAGATGGTAGTCACAAACCCTATGTAAACTAAGTCCAAAATGAAGGTGGTGATGTTGGATTTTGACTGATAGGTCCAATAATGTTCTCTAATAACTAAATGGAGGCTTCAGGCCAGGCCAATTTTTTAAAATTAGTTATTTTGAAAAATTTGAGGCAAGCCTACAAGTAGGATGATAGCGACTTTTGTTTAAAGCAATAGCAACAAGAATTTGGGTCAATAGTGGTTCTATTTTAAGACAACTACGACTAAGCTTTTCAAAAGTGACTCTATTTTGACAGTGACTATCATAAACCAGTGATAGAAATAGCAGATAAATTAGCAATACTGAGTAAAATTTAGGTCAATTGCAGTAATGTTTTGAGATAGTAGTAGCAAAACTTGACAATAGTAACTTTGTTTCAACAATTTCTAGTTTTGTGATAGTAATTTGTTTTGATAAGTTTGCAAGTTTTTGATGTTCATTTGATCTAATGTTTGAGACAATGTTTTTTAAATACAAGTGATAAAACACATCAAACAAAGTGTATGACTTGATCATAATGTTTTGATGATAATAGGCCAAAATCAGCCCAATTTATATTAGTAATAGCACATGAAAAAACACTTCAAGTAGTTTTATCCCTAAGGTCAAAGCCAGTGGTAACACTTTCAGGCCCACAACTTGGAAGTTCCTTCAACTCAAGGATAGGGACACCCAAAGGGATGTATACACTTAAGTCTTTTAATAGTGGACAAATAGGGGCCTCCTAGTATGGAAGGATAACCCAAATCACCCTTTCCCCAGAAAGCTACAAGTATCTTATGCTAAGTTGGGGATTTTTGTATCAAATCAATGGAGTTCATATGGTGAGTAAAAAGCTTAAGGGAATGGTATGCATCCTTTTCACTGAAAATGTTTCCAATACACAATCAATCCATAATGTGAGAAAATACTATAATATTTTTAGTCACTACTTGAGGAACTTAGCGCCTTACGAGTGTCCAACAAGCCACTTAAGGAATTAAACACTCCTACTAGGGGACTAATTATACCTCACACGAATGTAGGTACCTCCCCACTTTGAATGGAACTGTCAACAAGGTACTCATTAGGTTGATCATTACTTTAGGCTTAATCAATTTATAAAGTGGCCTAAGGGAAAAACTACTTTGTGTTGCCTTGAGTTCTGTAGTGTGGGATGTATCTCAAGGTAGGCCTGATCTAAAGGTAATGATGTAAAAAAAAATTGCAAAGAGCCCAACATGTTTCTCATCACCTAGGATCATCCAAAGACACACACTTTCATTTCCAATCACAGTGGACACATTAAAAAATTTATTGTAATTTCATTTTAAGCCCTAAAATGAAGTGTTTAAAGATATCAATTCATGTTTTAGATGCACCGACTTCAAATATTTGAGACTTCAAACAAAGAATGCCATAAATTAATTGGTTGCAATAAGAAAAGATGAAATGTTCAATTTTATGCACCAAAACAAAATGTGAAGATTGTAACCAAGTTTTAATGCACCAAATACAAATGTTCAAGTTGTCTTGTTCAGTTTTATTGCACCAAAAGAAAGTGAATTCATTTTTTAAGGCACCAAATAGAAATGTTCAAGTTGTCTTGTTCATTTTTAAATCACCAATAGAAAGTGAATTCATTTTAAGGCACCAAATGTAAATGTTCAAGTTATCTTGTTCAATTTTATTGCACCAAAGGAAAGTGAATTTATTTTAAAGCACCAAATGTAAATGTTTTAAATTTTTTGAGAACATTCATACAAAAATGCTTCAAAAATTAAAATCCTTGGACTGTTTGTCAACCTTGCAAGTAAAAAATTAGTTGTTCAAAAAAAAATATGCCATGATCCTACAAGAGTTGCACCAACAATGTTAGACAATCTCACAAAACAACAAAAAATTAGTAGTTAGGGTTATACTTTTTGTGAATTCAACAAAGTTTGCAAATTTGATGTAGACTCATAAAATAAGGAAATAGAAGACCTATTACCTACAATAGTGACCCTGTATTTAGTGTGACTACAAATTTTCTAGATGATAGTGACAGTATTTAAGTCAATAGTGATTATGTTTAGGATGAAAGCGACTTTGTAACGTCAGTTCAAATACCCATACCCAGAAACTTGCAACATAGAAAAGTCAATAGCATCCTTTCTCGATGATAGCAACCATATTTAGGTCAACTGCAGTCAAATTTGGTTGATAGCAGCAAAATAATAGTGATGAGTGCATTCAAATTTTAAGACAAAAACATTCTAGCTATCAAAAGTGATTCTTGCAAAAGACGTTCATGACCGAGAACTTGCAACTGCTCACCAAAGTTAACAAAAACATTAGATTTAAGGACTTGTGTCCCACCGAATGTGCTAGAATGTGTAAGGGGGAAATGGATCAATGGAAATAAATCAACAAAATCAAATGAACTGAAATCAAAACAAGATAAATCCCACCCTACTCATGAAATGTGATTGTAAAGAAATGAATTCAACAAGAAATGTTAGCATAAATGAGAACATAAATGAATTCAAATACTACAATTTTACCATCCCATGTTAGAGTGTATTCGTATTAATGATGGATGTTCAATTGCTTGATCGACATGAAGTCTCCATGTTTGCAAAAGCTTCAAAAGTACTAGTAATGGTGATATAGAATGCAAGTATTTCCTCAATGTGCTTCAATAGTCAATTTGGCATGACGACTCCATAAATTTTCTAGATTATTCAATCATTTTTTAGAAGGAAGAAGGATGTTTTTTAGATTTTCAATTTTCAAATGAACGATAAGGATTCAACAATGAAAGATTGCAATCAACGGTTGAGAACCATTGAGAGGAAATATATTGATCAATTAACTCATCTGATTGATCCAATTAAGGGATTTAATTGAATAATCAGTGGGATTAGATTGAATGATTCATGGGATTGAATAAGTTACTTTGAGTGTTTAGTGGGATTGGGAAATACATTGAGAAATCAGTGGTCATGATTTATTCAATCAAGATATGTGAGGATGTATTAATTAATTTAATTATTAATTAATGTTGAGAGGAATGTGCAAGTTGTGTTTGACTTTAATAAATAAAGGTATATTTATTTATTTGACCATGTTGATTGATTTTGGGGAAATTGAATAATTGATTTACTTATTCGAATTTAGAGAAGGGAAAGTAGTTTAATTAAATTATTAATGATAAGAATTTAATTAATTTAGAAGAGTAAGTAATGTTAGTGAAATAATTAAATATTTTGTGTTTATTTAATTAATAGAGGAAAATATGGTGAATGATGCAAATGATGTTAAATGATGTCGATAATGAAAAATGCAATTTAGGATATGTGATATGTGTTGGGTCATTTTTACATGTCTACAAAAGTGTAAAAAAAAATCAAGGTGTTGAGAACAATCAATTGTGGCTTAGAATATTGTCCAATTGAGCTCATAAATTATATTAAGACAATGAAATTGCATGACATAAGAAAAATTCATACACCCCTCAATAGAATGTAGTGTAGAGACAATAAACATAATGTTGATGTAGAGGTCTACTTGAGCATGCTTAGTCAAATGAATTTGGATTAGAAATTATGGAAAAAATTGGTTAGTGTTGTATGTTACCTAACTAATAGGTCTTCCACATAAACACTTGTTGATAAAACCCCTATGGAAGTTTGGATTAGAAAAAATCTATCAATTCAATAAATTGAAGTTTTTGGTTGTTAGGCATATGTTCATATGTGTTGGAAGTTTGAAGAGATTGCTGAAGTTTTTCATTTATGATGTTGCTTGGAAACATTAGCATGGATTATATATAATGGTCTATTACACTGTATCATTGATGCCAAAATTGTTGTGGACTATTTTGATCAATCCTAACAGGTTTTAGAGTTGCTATGGAAGACATTTTGGCAAGTTGAGTTGGTCCAGAAAGATTAGTTGTATAGCAATTTGAGTAAGTGTCAAAGCTACCAATTTAGTGTAATGGTGTCAGTTTTTGGGTCTACACCACTCCACAAATGAAGATAACACTATACGATTCTAACCTAATTTTTGTGGTTGTTAGATGTACCTAAATCCAAGATTTCATCTTGATTGCACAAAAAATTTGAGATATATGAGTAATAGAGTTCAACTTGGCATGTTACAATGATTTTTTTATACAGTGTGTCTATGTGGGAGATTCCACACTTCTTCAAAAATGCATTTTTGGCCTTGTGGTGTTTAAGATAAGTTATCAGATGTCAGCAGAGCTTGAATTCCAAATGGAATCAATTTTTGAGGTCCAAGTGTTGAGATGTGGATACACAGATGAAGGATTTTACTTTTAGGTCTTGTGTGAAGCCGACCTAACACATTTGATGTTATGCGAACAATTAATAAGTATTGTTATCTTATGTGTGATCTATTTTAGGTCCATACCAACCTATCTTAAGGAGTTTTAAATTTTGAATTATGGCATGTAATATGGATGAAGTGTTTTGGAGCCGACAAGTTATATTTTGAGTGTTAAATCTAATTAGGTTGATCTAATTGATGTTATACTTGATGCTGATTATATGTTTGATTTTTTTCAGTAGATGCAACATGTATTTGTGTGTGATACAAATTTGAGAAATGTAGTACGAAGTTGAAGATTAAAGTTGTGTGAAAGAAGAGCATTACAAAGTGTTGAATCAGAATTGGTGCAAAGATTGTTATTGTGCTTCATTAGAACTATGTTCTTGCATATTGTAGATGCAATTATAATAGTTCAAAATAGGATATGACCCACCATCTATCTTCTATTTTTTTCTCTGTGGATAGTGAGTCCACCTGTAGTGAGCATTTTTGTAATATAGTTTAACCGTTATAATATATTGTGAGGTAACCCTCACTGTGGTTTTTCCCATTTTGGGTTTTCCACGTTAAAATCTTGGTGTTCATGTGTTATGTGATATTGTGGATTTTTCATGCTTTCTTTCCTTACTACACTTGAATATGCATTAGTGATTGGATGTTTAATTTTTGAATGGTTTAAGAGAATACTGATTCACCCCCCCTCTTAGTATTTTGTGTGTTCAACAATTGGTATGAGAGCTTGGTTCCTTGGAAGGAGCTTAACCACTTTGAGAATATCTTAGAGATTGAACATATGGATGATAGAAGGTTTCCTATTCCTCTAGAAGAGATTCCTTCTTTTGATTTTATAGAAGAAGATTCTATGCTTGACAAAGATGGAGAACTCAAAGTTTCTCTTGAAGACCTTGAAAGAACTAAAGGAAAATGTTAATGAAGCAAATGAATGCATCAAAAAATTGAGAGAGAAAATCAAGAAAATAAGAGAAAGGAATAAGTTAGTGAGCAGTTGAAACAAGCAAATGAAACTACCACTGGATTAAAAGTGCAAATTGAAGAAAAGAAAAGAGTCAAGGAATGTCTAAATGTAATGGTGAAAATAAAATTTTATGAGTGCACAAGGCTTGATTAACAAGAAGTGGTTAACCTAAGATCGGATCTTGAGAAAGCAAGAAGTCATGAAGAAAAAATCAAGGAAAGTTCTACAATGCTTGATGAGTTGATTGTAGGTCATAAGGCATCCAAAAACAAAGATGGTTTAGGATTTGAAAAAGTTGAAAGCTCAAAAGAAGATCAAACACCTAGTGTAGAAAAGAAGATCAATGAACTAGAAAAAACTAAAGACAAGAAGAACAATGGAAAGATCTGGAATCAAATAAATAATAGAAGACCTCTGGTCAAACAACTAGATGCTCAAAGGTACCCATCTTTCAATGGTTTTTTTTACTTTTGTAATAAATTTGGCCATAGAGCAATGGAATCTAGAAGAAGAATGAATCATTATGTTCCATCCTTTACTAGTCAATGCTTTACATGCAAGAAATTTGGTCATAGGGAAAGTGAATGCAGAAGTCAAATGATGAATGCATATAAAAATGGTAGAATGATTCAACCTTTCAATGGTTACTTTTATACATGCCATGGATTTGGACAAAAGGATAATCAATGTAGATGTAGAATGAATGAAAGGAATACTGTTCAAAATAATGTTTTATGTCACAATTACAGTAGACTTGGACATATTGCTAAGTATTGCAAAAGAAGAAATACAAGGAAGGATAATCTGGTAAAGAGGAATGAACCAATCAGAAAGGTTGATCCAACTAAAGTAAAGAAGGAAATGGAAAAGATTTGGACAAAGAAGGAAGAGACAAATGATAAGGGAGAACTTTAAAAAGTAAGCAAATAGCTATGGATTAGGGGGAACTTTAATGGATATCTTTTATCCCCTAACAGAAAAGAGGTGTTAAGGCTACAACACGAAGATATGTGATGTAGATCAACATGCTTGATCTATTGGTGAAGATTTTGAGAGAAAATATGTTGATGCAGAAGTTTGCGGAGCTTTGAAAGTTGGTTGTGCATAGAGTTTAAGTGCTACTAGCTTTATGTGTTGAAGCATTCAATGCAGAATTAGGACAAATTGAAAGGTTAAAAGAAAATTTAGTAAGGAAAATTCATTTCACACAAGAATTCAAAGAGGATTAGATCTGTGAGAAGATAATTCAAATAATTGAAACCCTTGTTCGATGGATGAAGTTAAAAAGATGTTTCATGAATATTACATGCCCTAGTTTTCAAAAATATTTGTTTAAAATAATTTTGGGTATATATTGCAATGGCCACACCAAAAGTTATAAAGGTCACGAAGAAACCACAACCCAAATTCAAATGATACCCTATGAAAGCCATAGAAGATGACCCACTAGGTTCTTTCTCACACATTCCATATGGGGTTTTACCATGAATAGAGGATATTAGGGCATACATTCATGGAAAAATGGAAGAGAATTCACCCAATAAGCTAAGTGATGTATGGAAAAATGAGTTAATTGGTGAGGACTTCACCCTAAAAATAGAATATAAAAACCTAGTTGAGAAGAAACTAAATGTATGGAAATGGTTCCCCAATTTCTTCTATGATATTAAGTGGATTGCAATGGCCTTGAGTAGAGTTCATGATCACTTCATCTGGACTAATATGCTTCACATGATTATAAAGGAAGTAATAAGAGAGGTCACTAGTTTATGCTCCACTAGACCTTGCCCCATGCTAAATTCTATTAAAAACAAAGAGGTGATAGAGGAAATAGGTGCTACATTTGACCAAAGAGATCTTGATGTTAATCCTATTAGAAATCCAGTTGTTAGGTATGCTTCTATGGTTATTGGCTACAAAATTTATTACACCAAAAAAGATAAATCTGTTTCTGTCATTGTAATCCATTTGGCACATGAGATGATAGAGAATGGTATAGACTATGACCTCTATGATTTTCTTAAGGAAAAACTAATGGAAAATATAAAGTGGACTAGAGAAAAGAAATATGTGTTTAAGTATGGCACATTGGTCATGTTCTTACTCTTATCCTTTTTGAAGGAGGTTAGACTATAATTGGAAAGGTAAATTAGATAAGTGGAAGGCTAGCTGCACATCAAATTGCAGATTATATGAGGAGACTTAGAGATTTCAATGGACATGATGATTCCCTTACTGGTTTCTTTGCAGTATTTTAGAAGAGAATGCATGAGAGAGAGAGGATCCTGAGAATAATTATAGAAAAATAAAAAGATGATATCACATTCTTGGTGTCTACAAATCATTGTATTATGGAGGCATGGAATTAAGATTTGTATGGGTTCTTGAGTTAGGTTATGAGGTAACAAAGATAGATCTTAATGGCTATGTAGATATTCTATTAAAAATTTTGAAGGACACAACGAAACCTAGAGAAGGGTTGGCATAATTGATACTAAGAGCGAAGAGGAAATAGAAAAGGAAAAAGAAGAATTCAAAATTCATATAAGGGAGAATAAGAAGGAAGCTAAGAAAGCTTCACCAAAGAAGAAAAACACTACAAAAGCAAGGATGAATTTGGGTAAAAGAAAGGAAAAGAAACAAGTTGAATCAGTAAGGCCTCACTCCCCAATGAAACTCAAGGCACTATTTAATAGCATTCCACAAAATAAAATTTTGAAGGAGACAATTTTTATAAATATTTGGAGGTAGATAAGGCCACCATCATTGAGCCCATAATCAAATATATAGTTGTGCTTGAAGTTGAGATGCGAAATATCAAGAAGGATATTCTTGATAAGTTATGGAATATTTGTTAAAAAGAAGACAAGAGGCAATACAAGAGAATGAAAGGCTAAAAGATGAAGCCTTGGAAAGAGTTGGTGCTCCACTTTCCAAAGTTGAGAAAGCCACTTTGGCCACCATATATAGTAAGGATATGAGAACCAAACAAAGAATTAGAATCCTCATGGGAAAAGACAAAAGTGATCTGGAGAGTCAAAAAAGAGATCAATGATAAAGCAAAGGAGATTGTGTGGAAGTTAGGATTGACTCTGGTAGCCAAGTAGAAGTAAATGTTGAAGTTAATGCTCTAGAACAAAATGTGGAAGAAGAAATGCAGACAGATGATGCTCAACATGAGTGGGATAAAAATGATGATGTTGCATTGGACAACACTCATCCAGTAGTAGAGGACATGGAAAAAGAGAATGATGAAAATGCAATGATTAGAGAAGACATTGCAAAGGAAAATACTACCTCTCCTCCTCTGGTACAAAATAATGAAACTTCTCCTCCAATAAACATAGAAGACACTGCAAAAGATGAAAACAAGGATGATAATGCAAATGTAGAAGTAGAAGGAGAGCAATAAAATAAAGATGAAGTAAAGATAAATGAGGAGAAAGAGGAAGATGAAGGCAAAGATAAGGATGTGTCTAGAGATGCAGAGAAAGACAAACTAGTTAACTTTGATACTACAGATGATAAGGGAAAGGTTGTGGAGACAACAAGACTCTCAGTGAATCTTTTGTCTCCTTTGATGATTCTCTAAGAAATCTACTGAGTGTACAACCTAGTTTTCAACCACTTGTGTCCTCACAATTGCTGCAACTACCAATGAATTAAGGAAATGTTGACTTCAACAAGATCTCTCCTCTCCACAAGCTTCAACTAGGAGACATGTTCCATGCATCCGCTAGGAAGGAAATTATTGAATCACATCAAAGGAGCAAAGAAGTAATGGATGAAGCAGTTAAGGAATTGCAAGGGATCATACCTGGATCAAACATAGACACATATCTCTTTGGTATGGATAATCTCATACTATTGATATATTCTTTCAAAACATATGCATTCGGACTGAAGATAGAAGTAGAGAAAGAGGTCAAGAAGAGTATCATTGACAAAAGGATGTTGGAGATCATAGAGAAATGTTCCATTGTACATAAGAATTTCTCTAAATTGATGAAATATGGTGAAGGGTGTGTGGATGATGCTAAGGCACTATTGTGGTATGGCATGAAGTGGCCTAGGTCCCACTAGTAGAATTTGGAAAATAGATGACTACATGACTAAAAAATTTAGTCATGACAACTTAAAATGACTAAATTCTACTCATTTTTTGCAGCACAACTATAAATGACTAGTTTTTTTTATCAAACTTTGTTTTTTGAGAGAAAATATTCTTAGCCATCAATTTAGGCTTTATTCAACACCTATGCATAAAAATTTATATATATATATATATATATATATATATATATATTTATAAATTCCTAACAAAAATCAAACAATATAAGACCATCATTTTCCCATGGTTTTTAACTTTTGCTTGGTTAGAAGAAATAGTCTAGAAAAACAAATAGAGGTTGAAGGGTTTTGAATATGGAGATATTGAGAAATAATTGAAGAGCTTTCCTAGTGGAGGAATCTACTACCAATAGTGCTTGAAGGTACAGGTCTAGAATGTGGCCAAATCTATCCTTCTATTAGATAGCTCCCCACCTAGAAGTATGTCTTGAGGATTTTGAGCTTTTTTTGTGTATCATCACAAAGGTAAGAAAACCATTCTTAATTTTTTTGAGAGTATTTGAAAAAATTGATCTTGGGTGTTTTCATGAAGTGCTATTTGGTTATTTAACTTTTAGGATGATGGATATTTTGCTACTAGATATCTGGGTATGTTTACAAACTGATGCTCAGTATTTTTTTTATTGCTTGTTTGGGTATTTCAATGTTGGGTTTTCACTTGAAATGGGTATTTTAAAAAAATGGTACAAGATGTTTTTTCACTATCAAGAAAATGTTTTTCTGTGAGAAACAAATGAGGTCTCAACCTTTTTTGGTATTACACATAGTTTTCTAAATTTTTATTGTGTTATCATTTTTCTTGGGCATTAATAAAAATTGATGTTTGGTGAACCCTTCATTATTGACTATCTTTGTATTCAAAAAAGGACGTTCGTCATTTTCTTTATATGGGTATTTAAAAAAAATGGTATTGGGTATTTTTTTTGCTACCGAGTTATGGTTTATGTTTCTATGAAGGCCTAGGGTTTGTACCCTAGTCATGCTCTTACCAATTCTTTTGTTCGTATTAAAAAACAACCTTAAATCTTGGGTCAGAAAATTAGCTCTCTTGGCAGGGTGTGGTATGATCTTGGATTGTATCCTAGAGTGTGTGGGAAGCTTGTGTTTAATCATTAATGTATGTAAACCTCATCAGGGAAATGTATCCTATATAGCATGGGTCTTGTTTTAATACTTCCCATAATGGTTATTAAAAGATCACATTATTATAGTTTGTGGTAACCCAAGATTGCATTCAATTATCTAACTAACTTGGTCTATATTTTAAGCTATACACTTTTAAGTAACATTCATAAGGTTTAGAAAATCTTGATCACTCTCTAGAATAGCCCATCAAACATGGGTTGTGCTTGAATGCACTACATAATTGATATATCACAACCACTCTGCATATCAACCAGAGTTATAGGCTCTTTATTGCAACAATAGGTAATCACTCTTGGATCATGATAACATTACATTGTAACCTGTTAAACTCGAGTCAACTTGAATGCACCCAATGATGATTAACACCTAGTTGTGATGAAAATTATTAATTTGTACATGAATTGTGCGCTCATATGAGTTCCTCCATTTCTATCACAACATAGCTAAATTAAAGTTGGGTCACACATGAATGCATCCTATATTTATTATAGCACAATTGTGCCACATAACCAATAGATTTATGGATCACATGATTACAGTCACAAGAAATTTTTCTTTAGTTGTGCTCTTATGGTGATTCAATTACCATTAAATCATAACCCTTTCAACTTATATTTCTCAAATCCTTACATTGCTTATTTTCTCTTTGGATGGATGGAAATTCAATGGAAGGCATTTGTATGCAGATGATGCTCAAATAAGTTCCTTCATCACCATTACACAATAGTACATTCACATTTCCTTTCTAGAACCTTTACTTCATTTTTTATTGTTAGGGATTCTTCGTGATTATTCCATTTCCACATGGAATATTGGTAAAATAAACAAAGAAAGAGGTCATTCTAATTTTATTTCACTCCTGCTAACATACTTTTGGAATAAATGTTTGACTACATTACTTTGAGTGTGAAGAATTTTATTTTCTGCTTATAATGCATTCATTGAGAATTGTAGTAGAAAGCTTCTTATGTTGAAACCCATCCTGTAAACTTTCTTTAAGCTACATTCAAGAGGATTCATGGATTTTTTGTGATTCATACAACTTTTGTCTTGATAGTAAATGACATTGGATTCTTTTTGAAACTGAAATGATTTATTAATTTTGGTTTTATTATGATTAAATGTTTTATTTACAAGGGGTTAATATGTGCCATTTTTTATGTGCAGGAAGAATAGATTTTGATGCAACATTCAGGCATGGATGGTTCAGGAAAACCTGGATTGCTATCAGTGACATAACCAGGTTGGAGAGTACCTTGAGCTAGTTTGAAACACTTCTGGGTGTTTTCACTCAAAAGAAAAACCTGAGTATAGGAATACACACGCCGGTGGACTAAAACATTATTTTCCATCTAATCACATCTTAGGATTCAGTTGATTACTCTAGATTCCTAGTTGACCACTTTGAATATCAAATAGAGGAAGTTCCTATTTTCTAAAGATAAAATCATAAATATGTTGGTCCAATTTCACATCCAATTTGAGGTTATGAATATTAGATAGAGGAAGTTCCTACATTCTAAAGATAAAATCATAAATTTTTTGGTCCAATTGGAGATCCAATTTGAGGTCGTGAAGCTTTGACAGAGAAATTTCCTACATTCTAAAGATAAAATCATAAATCTACTTGTTCCAATTTGAGGTACAACTATAAGGAATTGTCTTTTTAATTATACTTTCTAACATTTGGCTTGATACAAATTGTTACTTTAGAATTATCATATTGCTTTTCTTCTAATTTATTCAACCCTCATTTCAAGGAAGGGCTCTGAAGATGGTTCCTTCAGATGGAGACTATACTCTTTTGATATAGGATTCATATAGAAACACTAGAAGCTCAGGTACTATGATACTCAGAGCAAAAGTAGGAGTCATGTAATGACAAGATACTCATTTTTGGAGCTTAATGTCTAGCTTTGTGCATAGAGAATGTTCATGGAGTGTAAACTTCCTTACAAAGCAATTACCACAACAGAGTTGAGGTGAATTGTACCTACTATTTTCTGCTAATATGAGTATGTTCTAAACTATAGTTAATTGTTTTAGCACAACAAATAGGCTAAATAGTTGTTCATATACCATTTTTTCTAATTCAAAATTGCTATACCTTATTCTAGGAGAAAATCACAGGGGAAATCTATAAATAAGACAACATTGTTTCAAATTCAAAATTGATGGTTCTTTCACAATTGTTTGCTTCATTTATTTCATCTAAGACAACCTGCTATATAGAAGACGCTCTCAAAATCATAGTAAAATCCTTTATTCCAAGAAGATTGTTTAGAATATTCCCATCATAACAATGAATAAAAGCATCAATCATTAACCTGAACTTTGCAAGACTTTCATCAAATTCTACTTTTCCACTCTCTTTTCCATTATGAATTTTATTCTCAATTTCATCCATGTAAAACTTCTATAGCCCATAGATCCTACTGTTAGCCGTAACTTTACCAAGTGTCGATGATAGCTTCGAGTTTTTACCCAAGAAAAAATTGATGAAATTTGGCCTTACTAGATATAGTGTGTTGAAAAGTTCTTTGAAGTTATTTTGGAAAAGAGTTCCTGAGAGTATAATGCATAGTTTTGAATTAACTTTTTTGCATTAATTTCATATCTTTGATTGGTTATTTTGAGCTTGATGACCTTCATCAAGAACAAGCAGACCTGGGCTCTCTAAAAGTAGTTTTCCAATATTCTTAGCCTCTTCAAGAAGGCTCACATTTGTCTTACAAACGTCTTGTTGCACTTGTAGAGTTTTTTTATGCATAATATGTAGTCAAGATGCCTTCAAATGGAGCTCTTTTGTAGCTCAGTAGTAGGATAACGGTATCAATAAACTAATAGTGTTAGTCAGAGGTATGATAGTAGATACATTGAGAATGGAAGGTATAATGTTTTGACAATAAAATAATCATTTTTTTTGCTCAAATCTTAACACAAGTTTCCCTTGTACATAAGATAGCGTATAATGTACTCTATTCCACAATATCCACCTAATTCCATACCACCCAAAGAAGCAATGACTAAGAGTATATGTGCCCTATATTTTGTAGCCCAAATGTGTCTTTCTAATGAATTTCCACAATTAAGAAGGTATGCCATGAAATGTTTGTGCCCACCCAAAACTAATTCTTATAAAAAATGTTTGCACCTATGTAAAATACCATAAGCTGCTTCAAAATACACATTGGCATCTTTTTTGGAACAATTTCAAAATACACATTTATGATAATATTCACACAACAAGAACTTTGAAAGGCCAGAAACCTTGCTCTCATTCTTCCTAGGTCACTCCTCAAGAGCCCTTATTAGTATTTATGAGCTCTTTACAATAGCTTATCCACTGATGAGAAGGCTCCCCTCATTTGCTAATGGAATAAATTGTCATCTTGTTTGCTTGAATGTATAAGGTGATGTAGCACGTTCAATGTGACAAGGCACAACTTGAGAGAAAATTTTTGAGACTTGATATCCATATAATCCAGCTTCTTGCAACACAAAATGTAGAACCAACATTCAAGGAAGGTGCTTTCAATATTTTTATTTCTAACTGAGCAATCACTCTATCTCCACTTTTCTTCCAACTAACCAGTTATATGAGCACAATTATTTCTCATTAAAGAATAAGCATATTTGGAAGTGGTTTTTATAAGATATTGCAATTGCAAGTTGTACTTTGGATCAACAAAGCCTTCACAAAACGTTCTACACAACCACTGCAACACCGCACGACTATTGATGGACCTTCACAGTATGCTTTTGATGGATGTTCATATCCTCATCTAAAGATCCAATTCACACATAGGAAGGAAGGATGCTTTCAAAGGTTGAGGAGTTGGGATTTACACCCACTAGTTGCATTTCCTAAAATTTTCTAAGCACTTTTCAGAAAAAACCCATTTTGAACATATCCTTTAATCATGACATTCCATGATATCACATTTCTTTGAGGCATTTTTTGAAACAGTTTGCTTGCCTTTTATATGCTTCCACATTTTCATGTATGTCTAGCAAGGCACTTGTAACTACAATATATGACAAAAAAATCCTTGCTCTTATGATTTGATGGATGTCCCTTCATTATTACTGGATATTTGATGTAGTGCACATTATTATAGTGCAAGCCTATTTTTCAATTATTTCATTTAGCATCACCAATATTCTCCACAAGAACATTGTCCCTATTTAAAATGATGGAAATTATTCACATCTCTTAGAACAATTTCTCTTGCAAAAATCTTGGAGATGAATTTAGATGTAGTGTGAAAATCATAACATACTCGAAGGTTCCTAACAACTCTAATAGTTGTACCAGAGGCCATGTTTAACAAACCAAATGCAATTGCTAACTTTTCACTATGGTGGTAGATAGATGATTCTTTTCTCTTCTATTCTAAAGCATTAAGTAAAAGTCTTGAATTTGGAAATATTGTGTTGCCTTCATTTTCCAAGCCAATTTCTCCAATTTCACATAGCTCTCCCATGTTTGTGGATGTTATATGTCTCCTACAATTTTTTAATTGACTTATCTTTTTGTTGCATTTGGACTTTTGTAAACTTGCAATATACAATGCACTTTTATTCTTTCTGAATTGAGACTAATAGTAATTTTGTTGGTTGTATTGAGGCACAACTTCATTCATGGCAGAAAAGGCAAACCCTATTGCTCATATAAGATGGAATGTTGCATATAAATGAGGAAATATTATAGTTGGGTTATTGTTGACTACATTGAAGGAGAGAGCTTCATATATGGGACACTATCAACACTCTCCTTCTTAGATTCTACATGTTACAGGTTGCTCCAAGAAGATTTCCCACATTGTAGAAGTTTTAAGAGATGAAAGGGGAATGTGGTCACATTGAAGGGCTCCAAGCATGTGTTTCCATCATTGAAAAAGTTTTTTGGAGAAGTTTCTTTCTTCTAGTCATTTCTATGCAATATTGTAACTCATATTTTCAGTCTTGTGACTGAAAATAAAAATTATAATACTCAATTTCTAAGCTATAACTAGAAAACCTTTTTTTATTAATAAAATTCATCAATTTTTCCTTCTCAATGGCTATCTTATTGTGTGTAATTGATTATTGATGTGTATTTCTATGTTTTATGTTTAAATCCTCAAATATCAGTCAATTAAAATGATTAAATATACTACTAATTAACGTCAATTAATAATTAAATTAACTAAATATATTACCAATTGATAGAAATAAGTGAACAATGAATAAATATGACTAAGTATATGACCTATAAAATAAAAATGACTAAATATACTACCAAATTGATCAATCAAAAAAACCAATAAATGACTAAAATGGTTTAGTCATCAATCTGGCCGCGTTATAGATGATTGGCAATAAACTACTAATGGTCACATGACCATGTTCAGTCATTTATAAGCAGTTTTTAGTAGTTTTCTCAGTAGTTTATTGTTGTTTTGTACTAGTGGCCACACAAAGCATAAGAAAGGAGATGGACTCTATTGAGTCACAGATTAATGCTACCTCTAGTGCACATGACCTAGCAATTGACCTAACCTGTGCGACAATGAATTCTTAGAAGATCTTCACAAGAAGTTCTTCCAGCTACAAGCACAAAAGGAACATTTATTCTATAGTTTGGAGAGGTAAGGGATCTAGTCAATCCCAAACTAACAATTGTTTCTTGATCTCTTCTCAATTCTAATAGAGCCAAAAAGATGAATTTGGCACTTGCTACTCTGGAAGAGGGAGAAGAACTTCTAGTAGAACTTGAAATGTAGAATAGGCTACTTACAAAGGTCAAGTGTGAATGGGAAGATGGAAGGAAAGCCTGGAAAGACTAATTAAAGAAGTTATAGGCATCAACCACCTCCGGTTGACTCATTGTTTATGCTTTTATGCATTTTCAGTATCTATGTTTAGACTACTTGTACATATGCAGACCATATAAAATAGTTTTTCAATACAATTTTAAGTTTTTTCTCTGGTATATGACTCAAGGGGAGTCATTTTATTCCTTTTTTCAGTTTATACATATGCTTATATTTCTTAGGGGGAGTTATGATAAGAGTCATAACATTTGTGTATATGATCCCTTTTCCCTTGATGTCAAAGGGGGAGAGTATTCTTGGAGTTTCTGGCATGTTTCCATCAATGACAAAGGGGGAGATTGTTGGAAGTTTGAAGAGATTGTCAAAGTTTGTCATTCATGATGTTGTTTGGCAACATGAGCATGGATTGTATATAGCAGTGTATTGTAGTGTTTTCAATGATGTCAACATTGTTGTGGACTCTTTTGATTAGGCTTAACAAGTTTTGGAGTTGCTATGAAAGAAATTTTAGCATCTGAAAAGATCACTTGTATAGAAAATTGACTGTGTCAAATCTTCCAGTTATGTGTAATGGTGCATCAATTTTTGGGTTCGCACCACTCTGCAAATGAAGATAGCACTATGCTTCTAACCTAATTTTTTTAAATTTTTTTATTAGAGGTAAAATACAAGTTTTGATGGGGCCTAGAATCTAGTGCAAAGAAAGGAAGGCTATAATTAGGATACAACATGAACCATTAGTAGCCCCACAGTAGCCTCAAAAGATAAGCATGAATACACCCGCTACATTGTACAAAAAATCAAGGGCCAGAGGCCCTTAGCACCCTAGTTTTAACCAAGACCAAAAAACCTATAGATACACACAAAACCCTCCTACGTCCACTAGGAATCAGCAAACCAGCTGCTCATGGAAGACACCACTCAACCAAAAAAGATAATAGAAACCTCTTGCATCTGCTAGGCATTAGAAAACCAGTTGCTCATGTAAGACCCCCTGAGCCAAGAAAGATAATCTACATCACGGTGTAAGACACCCATAAAACCCTAATCGTAAACAACATTAACCACCTAAAACAGTCAGACACCCAAGCAACCAATCTGCAACAAACCATCTACTCATCAGCCAAAATTGAGTCCAAAAAAATAGAGCTTGGCCACCTCCATACAACACCATTCCACACGATCATCCATCCCAACATCCACAACATCCACCTCTAAAAGAGAAGGCTCCACTTTGGCAAAGAGATACATGAATCACCTTCCCACCAAAGCCACTACGCTCCTACCAACCAAAGCTCCACCTCAACATGATAGCTACCACCTTCACCTCAATAGAAGAGGCTTCCACCTCAAAAGGAACAGTCTCCCCCTCTATAGGAGATTTAAGCTGAAAAACCCAGCGACAACTGACTTCAATGGGAAGGGAAACCACATCCAAATCCAAGATTTCATCTTGATTGGACAAATAGCTTGAGAGATATGAGTAACAAAGTTCGACCTGGCATGTTACAATGGTTTTTTTGTACAGTGTGTCTGTGTGGGAGATTTTTCACTTCTTCACGAATGTGTTTTTGGCCTTGTGGTGTTGAAGATAAGTTTATTGATGTTAGTATAGCTTGAATTCTAGATGGTATCGAGTTTTGAGCTCCACATGTTGAGATGTGGATACATAGATGAAGGGTTTTACTTTTATGTCTTGTGTGAACACTAGTATAACAACAATAATATGTGAATGAAAAAACTACTAAAAACTACGTATAAATGACTGAACATGGTCGCATGAATACTAGTACTAGTAGTTTATTTCCAGTCATTAATAACGTGACCAAATTGATGACTAAACCATTTTTAGTCATTTGGTTGATTGATTTTGTCATTAATTTAGTTTCCCAATTGATCAATTTGGTTGTTGGTTTAGTCATCTGAGTGATCGACTTGCTCGTTAATTTAGTCATCTAATTGATCAATTTGGTAGTTGATGTAGTCGTTAATTTGATTGATTTGGCAATGCGTAATTTAGTTGTTAATTTAGTCATTGAATGTTTCAAATTGGTCACTTATTTAGTCACTTTTTTATTCACTAATATATTTTGTGGTTAATTTAGTCATTGATTGATGTTAAATAGTCACTTATTTACACATTTTTATTCACTAATTTCCATCCATTGGTAGTGTATTTAGCCATTAATTTTAATCATCATTTCGATAAATTTGGTAGTTTATTTAATTATTTTTGCTGACTGATTTTAAGTCAACTGATAGGTATATTGATACATTGTTTATTAATTGCATAATCATTATACTTATTCATATTTATTAACACTAATTTCTATCAGTTGGTAGTATATTTAGTCAATTGGTAGTTTACTTAATTGTTTTTGTTCACTGATTTCTACCTATAAGTGTTGGAAATGAGACAATGCTTTAATTGAGGTTTAAACATGTAAAAACATAGTCAATCATTCATTTGCACATAATTAAATGGCTATTAAGAAGGCAATATGCTGAAATTTTATTGAGAAAATGTGTTCTTATAGCAGATACAAGACAAAAATGTGTCTTTGATTTGAAAAATTTACTATTACAAAGTGTGTTTCTCACTGCTATAACTGAGAAAACTGAGTTATAATGCATTTTTTTTTGTTATGAAAGATATTAAAATTTTGATGACAATTCTATGTCACAACTTATTTGCAACTGCACATACATGTATGTTGCACTCTCTACAACTTTTCCTCTTCTCTACACCTCTTTATCTGCTTTGTATTTACTTCTTTTTCTGCACCCCTATTCTTTACGTCTACTTCTTACACAACAACATATCCCCTCTTCTATAATGCACCAATTTGAATGAGCAAAACCCAAACAAAAAGAGAAAAACATAATCAAGGGCTTTTACATTACAGGTGCAGTAAGAACATTCTCTATTCTACTCACAGAATGTACACCCAAATCAGATTTTTGCGTTTTTTTTTGGGTTCAACTTATTCAGGCTCAATACATTCTTTTTCTGCAACTTCACCCTCCACACTCTGCTACTACTAACCCTTTTTTTTCTCTTCTACACTTATAGCTAACTCTCTATGACTTTTCCAAATATTTTAGTGGCCACCATACGAAGGTCCCTAGTTTCTCTTTTATATGGACAACTCCATCTATTTTTTCTAGATGAGGAAGGAGTATCTTACTTGAGACTTGTAAAATACATACATTTTCATCTCCTATTCCTTTCAATTTGACTCCATGTACAATAGATAGTTAGTGAATCCACCCAATGCCCGCAACAACACCACCATGTGGATCAAACACCTCAATTATATCCCCTTCTTGGAGTTTATCAATAAATGTCTGCAAAACCCAAAAAAATACACATTATATTGAGATATAGAACGCACATTATAATAGTTGAATGTAATGTCTTATGTCTTGGAAAAAAACATTTTTTGTATGTGCTTTTATAAAACAATCTATTACAACTAAGCTCTAAGCTTCCATATGTAAGTTATATGTTCTCTCTTAATTCCATAATCTATGTATACTAGCTAATTACACTACACTACTATTCTAATGTCCAGCTTCTATCAAATAGGTAATGATTACCCTTATTTACATAATAAAACAACCATTACTTACTTATACAGTACTTACTTGCATGTGGTTTCATTGCACTTACCTTGAGTTTAGCATGACTACCACTATGAATATCATGTGCATGCTCGTCGAGTTCATTATCATAACCACTATCAACATCATTGTAGATATTAAGTTGTACAACTTTGCAGAGAAATCTATTGACAAGGAATTTTTTCTTTTTGTCCTTTCATATAATTTCTCTACATCATGTGGTTTAATCATCATGCAAAAATTAATATAATTCAAGTAAAGAATGCAAAAGCTATAAATTTTTGTCCAAAAGAACATTTCAAGCATGAAGAATGACAAAACATTGGGACAGAGAACAGATAACTATTTATTAATTGCCTCAACTTCAGAACAACTATGACAACTGTGTTGCACATTCTTGTCCACTTCATCACTATCAATATTGGTAGCTTTGTTGACACCCTAAAGGAATTTTTGTTTTCCTATTGCTTTGAAAAAATTGATCTACATGTGGTTTAACCATCATACAAAAAATAATACAAAGCATTCAATAATCAAGTAAAGAATGCAAGCTATAAATTTGTCCAAAAGAACATTTTTTGGATCACTCCAACAATAAAGAAACTGGGTTGGATTCTCTTATGCTCAAATTTCAATAATCTACATATTTAGAGGAATTTGTATATAGAACTTCCACAAGAAGAAATGAGATCAATAGAGCCTCTTACCTCATCTGAATCCATGGATTTATGCTCATTCCATGTAGAAACCATAGGTTTTAATAGTTTCAACCAACTGTGTAACTTGTTGACTGAGACCTAATTTGCAACTCATTACCTTTTGGTACCCTATTTCATATGAGTTGACATGATCTACACAGGCTCCTACTATGCATTGAATAGATGGTTGTGAAATCTCTATTGATGAACTAGATTTCAACTTCATCCTACTCTTAGATTTACTAACATCTAGTGTTGCTATATAATTGACAATATCTTATGCACCTGCTTCTCTATTACTATTTTCCACCTAAAATACAATGCCAATTTCAACTTATAGTTAGTTCAATAAAAAATTGAAATAAATAACACAATGTAAATTGAACCAAAAATCCATTCACTTACTACAAATTTGTCCATTTTGGCGTGCAAACCAACTAGGCCAAATTTATATCCAACCCTCACATTATCTCTTGCTCTCTTGCCTCTGTTACTCTTTACCAAATATTCTTTAGAATGCATAATTTCTCTCAATGCCTCCCACTCTTTGGGAGATAGACTGGAGTCAAACCTCTCTTTTTCCAACATGATTATTTTTCTGCAACTATATCTATAATTGTTAATCAAAACTTTCATCCTTTGCTTGTAATATTTTCTAGAGATTTGTCCACCAATAGTCTGAAAAGAATTTTCCATTTTTTGTATAAAATTTTCCACAACTCATGGATCTTTCTTTGCAAATTTTTATTTTCAAATATCCAAATGGGCCCTACATCTTACACCCAACTCGGTGGCCCAGTTTGTAGCATTTGGCCCAATGGGCTCACCATCTCTCAATACCTCAAGCAATAATGGCTTCTTTCCTTCTAATTTTCTTTCTTTTGCATTCCTCTCAGTAGATATGTACAAATCAAGACTCAATCTTTGTCTTTTGAAAAAAGAATCCACATCTATTAAATTACCACTACCAGTATTTCTGGCTGATCCACTAGTTCCATCAAAATTTCTAGATGCAACAGGTGAACTCTGAGACACAACAGATGCAAGCAGTATCTCTTTGTGACTTTCATTAACTTGAACTTCATGCTCCTTGGCCACATCAGGTGTGGCATGAGTAGGTAGATCAATATCGGTCTTTGTGGATTCCACATTATTAAATACATCCTTTAATGTTGAAAAAATCATTTGCGGACTTGTTCCTTTTCCCTGATCAATTTTTTTTCAATAATCTCTCTTAGACTTAGTCCTAAGAGATCATCACAACATTACACATCACCATGTGCTATATCAGGCTACATATCAACATGTGCTATATCAGGTTGCACATCACCATATTCTATATTAGGCTACACATCACCATGTGCTATACTAGGCTGCACATCATCACAACTATCATTTTCACCAATTACATTTGTTGAATCACAAAAGTGTTGGCTTCTATGAGATGGCGAAACTGTATCTTTTTTTCCTTCTTTTTTTTTCTCCACTTTTTCTTTTCACTCTTTTTTTTCCTATAAAACAAAAAAATATCATATTATGTCTTATATAAATATATTTATTGCCTATAAAATTTGATTAAACACTACTAAACAAATAATATACTATTTAGTGGATTTACAGCTTCCCTTTTCAAACCAAGACTCAAAAATACTTATTATTCTTGGCCATAATTTTAGTATGTGCACGTTAATATTCTATCTTTGGAATTTGAACATTATGATCACTATCATCTAATTTGTGCCTTATAGTCCTTGTCTTCATTTCTTGAAGTCCAAATAAACAATAATGTATAAATCAGTAACTTGAATCAGTAAAACTTTATTGAGTTCATAAGTTGATAACTGTTGACTTTCCAATCCGCTGATAACTACAAATGGAAATTTAAAATAGAATCAAATTAAAAAGAATTTGCAGTCAAAAACCAAGAAGATCAAATTTTTCTCAGGGATAATTCACAAGAGAAAAACTCATAAAAACATAACATGAGTAGGATGAAGGAAAAATATAGTCTAGTTCATCATGAGGTGTGTTAGAACCTTAAAATTTTGCCTAGTTTTATCATCACAATTAACCTTGAGCTCCATAACCCAAGCCTTGACCCTTATATTCCTTTTTATTTTTTACTAAACATATAAATTTTTTAGGTCTAACTAACACTAAAATACCTTTACAAAGCCAAAAATTCATCTCATATATACTTAAGAAAAAACATGTCCAGCTAAAAAGATTCCAAATCCCTTAATAGTCTCTTACCATGATCCTGCAATAACAATTTTATCCCTTGGTGGGCTAGTGGTGTGTAACAGAAAACATGAAGATGTTTACCACCATTACTGTAGAAGTGTTATGATGAGGACACGATTGGGAGGTATGAGATAATTTAAATACATCATAAATTTTGATACTGCAGAAGGAAAAATGAAGGGTGTGGTATAGCAAGGAATAACCTGCCATCCCGCAAGGAAGATCATAAAGGCATGCAACAGGGTGGTATGAACCGCTATACTATGGAAGAATGTGACGAAGCATGCAGTATGGCGGTAATTGCTAAGGTAAACTACAGTACCATGGGTTAAACAATTCAAGCTTGTGGTATAGAGGTAAGGATCCCACTACCCTGTAGTGAAATGCAAAGAAGCATGTGGTATAGTGGTTTATACCCCTCTATCCTGTGGTAGTTATAGAAAGTGGTGGTGATAAAGTGGTATCAAATGCACAACTCACATCAACCGTTTGATCTTGTAAAATCAATGGTGCATGTTCAAACTTGAATTATGAGAACAATATTTGGCATAAGGTTGATATTAATGTTGACATGACTGAGCTCAAAAGCCAATAAACCAAGAATTTGACATTCTCTTTGCACTCATTTGAAAAAATTATTGTGCTAGGAGTTGGGAGTTCGAGGAGGTTAAGCTCTGCAACCATCATAACCTAGGTAAGTGTACATAGCTCTCGTGAATTGAGTTTTACAAGTACAAGATTGTTTAGAATTTTTCATTTCAAATACACTAGGAGAAGTAAGATAGTTGAACATCATGTCACCCAAGAAGAAAGAACCTGAAACTAAAAAGGACATCATGTCGCCCAAGAAGAAAGAACCTCAAACTAAAAATGAAGAATCTAAGGTTAAAAAGAGGTCCTTACACCAGTCTATCATGGATATACTCCTTGAATCAATTGAGAGAGGATTTAAGAAAGTTTTTAATGATGTGGCTCATGGTTGTAGAGATTCCCTTATCCCTATCTTTGAGTGGGAACTATTCTTGTACTTTTATGAAAAAAGGAAGGGCAAGATTCTAGTGTCAAATCCATGGGCATTAGATTTGGCCAAGTTAATTGTCCCAAATGTTTTTATAGATGTAGATTTGATCAAAGTATTGGATCAAAGTTATCATCTACTACTAGGTATGTGATATTTCCAAATGGTTCACCATTAATTGTGTTAACTAAAGTAGCCATCATTGAATGTTTTGACCTAAACAAGCAAGCCCTAACTAAAATTGATTTGCAAAGTAAAGAAGAATATACTAGATTGAGGAAAACTCATAGAAGTGATGAAGTCCCCATTTACATGAAAAGGGGTGTGAACAATAGGGTGATTCCTATATCCCCTTCTACTACTGAACCATTTGAAGTCTCATATTTTCAATTCTATTTCAAGAAAACCTACTTTGCTCTCTATCAAGTACTTGGGATAGATGCAAAAGAGAAAATTCTAGTTAGTTTAATGATGATGGGTATGAGGATCCAAAACCTTGAGATGAACATTGAATATGATTTTTCCTCATATCTTGAGAAAGAATTGTATGAAGCATTTTTGTAAGTCAGGGAAAATAGAGCCCTCATAACATTCAGGCAATATTTTTTTTGTTCCACCTGATATTATACCAGAATAAAGATAGATGGAGCAAAAGGATGTGTTTGGGTCAGATTGACAAGCAGAGGGATTTGCTGCAGTGCAACTATGGTGTTATGTATGGTACAATAGATGAAAGAATTCAAATTATGTGGCATTCTATGATGAGTTTGTGTACAAAATTATGAGTTATTGGCCACCAACCACCAAGACTACACACAATTGTGCTACAATTGTTAAGACCTTTGGATTTGAAACCTGAGCAAGGCCATACTCATAACTTTGGTGATTGGTTTTTTCTGCTAGATACCACAATAATCAAGATTTATGGATGCTCATAGGCCCCACATATACTACCAAAGTTTTTCCCCTTTCGATTAGCCTTTTTAGAGTTCATGTGGTAGATTCTATGGATGGAAAAGGATGCCATGAGTAAACAAAGGAAGGGTACATTTCTACCCAATTTGACAACATGTTGGGAACTATTAGTTGGATCCGATACAGTTGAAGAGTTGAAAAATTATCTAAAATCAAGGTACTCTTTATATTTTGGAAAGGAAAGAGCTTTCAACCTTGAGGATCACATGAATTTTGTAAGATGCCCCATCCTTACCAAGGCTATGGTTACTCACTAGATTGACTATGAATAAGATGTAATTAGAAATTGTTTCACTCCTCAATAGGTATGTGATAGGAGGAGAAAATGGGACATTATGAAAAGGCTTGAGGAAGAAAGAAAGATGAAGCAACATTATTTATTGGGTTATTTCATAGAGGAAGCAAATCCTATCAAGAGGAATGATATGATAATTGATAAGTTTCATGAATTATATAAGAATGCAAAAAATACGAGGAGACATGCCAAATTGTGTACCAAAAGGTTGAGTGGTATTGTAATTACATACCAACACTGGATACTATTTCAATATATCATGCTTCTCCAGGATCACCTCCTAAAAAACCACCTTCTAAAAAAACTAAAGACAAAAGAGATAGAGCCACTTGTTTCCTATGAAATGAGGAGGTTGGAGATACAAAAGAAAAAGTTAATGTGTTAAGACATTTCAAGGATGATATTGAAGTAGACCAACCTATGCTTGAAATAGAAGCTCATTGGCCTTAAGCTCGAGTCAGTATTGAGGTATAAGGAGAAAGAGAAATGCATGAGGATGATAGGGTACTTGATGTATACACCTAAAAACGGTCATCATATTCAATTAATTAAATACGAGTTATTTAATTAATATTTCTACTACGCATAAATAAAGTCTCACTTTATTTATATTGTTCACCCTTCTCTAATTCTCCAAAATATAAAAACATATTCTTCTAAATTAATTAAATAAACAAAGTTCCTTAAACGTGTTTTATTTAATTAATCTTCATTAATCCATATTAGGAGCTAAAGTACATGTCTACTAATTTTTGTAACACCTCACAAAGGGCACATGAAAATAAATAATCCTAATTTTTAATTAGAATTAGCCTCACACACTTCCACCAATTTGAAAACGCACATGGCTTTTTCCTCACACTTCCACCAATTTTGGAGCACATGGTCTTTGCCTCACACTCTTGGGTCTCCCATCCATTTGGCATGTTGCCCATTGGTCAAGAGATTCTTCCATCCAAATTACATGTTGTCTTTGGTCAAGGGGACAACATCTTTATTCTCTCCATCTCCACTGTCCATTCTTTCTCATTTGAATCTAGACTGTTGATCTGTGCCAACTCACAAGATGCTTGAGAAATCCTATAAATACACCCCTTTTCCTTTGCATTTATCATCCACATTTTGAATAGTTTTATTATGTAGGTTTTTCATTGCAACTTTGGAGCATTTTGGAGTCTTATAGCTAGATTTAACATCATGTTTTTCTTTGCTTTCTCATCTTAGATTGTTAGATTGCATCATAGTTGCATTTTATACATCATCTTGCATCATAGTTGCATTTTATATTAGTTCATTTTAAGTTTTCATTTGAGCATAAGCAGAATCATGTGTAGATCATTCAAGCTCAATATCACATCATCCACTTCCACTTGTTCATTTATCTGTCATGACCCCTATTTTTATACTTTGAGTATTCTACAATGTTTGATTAAATTATTTGGGGTTGAAATAAAAGTACAATAAAATAAAGAGGGATTTAACTAAAATTTAATTTAGACTTTATTTGATAATACTTTGTTATTTGGAATAATTGTTGTATTGGGAAATAAAACAATAATTCTTTATTATGGATTGTGGAAAATCGTCTTGTGCACAGTTAAGGTGATTTTCTTTGTTATTTATTAAAACAAATAATTAATTTGCAATTAAAAAAAAAGTTACTTCCTTAATATTTACGGTAAATAAATATTGTGCATGAAAACAAATTCTTCTTGGGAGAATTTCAAGATTAGGTATTGGGGAAAACTAAAAGAAATCTATAAAGGAGGAAACAATAATGAAAAAAAAATAACTTTCTTGAATTTAATCTTTCTTTGCAAGAAACTATAAGGAAAAAATGGTGTGTCGTAGAAATTATTTTGGGGTATAGTAAAATAAAATTGGTAGAAAGAAGGAGAGAAATACAGGAGGAGAGATATGAAGAAAAAAATTCTATAGCGAGTGATGTTTTATGGAAAGCAAGAATGGGGGAAGAAGAAGGAGGAAATTTCAATTGGAGGCAATTTTTCAGGTTTTTAAATCTTTTCCATTGTCGTTAAATTTCAAAGCGTGTGAAATATTGTTCGTATTATTAAAAGATTGAATTTGTTTTAAAAACCATTGTGCATATTCATTGTATTAAGTGCTTGCTGTGAAATTTGTACAATCTTTCATTTTTATTTATATATATTTACATATGTATATATATAATTGATATTAAATATTTATAAAAATATATACATATATATATAAGATATATAGAAGTGATTCCAGAACACCATGTATTGAACATTTTCATGCCCAAAATGGGGCTTTTCCGTTTGGTTCTAACTAGATTGTGATAATATATATCTAATACGCATATGATATATATATTAATTGAAAAAAATTGTCATTTACTGGAAATGTTTGTAACTGTTTGATTTTCAAGGATTGGAAAACTTTATCTAAGTGGAGGGGCTCTTTTACCCCCCCAGCCATGTCCTCCCCCATTGGGAGAGGGTTGCGCTATGGAGGACAACACCCTCCATAGGTTGTGGCCTATGGAGAGGGTGTTGCCCCCCACATGTAGCACCTCCCCATTGGGGAAGGAGTTGGCCTCCTTTTAAAACAAAGACTCCATAAAATTTCAATATATACTTTTCCTACATGCGCAAAAACAAAACTTACATTGTGGGTAATTTGACAGAGTATATACACATTTATGTGAGTATTTGAAATGAATTTTAGCACTGCAAATTATAATAGCTTGTATATCCTACTGTAGCTTTGTTTATTATTTTTGTTGCAATGAAATATGTCTGAAAATTGAATTACTTTAGTTTTTAAGGGTGAGTTATTTATTTGTTTATATATATAACAGATAGAAGCCTATAGTTGAATATGAAATGTAATTATTCAGCTTGAAATGTGCTTGTGGTTGCATATCTATCTAAATATATATATAGATTTATATACAAATATATATATATATATATATATACACTTAGGTAGACACATATATACATATTAATATAAGTATGAATACAAATGCAATAGGTATGTGAACCAGTAATTAATTTTGAAAAGAATAGATATTAAAATCTGTTTTGGATTGACAAATATTCCAATTTAAGTGGGTATATTTCTGTGTTAGAGCAATTTACTTCTATATATATATATGCTTGTATGTGATTGAGCAAGTTTATTTGGTAGAATGTGTACATTTCAAATTGGAAGTATTTCTTTTAAATTTTACACAAATCTGTGGTTGTTAAATTGAATCCTTAAAAATGGGGTACTTTGTATGCAAGTGAAAATAAGCACATATGCATATACTTGTTTTATTCTTTGGAAGTGTAGTAGATTGGTTAAAATGAATTCACAGATGTTATGCAAATTTGTTATTAAACCATTTAATTTGGAAATGACTTATTGGATAAAAACAAATATGAAGATACACTTTTGGATTAATTTTCCTTTATCCATTGAAATGTTAGAGGAATGATTAAGCCAAGTTAAATGTGGGATATAGAGACTAGAGGTAGAATTTGTTTCTTGTAAGCATTTCTTTTATGAATATGGAATTTAAGACCTTTTTATAACATTGGATATATATTTATAGACTTAAATTGCAATTCACCTATGTATATTTGGTTTTGTGAATCAATTGGGAATTTTGTAAAAAGATAGATAAACATTGACTCATACCTTACAATATTAGAGTTCTGGATCAATGATGGCACTCCTCTCCTGTATCATAAGTTAACATAGAATACCTCACTTAGCTAATTTTGAGTTTGAATTGCATAAGGATGCATACTTATTCACTAGTTTATATATGTACTCTCCATACCTTCATAACTCTTTTATAGTTTTCGTTTCTTATTGTTAAACTTTTTATGCATCAAGGAGTTTGGAGGTAAAATATTACTTGTAAATATTAGAGAATTCATGAGTGGTTATTTTTTTCAGTGTACTTATGTAATATTGGAGAGGTCAATGGAGGTAAAATCTTACTTGTAAATATTAGAGAAATTCATGATAGCATAGGCATTACCTTAATATCCCATGCAAGGATGATGACTTGAAAATGTTGCTTGTCGAATTATGAGACTTGTAAAAGAACTCCAATATGTACCTGGTTAAGTGCAATATGCATGAAATCCAGAATGGTGAAATGAATGGTCATGTTAGTAAGACAGTATGACCAATTCCTATGAGGCTCCTTGTAACCATTGAGATTTTGTAGCCAATAAGACTTTGCCAGAGAGGCATTTCATTAAGCCAGTGAGGCACTTTGATGAGTGGTTTTTCATCCCTACGAGGGTTTTCCACTCATGAAATCTATGTGTTGTGGTTTCCTTGTAGATGCATTTACGATCTTTCTATCTCCTTATTTTGCATTACATTATTCGAATTTACATGTATTGATGTGATGATAATTCATGTGTAAGCCTGAATGGCTAAATCTTATGAGAGCACCATTTTGTTTCAATATGCTTTGATTCATTGATGTATGTTATATCATCTAATTCTACTGATGAAAGTAATTTTGAGAACTTAAGAATATGATTAGAATATGTGTATTTTCTAGTCATTAGATTTTGGTATCAAAGCACTCAGGTTCAACACCCGGGCCTCGAGTCTTCTATGATTAGGTTTCCTTGAAGTATATGAAGTTGTTGTATTGTATAGTTAACCCTAGTATGGGTGATTCTTTGATGGTTAGTTAGAACCAATTAGAAGTTTTGATTTAATTCGATCATTCTGAAATATAGAGGTGTGAGACCTCCTCGCCTTCATCATGATTTCATAAGAATTGCTAGTAAGAGAGATGGTACCCAATTGAAATAAGCCAAAATGGATAACCTATGGTGACAAGCTTTGAATGATGATGTGGAAATAAAATTAAAATAATAAGAGAAGTATATTATGAAGAGAAATCTCTCTAATGATGTAAAGAATGAATGAGTTGATAAGATACAAGGGAAGAAGAAAATAAGAAAAATTTTATGAGAGGAAGAAGGAAAAATCACTTGTGAAGTAAATAAAGTGGATAATAATAGATAAATATTGATTGAACCTTCTTAAAGGTAAGAAACCTAAGAGGGATGCTTAAGGAAAGAACGTTTGTGACAGTACTAAGCATTGGGAAAGTAGATTGTTGAGCAATGTCTTATTCCTACAGGATTTGGATCTAATAGAATCCACAAGATCATTAAAAAATGCAAGGCTCTAATGTCTTGAGAATATCCATTAGTAATTCATAGAAGTTGATCTGCTAAGTATCTTGATCTGTCTAATAGGCAAAGGAAATTTAAGTGAATGAGATGAATCTTTTATGCTTTATTGTTTTTATTAAAAGTATTTGTACATATTATATGTGAATGATACCAATGCAATAATGCACTTCTCATGCTCCATGTGATGACACATCTGTATGAATGATTGTATGTGTATCATAGAAAATTGTTGCCTTAACTGTATTTATATCTATACTTGAACGAGAAATGTTCACTATACCAATGTGAGTGAAGCATCTTTCATATTATTGTTGTTCTTGTGCGAGTGATGCACTAGAATAAGATCTTGATTCCTTTGCATGGATAAAGCACTTCAGTAATTATTACCTTTCTTATTTGTGTGTGGGATATCCTTTTGCTACTCATTGTGTATATTGGGTCAAGTAATGATCACTATAAATGCACTACTATAATTTATGCATATTTCACCTTGAGTGTGAGCAATGCACTTGTGAGAGAGATGCACTTATCATATTCATTTTATGAACACTTGAATGAGTAATGCGCACTGTGTACAAGACATGTTCCATATTTTTGTGAGTGAGGCACTATAGGTAAATTATGTATTCATACCCTATGTGAGTTAGGCACCAGAGGTTATGTGTTCTTGTTTATTGTATCTTTGAAATAGATGATTTGTAACACCCTTATTGGTGTAAGTACATTGACAATGTTATATGAAATCTCTTGAGCATTTATGGATAATTCATGGAATACATGTTATGGATATATATATTTCATGTTATGGATGTACCTCTATCTCCTATCTTGAAAGTGTGGTGTGTGATAAATTTTAAGCTTACCTTCTAGGACAGGATGCTGAATGTGGATTAATAAAGAAGGTGATCTTCTTTTCCAAGATCAACCAAATTTTCTTCTATATATGCTTTGGCCAAAGCTAGTTGTACCATTGAAATAAATGGATAATGAATGCCTAGAATCTATATATATATATGTGTGTGTGTGTGTGTGTTTCTCTACCACATCCTGTATGCAAGAAATATGTTCATTCTAGTATAAGAGTGCATATAAGGCATCAGGCATGCATCGAGAGTTTCCCCCTGGCCTATTATTATTGGTTTCTAGGCACCTCATGTAGGGTCGAGTGTTCTTCGAGTTAGGAAGAACCCTGAGGAAGTGTTATGCTTCATGGTTGGGTGGGAAAATCACCTTAACAATGCTTTGACCTTCAGCTTGCAGAAGACCATTCGGTTATGGCAACTGAAGTTTGATTAAATGTTATTTTTTTTTATGAAATTTTGAAACTAGATATGTATCATTGCATGGATCAATGTATGACTTGATATAATACACTTCTCTTGAGTGCACTCTTGTTGCATTTGTAAAAGTAACTATTTGAATCAGTATTGAGCTCTTGTTGATCTTCTTATCTTTCATGTTATTAATCAAAAGGAAGACCTGAATGTAATCGGTTTGCATTTTCTAATTACTAAGACTTTTCTTTTTCTATTAGTGTTTGCATTTACTAATGAGGATAACAGGTAGTATGGGATGCTTGTTATTCATCATAAAGGTGAATATTCTGATGTCTCATGTGAGTAGGCATATTAACAAAATGATCACAATTGTTTTCCTTTTATCAGTAAATATCTTTGAATATGAAAAATATTTGCATAAGATAGAAGATTGTACATAAGAAGTAAATGAGTTAGATGCATGATTTTACTAGATAAGGTGAATAGAGTGAATTGATGAAGTCATAAGGTACTAACGAGGTGAGCAAGTTTATGAATGCTATCCACAAGTATTTTTGTTATGAACAACTGGGTGTTGAAGTAAACGATATTCTTGGCAAGAGGGTTGTTTTTGACATTAAGGTAAAACAAAGTAAAGAGGTATGAAAATTTTTATGTTTTTGACTTTGACTAACCATGAGTGGAGTGATAGTTAGAGACTTCAAAGTTTATGTATGACATATCATTACTTGATTGTTGCTTGTATGATGCACTAGCATTGGTAGGAATGGTGTGATTCGTAAACATACTAACATATGAATGATGCACTTGCGCATGTGGAGATATAACATGTATGTAGATTATATGTATTGGTTCAATTATTGTTGTTTTTGATTCATGTATATTGATGATATTGGATCATAAATGAGTCTCTATATGAGAATTGTTTTGTAAGGACAATATACCTTGGTGAATTGAGAGCGTGCATTGATAGTATATAGACACACAAGACTATCATTCATAAAAGAAGGTATGCAAACAAATTTTATATGCAATCCTACATACTTATGATCAAGTTGTGACCTATTTTAAAACTATTCATATATCCAAGTAGTAATCTTATTCTTTGTAATATTTGATCCTTCCATGAGACATTGACATTTGAATGAGATAGAAATAGCACAACTATGTATAAGAAAAGATAAGAATATCAAAGAGGAATCATGAGCAACTGGACCAGGCTATCAAACCACAAGGGTATGGTAAGAACAGTTATATAGGTGTAGGAATATGATTTTGAAGTTAAGAAAATATTCAAAATTGATTCTTTTACTTAAGTATTGAGATGATTAAATCTTATGAGAATGAGAAGAAATTTTCTAAATAATTTTTGAATTTGAATGGGCACTAACATGGACTAAAGTGCAATGTTGTTTTCATGAGTGTCATAGAAATACCATTACCATCACAATGATGACAACGATGCTCAGTACAGGTAACCTATCTTTGTGAAATTGAACGGTAGCAATGGAGTACACTCACTCACATAAAACTAGGTTTCATTTATTTTGTCAAATGTGTATTTAGCCTAGTGAAATGTTGTGAAAAACTACTTTGTGTATGTTTAAATTTTATGAATGACTAATGATTATGCTCAAAGATTAATACACCTTGGAAAGATAGACAAATTTTGAAGCAATCAATATAGTTAAGTTGATCATCGAGACGATGATTCTTAAGGGGGGAGGATGTCACAACCCCTATTTTTATACTTTAAGTATTCTACAATGTTTGATTAAATTAATTGGGGTTAAAATAAAAGTACAATAAAATAAAGAGGAATTTAATTAAAATTTAATTTAGACTTTATTTGATAATACTTTTTTATTTGGAATAATTGTTGTATTGGGAAATAAAACAATAATTATTTATTATAGCTTGTGGAAAATCGTCTTGTGCATAATTAAGGTGATTTTCTTTATTATTTATTTAAACAAATAATTAATTTTCAATTAAAAAAAAAAGTTACTTCCTTAATATTTACAGTAAATAAATATTGTGCATGAAAACAAATTCTTCTTGGGAGAATTTCAAAATTAGGTATTGGGGAAAACTAAAAGAAATCTATAAAGGAGGAAACAATAACAAAAACAAAACAACTTTCTTGAATTTAATCTTTCTTTGCAAGCAACTATAAGGAAAAAAATGGTGTGTCGTAGAAATTATTTTGGGGTATAGTAAAATAAAATTGGCAGAAAGGAGAGAAATACAGGAGAAGGAGAGATATGAAGAAGAAAATTCTACAAGGAGTGTTGTTTTATGGAAAGCAAGAATGGGGGAAGAAGAAGAAGGAGGAAATTTCAATTAGAGGCAATATTTCAGGCTTTTAAATCTTTTCCATTGCCATTAAATTTCAAAGTGTGAAAGATTGTCTGTATTATTAAAAGATTGAATTTGTTTTAAAAACCATTGTGCATATTCATTGTATTAAGTGCTTCCTATGAAATATGTACAATCTTTCATTTTTACTTATATATATTTACATATGTATATATATAATTGATATTGAATATTTATAAATATATATATATATATATATTAGATATATACAAGTGATTCCAGAACTCCCTATATTGAATATTTTCATGCCCAAAATGGGGCTTTTTTGTTTGGTTCTAACTAGATTGTGATAATATATATATATAATATGCATATGATATATATATTAATTGAAAAAAAATTGTCATTTATTGGAAATGTTTGTAAATGTTTGATTTTCAAGGATTGGAAAACTTTATCTGAGTGGAGGGGCTCTTTTACCCCCATAGCCATGTCCTCCCCCATTGGGAGAGGGCCGCACTATGGAGGACAGCGCCCTCCACAAGCTGCAGCCTGTGGAGAGGGCGTTGCCCCCCATAGGCAATGCCTCCCCATTGGGGAAGGAGTTGGCCTCCTTTTAAAACAAAGACTCTATAAAATTTCAATATATATTTTTCCTACATCTACAAAAATAGAACTTCGGTTGTGGGTAATTTGACAGAGTATATACACATTTATGTGAGTATTTGAAATGAATTTTAGCACTGTAAATTATAATAGCTCGTATATCCTGTTGTAGCTTCGTTTATTATTTTTGTTGCAATGAAATATGTCTGAAAATGGAATTACTTCAGTTTGTAAGGGTGAGTTATATATATATATATATATATATATATATGCATATAAATATCTACACATTATGTAACAGATAGCTGCCTGTAGTTGAATCTGAAATGTAATTATTCAGCTTGAAATGTGCTTGTGGTTGTATATCTATCTAAATATATATATATAGATTTATATACAAATATATATTTATAGAGAGAGAGAGATTTAGGTAGACACATATATGCATATTAATATAAGTATGAATTCAAATGCAATATGTATGTGAACCAGTAATTAATTTTGAAAAGAATAGATATTAAAATTTGTTTTGGATTGACAAATATTCCAATTTAAGTGGGTATATTTCTGTGTTAGAGCAATTTACTTCTGTATATATATATATATATATATATATATATATATATATATATATATATATATGATTGTATGTGATTGAGCAAGTTTATTTGGTAGAATGTGTACATTTCAAATTGGAAGTATTTCTTTTAAATTTTACACAAATTTGTGGTTGTTAAATTGAATCCTTAAAAATGGGGTACTTTGCATGCAAGTGAAAATAAGCACATATGCATATACTTGTTTTATTCTTTGGAAGTGTAGTAGATTGGTTAGAGTGAATTCACAAATGTTATGCAAATTTGTTATTAAACCATTTAATTTGGAAATGACTTATTGGATAAAAACAAATATGAAGATACACTTTTGGATTAATTTTCCTTTATCCATTGAAATGTTAGAGGAATGATTAAACCAAGTCAAACATGGGATATAGAGACTAGAGGTAGAATTTGTTTCTTGAAAGCATTTCGTTTATGAATATGGAATTTAAGATCTTTTTATAACATTGGATATATATTTATAGACTTAAATTGCAATTCACCTATGTATATTTGGTTTTGTGAATCAATTGGGAATTTTGTAAAAAGATAGATAAACATTGACTCATACCTTACAATATTAGAGTTTTGAATCAATGATGGCACTCCTCTCCTGCATCATGAGTTAACATAGAATAGCTCACTTAGCTGATTTTGAGTTTGAATTGCATAAGGATGCATACTTATTCACTAGCTTATATATGTACTCTCCATACCTTCATAACTCTTTTATAGTTTTCGTTTCTTATTGTTAAACTTTTTATGCATCAAGGAGTTTGGAGGTAAAATATTACTTGTAAATATTAGAGAAATTCATGAGTGGTTATTTTTTTAAGTGTACTTATGTAATATTGGAGAGGTCAATGGAGGTATAATCTTACTTGTAAATATTAGAGAAATTCATGATAGCACAGGCATTACCTTAATATCCCGTGCAAGGATGATGACTTGAAAATGTTGCTTGTAGAATTATGAGACTTGCAAAAGAACTCCAATATGTACCTAGTTAAGTGCAATATGCATGAAATCCAGAATGGTGAAATGAATGGTCATGTTAGTAAGACAGTATGACCAATGCCTATGAGGCTCCTTGTAAACATTGATATTTTGTAGCCAGTAAGGCTTTGCCAAAGAGGCATTTCATTAAGCCAGTGAGACACTTTTACGAGTGGTTTTTCATCCCTACGAGGGTTTTCCACTCATGAAATCTTTGTGTTATGGTTTCCTTGTGGATGCATTTATGATCTTTCTATCTCCTTATTTTGCATTACATTATTTGAATTTACATGTATTGATGTGATGATAATTCATGTGTAAACCTGAATGGCTAAATCTTATGAGAGCACCATTTTGTTTCAATATACTTTGATTCATTGATGTATGTTATTTCATCTAATTCTAATGATGAAAGTAATTACAAGAACTTAAGAATATGATTAGAATATGTGTATTTTCTGGTCGTTACATTATCACACTCTCCTTTATCCCTTCTAGTACACATTTTCACATAGAAATAATCTTAGCTTGCATATTAAGCATTAAATATCATTTTCTAAGTTGTCATTTTAACAACCATTGTGCACATAGAAATCTAAGGGCCAAATGGTTTAATAAATCCTTAAAAATAGAGGACAATGAGACGTTCTTGAAAGGTTTCTTTGGATTATGAAATAGGGTAGTTTACTTGATTCAAATCTCCAATATAAATCATTTCATTAAGGTTTGTGTTGATACTAACTCTCCACATTTGACACACACACAAAATGGCACCCACTATTGGAACTATTAAAATTTGATGATTTTGCATATTTTTCATATAAGTCCTTTCTTATTACATTTTTCCCTATTGTGTGATTTGTTCACTCACATTTTGGCTCAATTTTGTCCCTGAGATCATCTATGTGTGCGTTTTCCACATTCTTGTCTGGTTGGCATAGGTTTCCCACTGTCTCCCCAACCCATGTTGCTTCTATGTTGACATTTGTTCGATGTAGGTCTATCGGTGTAACACCCATCTTGTTTCGGTGACAGTGATGACCCCTATTGGCATATGTCATGGTGTTCGAGGTAGGGTCTTATCGAATATCTTTTGTCTTGCCGACTTGGGCACAGTGTTTTCTTATCGGCTAGACATTTTGTTTTGGTATAATGTCATGGTGATACTGTTTTGTTACGTCGACCGGCAAGTATGGATTGCATATCAGATGGAGTCACAACTTTCATTGTAAGGTCTTGGTGAGTGATCTTCAGTCTCGCCAACCTTACATGTGGATTTCTGTATCGCTTTCGGCGTGAGTTCTATATTGTCTTGGCGAAGTGGTATATGCTCGGGGTGTTTCAGTGAAACATTGTTTAGTCTATGTGAGGTCCCCCCGAGTGTGATAGGTTACAGTGACATACATAAAACAGGTGGGTTCTTCGGCAGGAGATATCATGGGTCACGGTAACAAGTTTTTGTCATATAGCTTTCTCGGTGAAGCTTAGGGCTATCGGCATAGAGTCTCCCCGATATCTATGTGCTATAGCAAGGTGGATGAAGTGAAATGTGCGGTTCGGCGGGAGCTTTCTTATGTCCCAGCGACTTAGATATAATGTGTGCCTTTCGACCTGACATATTGATCTTGGTATGTGGTCTCCCTGATACCACATTGTTACAACGAAGGAACATCGGCAACCCCCATGAATTTGGTGTAACAAGCAGGATGTCTTGGGAACTAGGAAATGAATTTTGGCTCTTAGAGAAACTTAATGCGGTCAGTGTGAGGTCTCCACGATACTCAAGTGTTATGGCGAAGCACAAATGAATGAAAGACTACTATGTGGCTTCGGTATAACTAGCAAGTTGTTGCAGTGACATATTAGAGGTAAGGTGCATTTTGGTAAAACAGAATCAAATCTATGTAACGTCTTATCGATAGTCCGAGGTTATAGTGAAACAAAGGATTACTTCATAGCTTCGGTATGACAAATGGATTGCTACGATGACTGTGAATGAAGCGGAATATGCACCTTGGTCTGGGACATTCTTGCATTGTGATAGAAGGTTTGAGGATTATTGATAACATTTGGGGATCCTCTGTGAGATGTCTCATCGACATCACAGAGTCATAACGAAAACAGAATGAAGCACGAGTGGATTGCCTTCGGTATGACTATCTGACTGTCTTGCCGACTACACATTGGTAAATAATAGAAACATAAGTCTTGTGGACGACATAAAGAATATTTAAAAATTGATGTTGGCCGACTTGAATTGAGCCTGAATCTTGTGGTAGGCCGACATGATGTTTCATTTTGACATTTTTCTCATAGTGGTGTATATATAAGCATGTTGTAAATTAAGGGAGAGATATTAGATTTTTGATACACTACAAGTAGAAAGTAGAATACAATTATCAAACCAGAGGCTATTGTTGCATGAATTTAACAATGGGGGTATTTATGAGATTCAGTTGATGTTGTTGTATTTCTGTGGTGTCAATTATCTATTGAATTAAATGAAAAAATACTACTAAGTTGTCTCCATAATTGATTTTTCTGGTTGTGTATGTTGACATAACAAGTATATGTTAAATTTATCAATACACATTTGTTGTATTTGTGTGATTAATCGACTGGTTATTTCAAGGAAAGATTAAATCCTTTTATTGATCATAGCAATCAGAGAAATTTATTTTGGATTATTGAACTAGAACTTAGTAGTCATAGTCTTGCATGTTTATATAAGTTGTAAACAAAACGTATGCCAGATAATTTGTGTCTCATCCAGAGAGTGTTGCTCATCTTGATCTCATTGGACTCCACATACCCAACAAGGCACTAGTTTCTACACTTCATCATTGTAAATTCTTTCAGTTTCTTTTAATCAAGTATTTAGGACTTAGATTAGAATATTGTCATTGTTGTCAAGTTGGATTTCATCCGTTCACTCCCCTCTACCATTGTGAACAAGTTATTGTAAGAAGATAATTCCAGATCAAATCTACATTATTTAGAGAGGTACACCCGCCCAGGTTTGTAGCACCTAAATAGTAGAAGGTTGAGCTCTCTTGACCTTGTTTGTTACCCTAAAGTGTATCAAGATATTGGCAGCCTCTTGAGGCATTCCACCTGCATTTTTGAGAGCTAAAAAATTGGCGACTCTGCTGGGGAAAAATCAGAATCAAAGCCTTACTCATAGAGTCAGAAATATTGCATAGACTCCGCTGGGAACAAGAAGTATTAAACATTTTTCTCATTTTTGATAAAAGTGATTGGCGACTCTGACAGAAATTTTGTAGTTGTGCAAATATGAATGGAAGAAGATCTCAGTACAGGGGAGGTCATTCTGGAGCTCCTGCTGGCAGTAGTAAATGGACTCACAAAGATAACAATGTTGACAAAGGAAAAGGGACATGTGAGGACATGTATTTGACAGGAAATGACAAAGCATCAAAGGCACATTATGAAACATATGGTGTAGAGCCTTGTACTCCAGAAGACCAGAGAAATCCTTTTTCTTATCTCGATCCTCAGAAATAGACTAAATTTAAAGCTAAGTTGGAAGCAAAACGAATCAGAATCCAGCATGAATATGATCAGCAGATGGAGGGTAATCATGAAATTCCTGAAGAAAACCTTAAGGTCTCGATTTCTGATGAAGTAAAGGCACAATTGGAACATCAAGAAAGAAAGATAAAGGAGTTGGAGGCTAGATTACAGAAAGCCCAAATTGCTGATCAGACAGCTGGTGGCTCAAAGTATGTTCCACCTCACAAGCAGGGTGATCATGGTGCAGGACCCTCCAATCAACAAAATGTTCATTACAATCAGAGTGGGAATCATTACAAGCAGCCAAATCGTCCACCTCATATTCCTACACAGCATACAGGTATGCATCCACCTCTAGGTCAGCATTGCATTCCACAACATGATGCATAGTTTAATAACAATCATATGTAGTATCCACTTGTTCCTCCCCCTCACCAGCACACAACTATGATCAGACAGTTTGATTTAGCTAGTTTTCAGCTGTATCCTTACCGTATGGATAGCAGTTGGAGGAATATGGTGCCTAAATTCATAGGGAGTAATGCAATCACAGCTGAAGAGCATCTAAGGAGTTTTAATATTTTCATTCAAGACATAGATGTGCCATATGAAGATCTGCACATGAAGTTGTTCATGATATCACTTCTTGAAGATGCCAGGGACTGGTTCAACAGCCTGCCAGCCTTCTCAATCAATTCTCTCCAGGTATTTCAAGGAAAAATTTTAGAGCAGTATGGAAATCAAAATGCTCCAGATGCAACTCTTCATGAATTAATGAGAATTCAAAAAAATCAAAATGATTCAATTTATGATTTCAACTAAAGGTTCAAAAAATTATAGACTAAGGTACCACCTAGATCAAGACTACCAGATTCTGTTGCATTAAGCATTTATTTAAATGCATTTGATCCTAAGACTAGGTACGAACTGAGAAATAGATTTCCAAGAGATCTAGCTGAAGCAAAGAGAATTGCATTGACAATTGAAAACAACAAGAAGGTTGTTGGTATAACTAATAAAAGAGACAACCCGAGATCGCCTCAGCAAAGCAATAACTATCAGTACAGACAAGAGAATACATATAGAAATGAGAATAGAGGTGAAAGGCCAAGGCTGCATGATATGCCGTACAATATAGATTGGAAAGATGGGAAACCTATTGCAGCTAGGCCAAGAAGCAAAGAGACCCCTGATCCATTGAGCAAGAAGGGAACTTACATGGTGAGTAATAATTACTTTTTTGAAGTTTGTAATCAACCACATTCTCCAGACTATTGTGTTGTAGCTCAGAGGATGCAAGAAGAAGGAATGTTGAGGGAAGATAATGGAGAATATCACATTGTATATTTGACTTCAAATGTTTTTCACCATGTTGAGGAAATAAATTCATCTTCAGAGGATGAATGCTATGAATATGATGTTTCCAATCAAAAGTATAATGTCCATATGGTTGAACAGCAGATCTTTTATGATTCTAATGAAGATTGCATAGAGCCACATCCTGCTGAGGTGCTTGCTCAATGCAATGTGTGAGGAGACTTACTAAAGATAAAATAGAAAGAATCACTGTTGATGCAGTTGAGGAAGCACGAAGTAAATACTAGTTGAGAAACATAAAAGTAAATGAGCCAGATGGAGTTCCTGGGGGAATTTTTATAAAAGATCAAAAAGCAACACAAGAAACTATAAAGAGGCCAGAAAACAAGCAGCATGATAAAGGTGGAGAAAAGCCTATCCAAAAGCGGAAGGCTGAAGAATTACATAAGGAAGTACAAAAATCTGATCAGCCTTGTAAGAAAGAAAAAGAAGAGAGCAAAGGAGAAATGCCAGAATTGAAGAAGACTGTTAAGATAGAGGGCTTCTCTTTTGACTTCACACAAGCATTATCCCAGGTAAAGATGTCTATCCCACTACTTGAATTGATGAAAATTAAGGAGTATATAGACAATGTTGTTCAATTGATTACAAATGGGAGTGAAAAACATATGAATTTTGAAGAAGTCAACAGGTAGGAAAAGGTAGATAATTCAAATGTATGTTTGGGTGATGTTTTAACAACTTCTCCACAAGTGGATCCTTTCTTCACCACATTGCTCATCAATAATAAATTGTTGAGAAACTGTATGATAGATTTTGGTGCTGCTATAATCATCATGCCAGTCAGAGTAATGAAGCAGCTTGGCATGTGGGTTGATATCACTGGAGGCAAGTGCTATGCTATGGATAATCAACCTATTCTTGTGGTTGGTATTATAAAAGATGTTGAAGTCAAATTAGCTACATATCCACATGTGACATACAATATAGATATAATAGTCATTGATACTCCTCCTCAATTTGAGATGCTTCTGTCAAGGCAATGGACTGCAGCTATAGGTGGAAATTTTCAATTTGATCTGTCTTATGCTACAATACTAGTGAATGGTCAGGAAGTCAAGTTATATAGAGGGCCAAGAATGAGCTAGCTTGTTGAATGTGTACCACAAGATCAAATCAATTGTTTTTTTTATGTTGATTTGGGGATTTTTAAAATAGAACATGCTCAGCCAGAAGTGATTAATAGTGATCCAATTGAAAAACATGATGCACATGATTGTAGTCAAGAAGGTAATGGAGCTGGGATTGTATTTGTTTCACCTAGAGATATTACTTTTAAATACTCTTTTCTGTTAGCATTTGAATGTACAAACAATGTGGCAGAGTATGAAGCTTTATTGACAGGCTTGAACATAGCTGTGAAACACAAGATTAAGTTGCTGGCTATTTTGGGTGATTCTGAGTTGGTTGTTTCATAGATCAAATCAAAATATGTAGCAAAGCACAAAAGATTAAAATAATATAGGAATGTTGTATGGGACACTATTGAATTGTTTGATGCATTTTCAATTGAATGGATTGACAGGTCAAGAAACATAATGGCTGATTTTTTGGCAAATGTAGCACTGAAAAGAGATGATATCATATTGGTTGGAGTATCACAAATTGAATTCAAGACAACGCCTGTTGTTCCTGACAATGTTTATAGCTGGCAAGTCTTCAATTATGATGTTGATCTCTTAAAATTCTTGCACTGTATAGACCAATATGAAGCATAGGAAATTAACTTCAATGCTTTTGTTGAGGAAGTAGATGGGAAGCAAATAGTGTCTGGAAAGGAAATATTGCAGCTCAAAACAAATAAATTGTCCAAAGGTCTGGTAGCATTGGAAAGGTTGTATGATGGAAATGATAGATCTTTTATGAAACAGACTCCAGTCAAAAGAGAATATGTTGAAGAAATTAACTTGGGGACTGACATAGCACCAAGAAAGGTATACATTGGGAAGAAAATAAGCCCAACAATTAGGAGAATGCTGATTGAGTTGTTGATAAAATACAAACATGTATTTTCCTAGTCGTATGAAGATCTAAAAGCATACAGGGAAGATCTATTTCAGCATGAAATACCTTTGAAGCCAGATGCCAAGCCTTTTAGGCAAAAGCAAAGGCCTATCAACCCAACACTGGATCCTAAGATGTAGTAAGAATTGACAAAGCTCAGGGATGGAGGAATTATTAAGCCAATCAGACATTCAACATGGGTTTCAAATCTGGTTCCTGTGAGAAAGAAGAATGGTGACATCAGATTATGTGTGGACTTTAGAAATTTGAACATGGCATCTCTCAAGGATAATTATCCTCTACCCAACATGGAAGCAATACTGCATAAAGTGACAGGGTGTGAGTTATTGTCTATGATGGATGGATTTTCTGGATACAATCAAGTCAAAGTCAAGGAATCTGAGCAGTACAAAACAGCATTCACAACTCCTTGGCGAACATATGTATACATAAGAATGCCATTTGGTCTCACCAATCTTGGGGCGACTTTCCAAAGAGCCATGGATGTAGCATTTGCTGATTTGATTAATATTATCATGGTGGTGTACCAAGATGACTTGACTGTTTATTCAAAGAAGGTTGAAGATCATGTGCAACGTCTTGAAAAGGTATTTATTAAAGCTCTTGAATATCGTATTAGTTTAAATCCAAAGAAGTGTCATTTTTCAGTCACAAAAGGTAATCTCTTAGGGCATATTGTATCAAGGGAAGGAATTAGAATAGATCCTGAGAGAGTTGAAGAATTCCTATTCCCAAAACTGTCAAGGCAATACAATCATTCTTTGGTTAAATTAATTTTGTTAGGAGATTTGTTTCTAATTTTGCTAAGATCATTAAGCCCATATCTAAAATGTTGAAGAAAGGAAAAAAAATGGATTGGAATGCTGAAGCTTTGGATGCTTTTATATCTATCAAAAAGGCTATCAAAGAAGCTCCTGTTCTTAAGTCTCCAGATTTTACAAAGCCTTTTCAGATTTTCTCATTTGCCTCAATGCACACTATTGCTGCTGTGATGTTACAAAAAAATGATGATGGCCATGAGCAACCTGTGTCTTTCTTTAGTAAATCATTACAGGGGTCTAAATTGAAGTATGACATAATGGAGAAGCAGGCATTTGCACTTGTGAAGGCTATTAAAGTGTTTAGGCATATGACATAATGGAGAAGCAGGTATTTGCACTTGTGAAGGCTATTAAAGTGTTTAGGCCATATCTTGTTGGTGCTAAGGTGATTGCTTATGTCCCTCATGCTGCTGTTAAAGACATTTTAACATAATCTGAAGTCACAAGGAGAAGATTCAGATGGATCAACAAGATTCAAGAGTTTGACATGGAAATACAGATTACCAAGCTGGTAAGAGGCCAAGGTTTGGCTAGGCTAATGACAGAAACCAATATTGAGGCAAATCAGATCTGCAATGTTGAAGAAGGGGCTATAGTTGCAAGCAATGAACATACTCCATGGTATACCGATGTTATGCATTATCTTAAATACATGAAGTGTCCAGATGGATTAAGTGATAGCCAGAGAACTTTGAAGTTGCAGGCATCCAAATATGTTTTTATGGATGGCGATCTGTTTTGGAAACACAAGGATGGCATATTGTTGTTATGTTTGGATGAGTCATAGGCCAAGCATGTTTTGAAGGAAATGCATGAAGGAGTGTGTGGAGGTCATTACTCAGCAAAGACAACTACACACAAAATTCTCAGGGCTGGGTATTATTGGCCAAGAGTTTTTAATGATTCTTTTACACATGTGAGAAAATGTGAGGCTTGCCAAAAAATTTCTAGAAAATTGAAGTATCAGGGTGCTTTTCCAGTTCGACCTCTGTAGGCCGATGCCCCTTTTCATCAATGGGGAATTGATTTCAATGGAGAGATATAGGAGAAGTCAATTGAAGGACATAGATGGATAGTTGTTGCCACTGATTATTTTACCAAGTGGGTGGAGGCAATCCCAACCAAACAGGCTACAAGTAGGGTAGTGACTAATTTTATGATGGACAACATTATTACCAGGTTTGGTACACCATTGAGGATAACCACAGACAATGGGATGTGCTTTAGATCAGATGAATTCAAAAGCTTTTGTGATAGGTATGGCATTACTATTTCTTATGCAGCTCCTTATCATCCACAAGCCAATGGTCAAGCAGAGTCTAGTAATAAGAGTCTTTTGAAGATTATAAAAAGGATATTGGGACAGAACAAGAGGGCTTAGGATTCAAAGTTAAGACTGGTTGTGTGGGCTGATAGGATCACTATGAAGAAGGAAATTGGAAAATCTTCATTTGAGTTAGTCTACAGAGCACAAGCCAGGATGCCTCTGCAGAACTTGTTACCAGTCTATAAGTTTGTCTTACAGGAAGATTTGGAAGTTCCTGAGCCTATGGAGGATAGAATGGAACAACTTGTTGAACTAGATGAAGTAAGGAGAGAGACCCAAAGTCAAAACATGAAGTTACAGGCACAGATGAAGTATATATTTGACAAGAAGGAAAAGAATAGAAAATTTGAAGGAAATGACTTGGTATTGATGTGGAATGCAAGGTGTCAGGAGAAGGGAAAGCATGGAAAATTTGAAGCTCTTTGGCTGGGACCTTTTGTTTTTGTTGGCAAGAAGGGTGAAGACTCATAATATTTACAAAACATGGCTGGTGAAGATCAGGAATTTCCTGTTCATGGGCAATTCTTGAAGCTCTTCTTCTCTTAAGTAATACAGAGGATTGAGGGTTGCCAGTGCATGAACAACTCTTGTATATCCTCTTTAAAATTATTTTCCATGCACAGTAGTTAAGGCTTCTAGTTCACCTCCATCTTGCATTCATTTTGCATCCATTTCCTTCACCATGCATTCCATTGCTGCTCACTAGTTCATCTTTCTTTGTCTGGTCTGCTCACCCAAGATACTGGATCCTTGTAATGATCTGACTATCATTCATCCCCAGACGAAGCCACTGTTGGAACTATTAAGATTTGATGATTTTGCATATTTTTCATATGAGTCCTTTCTTATTACATTTTTCCCTATTGCGTGATTTTTTCACTCACATTTTGGCTCAATTTTGTCCCTGAGATCATCTATGTGTGTGTTTTCCACATTCTTGTCTATGTCGGCATAGGTTTCCCACTGTCTCCCTGACCCATGTTGCTTCTATGTTGACATTTGTTCTATGCAGGTCTATCGATGTAACACCCATCTTGTTTTGGTGATAGTGATGACCCCTATCAACATATGTCATGGTGTTCGGGATAGGGTCTTATCGAATATCTTTTGTCTTGCCGACTTGGGCATAGTGGTTTCTTATTGGCCAAACATTTTATTTCGATATAATGTCATGGCGATACCGTTTTGTTATGCCAACCGGCAAGTATGGATTGCAAATCGGATGGAGTCACGGCTTTCGTTGTAAGGTCTTGGTGAGTGACCTTCGGTCTCGCCAACCTTACATGTGGATTTTTGTATCGCTTTCGGCGTGAGTTCTATATTGTCTTGGCGAAGTGGCATATGCTCAGGGTGTTTTAGTGAACATTGTTTAGTCTATGTGAGGTCCCCCCGAGTGTGATAGGTTACAACGACATACATAAAACAGGCAGGTTCTTCGGTAGTAGATATCATGGGTCACGGCGACAAGTTTTGGTCATATGGCCTTCTCGGTGAAGCTTAGGGCTATCGGAATAGAGTCTCCCCGATATCTATGTGCTAAAGAGGTGGATGAAGTGAAATGTGCGGTTCGGCGGGAGCTTTCTTATGTCCTGGTGAATTAGATATAATGTGTGCCTTTCGGCCTGCCATATTGATCTCGGTATGTGGTCTCCCCGATACCACATTGTTACAATGAAGGAACATCGGCAACCCCTGTGACTTCGGTGTAACGAGCAAGATGTTTTAGCGACTGGGAAATGAATTTTGGCTCTCAGAGAAACTTAATGTGGTCGGTGTGAGGTCTCCATGATACTCAAGTGTTATGGCGAAGCACAAATGAATGAAAGACTACTATGTGACTTATGCATAACTAGCAGGTTGTTGCAGCAACATATTGGAGGTAAGGTGCATTTCGGTAAAACATAATCAAATCTATGTAATGTCTTACCGACGGTCTGAGGTTATAGCAAAACAAAGGATTACTTCATGGCTTTGGTATGACAAATGGATTGCTACGACGACTGTGAATGAAGTGGAATATGCACCTCGGTCTGGGACATTCTTGCGTTGCGATAGAAGGTTTGAGGATTATCGATAACATTTGGGGATCCTCTGTGAGATGTCTCATTGACATCATAGAGTCATAACGAAAATAGAATGAAGCACGAGTGGATTGCCTTTGGTATGACTATCTGACTGTCTTGCCTACTACACACTGGTAAATAACAGAAACATAAGTCTTGTGGCCAACATAAAGAATATTTGAAAATTGTTGCCGACCAACTTGAATTGAGCCCGAATCTTGTGGTGGGCCAACATGATGTTTCATTTTGAAATTTTTCTCATAGTGGTGTATATATAAGCATGTTGTAAATTAAGGGAGAGATATTAGATTTTTGATACACTGCAAGTAGAAAGTAGAATACAATTATCAAACCAGAGGCTATTGTTGCATGAATTTAACAATGGAGGTATTTATGAGGTTTAGTTGATGTTGTTGTATTTCTATGGTGTTAATTATCTGTTGAATTAAATGAAAAAATACTGCTAAGCTGTCTCCATAATTGATTTTTCTAGTTGTGTATGTTGACATAACAAGTTTATGTTAAATTTATCAATACACATTTGTTGTATTTGTGTGATTAATCGATTGGTTCTTTCAAGGAAAGATTAAATCCTTTTATTGATCACAGCAATCAGAGAAATTTATTTTGGATTATTGAAGTAGAACTTAGTAGTCATAGTCTTGCATGTTTATATAAGTTGTAAACAAAACGTATGCCAAATAATTTGTGTCTCATCCAGAGAGTGTTGCTCATCTTGATCTCATTTGACTCTGCATACCCAACAAGGCACTAGTTTCTACACTTCATCATTGTAAATTCTTTCAGTTTCTTTTAATCAAGTATTTAGGACTTAGATCAGAATATTGTCACTGTTGTCAAGTTGGATTTCATCTGTTCACTCCCATCTGCCATTGTGAACAAGTAATTGTAAGAAGATAATTCTAGGTCAAATCTGCATTATTCAGAGAGGTACACCCACCCAGGTTTGCAGCACCTAAAGAGTAGAAGGTTGAGCTCTCTTGACCTTGTTTGTTACCCTAAAGCATATCAAGAGATTGGCAGCCTCTTGAGGCATTCCGCCTGCGTTTTTGAGAGCTAACACCCACCATGGGGCATTTGCCTCACTTGTTTCTAAATTTGTTGCAAATTTCATGATCATAGGTTTGGATTTGAGACTTTTGGCACCTTTTGCACCTTTTGCACCCATTTTAGCACCTTTTGCACCTGTTTTGGTGCCTTTTGTAGTGTCTTGAAGATTTTTGGAGCCTTTTGTTCTTGAAGTGGTGCCTTTTTCTTCTAGATTGGTGCCTTTTGTATCTGTTTTTGCACTATTATATTCAATCTTAAAATGGTCATATCTTGGTCATACGAAGGTCTTTTTCGAAGCTTTTTTTTTTAAATGGGGTAGAATTTCATAAGCTATGAAATGATGTAGGTGTTTTGGCACCTTCTATCTCTATTTTGGTTCCTTTTGCTCCTATTTTGGCACCTTTCTCAAAGTGTCCTGACACCTTTTGCACCTATTTTGGGAACATTCTGCAGTGTTTTTAGAGTTTTGGCACCTTTTGCACAGTGTTTCGAGACCTTTTTCACTTGTTTCGGGAACTTTCCGTAGTTTTTTTAGAGTTTTGGAACCCTTTTCTTTTATTTTGGCACCTTTTTCTTGAGTTTTGGCACCTTTTGCAAAGTTTCCTGACACCTGTTGCACCTGTTTTGGGCACTTTCTACAATGTTTTTAGAGTTTTGGCACCTTTTGCTCCTATTTTGGTGCCTTTTGCACCTATTTTTGCACCTTTTGCAAGTGTTTCTAGGAGTTCTAGCATCTCTAACTCTGTTTTGGTGCCTTCTGTCTCTATTTTGTTGCCTTTTGTCTCTGTTTTGGCACCTTTTGCAATTTTCCAATTTTTCACCAAATCAGAAAACTAACACTTTGTGTTGTTATTTTGCAAGTTTTCCCAAATTCATTGTCAAAGACTCAAACATAAACTACTAGAATATTCTATGGGATGGAAGTTATTTACTTGTTTCCTTTTGGTTAAGTTAGGAACATATATTAATTAAAAGGTAAATGAACACCATGTCCTTTGTACGTCATGGATGGTAGGCATATGCTCTCCCCTTAACTAGGTAATCCAAAAATCTAGACCCATTCTTGTTTATGTGCGAGTGTAAGTGGAGTATATGGCGTGTGTTATCTCTTTATTCATGCAAAATAAGGATTGATCGAACTACGAGTATACTTTCTTGCTTTTGTTTATCCTAGAGGGACTACCTTGGGGAGAAAGTAATCACCCAAGGGAATGACCCAACCGATAACATGCTAAAGCCAAGCGACTTCCAGTCAGGATATAAATGTGGATACTTGGAGAAAGTTCAAGTATCATGGGTGGCTCCGACGAGAAGGGCAGCAATGGTCTCTCGCTACATGGGTCACTCCCTACGAATTAAATGTTCGAACTGGAACCCTTGTAGATTTTCCAAAAACCTTTATCTATTCTTTGGTGTAGCAACGGTTGTTGCCAAGGCATCCACATTCTTGCAATTTTTAGTAGAGATGATCAGCCTACCATAGGAGTTTTATGGGGATTGGAAGCTTGGTTGGCCTAAGAAGTGAGTGCACTGTAAGGGGGAGCTTGTGCAACCAAACTTTTGAATTCATCTGCTAAGAATAAGTGTGGTTGGGATAAACCCACATGGAATCCAAAAGAATATAGTCTTACATAGCCTTAGGAGTGTATATTATGCTTGATGTGTCTTTATCAAAGTGTTTTCAAAACAAACCTTAAAAAAAATATCACATGTCAAAAGTGAAAACCCTGATTCAAAATCACATTCATTGAAGTAAACAAGTCTACAATTGGAAAATCCAAGAAATCAGACCTTTTGGGGGCTATTTTTGTTGTTTTAGAATCATTTTGGGGGTTTCTGAGAGTTTCGGTGCCTTTGGTGTCCCAAGTGGCACATTTTGCTAAGCCTGATTCTCATATTTTGACATGCAACTCTGAAGTGGTGCCTTTGGTGTCCCAAGTGGTTCCTTTTGCTAGGCCTAATTCTCATGTTTTGACATGAAACTTTGAAGTGGCACATTTGATGTCCCAAGTGGCACCTTTTGTTAGGCTTGATTCTCATGTTTTGACATTAAACTCTGAAGTGGCACCTTTTGCTAGGCTTGATTCTCATGTTTTGACATGCAACTCTGAAGTGGAACCTTTTGCTAGGCTTGATTCTCATGTTTTGACATGCAACTCTGAAGAGGCACCTTTTGCTAGGCTTGATTCTCATGTTTTGACATGCAACTCTGAAGTGGCACCTTTGGTGTCCCAAGTGGCACCTCTTGTTAGGCCCAATTCTCATGTTTTGACATGCCAACTCTGAAGTGGTGCCTTTGGTGTCCCAAGTGGCACCTTTTGCTAAGCCTAATTCTCATGTTTTGACCTTCCAACTTTGAACTGGTGCCTTTGGTGTCCCAAATGGTGCCTTTTGCTACTCTTGATTTTCATGTTTTGACATGTTTACTCTGAAGTGGCACCTTTTATCTCTGTTTTGGCATCTTTTTCATATGTTATGGTGCCTCTTCTCTCTATTTTGGCACCTTTTGCAGACCACAAAATAGTGACCTAGGTTCATCTTTTGTCTAAAAGTCAATCTCCTCAATAGTGTTCAACCATTCCTTAGGAAAAACAGAGTCTAAACATGTGGTTTACCCAATGATTTCATGAAAGATTAAGATTCAAAAACCAAATCATGTACATCTTAGTCCAAAAGAACACCAAAAAAATTTATCAACACTTTATGACTTTAGAGAGAGGTTAACCTTCAATTTCTACAAAGAGCTTGCAAGAACAATCCCAAATTATACATCTTTTACTATTTTCAAAATCCAAGACTTTTGCAAAGATTTGAGTATCTCGTCTCACAAGTTTGAACCAAAATTTCAAGTCCAAGATCTTTCCTTAGATACCTTAGAAGTCTAAACGTGCTAAAACTAACATCTAGAAGCGGAGTTCTCCAAACTAAACCTACATATAAACATCTCAAAGTGCCTAAGTCATCAACATCTATCATATCTTTGATTGTTAAACCTAGTTTCATCATAAAGATTTGTCGTCCTTTAATCACAAAACATTTTTATACAATCAAATCAAACTTAGTCCTATCAATAGAATTTGTCATTCTATTTGACTTAGTTTTAATCATTGGCACTATTCCAAACAAAGATCAAAGTTTAGTCTAAACTATAACACTTGCATGCCCATTCAAATGAGGTTACAAAAACAAAAGCTCAAGGTAAAAAGGACTTGAAAATTAAAAATTTGAAAAGCCAAACATTGAAACCTCAACCATCAAAATTCCAACCATTGAAAATCAAAGCATTGAACCTCAAAGTGGCGAAACTCAAAACACCATGGATGAAATAGATGAGGATCAATTGAATGCTTTAACTCAACAGATGCAAAACCTTCAACAACAACTCCTAGACATACAAAGGGAAACAACCACAGAAAGACATTTTCTACCACATATCTGCCCTTCTCCATTTGATAGAAATTTGGACATGACACCTTCTCCACCAACAACTACATCATCCAAGTTCAATGTCTTTGAATTCTTGAAAAAGTTAAATGGTAAGCCCAAATCTCAGTCCTCAAACACAAATGATATTGAACAATCTTACCATGTCATGCATTTATCTTCATCTCCCATAGGCCAAAATAAATCTCAAGATTCTTTCACCCAAGTTAACAATTCCATCCAACCACCCTCTTCTAGCACATCTTCTACATCCATTGATTCATGTAAATATCTTAGTCTAAACCATGCTATCATAGACTCCTCTACACCTCAAGATCAAAGCATTCTTTCCACTTCATCCAATGATACCAACATTTCACAAGTTCTTCCAATCTTTGAACAAGACCAAATCTCTCAAGAATTCTATGATGATCCCATCCTTTCACTTTTCATCCATGATGACTCCTTTCCATATCAAGAGAAAAGTATTATTTTGAGTTCTTCTTCCATCACATCTAATGAATTCATACCTTCTCATGATTCCATTGCATCCCAAGAGCATGATAATTATTCCAGCCTATCTAATGATGACCTACCTTCTCATGATCAAGATATTCTTTCTACAGAATCTCGTGATTCCCTTCCTCATCAAGATCAAGATATGCTTCCATTCAAGGATACCCTTTCATTTCATGAGGATGTTCATCCCTCTCAAGATCAAGATATACCTTTCACACCACTACATGATGCTTTCACACCTAATAAAGAGAAAGCTACTCCATCTCCTACACCTCATGATCCTTTTCCAATTCAAGATCAAAGCACCCCATCATCCCCATGTCAAGATCCTATCACACCTATACAAGCTATCCATGAACCCCACACCTACAAATTTGGATCCTCCACCTTCATCTGCTCCAGTTTACTTAGAACGCATATCCTTTCATCCATATCATATCCTCCCCAAAATGGACTTGTATCTTGTTTCAAAAACAACACGTATCCCATTGGTAAACAAATGTGTCATCGTATGAAATACAAAGGCAAAGGATTAGGTCTTCATGAACAAGGTATCCTAGAACCCCTTTTTCTCTCAAGAAAACCCATATTACCATGGCCTTGGTTATACACCTAATTGTCCTAGTCCATCAAACTTTCCATCTATCTTAGGTCCTCATCCTAATCCACCAAACCTTCCATCTATCCTAGGTCCTCATCCTAGTTCATCAAACCTTCCCTCTATCTTAGGTCCATATACTATTCCTCAAGAACAACAAAGGCACACATCCTTGATGCCCTTTCAAAATTCTATCTACACTAACTCATCTATAATACCTCCATATCATCCATCTTAATCCATCCCTCCCATTGCTCTTGGAGGAAATTTGGGTGCCAAATGTCAAAAGCTTCCATATCAAAATCCACATGTGTCAAAGGACCAACATGTCTCCTCAAAGAGGCATGCAAAAATAAAATAAAATTTGATCCACAATCAAAAGAAAAATCAAAAAGGTCACAAAGGTTCATCAAAGCAAAAAGAAAAATTTCCAAGACCACAAAGGTCTATAAATCAAAGAGAAAAATCTCAAAGGCCACAAAGTCCCATAAAGAAAATATCCAAGTCAAAAATCATGTGGATTCCAAAAATTCTCATAGAAGCAATAAAATCTAAATTGGCATCCAAATTTGCTAATCCAAAAGCTTCCTCTAATTTTTCATCTAAAAACCTACCACCTTCCAAATCCATTTTTCCTCCATCACTCCACCACCCTTCAAGGTGTGTGCCAATGTTGACCTTGCAATCCTTCCCATCTATCCATTAACAAGTCTTCCCGCCTCCTATCCATTATCTAACATTCATCCCCCATCATTCTCCTTCAATCCAAACCTTTGCATAAGTCCTTAGTTCTTCCATCATACCTTTAATAGGCCAACATTTGGGAGTCTAATTCCCATTTACCATGGTTTATTAGAGGGATATTTGGTTGTGAAAATTGATGCTTAAATCATTTCTCCATCTCCCTATCATCCATATCCTATTTTCCATATTCCTCTTGCACTCTACACTTGGGGACAAGTTTCGTCCATGTTATCATTCATGGTCATTATCCTTTCTATGCTCATTCCTTAAATTTCAACCTTTGATCTTGAAAAAATTAAGGATCTCCTTGAACATCATATATCTTATCATATATGTGCTTTATCCATATCTTTTGTATCATATCCTTTGCCTTATCCATACTCCATCATTCTTTCTAAATACAACCTTTTGTCCTTCCTTGGTCCTGGTGAGGAATAGGGGAAAAATACTTGGTCCTTGTGTCTGTATCTTATCTAGTTGATCTTGATCATCCTACTCATTATTCTTATCCTAGATTTCTTCCATTCCATATCTCCTAGCTTATCAAAATCCATGTCATCATGTCTCTTTGCCACCTTGAATCTTATCATGAAAATCATATTTGAGCCTAGCTATAAAATATTATCCAATCCTCATATCTTTTGTCAATCAATCATCAACAATAATCAATCTTACCATACTTAGAGGAAATCAATGATTCTAAGTACTTATCATCATCATGCCTTACAAAATCAAGCATTCCTGACATCTTAATCAATCAACCATTATCATCTTTTGACAAGAGATATGTTGCTTGTGTGACATGTTTTGCAGTGAATCTTTCATTTTGATCTATCATTTATCCATGGTTGCATTATCTCTATTGTGGGGCATCTTGTTCCTACAATAGGTCATATCATATCATTCATTCATCTATCCTAGGCTACACAAATTTCTTTGCATCATCCATCACACTTCCATATTTGCATCTGTCACACATCCATGTCTACATCATAGCTTGATCTAGTGTTTGTATCATGATCTCCCCTAGTACTAGTCGACCCATTCTAAAAATTAGTTTGTCTTATCACATTGCACTAGGGGAAAGTCCTACATTGGATCATATTCTTGTACATTCTTAAGCTCATAAAATCAAAAATCCAAAAACATTCAAAAAATTAGATAATCCAAAATCATTCAAAACAAATCAAAAACCAAAAATAGGTCAAAAAAGTCAAAAAGTCAAAAACATAGTCATATTGTCAAACTACATCATCTCTAAGCTTTGAACATAGGAAAGGATGATCTTTGATTATCCCCTGAGACATTTAGGTCAGTCCTCTAGGAGTTTGTCATAATAAACTAGCATTTCATCATGTTCATGTCTTCATCTTGTAAAAATTGGTCGAGTCATCAGTTGAACTATGTGGTCTTTGCGTGTACAATGTAGGAAAGGATAATCTGTTGATCAGCCCCCGAGGCCCCTAGGATAGGTCTTTATGTTAGGTATTGGTCATCATGGTCGTGTCTCACCTGAGACTGGGGAAAAAATCTTGCACTCACTAGGGACAAATAAACTTTGAGCTAGAGCCAACAGACAAACAACCATTAGACAAATGTCACAAAAAACAAAACTTCAAATGGATGATATTCTTTCTAAATCAAGGGTTTATCATGTTGAACACAAATGTTAAATTGTTGTACTTTTATTTTTGTTATCATATCTTTGGAGCCCCTCAATGATGTATCAAACTAGAGGAGCTAGGAAGGAATATGATTTTTTCTTTATCTACTATCTGTGAGTTGATCATTATTACTATGCAAATTGTCATGAGATGTGCTCTACAAAGTATCACTAATGACATTCTAAATTCATAGGAAAATGGTTAACTCTTGTCTATTTAACAAGCAATGCTCAAGTCATCTCGATTTAATTATACTCAGATGCTTGTGTTAACTTGCAATCTTAAACATCATGGAAGTAGTACTTAGGTCATCTTGGCCTAAAATATGCCATTGATACTTGTACTCGCTTTCAACATTTTAAAGGCCCAATGATGATAAAAATCACAACAAATTGGTTAATACGAATGGCAACTATTGAATATGAGATTTGCATGGTTAAGTTAGATTGCATTCATGTTAGTATTGCAATTGTATTTATGGGGTTTTTCAAAGCTAAAACCATTTAACAATTGTGTCATCTCTATTATCAATGGATTGAGTACACTTGACATTAACTAAAAACACATCATTCTCATTTAGTTGCACCTCAGTTGCTTCATCATTTTCATATCTTAGAAAACATTCTCACATCACTCACATCCATGCATTACATCATAATATTTGAATCAGAAAATACAAAACAAGGGCATACATCACATATCATTTCCATAATCACAATCATGTCATTTGGGAAGGTGATGCACTAAGCTTAAATGAGTGAGTCTCTTCATATTTCCAAGAAATTTTTGAAATATTCTAGGAGTTATGAAGCTTAAAAGATCAATTTATTGCAGTCTTCCCGCAACTTTTGGAATTTGGACATACTCACTCATTTAAGCTTAAGGCCCTAGATGTTTGAAGTCTTGCACATTCAGTTAGGCATAATCATTTGCATCACATATCATTTGTTAAAACAAATACATCTTGCATAATAAAATATATCATTCATAAATCCATTAGACACATCATCATATTATCATTACACACATCCTTGCATAATCACCATGGTTATCATTACATAAATCATCATAATCACATGACTCATTAATAATCCAATTATTCATCGCATCATTTACTTGCATTAGAAAGGAACAAAAACATGAAAATGCATTACATATCATAATCATCACATCACACTGCATCATCACATAGAAATTAAATCCATCAATAATTTTACATTATCATTAGTGCATAATCATCATAATCATTATCATAACATAGAAATAAAAGGCATTCACCACATTGCATATCATTATCATAGTATAGAAATTAAATGCATTATAGATATCTATCATCATATCAACACATAGATCATAATCATCATTGCATATCATACAACATCAAACATATCATAATGTCAAGTGTACAAGGATATCCAAATATGGAGAGGTACATCATCAAAAATGGCAGTGAATCATCAATGTCTCAGATAATTTAGTGTATATCATCAAGTCTTAGTACATTAATTAATCCTATACTGGGGAATATCAATTAGAGAAGTCAAACCACATTGCCCAATCAATTCTGAATCTGCCTGCACCAAATGCAGAAATCCTCCTATGATCATAACATATCGCAAATCAGCAATCTTATCAATCAATCAATCAATCAAATCTAATCAGCTCTGGTGAGACTTTGATCAAATCTTGTGAGCATCAATCTATCAATCCAGCCTCACCTATCATGAGGTTCATCAATCAATTCAACCTCACCTATCATGAGGTTCATCAATCAATTTAACCTCACCTATCATTAGGTTTATCAATCAATTCAACCTCACCTATCATGAGGTTTATCAATCAATCCAATCTCACCTATCATGAGGTTCATCAATCAATTCAACCTCTCATATCATGAGGTTTATCAATCAATTCAACCTCGCCTATCATGAGGTTCATCAATCAATTCAACCTCACCTATCATGAGGTTCATCAATCAATCCAACCTCATCTATCATGAGGTTCATCAATCAATTCAACCTCACTTATCATGAGGTTCATCAATCAATCTATCGTTGATCCTCTCCTATCATGAGGTCAATTATAAATCTATCATTGATCCTCACCTATCATGAGGTCAATCATCAATCTATCATTGATCCTCACCTATCATGAGGTCAATCATCATCATTCTATCATTGATCCTTGCCTATCATGAGGTCAATCATAAATCTACCATTGATTCTCGCCTATCATGAGGTCAATCATCAACTATCATATCAACATCATCAAATCAAACAATCGGCTAAAGAGATTATCAAACATCAAACACAAGGAGGAAAAGTAGGGCCACATTTAATCAAATGGAAAAATTAGTATTTCTTTATCGAGAGATAAATCGTCTCTGCATCATATCATCATCAAATCATCAAAAAATCCAAGAACTCTAAAATTCACTGATTTATCTCCCGAGGGGGCATATATCCATCATCACCTGAAAATCATCATCTAGGGCATCAAAAAAAATTCTGAGCATTGGTATCAAATTTTTCTTTGAAGCGACGTGTAAACACATTACTTCAAAAAGGGGCAAAATGTATACAACTAAAAATGGTCATCATATTCAATTAATTAAATATGAGCTATTTAATTAATATTTTCACTACGTATAAATAAAGTCTCACTTTATTTATATTGTTTTCCCTTCTCTAATTCTCCAAAATCCAAAAATATATTCTTCTAAATTCATTAAATAAACAAAGTTCCTTAAACGTGTTTTATTTAATTAATCTTCATTAATCCTGATTAGGAATTAAAGCACATGTCTACTACTTTTTGTGTCACCTCACAAAGGTCACATGAAAATAAATGATCCTAATTTTTAATTGGAATTATCCTTACACACTTCCACCAATTTGAAAAAGGACATGGCTTTTTCCTCACACACTTCCACCAATTTTGGAGCACATGGTTTTTGCTTCACACACTTGGGTCTCCCATCCATTTTGCATGTTTCCCATTGGTCAAGAGATTCTTCCATCCAAATTACATGTTGTCTTTGGTCAAGGGGACAACACATTTATTCTCTCCATCTCCACCGTCCATTCCTTCTCATTCAAATCTAGACCGTTGATCTGTGCCAACTCACAAGATGTTTGAGAAATCCTATAAATACACCCCTTTTCCTTTGCATTTATCATCCACATTTCAAATAGTGTTATCATGCAGGTTTTTCATTGGAGCTTTGAAGAATTTTGGATTCTTATAGCTAGATTTAACATCATGTTTTGCTTTTCTTTCTCATCTTAGATTATTAGATTGCATCATAGTTGCATTTTATATTAGTTCATTTTAATTTTGCATTTGAGCATAACAAGAATCATGCATAGATCATTCTAGTTCCATATCACATCATCCACTTCCACTTGTTCATTTATCACACTCTCCACTATCCCTTCCAACACACATTTTCACATAGAAATCATGTTAGCTTGCATATTAAGCATTAAATCTCATTTTCTAGATTGTCATTTTAACAACCATTGTGAACATAGAAATCTGAGGGCCAAATGGTTTAATAAATCCTTAGAAATGGAGGACAATGAGACATTCTTAAAAGGTTTGTTTGAATTGCGAAATAGGGTAGTTTACTTGATTCAAATCTTCAATATAAATTGTTTCATTAAGGTTTGTGTTGATACTAACTCTCCACATTTAACACACACACACACACTTGCAGCTTGCAAGTTCTTGGAAGATGATGAATTTATCAAAACCCCCAAATCTAAAGACTTTTAGATTAAGACGAAAATGATAGAGTTTGAAGTGAGGGTTGAAATAAATAAGATGGGAGCTGAGGAATCGCAACATGACCAAATAGTAGCCCAAACTTTTAATGAATTAAGGATTGATAATATTGATGTCAGCCCACAAGAGGCTAAAGAGATGATTTTGAAAAGTAATATACTTATTGTCCCTAGTATGGAATTAAAGAAAAAAAAATTACTTGATCAAGTGAGAACATAGGACCCAATGTTAATTACTGAGTTTAATTTAGATGAAGGGGTAAGCGGCATAGGGTATAACCCTAAGATTGAAACCTTGGCATTTTGGGCCAAAAAAAAGAGTACACAAAAACCAAGGTTACTGGATGCAGTGTAGGAAATGAAAGGGATAACTATGGTGAAAACATTAAAGGATACATCTCCTCTAGAAGCTACAACCATGACAATGCATTCAGCTATGTTCACCCAAGCTGCACTTAAGGAGATGGAAGCTAGATTGGGAGAGTACAAAAAGAGACAAAATTTTTTAAATGATGAATTCAATAAATTGTTCATGGAAAATGTGGAGTTGAAGGAACAATTGAAAGGAGCAGGCCCCTCACAGAACAAGGAAATAATGTTATACCAGCATGCTCCTGCTCCACAAGTTGATATAGAAAATGCTTCTACTGAATAAGTGAGCACTCTTAGACAAGAGATTGAAGAGTTAAATAAAGCAAACAATGAGGGTAAGGAAGGAGTTAATAAGAAAATCTGCAATGTTTTAGAGAAGGTCCTCAAGCATAGGATAAAGTTGATTGTGGATACGTTGGAAAGTGTGTATGATTGCTACAACTCATTGACACATGCAATTGATCAGATGAAAGCGCATCTACCCATATTGGATCCCTTTTTAAGAACTGACAACCCAGACACCACACATTAGTAACCTTGTGAAAAATCTTACAAAGGAGTACTGAGGCTCCTACAACATTAAAACCTACAAAGCAGATGGCCAAAATAGTTATAGATGAATTCCAATATATGTAAGGGGAGGACCAAAAGATCAGAACAAGAATAGATTCATTTCATACTCTGAATCAGTGATTTGTGACAAAACTATTGAAATATGATGACCACTTGAAGGACCTCAACAAATGGAAGAGTGAATTTCGCTAGATTGTTCCACAGTACATCACTCCCATACAAAAGGATGATGAGTTGCGTCTTGGCAAGTTTTACTTAATCATGGATGGAGTAATATCATTGGATGTTGGATATTCTAAGTTTATCATGGATGGCAGGGCATTACTAGACAACCAATGGAAGATTTACCTTGCAAATATATTGAAAATTCAAGAATACAAATGGCCACATGATTATACAGTGTATGAGTGGGAGCAAAGGTATATGGGTCCTCCCCTCAAACACTAGGCCTTGGGGCTATCACAGTGGAAGAACCACACATTCAGATACACTAATATGTAGAAAGGACCTTGAAAAAATCTTTAGTGATCACAGGTGACTTACAGAGATTAACGGACTATGGTGTCATGAGTGTTGCGGACTTCATTAGTTATCTACTTTCTCTATTTTATGTTTTAAGAAATCTAATGTTTAGTCTAGTTTATATGAAGAGGAATGAATTTTGAAAAGATGTCATATTTTGTAACGGTCTGAAGCTTATTGCTTCTCTTATAAAAGAGAAACCAAGACTGAATTTTGCTATCATCATCATAGGCATTTATAGAAACATATTTGAGGAGACTTATGTTATATTGTAATATCTATTTGAAGTAATCAATGGACAAGAAGATTTAATCTGGTGCTCAAATTTTGGTCTCAATTATTTGTTGATAATACTATGTATGATTGGATTTTTTATTTATTTTAGGTTGGAATATAGGGGTATATTATGAATTTGTATAAATTATTTGTTCATAATCATCTGCATTGTTGATTATATTGCATTGCACATCTTTCAAACTCAAAGCAATACTTCACATTACATAACTAATAACTAGATGTTGATAGATGACAAAATTTCAATTACAATATAGTTTTTACAAAGTCAACCTAAGCAATTATGCAATTACTTCACATTGCATAACTAATAACTAGGAGCGGCTACCAATTGCATTTGCTTGTCATGGCATTCCATGAGACCACATTTCTTTGAGGCATTTTTTCAAACAATTCACTTGTCTATGCTACTACATTTTTCATACATATTGTCTATGAAAGCATTTTATCAAATAGTTCACTGCCTTGTTGTTATGGCTAAAAGCCTAAAACAAGTGCTTTCAGACAAGCTATGGATGCTTGGAAAAAAATCTATCAAAGCATAATAGTAAGCAATAACATAGACAAGGTAGTGAAATGGTTGAAAAAATGCCTCAAAGAAATGTGGTCTCATGGTGATGGAATTCCATGACTATAGTGCCCCTCCATATTGGCCTTTCTGGGCATATGAGTAAGTGTTTATCTGTGATTTCGTTGTTTATTGTGTTATTAAATTTTGTGGTAAAAGTAATATTTTGAATGGTCTTATTCAATTAGTTAATTAAATTAAGAATCGTGTACAATGTAATTTAAATGAATTTGGAAATTAAAATAATAATTAAATTAATTAATTTTATGAAATATAAAGTAAATAGTTATTATTATATAAGTAAATTAAGTTGTCTTGTAAAAAGCATTGTATTTAAAATTGTATTTAATAATTTTTGATAACTTATTATCATGTAAAGATATTTTTTTAAATATGGAAAGGTAATGTGATTTTTAATTAAATGAAGAAGATAAATTTTTGAACTGTTGTAAAAACAAGCAAACAAAAAAATAAAAAATAAAAAAAATCATGAAATCTTTTGGAAAGCAATTACTCCTGTTGTAGCAGCCTATCGACCTTGTCAGGTCACGCCCTTCTGGTATGTTCTATTTAATCTTTTTTTCCTTGGCTTAGGATGCCTTTTTGGTTTAGTTTTTCATGGATTCTTATCACTGCAGTGCATATACTCTGCCTTAGATTCGCTGCTTGTGTGTTTTGAATTTGACTTTCCTTAATTTGTCAAGGAGAGCTCTCATTTTACAACTGGATTGAAGGTTATTGATTATTTATTTCTGCTCCAAAACCTAAGTATAGGTCAGTTCAGTGAGTAAGCTAAATTTTTTCGATTGATATTTATGCAATTTTGTTGGTAGTCAATTTTATTTATTTTATGGTGTGGATTGGTGATAAAATCAATTTGGAGAATTAATAAATTTAATATTTTGCTTAGAAGTTTTGGGAAATATAGGTTTGTAGTATTTGGAATGAGAAGGTGAGTTCATGGAATCAAATATGTTTAACAATATAGATTTTAGTAAGTAATGAGAATATTGCATTGTCTTGTCGATATCAAGTTTATACCTTGTTTAACTCCAGATAAGTGTAACATAGTTAACTTCTATTCTTTTGTCTTGAATTTACTTATTCATACTAATAAATCATTGTGAATTTAGAATATTAGGTTTGAGTATTTATGCCTCGTGAATTAAAAGATGTTTGCCATAGGTAATTTGGTACATTCCATAGGGAATATCGAGTTATTACTCTTAGATAATTAATTTGTATAGGACAACATAATTTGAAGATAAACTTTTCTTAAAATTATTTCTTCGTTGTTTTTGGTAAGCCTCTATAGATTAAATTTATACATGGAAAGATAGTCCCCTTGTATTAAAAAGAAAATAAATATTCTTCTTGTATAGTAGTTAGTGTTTAGGTAATTACTTTTAAATAAAAAGAAATTATTTCAAAAAGTTGAAATTTAAAAGTAAGATATTAAAACATTTTATTTATCAAAGATAAGTTTAAGTAAATTGTCCTTGTATGGTGTTTGGTATTGTTTTGTAAATATGTGTGTATATTAAGTTGGAGGATAGTCCTTGGGTTATGTCATGATAAGGAAAGAATATGTTTAAATAGTTTTCTTTAATTATTTTATATAACTTTATAATGAGTGCAAAAATAAAATGTAATTGATTAATTATTATTCTTTATACACACACACATATGTTTGTATGACAATAGTTTTGGATGATTGTTTTTGAGTTGGGAGAGGTGTATTGTTTTGTTCATTAGACATTTTGGAAGTTAAATAAGGGAAGTATATTTTCTCTTGAATGAGGGCTTGTATAGTTAAAATGTTAGAAAAGAATATTGCGGTCTCTTTAAATAGATGATTATATTTTATAATGAATTGGAAATATTGAATTTCTGAGAGGAAGTAATTTGTGCTTATGGTTAGTCGATTATGTAGATAATAATTTGAGAAAATAATTAGGAAAGAAAGGAAATTTGAATTAACTATAATTGTATTAATGAAGGGTTTATTTAAGAAGTTAATTGGATGATTTATTTTTTAAGGTGGGTTTTGTTTATAATCATGTGGCAAATGATTTGTTATTATATGGCCAATTTCATGATTATGTTGGTTACTTGAGTGCTTGCTCTAATTAGTTGAGTAAGTTAATGATTATGTGAGTGTTCTTTGAACTATATTATTTTGATTGTGTTAGTGGGATTTAAGTATGTTTTGATGGTTCTAAATTGATGTGTTTTTCCTCCTAAGTTAATGTTGAGTAGAGTGGATTTTATATGTTGGAATTTTGTGTGGAAACCTATGATTTGTTTTGATTTACCCTTGTTTGTGAGTTTTTAGGTAGTCATTCTTTTTCAGCTTCCAAAGGTGGGGAAAGAAAATGTTGCTTTATAATTGGTTTTCATTTTGGTTCCTTGTGAACAGTTGCTCTTATGTTCAATTTAATTTTGGTGGGTTTAGCCTTGCACTTGAAAGTGATTTTATGTACTATGAAGTTCTAGCATGAGATGGTGCATGCCTCACTTGGTGTAGTTACTTTGTTTGGTTTTTGTATCTTGTGCAAGTTGGCTTGCCCATTTGTGATTTTGAGATTTTGTTGCTAGTAGGGGGAATGGCTCTCAATGAGGGTCTGACACCCAAAGTGGCTGGTCCAGGGTAACTCATTGAGATTTTAATCAAGTGATAATATAAAATCAATTAGGGGGTTTGGGTAGTATCACACATTAATTTAGATAATGTAGCCTCACTCATGGCTCAAGTGCTCATTTAGGCTTGGGATGAGTGGGAAGGCATGTAATGGAAAGATCAATTTCCTTGTCTTTTCCTAGTAATTTTGCACGGTATATTGATGCTACATAGCATGAATAGGGGTTCAACAACTGATAGAGGTGGCCAGGGTAACCCAGGATGGGGGTCCAATAGCCTAGGAAGGTTATGCTGGGGTAACCCATAGCAACCTATGTGATGAAACTCCACCCTTTAACAACCTTGTATGTTTTTTGTTCCCCTCTTGTTGTTTATGTGCCTCTGGAAGTAGATGTTCCTTGTGTTTATTGTTGCTTTGGTTGTGGAGTCTTGCTAGCCACTGTTCTCTTGATTGTTTTATGTTGCTAGTCCTTTTTGTCATCTCCTAGCATAGGGGGTGGGCTTTAGGGTCCACATGATCAGGTGGAACGTGTTATGCACCCCATTGCTCTCTAGCTAAAGGTTGAGTTGTGCAGAGTTGTACCAGTTGCAGTGACTCTAGAGATGTACCAGAGTTGGATCCAGACTTGATTCTTTGTACTCATTCTTTTTAGTTGTATTATTCTATGCTATTGTACTATTCCCGTTCATGTTGGGAAGTATCATTGTATTAATGTAATCCTTGAATGATGTGTCTTCATGTTATAAATGTATTGTCCATGCTTATGATTTTATCTCATGGTTATTGGTGGATGCTTATCTTTAATGTAATGTATGTTGATTCTTGTATTATTGTGTGTTTATTGTTTCATCGTATGTGGTCCTTAATGGTGTTGTGTTTGTGGAAATACTTATATTTAAAATTCATAGATGTGATGGATGATTTTTAGTTATATAATGTTATGGATGTACGTTCATTGATAATTAATTCTATATATATTGGTTAAATGGAATACTCGTAATTGTCAATCATCATTATGGGAGTTGGTTATGTTAGTGTTATTCAAAATGTAATGTAGTCATGTAACCCCAAGGGACTTAGTTATATGTTTTGTATGCATCATATATTACTAGTGATATATGTAATGAATGCTTCACATTAATTTACTTTAAAAAAAAATTGTATCATAAGTGGTAGATGTCTTTGTGTCCTTTGGGGTTTGCATGGTGGGGTGTTACAATGGCAATCCATAACAATTTGCTTGTCATGGAATTCTTCATGGCATTCCATCACCATGAGACTACATTTCTTTGAGGCATTTTTTCCAAAGTTCATTGCCTTTTCTATGCTACTACATTTTTCATACATGTCTACCAAAGCATTTTATCAAACAAATCACTACCTTGCTGATATGACTAAAATCCTAAAATAGGTGATTTCAAAAAAGCTATGGATGCTTGGAAAAAATATGTCGAAGAATAATAGTAAGAAACAAGCTATGGTATCATGGTTTTTTGTTGGTGTGAAAATCAAATTATATTTGCATTTTTTTATAGGTTTTAAACACATTTTTTTGGCAATTTTTTTGTTTGAAATGGAGAAAAATATTTGTGGTTAGTTTTGTGCATTTTTTAATTGTAGGATTCTCACAGTTAGTGAAAAAGGTAGTGTTCATGAAGGATGGAAAATATGCATAGAGCCTTTGAATTATACTTGTATTGTGCAATGACATTGAATCATTTAGCAAACCATTTTTTCTTCGCAGGGAAACACTTTCTTGTGGAACAGTTGATTGAGAAAACTCTTGTTTCAACTAATCACCCTCTCATGAAATCTCATTCATATTATAATCTTGCACAATCTTATCATAGTGAAGGTGACTATGACACCCCTAGCTGGTACTACATGGCATCAGTCAAGGAAAGCAAGAGGCCACATGATTTTGTGGACAAGTTAAATTGAAGCTGGGAGATCTTAAGATTTCTCTCTCAAATTTTGAAAAGGTTTTGGAGGTCCACCCTAAGAAGTGTGAGAGATTAAAATTTTTAGGCCATATATATGCTCAGCAAGGGTAGGAAGAGAAGGCTTTGGAAATTTTAAGAAAGGCCCAACTTGCATAGATCCTTGTGATGCCCATGCATTTATCAAGATGGGTGAGTTATTAATATCAACAAACCCCAGTGCAGCCTTATATTCTCTTAGGACAACAAAATCTATTTTGAAGAAGAGTAGAGAAGAAGTACCCATTGAATTTCTAAAAAAAATTGGGGTTCTTCATTTTGAGCATGATGAACTAGACTTGTCTCAACAAACTTTATGGAGACATTAGGAAATGGAATTTGGGTTGAATTCATAAATAAAAGCCCCAATTCCAATTATGCAATTTTTTTGTGCACTTTAAGGATATGGAATTCTTCCATCCTATTGAAGAAGGTGGTGTTTCACTTGAGTTACCAAGGGATAAATTCACAACACTATTTAATCTTGCTAGGTTGTTTGAACAACTACATGATACTGAAAAAGAAAATCTTTTATACAAGCCAAAATTCTTCAAGTTTCCTAATTATATGGATGAATATCTATGTCTTACAGCCATGGCTCAGGCTCAGAATGAGATCCAACTAAGCCTATAATTGACTAGGGATGCACTTAAGGTGGATAAAAACTCATCAAATTCTTTATGTATGCTTGGAAAAATGGAACTAAAAATAGACAATTGGTTTAAAGCAAAAAAAACAATTAAAGTAGCATGCCAACTAGTCTTGGCTGATGAAGCAAAACAAAAAGTTGATGAAGAATGAAGGATTTAGATGGAAAGGAGAAAGAAAGAGGAAGAATTTTAGCAGATGATGCAACAAGAGGAGAAATTTGAATGTGTGAAGGAATTATGAAAGAGTAATCATAAGGATAGGGATGATGACAATGATGAGGCTAGTCGGTCTAAGAAGAAACAAAAGAAGGAAAAGAAGAAAAAGAAGGATAAGGAGCACAAGACTTATGATTTTTATATGGAGGAACTTGATGTTGCCATGGAAGATGAGGCAAATTATATGAGTGATAAGGAACAAGATAATGCAAAAAATTACCAAGATCTTCTTGCAACTGTAGGTCTACAAGACTCTAATGATGGCAAGACAAATTCTTCAGTTTCAAAAAAATTACAAAGGATACATGTATACTCTGATTCTGAAGATGATGAACCATTGCAGAAACAAAGTCCAAGAGAAGATGATCCATATGATGATGATTTCTAGGCTTCCTAAGCTTTAACCAAACCTAGCTCCTATTTTCCAAAACAAGAATCCCCAAGGCCCATGGGAAATGAATGATGAGCATTTGAGTTTCAACTTGTTTTTATTTTGAAAAGGGGACATTACATTGTACAAGATTTGTTTAACAATGGAATAATTTAATCCACCTATTTGGGACTATAAATAAAAATAGATGAATTAATCTATTTTCAATTATAGGTTCTTTTAATCTAGAATCTAATAGAAAGATAAAGCATAATACATTGAAAGACATAGAAAATGTTCTAAAATAAAGACTAAAATAGGTTGCCCATGAAAAAAAAAGAGGAAAAATGAAAAGATAACATATAGATGATTCATTTAAGGTTCTTGATAAGATCTCATTTAACTATGTCAAATGGATTTGGAAGGGAAAAAGCATATTTGATTGACTAAAATTTTGAGGTAGCTTATCCATTGTCATTATATGCATCATCTTCTCTTGGAATATGTTTCTACAATGCACCAAACCTAGAATTTATCGGGGATGCACTTAAGGTGGATAAAAACTCATCAAATGCTTTATGTATGCTTGGAAATATGGAATTGAAAATAGATGATTGGCTTAAAACAAAAGAAACAATTAAACTAGCATGCCAACTTGTCTTGGCTGATGAAGCAAAATGAAAATTTGATGAAGAACGAAGGATTCTGATGGAAAGTAGAAAGCAAGAGGAAGAACTTCAGCGGATGATGCAACAAGAGGAGAAATTTGAATGTGTGAAGGAATTATGGAAGAGTAAGTGTAAGGACATGGATGTTGGTGATGATGATGTTGGTTAGTCTGAGAAGAAACAAAAGAAGGAAAAGAAGAAAAAGAAGAAGAATAAGGACCACAAGGCTTATGATTCTTATATGGAGGAACCTAATGTTTCCATGTAAGATGAGGAAAATTATATGAGTGATAAGGCACAAGATGATGTGAAAAATGCCCAAGATCTTTTTGCAGCTGTAGGTCTAGAAGACTCTGATGATGGTGAGACAAATTCTCCAGTTTCAAAAAAATCACGAAGGTGACATGCATACTCTAATTCTGAAGATGATGAACCATTGCAGAAACAGAGTCTGAGAGAAGATGATCCATATGATGATGATGTCTAGGCTACCTGAGCTTTAACCAAACATAGCTCCTATTTTCCAAAATAAAAATCCCCAAGGCCCATGGGAAATGAATGATGAGCATTTGAGTTTCAATAGACTAAAATAGGTCGCCCATTAAGAAAAAAAGAGGAAAATTGAAAATATTGCATACAAATGATTCATTTGAGGTTTTTGTAAGATCTCATTTAACTATGTCAAATGGATTTGGAAGGGACAAAGCATATTTGATTGACTAAAATTTTGAGGTAGACTATCCATCTTCATTGTATGCATCATCTTCTCTTGGAATTTGTTGAAACTCAAATGCTTATCATTCATTTCCCATGGGCGTTGGGGATTTTTCTCTTGGTAAATAGGAGCTAAGTTTGGTTAAATTAGCTCGGGAAGCCTAGACATCATCATCATATGGATCATCTTCTCTTGGAATATTTTTCTAAAATGGTTCATCATCTTCAGAATTAGAGTATGCATGTCTCCTTCGTGATTTTGTTGAAACTAGAGAATTTGTCTCACCATCATTAGAGTCTTCTAGACCTACAGCTGCAAGAAGATCTTGGGCATTTTTCACATCATCTTGTGCCTTATCACTCATATAATTTTCCTCATCTTGCATGGCAACATCGGGTTCCTCCATATAAGAATCATAAGCCTTATGGTCCTTATCCTTCTTCTTTTTCTTCTTTTCCTTCTTTTGTTTCTTCTTAGACTGATCGGCCTCATCATCACCAACATCCATGTCCTTACACTTACTCTTCCATAATTCCTTCACACGTTCAAATTGGTCCTCTTTACATCACCCACTGAAGTTCTTCCTCTTTCTTTCTCCTTTCCATCTGAATCCTTCATTCTTCATCAAATTTTCATTTTGCTTCATTAGCCAAGACAAGTTGGCATTCTAGTTTAATTATTTCTTTTGATTTAAGCCAGTCATCAATTTTCAATTCCATGTTGCCAAGCATACATAAATCATTTGATGATTTTTTATCCACCTTAAGTGCATTCCCAATCAATTCTAGGCTTGGTGCATTGTAGAAACAAATTCCAAGAGAAGATGATGCATACAATGATGATGGATAAGCTACCTAAAAATTTTAGTCAATCAAATATGCTTTGTTCCTTACAGATCCATTTGACATAGTTAAATGATATATTATCAAAAACCTTAAATGAATCATCTGTATGTTATCTTTTCATTTTTCCTCTTTCTTGTTTTTCATGGGCAACCTATTTTAGTCTTTATTTTAGAATATTTTTTGTGTCCTTCAATGTATTATGCTTTATATTTCTATTAGATTCTAGATTAAAAGAACCTATAATTGAAAATGGATTAATTCATCTTTTTTTTTAACAGTCCCAAATAGGTGGATTAAATTATTTTGTTGTTAAACAAATCTTGTATAATGTAATGTCCCCTTTTCGAAATGAAACCAAGTTGAAACCCAAATGCTCATCGTTCATTTCCCATGGGCCTTGGGGATTTTTCTCTTGGAAAATATGAGTATAATAATAAATCAAGAGGATCTTAATGTCATAAAAGGGGCCACTTAAGTGTTGGCATAAAGACCAAGAAATTTTTATGTTGTAAATGGGATGGCCATTGTGCTAGCTGAAAGGGGTCAATTTGATACTGCAAAGGAAATTTTTACACAAGTACAAGAAGTTGTTGCAGGAAACATCTTTGTTTGGATGCATAATGTGTGGGTAAATATAACACATGTTTACTTTGTACAAGGACAGTTTGTGCTTGCAATGAAAATGTTTATGTTGTACATGGGGCAGCCATTGTAAAGTGTTGGCACAGAGACAAGGAAATGTTTATGCTGCAAATGGGGAAACCATTGTGCTAGCTAAAAGGAGTCAATTTGATATTGCAAAGGACATATTTACATAGGTACAAGAAACTACTATAAGAACCATCTTTTTTCAAATGCCTGATGTGTGGGTAAGTCTAGGACATGTTTACTTTGCACAAGGACAGTTTGCGCTTGCAGTGAAAATGTATCAAAGTTGTTTGAGGAAATTCTATTTTGGCACTGACACCAAAATTTTATTATATTTAGCTTGAACACATTATAAATCAAAATAGTGGCAAGATTGTAAAATAACATTATTAAGAGCAGTAGATTGTAATGAGCATTTCACATTTGTGTTTATTGTAATGAGGGTTTCAAATTACCTTTGAATTCACTGTAGAGGGCATCCCCAAATCTGATTTTTCTATAGAGGGCCTCGGTGAATTCAAATTCATTATACAACAAACTCTGAATTCCTTTCCCTTGCACACCTTTTCAGAAGTCTCTAGGTCCTCTCCAAATCCTTATCGCTCATGCAAGTAGCTATTCTAACTAATCAAAATGACTCATGTCAAGCTAACGAATGAAGCAAGGTCTACAATGAATGAATGAAGTGAGTTTGTGTGAGATGAATGAATCTACAATGAATGTGAATAATCACACCAATACATCTTGCGCATGAATACATTGCACCAATAATTGGCCAACTTGCTTTTTAAAATTTTTATCTAATTTGGATTTGATGAGTAACTATTTAGTCATTTTTTATTTTTGTGACTAAATAATTTTTTATTCAACAACTAGATTAGTCATTTATTTACTCATTTATAGCTGAGTTAGTCATTTATTTTCCAAATTCTACTAGTGGAAGTCGACCTAACACATTTGATGTTGTGTGAAGGATGAATAAGTATTGTTATCTTATGTGGGATCTATATTAGGTCCATGACGACCTATCTTAAGGAGTTTTGAATTTTAAATTATGGCCTGCAATATGGATGAACTGTTTTGGAGCTAACAAGTTACTTTTTGTGTATTGCATCTAATTAGGCCAACCTAATTGATGTCATACTTGATGTCGATATATATGTAAGATTATTTTGGTATTTTGAGAATATAGATGTGACATGTGTTTGTGTGTGATGAAAATTTAAGCAGAGCAGTGCGAAGTTGAAGATCAAAGTTGTGTGAATGAAGAGTATTGCAAAGTGTTGAATCAGAATCAGTGTGAAGATTATTATTGTGCTTCATTGGAACCATGTTCCTACATATTGTAGATGCAATTATAATAGTTCAAAATAGGTTGTAAGCAACCATCTCTCTTCTAATTTTTCTCTATGGATGGTGAGTCCACCTACAGTGAACATTTATGTAATATACTATAACCAGTTATATTATATTGTGAGCTAACCCTCACCTCACGAATTTTCCCATTTTGGGTTTTTCACGTAAAAATATTGGTGTTCATGTGTTATAAGATATTATGGATGTTTCATTCTTTCTTTCCTTACTGCAATTGAATATGCATTAGTGATTGGATGTTTAATGTTTGAATGGCTTAAGAGAATATTGATTCACCCCCCATCTCAGTATTTTGGGTGTTCAACAATATGCCCATGGATAAGTGGTTTAAGTTGGATTATAAAGTTAATTTTATTTTTATCAACTATAATGATGATGTGAAGGGATACATGCTCTAGGATCCTTTAATAAAGAATACTTTGTATAGTCAAAATTTTATCTTCAAAGAGAGCAAGTCTTCCCCTATAATTGAGAAACTAGATGAGAGTGCAAAGTTTGTAGTGTAGTTATAGCCAAATATTGAAAGTGTTGCACTTGAGTCTAAACCAAAGGTTTAGGGTGGACCAAATGAGGAGGATAGTTTTCTTGTGTGTTCTTGGCCATTACATAGACCTAGTGAGATCTAGTAATATCTCCCACTTTTTTCTCTAACCTAACTTCTTTCTATCTACCTATGTACACTACACTTTTTCACACTCTTTTGCAACATGTCCCAATGTACTACATATAAAACATGGTCCTCTTGTTTGGGTATATGCAAGTTTAGGTGTTCTTGATTAATAGAAGCTAGATTAGATAGAACTTAGCTAACCATGTTAAACTACTATTATCATCATGCAATGTTCACAGTTTGTTCCTTTGACCACCACTCTCCATGGGCTCAGTTTATCTACCCTCGACTATGATGATCTCTTTGTGGTCTTTATACTCATTAATCACAAAGCAATTTAATATCATATTCAAGGATTGATTTTAATATCATAAATGAATTTCATCTTCATTAGGACAATTAGGAGTCTCTTTCAAAATGACAAGTGAAATCTTAATTGATACTTTAGGTTTTCTTACATTACCTATCATAGTTGGACCCAAAAGAATTTATATTTTATTTATTGTGCTCTATATTTCACATCAATTTAGAATCTTATTAAATTTATCCCATTTATATAACACTTGAAATTAATTTATTGCATTCCTTAACACCATGTCAAATATTTTCATAAAGAAAGAATAGTTAAATCTAAAATAGATAACTATGAACCTATTTTAAATTTGGACCATTTTACTCTAGATACATACATTCCTACTACCAAAGTAGAATCTTATTTAATTATAACATTGAGACTAATATACACTAGTATTATTCAAAAACTCAATAAAAAGAATAAAAAGAAAGAGAAAATTAGTGATGTTTAGACAAGATAAATTTGATATTCCTCCTAAAATAAAATATTAAGATATCTCTACTAGATCTTTATGACTCACTATTCACATTTCCTTCAAATTATTATGATAAAATATAGTTATTCAATACTAATATCACTCCATAGCTAAAAAAAAAATTGGGACTCAACACCACTTGATAGAGATTTTTTTTTTTATAACTTTATTTTTAGTTCATGGAACAAGATAAGTTTTCTATAAATAACTCCATCAAATGCATGCTACAATATTTCATATGAAAACTATTAACATATGAGGTCTTAAAAGTAAAAGAGGAACACATTGGAATGAAATCTTATCTTCAATATTGAAGCCATACCTACATTTTGGAATTTAATTAATTATAAATTTTCATTCGGATTTATTTTAAAATTATTTGGTTTGAAATAATCAAAGGATCAATAATAAATAAAATGTGAATATCAATAATTAAAAATATAAGAAGATACATATCCGTATTTTTAAGAAATAAATAATAGAAGAAGATATATACATCCACATTTTCTAAGAATAGACAAAGTAGAAAATCAACATTATGATACATGTTACAAGATTGAAAAAATAGAAATAAGAAAATAAATTCTCAATTAATACTCCTTAATTAACTTATGATAATGTGTGAATATTAATTTCAGACGAACACCCCCTCTAAGTGCGACTTAGGGAGGCTACACACACAAGCTAAAAGAAAATATGGGTCTTAACATCAAGGTCTGATTAGGTACCCATTTACAAACAAAGATCTCTCTTAACAAGAGTAAAGGATAAAAACTCAGTGGGACAAAACCCCTTTTTAAAAGAGAGAAAATAATAAATATGTGCAACTTATAGATCACAAACACTCCAATCCATCACAAATACATTATAAATACCACCCATAGAAGAGAGAGAATGAATGATATTTTGTGTCACATCCAAAAAGGAGTAGTTGGATATTGTTAATGGTGAATGCTTGAATATATTAAAATGTACACTATCTACAAATTATATTTATCCCCTTCCAGGAAGAAATATACCTCCTTGTGAATGCAAAATCCATTAGCACAATCTAGATGAATAGGGAACCCAAATCCAAATAGGTACCTTTAAATGAAACTCTAGCTTCCCTATGTTGGAAAAAATGTCTCCTCCAAAATTGAAACTGAAAACATAAAATATTTGATGACATGATTGCCACCAAAGAGGAAGAAAAAATCCTCCAATATATCATCCAATTCAAAAATTTGAGACTCCACACATGGAAGTAATAGGAATCCTAATGAGGTGGATCTAAAAAACTAAAATTGTCCAACTATAAATAACCAATAGAAGCTCTCAAAGAAGCAATGCTAAAATCTAAAGTAGCAAGAGGTAATGGAGATGTGATCTCAATAGGAGGAGAAACATAATGAGAAGTCTTTGTATTCAAAACATTCATTACCTTCGAAATATTCAAGCTCCTCTAAATTATCATCATCAAAGGATATTATCTACATAATCAATGAGTATGAGGCAATCCATAGTAGGATAATTTGGGAATGATGACACACAACAATCTCTACAACCTCCCAAATCTTGGTCAAAAGTGTGCATTGGCACTCAAATTTTGAAATACCACACATAGTATATAATCAATATTGGAAAATTATAATCCTACCACATGATTAATATTATTTTTCCACACTAAATTCCTCCACGTGTATTTGGTTTAGGTATGAGTCCATAAAGATAAAGATAAATATTTAAGTCGAATAACATGTATCAATATGCTCTTTCATAAAGACTCATGTTTATCCTTAGTCAATATTATGACATAAGAATGAGTAAAAGAGCCCATGATACTCTTCTCAAGAAAATAAACCAAAGACCAATAATGTCAATACATACCAATAAGCTAAATGAAGTCTACTCTAGAAAATAGAACCTTTTCAAGTGCTAAAATATCTAGGATATCAACTAAAATGTAAAAAACTCACAAATTGAATAATAATACATGTGGCTTAATCTAGAAAAATTAAATGGATGGATACAAAGAAAAAAATTTCTCCCTTATGCATAAAAAAGGTTAAAAACACTATTCACATATTTGAAATACCATTCATCACTTGGAAACACCATTCATGGCTTGAAAACACTATTCACAACCTAAAAGTAGTATTCACAACTAGAGTAACTATACACATTGAAAACAATATTCATTCCAAAAACACTATTCACATTGAAATCACTACTCGCTGATAGAAACACTTTTCACCTTGAAAGCACTATTCACTGAAAAAACACTATTTATAAGAGTATACAACCTCAAAAAAATTGTCCCAAAACTCGTAAGTCCAAATATGATATGATTTATATGGATGGGTAAGTGCATCAAGATGTGACACAAATAAGATGCCACATTCTTTTTTTACTCAAAATGATCATTTGGCAAGTGCCAAATTTGGTGCTTGCCAAATAGGCTTGGTCATCCCAAACTAAGTTTGGCGAGCACAAAATTTAGCGGTAGCCAAATGTTAAAGTTGTTATAAAAACAAAAAAAAAACTTTATTTTCACTTTTCTACTATTGAAACCCACAAAGCTCTACATTTTTTCTCCTCCCCAACCTATGATCACCAAATACATAGTCATTACTTCACTTGGAGATTGTGAAATATTCATCAAGATGCCACCAAGACACTGAGGAGGTCAAAGAGGTAAGTATATCTCCTTTTTTATTTTTAAATTTTGATTAAAGTATAGATTGAATTGGGTTTTTTAATTAAAATTTATTTTAATTTCTAGGAAATGAATTTCAACCCCCAAGTGTTGAAAATTATCCATCACCTCCTCATGAAGACCCTTATGAAAAATAACCACATCAAACTCCTCCATCAATTCCTATAAATCCCCCAAGAACAAAAGAAAATATTCTAGGGAAAATAGAAAACAACAAAAAAAACTTGAGGAATTGATTACAAGGCTACAAGATATTGCTGCAAAAAACCCTCATAGGAGAGGCCTTGTCGAATCCCTACAATCTATTGTATCTCATGTAGGATCAATGAGAAAAAAAAAAAAATTGGTCCGATAAGAGGGAAGAACAAATAAAAATTATGCAAACAAAATTTCATATGAGCAAGTAAAGAAAAAAAATTAACAAATCTAACTTGTGTGCCCTCTTCACCTACCCACGAACCAATCAACCTTTAGCAACTAGATGCAAAAGGTTCCCCATCCATTTGCGCCACTATGAAGGGATAAAGAATATTTTTTGGGATATGTGGTGGATGGTTTTTGACCAACCTTCATGCAATAACTATGAAGTGCCACACTAATTTTTGAGGAAATTCTATTGTGAGTTTGTCCTCAATGAGATTCCAAATTATTTTGACTTTCTAGATTTTTTAGGGTAGAGGTGGGGGCTCCACACATGACAAAGTGGGGCCACAACATGACCCATATTTGTCACCGAGACCCTTGGCTAGACTTGTGGTGGAGCATGTGACTGTTCCTCCCATTGGGAAGGATAGTTTTGAGGTGGACACCTTAGAATCCATTAGCTCACTCACTCAGAGCCTTGTATAGTATGCAAGACCTCTAGTACAAGGTGATGTGGGCAAGTCTTCTAGGCCTTGAGTTCCAGTCCACTTTTTTCATTCTTGCGGTGTTGTTTGCTCATATGATCTTGAGAGTAGTCAAGATGTAACTACGTAGGATACATCAGCTACATAGGGGATGGTTATGATAATCTTTGTTGAATGAAACATTCGGCATTGATACTCAAGTAAATTTTAGCACGTTCATTTAATTTTTTTTATTAAATTTTATTCTAAAATGTAAGAATAACTAAATTAGTAAAATGATTATCATGAGAATTTAGGGTTAGAGTATTCATGCTACTTGCAGTGTTCCCCCATACCCCTATTTTATGATGTTGTTGAGTCCACAGGTATGTAACCAGTAAATAAATATAATTATTACATGTGAATAGTTGAACCTTATATGAATGGTTCTCATAACTCACTTTTGATGTTGAATAGTTTGATGGTGGACCTTCGACATCGACACCTCATACTTATCATTGTCAATGAACTTTCACCCAAGTAACCTTTATTCATTAATGGTGTTGTAAAACAATGTTAGGTAGTTTTGGTAATTGAACATGTGTTGTCTCATTTTCAGATGTTAACATCAGATACTTCTCCTAATGTTCATCCACATTGGATCATGGTGTCGTTGCAATAGTAGCAAGTGTTAACAGTCTTTTGTTGTTTCCTTGGCATGATGACAAATTTCATATGTATCATGAATAAGACAGAGATTAATTTCATCATGTGAATTTCCTTACCAACTTTTATATAGATGTGAATGAAGATTACATTTAGATAAATTATTGCAAATAAAAAATACTTCCAATTAATTCCATTTTTGACATCTCTAGTTCAAATTAAAAAAACAACACAATAATGTGGTTGGTGGATAAAAAGAGACAAATCAAATCCTTGGAGGATATCATAGATTTTAGGTTGAGGAATATTTTAAAGTAAATTCAATGATCATGATATGTGTCACTAAATTAACCCTTTGAGATTTTTTTTATCAATGAGACAAATCACATTCCTAAGGGATACCATAGATCTTAAGTTGAGGAAGATTTTTAAATTAAATGCAATTATCATGATATGTCTTAGTAAATTAACCCTCTAGGAGTTGTTCCATCAATGTTCCATATATGTTTTTTTTAGCGTTCTTGGAGGTATGATAGACTAAGGAAATAGTTTTTGTGGTTGTAGAGTCTTTTAGCATACCTCATTAATGACATGTCTAGGGTCTAGGTCTTTTCTTTTCTTTTGTCAACTTTTAGCATCATATTACTTTTCTAAGTGAGATCTCAAATTGTTTTTTGTATTTATTGTATGGTCGTTTTTCTTACCTCATCTACAAGTGCTTTGTTGTCCTTTAAATTTCCTTAAACTTCATTAACCTAGCAATTGCTACTTGTATCGATGGTTTGAAGGCACACGAGCATGGGTTGAAAGTCAAAGTGATCACATAAGTTTTTTCTCAAGTTATTTCGCAAGGTGGGTACAATTAAAGATAGCTTAATCACTTTGTATGTACATGGATGAATCTAAAGAAGCACATGAATAAGGTTCAATCTAGATGTAAATGAAAATTTAGCAAATGTGTACATAGATGAAGTAGCTAGGTCACAATCCAAGAAGACATCATAGGCCTAATTAATTTTGCTGGAGATATCAATGTTCATGTAACTCACACCTCAATTGTGCATGCCTAAGTGTAGGAGTAGTTTGTGGCATAACAAAGGCATGAATGTTAGAAATAAGACTAGGCTTAGTATGAGATAATAAACATGTTAAATCATAAGTGGTATAAGTACATTATGTATATTTTCATAGATGTGTCATATAAGTTGAAGCATATGGAGAGAAGCTCAAAAACATAGAATGTGACGTACTTAAGCACATTTATATTATTCTCCACATAAGAATTATGTAGTATATAATGATCATGGACAAGTGATGTATGTGTATCTCCTATAGAATGTGTGTATAAGTTATAGGTATATCACAAGTGATAAAATAAAGATGACTAACATAAGACTTAGCAATATATGATAGTCATTATATATACACAATCCTAAATCAATACATTTATCACTAGGAATAGTATGATATGTAGTACATGAACTATGTTGACAAGGTGGCATGCACAAAACATAGAAATACAAAGAGAATGTACATTAAACTTTGAGAATCAATTTGATGTATTGCACAATTATATTTTCTTCATTTTTGGCTTTACACACCTTCAAAATTATAACTTTTTACCAACTTCTTTGGCATTCAATGTTCGGTTCTATATCAATATAACATAATTAGAAAAAATTATTTTAAAAAAAAAATGGTTCTATATTATCAAATTCAAACAAAAATGAAAATATTAGTTCATAGAACTAAATTCATCCTAGACATGCAATTTACTTCACTTTTGAAAAAAAAAATAAAGGTGGTGGAATATGTAAACAATTCAATCATGATATATCCTCAACACCATGAAAAAAACATTTGTTTGTCAAATAATGCACAAAATGTAGAAAAGGAAAAAAGCATGTGGGTCCTAAATCACGAGGATCCCATGAATTTTTTACCATTTCTTATGCCCCTTAAAATGCGAGTGTGTTATAACATACTTGCATTATAACATGCATGGATTATAATTCCAATAGGAAGAGATGAGAACAATTAGATAAGTGAGAGAGAAGGGGGAGGAAGGGAGGGAAGGAGGGAGAGAAACACACACACACAAATAAGGTAGAAAAAGATGCAAAGAGAGATAGTGAGTGAGAAAGAGAGAGGAAGGTAGGTAGAAGTAGAGAGCAAAGGAGTGGTAGAGAGAGACATAGGGAGGGAGAGAAGGAGAGGTAGTGAAGGGATAGAGATAGAGAGGTGTCGTAGAGAGAAGAGAGTGAGAGAGAGAGGTTGGTGCCACCCTAAACCCTCCATTATCAATCATAAATTGTAACCCTAATCCCTAAACTGAATACCCTAAATTGTAGGCTCTAAACCCTAAACCCTAGGCCCTAAACCCTAAACCCTAAACCCTAAAACCTAACATTACTAATTTTTAACATTAAAAGCTTTAAAATTAATCCCTAAACCCTCAAGATTAAACCCTTTATCATAAACCCTAAATTGTAAACCCTAAAACCTAACATTAATCATTTAAAATTGAAACCTAAAAAAATTAATCTCTAAACCCTCCATCATAAACCGTAAACTGTAAAAAATGAATAATCTAAAGAGAGGGAGAGAGAGAGAGAGCGATGAAGGGAGACATAGAGATAGAGAGCAAGGGAGAGAGAGAGAGACCTATGAGAGACAAAAAGAGAGAAGGGAGGAAGAGAGAGGGGGATAGGTAGACCCTCAACCCTCCATCATGAATGGTCCCAAACCCTACACCTTGAACCCTAAACTCTAAACTCTATATATTTTGAAAAGGGAGAGAGGGAGAGAGAGGATGAGAGTGAGCAATATAGGGAGGGAGGGAGGGAGAGAGAGAGAGAGGAAGAAAAGGAGGGAGATAAAGAGAGAGAAAAGAGGGAGAAAGGGAGAGAGAGTGATGGAGGGATAGATATGTAGAGAGAGCATGAGGGAGGGAGGGAGAGGTAGCAAGGGGAGAGAGATAGAGGTGTGTGTGTGAGAGAGAGAGAGAGAAGGGGGGTAGGAGGTAGAGAGGGTAGAGAGGTAAAGAGGAGAGAGAGAGAGAGAGAGAGAGAGAAAGAGAGAGGAGGGAGGTAGAGGAGAGAGAGAGGTAGAGAGGTGAGAGAGAGAGAGAAGAGAAGAGAGAGAGAGAGAGAGAGAGAGAGAGAGAGAGAGAGAGAGTGAGAGAGTCATTTTTCCTTGAAAATAATGTGAGCATGTTATAACACACTAGCACTATAACGCGCTTGTGTTATTGAAAACTAGGACAAAAAATAACATGAGTGCATTATTGTGTAATCACATTATTATCTTCCTTGGGAATTTCTAACCCTTATGGTTGGATTTTCCTTGGGCTTCCAACCCAAAGAGTTGGATTGACATTTCAATGTCCAAAGACATGTTTTTTCAAATTGTAAAAATATTGATGCAATCTCAAGCATGCTCCCCATTAGGTTTGCATGTGCTTCAATGTCAAGTCAAAAAAATAACGTAGTAATGTTGATCTCTTTATTAGCTTTCTAACCATGTATTTTTTTTATGTTTTGAATATGTGAAGGTTTTGATCTTTAATTTCTTTTGTTAGTGTCTTCATTTTTTGTCAAAAACATACATATGGTATTTTTTACTTCATTTTTGAACCATTCATTAAAATTTCAAATAAATAACATTTTTAGATACTAAACTATATTCTATATACAATAAAAAAAATATTAGTTTTCAATAAAATTTGGGGGGAGCACGCTTAATTTTTGTTTTTTAGGATGTATCCAGTTTGAAAATTAATAAAAAATTATATAATTAAATATTAGGAGAATAATCATGCATAAACTACATGGTGTTAGCTAATTTCTCACCTAAGCAATTTTTTTATAATAAAAAAATTAACATTTTAGGAGAGCACATCAAATGCCATGTTATGTTTTTTTATAGAAACATGAGCATTTTGTGCGCCCCCCCTTTTTGAACCCCTTAATCTCTACAATTTAAAAATAATAGTTTAGAAAATAGATTTAGAGCACTACAACTCTTGTTCTTGTTGCTTCTTCAAATTTTGAGCATAACTATCTTCAATTTCTCATCCAAGATTAGTCTTTCATGATTCCAATAAAAAAGTGGCAACTTAAAACACCCTTTTGGTACCCCACCTCCTTGCACATACCTGCATAGATATGGTTAGATAAATGAAACTTATAACAAGGTACAATTGGTCTTTTTACATGATAGATTTAGGATTTAATTAAATACCAACATTATTACCACCTAGTTTGATCTTATTACATATCTTAATTACATACTTTATTTTGAGATAGTTGTAATTTATCCTAGAATATAATAAATTTGAAAGATAAAACATAATTAGATTTGTAATCTCTAATCATTGTTTCAATAATAATGTCAACTGCATTGACATAGATATAATAATGTGTCCAAAAATCTTTATCAAGATCATATGAGATTTTTATAAGCATAAGCATGTATAATTTGTTATGTTCCTTCAAAAGAGAAAAATAGTCATCCTACTAAACATATTGTAACAAGTGAACCATCCTTTCCAAGTTTTCTCCCTAGATAGTTTCTTAGGGTGAAAGCCACCCATTTTAAGAAGATGCATTGCACCCAAAAAATTTGGAGGATTTTGACAATACAAAGCTTTTAATAATTCTTAAATACATTTTACAACCGTGAAGTATGTAATTATTTTATCTTTTTGAAAAAAACTATTTAGGTATGTTGTATTACTTCATACCAAGCAAATAAAATAAATAAAATTTCTCAAATTTTTGTATGAATAGTGATTCACAAAACATGCTAAACATCAACCAATTAAAAGGAGATATTTTGAACCTTCTCATTGGGCTCAAACTCATCAAATTGGTCTAAAGTATGGATTCATTTATACACACATCTTTACCACATTTTGATGGTCTTGAGAATGTAATTATTCTTCAAATCAATAGTCACATAATGCACCTTTGTGTTTATTATGCAGGTGTAATAATGCATACACCATTTTAGACGGATAGCTAAGCCCAAGAAGAAGAATATCATCACTACTTTATCCCACCTAATATATGTGTATCTAAAATTTATGTTGCTAAGGTCCATATGACAGCTGTATAGAGTCAAACTTGCATATTTTATAGTTTTAGCCTTGAAAGTTGGAAAACATAACACATGTTAGCATTGGGAAATTAAAAAACTATAGCTAAAATAAAATATTTTTTTATAAGTCTAATATTTAGCATGTAAAGAGATGAGATCAAGTGCTTAAAGAATTGGGTTCTCAAGTTCAAATCTCTAAAGTGATGTTTGGATATAAAATTTTAAGTGGTGATCTTGGTCTTCCATTATTTGGTTTCTAGAAGTAATTTCTAAGTTATTGCTCTTAAGGAGTCATATATTTGTATTGGTTGGCTCAAATACTCATTTGAGCTATATATGTAGATTGCTATAAATATACTAAAAAAAATAGTCACCTACATGTATACATAAAGATCTATGAAAGAGATCCAATAGTTGTGGTGTAATGATAAAAGATTTGAGAAAGAAAGAGAGTTGAATTTCCCATGAAACTAGAGACTCAAACACTACCCCACACTTATGCACTAAGATGATAAACAATTAAAATTAAATTGTAATGCTTTATAAACTAGCAATGACATAATTAGCACCTTAAACTACTAAAATTCAAGAAATTAAAATGTACATATAAGTGCCTAAGATGAATAATGTGAATTTATTGGTTTTATCACAACATATTTATCCTTTTAAAATTACTTTCATATTTGTTAAACATATATAAAAAATAAATGTGCCTATAATCCTCTTAGAATTTTGACAATCTTTCTAAAATCTATTCTTTCATGTGGTACACTCCTTCCTTAATTTTGCTAGTATTTTATGGTAGAAATACCTAAATATAGTCATAGAACCATCAAATCTGGCCCCCAAATTTTAATGTATGCTCCCAAAAAGGTTAGAAGTACATGAACAATTTGGGTATGACGCATGCTTTAAATTTATTCAGGAGAGAATGAAATGATAATTATGCTAAGAGACATGACCTAAAATGGTAGTAGATGGAGAAACATCTGACCATAGAATAATAGTTAAAAATATATATTTAGAGCCAACATTTATTAATATAGAAATCCTAACTTCAAAGTAAATAAAATAATTCTTAAGAAAAAAAAAAAAATTGATAGATTTAAAGTAAATAAAATAACTCTAAAGTATAAAAAAATTGTTTAATAAATAAAATTAAAACGAACAATGTATATAAAATATAATAATTTAAGACTCTTTAGGATATCTATATTAGGGGAGAGGGGTCCATAGTGGAGCACCCTAACTTCACATTTCTCAAAATCCTATGTGGAAATTTCAAATCACTTCCAATTTTGTACAATAGTTTATTTGGCAACTCACATGCTTCTATATTTCGTTTTAGGGCCACATCAACATGTTTTTTCTTGAGGTATCCAAAAAATCCCAAAACAAAAGTGAGACTGATAGTGGTGCACTAAGTCATGTTTTATTGGTGTGCTGATGTGGCATCACATGATTTGTCATTTTATGTACTTTATGGATAAAAAGTATTTTGCAATTGGATATTAAGGTGCTCCACTATTGGGGCCCACTAAGGACTACTTCTATCCCCACTATTGGACCCCGCTCCACTATAGACCCCCCTAATTGTGATGGTTGTAAATTGAATTTCTTATTTTATGCTCCCCAATTATTTTAACTTTCAATAATTTTATTTATCAAAATCTTGTCTATTACACCATAGAGACATGTCTTGAACTTTCAATCATTTCCGGATGGGTGAGGTTATAGAAATTAGTACAAATTGGGATAGTGGAATAGCATATAAAAATCACAGAAAACCAATGAAGAATATATATCCACTACATCACATGAATTACCAATTCAAGTTTGGCATAGTAATCCATATCCAATGCCCCCACAACAACAGAGCCTGCAAAAACGAAAATAAACTAGAGTTAATCTTAGTTTTAAATGTTGAATTAATAAATAAGAATAATGAGTTTATTCAGATGAATGAATGGAACATCGTTTTTGACATTCAACTTTAGGAAAGAATCCAACATATATCAACATGAAGACTGGCAATATCAAGACCACATTGTATGCTTTTCTATGCTATGAAATAATCTGTTAGATGAGGAATAATGGGATACTAAATTTACAAGAGATACAAAGGAGAGGGGATAATACGTTCAGTTACCAATGGGACAATGCTAGTCGCTTACTTGAAACTGCAAGGATTGCACTTCACCCTATGGGATGAGCATAACAAATTCACTGAAGGATCAAGTGTTGTGAGAGCTATTAAAATTCTTCAAGACTTTTTTCTATGCATACAACAACTTGGCATTGTCAAGATAACTTGCTGTTATTGACTATAATTCTGTTGCTTGTTTTGTTGCTGTTATGCAACTGTTTTGAGGCTTTGTAGCTGGTCTGCTGTTGTTACAGGTCTTTATTTTGCAATCTTCTAGTTGCTGTTTTGCTACAGTTATTCCAGTTCTGTAATTTGATTATTTTGTTTTTTTCAATAAAAATTTTTTTAAAAAAAAAAAAAACTTTTGAAGGAAAAGTCTTAGCGATAATTAATGGACACCAACACCCCTTTGAGTTCGTTCGAGCATGTTGTGTGTGTTGATTACATAGTCTTTAGGCATGCATTTTACATGCGTGAATCTCAAGGTGAAAGTTTGTTCAACCTAGTGGTTGTAGGAACAAGAAAACAAGGATGATGTAGTAGATATGTGTATGATATTGTAGGAATAATGTTGGGAAATTGGGTGTTTCAACCTTGCAAATTTTTTATGTTTCATTTATTTATTATTTAATATTTTCTTGTGATTATTTGACATAATTTACAATGCATATTATTGTGCTCCATCAAAAGAAGGCATGAGATTTTGAGTTGGCAATTTTGTTACAATTTAGTGCTTTGAAAACTGATTTATTATGTGTCAAAATGCTTAGTGGTATATTAAGAGATGGTTAATTTTAAGGATGTTAGGAAAAATTCTCTGACACCTATAAGGGCTAAAAATAAGGAAGATTAATTTGGACGTGAGAATAATCTTGGATGGATTATTTATGATACTATTTCTAGAGATTTTGCATGTATGAGATGTGTGGGACTTTGTGCCTCCACTTTTATGAGATGTTTCTGAGTTTGTATGACTCTTTTTGGCACCTAGTGGGATTCCCTCTTAGAGAGCCCATCAACACACAAAGGAGAAATAGAATGACAAGGTGAAAACTAACCCTAAATCACACTAGTAATCTAAAGCTAATCCAAAGCCAAAGAAAAAGCAAGCTTTGAGATTGAGGTAGGAGGTTCTCCAGTAGAGTTTGAAAGCCACATTAGAGCCACACCAAAAGCTAATGAATCAATCTCTTGAGAGGACTCATCATCCTAAGGGAATCCACCCAATGAAGAATTAAGGACATGAATAGTCAAGTGATCTTTGTTAGCATTCTTCCACCAAATAGTTGTACCCTTGTGTCCAGAGAGAGGACAAATCATAGCTAGGTGACCAATGGAGAAGCATTGTCCACATCTAAAAGGGAGACCCTCATAATCAAGCAGTTGGGTCTAAGGTCTTTCCTATACTATCAAGACTGCATCCTTGTGAAGAGGCTTGGAGATGTTAATGTCCACTAGAATGTGAGCAAAAGTAGAGTGCCGCATGTAGGAAGTGGAATCATCAACATTCAAGAAGCAGCCATGAGAGTTGCCTATGGCTTCATTACATGAAACCATCCAAAACTGGAGGGGGGATTTGGAAGTCTGACCCACACCGAACATTCATTTAGAGGATCAGTAAGAGAGTTAAAAGAAGTTGACCAAGGCTTTATGGAGAGAGAGTGCTCTCTCCAAGACCACAACTTACCATCAAACACCAAATTTGTGTTATGGTTTCATTATTCTTATATTTTTCTATGTATTTCTTTTCTTACTATAAAAAGTTAGATAAGATTGAAGCTATTTGCATAATCTTCCCCTTAAGATTAGTGAAGGAAACATATTCTACACACCTTCTTTCTTTACAAGTGGTATCAAAGCTTGTCAATTTTGATTCTAATTGTTGAGTTTTTTGAGCTAATTAGCCGATAGACTATATATTGTATGAATGTTTGGCTAATACCTGTCTCACACTCCCGGTAAACCATTTTCCCAGGTTGTTTGATAGCTGCAGCATAAACTTTCCGGGTCAAGTTCATTACTGCTTTCGTGCATGTATTTGCAGTAAATGCAATAAATGCTCTTAACTGTAGCCATTAAGTCGGTTTGTTCTTGGGGCGGCTGGGGAAAATCGAGCTTGCAGGCGGGTCACTAGGGATAGGGTTTACCAACATAACAGGGTATTCGGTTATTTCAAGACTGGCTTTGGGAATTAAGCCTATCTGCGGGCAAGCATACGGAGCCAAACGGTGGGGATTGCTAGCGCTGGCACTCTAGAGAATTGTGCGCATTCTTCTCACTGCAATAGTGCCCACAGTGGTCCTCTGGCACAACATGGAAGGGATACTCTTGTTCTGCAAGCAGGATGAGGTCGTTACGAGAATGGCAACCAAATATATTTTGTTCACCTTTTCGCGTAGGCAATGCTCCAGCCACTGCGAAGCTATCTTCAAACTCAAAACGTCACATTCCCTCTCACCTGCACAGCCGCCATTGCATTGGTGATACACGTGCTGATGAACTTTCTTCCGGTGGACTGCCGCGGCATGGGAATCGCAGGCATGGCATTGGCCATCGCCTGGACGAATCTCAACCTCATTTTGTTGCTGCTGTTGTATTTCTGCTTCCCGGCATTTTATAAGAAGCCTTGGGGCGAAGGAGTCTCGATGGAGTGTTTGAGCGGGTGGACACCGTTGCTCAAACTGGCCATACCCAGCTGCATATCGGTGTGCTTGGAGTGGTGGTGGTACGAGTTCATGATAATTTTGTATGGGCTACTCATAAATCCCAAGGTCACTATCGCCTCCATGGGAATCTTGATTCAGACCATGTCTCTGCTATACATATTTCCTAGTCTCTCAACGTAGGATTCTAGCACAATTCAAGAGATGCTATATTTGTTTCTTACTTTTAATTTTTATTTTCTCGTCTTTTACATGCTATTTGAAAAAAATTGTACACCTTTCTTAAATTTTTTCCAGGGATAAAGAAAGATTGTTAATAGTTGTGATTGAACATTTTTAAATAATAAATGTATGTAAAATATGAGATTTTTATAGTCTATTGTAAATTTTAAAAAAATTAATAGAAATTATTTATATTATTCTTATTATATTTTGTTTATTTATGTCTTACTAGTTAAGTTTGATTGTGTTTAGGTTTTAATTACATATACTTCTCTATCGGTGTAATCCTTGCACCCCTTCCGGTGCAAGTGCTAATATATATTAAGTGGGAGCTTGTGTAGAAAGAGAGCTTTGAGAGCTTTATTGCAAGAAGAAATATGGCAAACACATCAAGCAAAAGAGACGTAGAGAAATGTTCTTATAATAACTTTAAGAGTGGAAGTTAAAAATAAAAGATTTGTTAATTAATGGTGATTTATGAGAAGTAGTTGATGAAAAATTTCAAAGACCTACATATGCTATTGTGACTGCTCAATATGATGTTATGGTCCATAAAGAGAAAGGTCTAATTATATTATGTTTGGCAATACTCTGTTTTAATCAATTTCCATGAAGAATTCATTGCAAAATTATTATAGAAGAAACTAGGTGAGATCTACTGAGCTAAATCTTTAGTTAAAAAGATTCTTGAGAAAGAAATTGTATTCTAAAAAACGGAAGAAGGTGGACAAATTGTAGACTACCTATCTAAGCATTTTATATGTTAGTAGTTCAACTAGTATTAGTTGGTGTGAAAATGGTAAAAAAATGTTATTTTCTTTTGTTCTTTTCCTTAACTCTTGGGATTATCTTGTTATGGCTATAGTGAGTACTTTCATAATCTTGAAAGTTAAAGATATTGTAGGTTCTTTTTTTCTGGAGAAATGAAAAGGAAAGTTTATATCAATGCCAAAGGTGCCTTAAATGTACAAAATTGATCTAATGAAAAAAGGCAAGAAGAATGAGAAGTATGAAAAATCTAGATCTAAATCTCTTGGTAAGTCCAAAGCTATTTGTTGGAACTCCGATAATCCTAGTTAGTTTTATAAGAAATGCAAAGAAGAAAAGAAGAAGACACATGATTTTGATTTTGAATTCAAGAAGGAAGATAGTGACACATTTATTATAGCTTTGGCAACAACATGGTTAATTGATTCAAGTGCATCTTTTCATATAAACTAGAAGTTGGCTTTTTAATTATGAAAAATTGATAGAGATAAGATGTAATTAGGTGTTAATTCTTATCTAACCATTATTGGTGATGGTAGTAAAAAACAAATTTCCAAAAGGAAGGGGTAAATGGTTTGATGGTGTCTTGTATATCCCTAAGCTTGCCTATAACTTATTATATGTAAGAAAACTAATAGATGTAGGTGTGCAGCTTGTTTTTTTTTAAAGAAGGCTTGTAAGATAGTCATATGTGCTATGGTGATTGCTAAAGGTATTAGTATTAACACTTTATACAAAGTTGATGCATGCACATTTGAGTGCAATAGTACTTTGTGAAAGTCAAATATGAGACTACTTCATTGGATAAAGAGATTATTACTACTTTTACAATTGGTCATAGTTTCTAGGTGTGCCTAAGGGTGCTTATTCTACACAGTTAAAGTTATTTACAACTAGCACTTGCACCAAAAGAGGTGCAAGGATTACGCCGATAGAAAAGTATATGTAATTAAAACCTAAACACAATCAAACTTAACTAGTAAGACATAAATAAACAAAATATAAATAATTTCTATTAATTTTTTTAAAATTTACAATAGACTATAAAAATCTCATATTTTACATACATTTATTATTTAAAAATGTTCAGTCCCAACTATTAACAATCTTTCTGGAAAAAATTTAAGAAAGGTGTACAATTTTTTTCAAATAGCATGTAAAAGATGAGAAAATAAAAATCAAATGTAAGAAACAAATATAGCATTCTCTTGAATAGTGCTAGAATCCTACGTTGAGAGACTAAGGAAATATGTATAGCAGAGATTCCCATGGAGGCGACCGTGACCTTGGGATTTATGAGTAACCCATACAAAATTATCATGAACTTGTACCACCACCACTCCAAGCACACCGATATGCAGCTGGGTATGGCCAGTTTGAGCAATGGTGTCCACCCGCTCAAACACTCCACCGTGACTCCTCCGCCGCAAGGCTTCTTATAAACTCCCGAGAAGCAGAAATACAAGACCAACAACAAAATGAGGTTGAGATTCGTCTAGGCGATGGCCAATACCATGCCTGCGACTCCCATGCCGCGGCAGTCCACCGGAAGAAAGTTAATTAGCACGTGTATCGCCACTGCAATGGCGGCTATGCAGGTGAGAGGGAATGTGACATTTTGAGTTTGGAGATAGATTCGCAGCGGCTGGAGCAGTGCAATGGCGGCTGGAGCAGGTCAGAGTATCCCTTCCATGTTGAGCCAGAGGACCACTGTGGGCACTACTGTAGTCAGAAGAATGAGCACCATTCTCTGGAGCGCCAACCCTAGCAATCCCTACCGTTAGCTCTATATGCTTGGCCACAGATGGTCTTCATTCCCAAAGCCAGTCTTGAAATAACCGAATACCCTGTTATGTTTGTAAACCCTATCCCCAGTGACCCGCTTGCAAGCTCGATTTTCCCCAACCGCTCCAAGAACAAACTGACTTAATGGCTACAGTTAAGAGCATTTATTACATTTGCTGCAAATACATGCACGAAAGCAAGAGTAGTGTTGTCAAACAACCTCGGAAAATGGCTGCCCAGGAGCGTGAGACAGGTATTGGCCAAACATTCACACAATATATAGCCTATTGGCTAAAGAAGGCCATGTTATGGCACTAGAGACATGGCCACATTCAAACCCAAAAAAAAAAAAGCCTTAGGATTTTGAATAAATAATTATAATCTTAGTTTGATTTTTGTAAGATTCGTATTTATGGTAAACAAAATTGTGTTTTATTTTACTTGAGTTCTCATAAATTTAGTGGTTTTTTATCTTTATTCATTCTAACATGTTTGGTCTTCTTGATATTCCTTTGAATACAGAATCCACATAATATGTTTCATTTATTGATGATTATAGCATAAGAATAAGAACATGAGCTTATTTTTTAGAGTAAATATGATTTTTTCAATTGTTTTAAAGAATTTAAAGTATTTGTTGAGTTGTAGATAGGGAAGGAAATTAAATGTTTAAAGAACAACCATGGCAATGAATTTCATTCAAATGATTTTGACAGATTTTGTAAAAATTGTGATATTCTAAAACAAAATGACATCTTCGTATTGTTCACAACATAATTGAGTCATAGAAAGAATGGACATGATACTAATGGAGAAAGCTAAGAATATGCTTAGTGGTGTTGGACTAAAACAAAAGTTTTGGGCTGAAGCTATAGCCATTGTTTGCTACCCAATTTATAGATCTCATGCATCAACTCCTGTTGATGAAATGCCTATGGAGGCATGGTCAAGTAACAAATTTTCTTTGAACATCTTAGAGTTTTGGTTGCGAGGTATATGCACATGTGCAAAAGGAGAAATGAACAAAGTTGGAGAACAACGCTGTAAAATATACTTTCATTAGTTATAGTTAGTTTGTGAAATGATGCAAACCTTAGGATCTTTTAGTACAAAAGGTATTATTTAGTATAAGTGTTATTTTTAGAGAACCAAAACAAAGTGAAAAGAAATAAGTGATTCTAACTTCCTCCTATGCCCAATAAAGTTGAATTGAGACCCTAAGATAGACAAGAAGGTGAGAAGAGCTCATAAAGCTCTAAACCTTTAGAAGAGGAGGAAGAGGAAGAACCTTCACCATGGATTGATAAAATGTGAGTGATTTCAAGCCAATTGTTGAGAGTGGATATTCTCTTCTTCACTTCAAACTCAACTAGACCTAGGAGGGTGTTCCTAGAGGTATTCTTAACAAGATTAATGACAACTGAAGATAAATAAATAAATGATAAGTGCTAAAAGAGTACCTAATTTATGCTTGGCCCTAAAGGTTGTCATTACACTAAAGACCAACTTACTACACACAAAATCTCTATCAAGTTGATAATGACATCATTACACAAAGGCAAGATGAAGGTATGCAAAACATAATTCCTTGGGATGAGAACTCTTAAGGCTCACTATAAATGTTTCACTAGATAAATCACTAAATCATGAAGAGCATACAAACTACTAACCTACTCCTACACCACTGGTAAAAGATGTTTTTCATTTTGAGTGTATGGTGGATCACAAACTTCTAAAATTAATGCCTCATGCAATGGGTTATAGAGTGTTAGTTCTCCAAGGGAAAATCACATTGAAATCACAAAAGACTATAAGCTATGCATATGCATACACTAAAGATCATCAAACAATCAAATACACTAAATAATCCCTATTCAAACTCCAAAAATCCATATGCAATAAAGAAGAGACCATTACAAAAATTCAATGAATTAAAATGTTATGACATTTATCAAATCTTTAGTACAATCATAGTAGGAAATGGGGCAAGAGGAAGCCCTATGCTAGAATGTCTGTCACAATTTGTCACATCAAAGTTCCTTTGAAGATCTACAAATGGTTAAGAAAATATTTGATTATAACCATTGGCTACAAATTTACGACCTTCTTGTGGTTTACAAAATGTGTTGCTTTGTAGGCGACTAAATTTTGCAAGAGTTGAAACCTTAGACAATCCTTAACACTTGCAATTGCATAAAAAAAGCATAAATGATTGACCTTTTGGATAAAAATCAAACTAATATATAGAGCACTTTATTCGTTTGCCTAGTCACTTGTAGGAATTCGATAGACGATATGAGATTATAAATGTGGTGCAAGAATTCAATGAAATGAGCAACATAGAGTCTAGTGCGAGTAACATTGAGGGTTAGAACTCGACCAATGCATTAACAACTACATGATCATCTTCATCTTCCACTATTAATATTGCGTGTGAATTTGCAACCTTGAGATGAGCAATGATGTTTAAGAAGAAAAATCCTCTTGGAGTAGTTGCAAGAGTTGAAACAAATCATTAATGACACTCTAAAAAGATACAATCAATGACAAGGAATTCAAAGAAAATGCAAAAAATTAGAGTTTCAAGCTTGTCATATTTTAGGAAGTTATGAAATCCTCTAAGTGATGCTTGTCCCTTTAACAAATATCAAAGATTTTGAAATTTCTAAAACTTTGTTGGTGTTTCAATAATTTTGTGAACTAATGAACCACATAAACTTTGCAACCTTCGGTTGGAATGTAGGCCTTGAAGTGAACTACTATCAATGATTTCAAAGTTTCACAAACCTTATTGAAAATGTTAATCAAATCTTATCAGATTGTATCCTAAAAGAACCTATGGAAATTCTAAGTTTGAAATTCTATTCTAGAATTCTAAGTCAGATTTATTTCTTTTGTATCAAATGTGTTGATTGTAGAACATTTATAGATTTCAATGTCTTGCAAATAAGGGAATGAAGTCCCATTTATATGTGGGAGACACGCCTCAAGGAGAGACGCATCTCATGAGAGGACGTGTCCCTTGAGCGTGTGGGCTCCCTTAACAACCGAAACCATTTGGTGTTATCCATAGACTAAGATGTGTGTATTTAACAAACAACAATCATCTAATATGAATTCTGATTTATCCATTTGCAAGTTTCGATCATCATCATCTGAAATTCGAATAACTTATTTGATGGTTTTATATTTTAAGAACAGTTTGGTTAAATATAAATGATGATGATGCATGAATGCACTCATCATTTATATCTTACCGAAGCTATCTTAAATCAACACTCCCTCTTAGCTAGGGAAGATATTCCAAATCAAATAAGTGGAGATATCACCTTCACACATGATATCGAAGATATGATATGTTTTCTCAAGATTGTCAAGTCACATGACATTCTTCATAATCACATCTTCATTATGGTATGTGCATTGACATCAAGTCACATGATGTCTAACATAATAATTCACGGCATATCCACGGATATATATAGTTATCCACCATGATTATCTCTTAAGGATCACAATGATCTTCAAATGACATCAAGTCCCATAATATCCATCAAAGTGTCCAAGAGATACTATCATGACATGTCCACAGATATCAAGTCACATGATATCTATCATGATAGTTCAACTCATCATTGTAGAGTCGTCACTTTACAATGTCACATGCAAGTGTTCATTATTAGAAAGATTGTCACCTTTCAATAATGTACATAGGGGGAGCGGGCCCATAAGGTCATGGAGTCACACACATGACAAAATAGTTTACACATTAAACAACTTTAAATATATTATTACAACTTCTAAACAGTTTTGAATTTCAAACATAATATCAAATTACATTTCAATCATACCAAGCTTCTTCTTGAAGTGTTCAACCTTGATTCGGGAGAGAGGTTTGGTGAGAATGTCTGTTGTTTGATCATTTGTACTAATATACTCCAATTGGATCACATTCCTTTCTACCATGTCTCTTACATAATGGTAGGGGATCTCAATGTGCTTAGATCTATCATGGAATACTGGATTTACAAAGAGTTTGATGCAACTTTGATTATCACAATGAATGATAGTAGGATTCAAGGGCTCACCAAAGAGTCCCACAAGCAATTTTGGAGCCATACTGCTTCTCTTGCCCCCATAGAGGCTGCAATGTATTCAGCTTTTGTCGAGCTTTGAGCTATTGAAGACTGTTTTCTGCAGATCCAAGAGATCATAGCCGATCCCAAACTGAAGCAACATCCTGATGTGCTTTTCCGATCGATTACACTTCCAACCCAATCTGAATCAGAGCATCCATGTAGATCTAGTTGATTATTTTTGTAAAGATGACCATATCCAATAGTGCCTTGAAGGTTTCACTATATCCCATAAATAACCCTTTCTTTCCAGAAGGTTCTAGTTTGAATCTCTTCTCCTTGGGCACATGAATATAGACTGGGCAACCAAAAATCCTAAAGTGACTAATATCAAGTTTTAGGCCAGTAAATGCTTCTTCAAGAGTTTTGTTATCTAGGTGAGAATGAGGACATCTATTTTGGATGTAGACAACAGTTCTAGAGGCTTCTGCCCATAATGAGGTTTCAATGTTCTGGTCAAGCAACATTGCTTTTGCAGCTTCTACAATGGTTTTGTTTTTCCTTTCAGCAACCCCATTTTGTTGAGGGTTGTAGGCTACTGTAAACTCCCTCTTAATCCCAACATTCATGCAGAATTCCTTAAAGATTTCAGAGGTGTATTCTTTCCCATTGTCTGTCCTTAAGATTTTTATTTTCTTCCCAGAGAAGTTTTCAGTAAGAGCTTTGAACTCCTTGAACCTTTTAAGGATTTCTATTGACTCTTTACACTTAAGAAAGTAAATCCAAGTCTTCCTAGAGAAGTCATCTATAAATATGACATAGTATAGGAAGCCTGCCGTGGAGGGTACAGACATGGGTCCACATAAATTAGAGTGAACCAATTCTAATACATTTTGGGTTTTGCTCAAGCTATTGTGAAAGGATCCCTTTGTATTCTTTCCTAGGGCACAACCTTTACAAGTTCCTTCATGAGTTGGTTTTAACTTAGGTAATCTTGTTACAAGTTTTTCAATGGAAGGTAGGGCACGAAAATGAAGGTGTCATAATCTTCTATGCCAAATTTCATTTGAATCAAAAGTATCAAGGGTAAGGGCTTGCTTGACTTCAGTGCATAGTTTATAAAGACAACCTTGTCTTACACCTATGGTTAGAGCTTTCTTTATAGTTGAGTTCTTAGGCCATGCCAGAACTTTCCCATCCATAAAGGTAACCCTATATCCATTGTCTTCAACAGCAGAGATGGATATTAGATTCCTCTTTATTCTAGGTACGAATAAAACTCCAGTGAGTTGAAGGGAGAGACCAGATTTCAATGTGATGGAGCATGTTCCAACCCCTTTTATTGGATGTGCAAAATCATCCCCAATTATTACTTCTTCATCAATCTCTTCATTCATAGTGTCTAAGTGTTCTCTAAACCCTGTGATGTGCCTCGAAGAACCATTATCAATCACCTAGTTGTTGATATTGTTAGATACTTGACTTGATAAGGTTGAATAGAATACAAATTTCTCAAAATAATGGTTTGAATTTGACTTTCCTACTTTAGCAAATGTTGCTTGATGTTTTGATCTGTCAGGGCACTTCATTGCATAGTGCCCATATTGATCACATCTAAAACATTGTACTTGAGAGATGTCTTTCCTCTTCTTGAATGGTCCTTTTCCATGGGAATTTCTCTTTCTCTTAAATGATCCTTTCTCGTAAGAGTTTTTCTTACCCCTTTTATTAGATGATGTGTTGAGCACTTGAATGTCCTCATCTATGGATTTTTGTTTGTTTTCTTTTGTTGAGAGTCTTGTTTCCTCTTGAAGGCAGTCTATTCTTAGCCTATCAAACTTGGGGAGTTTAGATCTCGCACTTATTCCTTGAACAAATGACTCCCATGAGTTTGGTAGGCCTCCTCGTGCAATTAGTGTTAACTCTTTGCTATCAATTTGATATCCAATTGTAGATAATTGATCCCTTAGTTCAATGATCCTCATGAAGTATGCATTAGTAGTTTCTCCTTTGTTTATTTGGACATTGTTGATTTGCCTCTTTAATGCAAGAGTCCTATTGGTGTTGTTTATCTCATAGGTGCACTCAAGGGATTTGAACATTAGATATGCAGTTTCATGTTTTGCTAGAATAGGTACTATGTGGTCCCTAACTATATCTACTAAGATTTTCATGGCTTTTTCATTATTCTCAATCCATTGAGTTTTCTCAGGATCATCCTTTGGTTCCCTCTTGTTTTCTCTCACAAATGAGTCTAACTTATTTTCTTTGAGAATCATCATGATTCTGAATTTCCATGAGGTGAAGTTGTTTGCTCCCTCAAGACGATCTTCAAATCTAATCACACTTGACATTATGAAGAATGTGATGTGAATTTGATTTTTCAAAAATACGATTTTTTTCTAAGTAATATGATATCTAGATTTGATTTGGATTCACTCAACTTGGCTCTGATACCATGAAAATGTTAATCAAATCTTATCAGATTGTATCCTAAAAGAACCTATGGAAATTCTAAGTTTGAAATTTTGTTCTAGAATTCTAAGTCAGATTTATTTCTTTTGTATCAAATGTGTTGATTGTAGAACATTTATAGATTTCGATGTCTTGCAAATAAGGGAATGAAGTCCCATTTATATGTGGGAGACACGCCTCAAGGAGAGACATGTCTCATGAGAGGATGTGTCCCTTGAGAGCGCGGGCTCCCTTAACAACCGAAACCATTCGATGTTATCCATAGACTAAGATGTGTGTATTTAACAAACAACAATCATCTAATATGAATTTTGATTTATCCATATGCAAGTTTTGATCATCATCATCTAAAATTCGAATAACTTATTTGATGGTTTTATATTTTAAGAACAGTTTGGTTAAATATAAATGATGATGATGCATGAATGCAATCATCATTTATATCTGACCAAAGCTATCTTAAATCAACACTTATAAATCTTGGACGCATGTTTGTTGGCACTTTGAGAATTTTTAGCTTTTGAAAAGTGTGGCAAGTGAATGAAGGGTAACTTGTCACATTAAGAATCGAGAATACTTTATAACCCATGCCAAAAGCAGACAAATAAGGATACCTTTGTATCATTGATTATGAAGGGAAACATTGAGAGTTGAGGATTAGGGAAACCATGGAATCCACACCCAAAGTATTCAATTAGGGATAGGTCCAAACACACAACACAGTGCCAAATGTGTGGGTTTGAGAGTCGAGAGAAAAGCATGCTGAGATGTTGGGATAAGAAAGTCCAAAATTCCAACAAGGAAAAGAGAAAAAGGTGGGGGTTGAAAGAAAGACATGTTGGGATAAGACAGTCCAAAATCCCAAAATTCTACCCAATCCTTGAAAATTGAATATAACACAATCACACTTATATTTTTTTTGGATTTTTGCGACTTCCAACACATGATATGAATATGGGGGATGAAGAGGAACAACACTTAGGAAATTTGACCAAGTGAGACACTTTCGGAGCTTTCTCATATCATATATATATATAATGGGCAAAATGATGCTAAATGCACAAGGGAGGAAGGACTTGAGTAACTTTTTGTGTTTTCATATTGACTCCCTACACCTACATTGCTTCTTCAAGCTGAAAATATTTTACTGTTCTTTGTTAACTAAGTTAGCATACATGTTTCTTTTCATTGAAATTTTAGATTTAGTCCTCCTATCATGAAAGTACTATAGATTGAGCACCTTACTTGCAATTTCAGGAACTTGTATCACCATCATTTTGTGCTTCACTATTGTCATTACACTTGCAAAATCTCCATCAAAATAAAACTAAAAAGTAACTATTGCACTTGACAACATTTTAAATATACGAACAAGGAAAAAAAACTCTAGATTCTTGTATAGGCAAGGCAAAAGGAGAAACCTCTTATCTTATATTTGAATGTTTTCTTAATTTCCAAGACCAAGCAGCATATCTGAAAACATCTGAATGAAATATTCTCTAAATGCACCCCTCTACATTGTACATACAAGAGGATTTTCCTAATGGAGCTCCAGAATATAAAACACCCTAACAATAAGCTGCAAATTCACTGAGAAAATTGTGCTTAAGCTAACACCACTAATATCCATGTCTGTTTAGTTGTTGATCCAAGTTTCCTTGCCATTTAGCAGAAGATCTGTCTGCACTTGAAGTACATGTTCAAAATATGTTTTCCCTGCTCTTCTAGTCGTATCTGATAAAATCAGTAGATATAACATTAAAGTTTTTCTAAATAGATAAACTCCCAAATTCCTTCATATAATTACAAAACATCATTCTTCCTGGAGTTCATATATACATGATTGGAATTTTTCAGATTCGTACACATACTATGGCTTGAGAAGTATTGTTCCTCGTTATTTCTTAAATGAGGAACAAATTAACAATGATCAACCATATACGTAGCATGCATTGTTGAACAGGCACATAAAATGTGGTAATTTCTAAAAGTTATTTAAATATTTAGCAATATATAGCTTTTTCTTAAATATAGATTTTTCAGTCATTCCCTATTTTGTTGGTGCGAACAAATTTCTCATAGAGAATCTGCATTTTTGCAAGATATTGCTATGTAACTGTACACGTTATTTTTTGAAAGTTATGGTGAAATAAGGCTACCAGATTTGTAATGAGGAATCAAGAGTAATAAAGATGTCTGGTCAGCCTGAATTTTAGGCTTGCCATTAATAGATCACATTTGGTGACTGCAAATTACTTATCAGAAAGGCTACAGCTAGCTGATGATGGCTAGATATCAGTAGTGTCAGCACATTATATGCATATGGTCATAACTTGGAACCCACACTTGCAACTTCCTCACAAATGGGTTAAAGTCCACCCCAATAAAATGACCAGTCGTCAGTCTTAAGTATGCCAATTTTTAGATAACTGCTATCAAGCTTAAGCGAGCCTTCATAAGATGTTAAGCCCAATTTAAATTAATACAAGTATAACTGTAAGAAAGGATTCCAAGGAGATCACCAGGACAAAAGAAGATGCAAATAAAGAAAAATTGACAGTTAAATATAGGAAAACATTTTATAAAAACAAAGAAAATTTGGTGTATTGCCAAAAATTGTTATCGAAATTTTAGGATGGTTGTGCAATTTATCAACAGATAACCCAACTAAAGGTTGAAGAAGCTCTTCTGCTTCATATTTCAAGGCAGATTATTATGCTGCACCGCAATTTTTCCTAGAATGCATTCCAGGAGCAGCATCCTCCTGTAATTAGAATTATACAGATTGAATGATTTCATTGATTTTAAAACATAATATTTGCACCTCTCTTTTGAAGTCCTCTAGTTCTTCGCACATTTACTTTTAAAATTAATATTGAAAAAACTAAAATAATTGTGATTGCCATTATTTTGTGGAAATATGAGTATGTTAAATTAGGTTCTCAAAAAAAACTTCAAATTAGAGAAAAATACACAAATCGTGATGGAGAGATGGGGTACAAACATTCTTCAAGCAATTATTAACAACAAACTAAAAGCAACCAACAGGACCCTGGCAAAAGCTTCAATTCTGCATCAGATGTCATCCCTTGGATGAACCGTCTATGCATCATATGCCATATAAGGGAATAACACATCCCAACATCTAATGAAAAGGAATCAAATAAATTTTAAAAACCATAGATTACTGTGGAGAAAACTCTCCTACTACTTTTCCACATCTTGAAAACAAATTAACAGAATAGTGAATCCGGCTGTGGATTAATGGTGAAGTTGACTTGGCTGCTTTACAGCTCACCAGGGTTCTATTTTAGCAGAAGGCAAGACACCACGTCATGTAAAAGAGATAAAGCCAGGTGCAAACACCAGGTTGATGTTAGCAGAATAGCTACACCTCAGACCTGACATCTGAGTTATGCAACCTGCAGGGAGATTGTTTGCAAACCCATAAAAAGCAGTAAATTAACTTCATATTCATCCTTAATAGGGCTTAAATGTAATGTCCCCTTTTGGGAAATTCCTAATTTTAAGGCCTGCAAAACAATATTAATCACTAAAAACTGATATTAGTAATAACAAGTATCAACTTTATAATAATATTCAAATCCATACATAAAACATTATAAAATTTAGATCCATAGTTCATAGCAACATTAACATTTGAATCCAAAATACCTTAATATCATTAATAATTATTCCAAGGCATATTCCTATAGTCAACCATATTAGGAATTCATTAGAAATGCAAAACCGCAATCTCAAGGGTGGTTGCCCTTGTATTGTGAGAGCATGGAAGGATTTTAAATCCATTCCATCCCTCAGTCTGCCTTGGAGGCTGGCCGTCCTCTTCGATCAAGCCTAAGAGCACGGAAGTGGATTTGTGGTCCATTCGGCCTCATGGCCCACGAGTATGGCAGAACCTCCTTGTTCATCCACTCAGGGTGGCATGCTTGATAAGACGCATGAAGTCTGTCCTCTTCAACGCAGCTCAAGAGCACAAGAATGGATTTAGGGTCCATTCAGCCTCCCAGCCCACGAATATGGCAAAACCTCCAATTCATCCATCTCGGGGTGGCATGCTTGATATAAAGAATTTCTAATCCTTCAGCTCTCATGACTTGAAAGGCTGAATGGCCTCCCTATTTGCAAGACTCTTCTATAAATTCAAAATAGATTGCTAAAGGAATTTGCTATATTAATTGCTAATAAAATATCAATAAGAAAATACAATGGATTAACTTACAAGTGGCTGTAATAACTTGATTTCTGTAATAATATATATATATACAGCTATTCCTAATTAATATTCTAAAATTATTCATTAAACTTCTTTCAAAATAATATTCTTGCTGAAAATAATATTCAGTTCCAATAAACATATCTTATATTATCTTTTTTTCCAACTTGATTGATATTTGAATGTGTGTTACTTGGATGAATTGATGCTTGAATGATTTGATGATTGAATGATTGGATGCTTGAATGATTTGATAATTGAACAATTTGATGATTGAATGTATTGATAGACTTATTGCTGTTTGATTGATCTTTTTGATATTTTGATTGCTTGATTTCTTGATGGATAGATGAGTGATGATTGCTGATTGAATGTCAATGAACTGATTTACCCCTTTATATCCATTTCTTGAAGGAGTCGCCACCCTTCACAATAAATGAGTCACCACCCTTCATTGCTGCCTTTTGAGAATGATAATTTATTCCCAATCTGATTCATTCATTCATTCCCCGTAGATGATTTCTCCACAAGGAAATGATCTCCCTTTTATATCTTATTATTGAGGGAGTCACAACCTTTCACATTTGAAAGAGTCACAAGCTTTCACATTAGGAGTCACATCCTTTATCACATCATCACTACTCTTGAGAACATAATCTACTTTACTTGCAAAGTCACATAAGGTTCTATTCTCAATTGAATTATTGAATGACATTCATGGATCTATTTCTCAAATGAAATGCTCTCCCTTCTATATCTCAAGTTTGAGGGAGTCACACCTCTTCACCTCTATTGCCTTTTCAATAGTTACAACTCTCCGTGGCTGCATTTTGAGAATGATAATTTAATCTTAAATAAGTAAATTTGTTAGAGCTGTTGTCTATTACTTGTGATCGGTCCTAATAATTCCTCTCCATTCCTTTTCCTTCTAGATCTACCTTCCTTATATATCTTATCTTGCTCAAGGGACACAACCCTTCACATGCTGGTTGACCATTCTTAACAACTTAATTTTTATTTAATGCCAGTTTGGTGTAATATTAATTATTTTTATTGATTTCTTTTGAAACATAGGCTGCTGACATTTCGGAATTAAATGGGACACTATACTAAATGAAAATAATTTACTAGCATCATGGTGGATCTTGCTTTGAATGAGCTCCATCCCATTTTTTAAGCAAAAGGGTTAAGTTCACCACTTTGGATTTTAAATTGTTGTGGGAGTTGTATGATAGTTTTTCAGGAGTAATCTTCTAGTACAGTTTCTGGCTATAATTATTACTCCAAAATTTGTGAGCTTCCAATCTTCAATTTTGAGCTCCTGATCGATTAAATGTTTGTTTTTAAAATAATCTTATATTAAAACTACAAACATGAATTGTTATTACTTATACTTTCTGGAAATCCAACTCATTGAGAACAAGATTAGATCAGAAAATTCAAGATAAATGCCCAAGAAACAGAGTAGCAATATTCTTAAAGCCATTGAGGAAGAACAAGCTCAGGCCATCTGACTAATTATAAAATTGTACTGAGATAATGCCTAATCCATTAAGACAACAGTGCTTGTTGGTTACAGAGGTAAGACTGTTAGGAATTTAGGACTTAGGACTTACAGTTTGCAGGATTGGCATAATTCCCCCTGTAATTAGTTGTGATCATGGTTCATCTGACCTATCAATGGCCAGTGTGTTACACCTGCTGGAGAATCCTCTTGCCCAACTTAGAACTTTAGAATCTTAATACACAACTTGAGCCTTGCAAGCTGAAAATTATAAAGAAAATGAAAAAGCTAATTTGGCATCAGATGTTATCCCGAGGATGAACCTTCTACATGATAGGTGCCACAAAAGGAATAAGAATTGGCAGTTGATGGCAGTTGAAGGCAAGAAAATGACTCATTTAATGAAGTAGAAATCTACTGGGTATATGAATCCCTGATCACAATTGTGCCAACTCTGCTAGCAAATTGTAAAGAAGGGATACAAGGGGCTAATTGAATGCATTTTACTGGTGTCATCTCTCCTAGCGGTAAGCAGTTTGGAATTGCAACTCACTGATCAGAGTTTTAATCATGCAAATGAACCCTAATCCACAATCAACAGAGAGTTGGATACTTGCTTGGAAAATTCAAATTTAAATCTACTAAAATTGTTCAGTCAATCATAAAAATCTCTATCACCATATCATTCTTCAAATGGCTAAAAAATCATAACTTGATAACCACCAATAGCATCAAATTCGAAATGAAAATCCAATAAAAATAATATATAAAATATTGTCAATCACCTAAACAGTCCAACAAGATGCAAGATACAGATATGAAAATACACAGAATAGTAAAACACACTTTAATTAAAACGTAATGAGATAATTCCCATTAAAGGGTTGGTAGAAGTAAAGCAAAATCATAAGGTACTTAAATGGATAAAACTTTCTACATGAGTAAAACTTAACTCTGATGGAGCTTCAAAAGGTAGTCCAGGGAACGCTGGGCACACTTTTTGGTGAGAGACTCAAACAAGAAGCTTCTTCTTGGTGGCTTACAGTTTCTGGATAATAAATCTAATGGCTTTGTAGAATAACAGCCCTTCTGGTAAGGATATAGGCCTCTGTGAAGAGCAGGAAATAAAGATCTTGAAATAGAGAGGGACTCACAAATTGTTATTCGTGCGGTCAACAAAGGCTTCTATCAAAACTGGCAACTTAAATTGATACTCAAAGAAATTATTTTATCGAAAGAGAAATTAATATATTTCAAAATATCACATTGCTTTCAGGAACAAAACAGGGCAATGGATCTCTTAGCCAATTTTGGTACTTCTCACTCTTAATTCTCTCTTTAAGAAAGTATGGAATTGGATGAATATGATTGGCAATCTCTAAATAAAATTCTCATTGAAAAGAGCATATAATTAAAAGTTAAGTGGCTAGTTTTGTGTTTTGTGTGGAGGTGGCTTTGTATAGTGTACTCTTCGCACACATTGCACTTACGTTTAATTGTGATTTATGATTGCATCAATATGAGATACATGTGTTATATGATATATCCTGTTGGCAGTGTTGATAGGTGTTTTTGTGTGGGGGAAGCTGGAGTGTCTAGGGTTTCAATGTATTTGGTGGTTTAATGCTGGTCTCTGTGCTGTGATGGCCAGTTGTTCAAAACAAAGGGATCCATTGAGGTGAGGTCCAGTATCAGACAATGGACTGAGAAATATTTTTAACTGCAACTTTTAACTGAATTTAAGGATAGTGTGGGTTGTATTGGGGCAAGAGGATTTGGCAGATTTATGATATGTTTCTGTTCTCGAGCCACAATAATGGCTGTATTCAGAGAAAATTGCAGGAGATGACAAGAAATGGTACCGGATGGGTTGGAATTGAAGATATGCTGGAGCCAGATTGGAGATGGCAGGAGCCAAATATTAAATAAAGAGAAACAGATAACAGATGGTGCAGAGGTGGAGTACTGGATACAAAGGATGAGGTCAGACATGAAAGAGATGCGAATCCATGTGGACATTCTGGAACATTACATACAGTATATGAATATAGTAATGCAGAATATGGTTGTGTCAGAACATGAAGATACAAATTTTTAAAACACCCCAAATATCTATCTGTTGGAATTCAATGAAAAAATAATCAACAAACTTGACTAAAATTCAATTGGAAAAAGAAATCATTTTTTTTTTCCAATAAACAATCAGACATGCAATACTGACAGTCATCTATCCAATTCAGAGACACGATCACAAATCTGAAAATTACAATTTCTTTTTCCAATAAACAATCAGTTATGCAATACTGACAATCATCTATCCAATTCAGAGAGAAGATGCAAGACACAAATCTGAAAATTGCACTTTCTTTTTCCAATGAACAATCAGACATGCAATACTGAAAATCATATACCCAATTCAAAGAGAAGATGCAAGACACAAATCTGAAAATTACACCAAATAGCCTTCTTCGAAAAGTCATTGATAACAAAAAAAAAAACAATTACCATGAATTAAGGACAATCCAGCCCTTAATAAGAATCGAGCATAGGCCTCCCACTGCAATCCAGTCCACATCCACAAGTTGGGCATACATAAAAATTTGAGAGAGGAAAGGCAGCAGCAAGGGGACCTACATAGAACTTCAACTCCCCATCCTTCAACTCAACTGAAGATATATCTAACCAGAAAAATACAATCTTAACACTGATACCCCTCAAGTTCTTCAAATATCCCGGACCGATGCTCCCTGAGATTCTGCTCTGGTACTTTAGCTGGTACCCTGCTTCAATCCCAAAACTACATAACTTATCCAGAAACACCTGAAAACTCCCATCTGGGTTTAATTCATATCCCTGCGCATTTGTCGGCAGAATACCTTTTGGAAAATTATAAGATTCTAATACTTCATATACTGACTTCTCATCATCAGAACTCTCTGTAGAGATGAACAGCATGGAAAAGGCAAGGGCTGCTGTTAGCAGGGCTTTCATGAGGGTACTAGCCATTCTCAATTGCGTGAATCTTGATTTCACCCCAGACCTAAAGTAAGGCCTCCTGCTTTATATGAATTCAAGGCCTCAATTCTTCAGAATGGTTTATCTATATTGCCTTCGCTGTAAAATGTCTAAATCTAGCAAGGTCTATTTCTAAAACCGAACAGGCTGTATAAGACCCTTCGCATAGGCCAACCTCACGTCCCACGTGGAGGACGACATAAAAAACGGCTTTCTACTTGCCATGAGTAAAACCGCCTCTGCACACGCCAAGCTTAAACGGCGAATCTGAGACAAGTTGGACATTTAAGATTTGAACACGAAATAACAAAAAATTTAAACTAAGAAAAAGTATATATTTATATTTATATTTGTCAGTATGTGCGATCAAAAAGATGCCTACATGTATATAAGTTAGGTATAGAGTTCTAAATTAATGCAAGGATACGATGGGATATAGGATTGAAATTCCCTGATTTGGCTAGGTGTAGGTAGCAGGTAAAGACCATAGCAGCTGATCAGGGAAGAATATATATACCCATTTTGTTAATATCTTTGTGGAATATATTAAAAAATAAACTATCTAATTGGGTCCATAAATTTGTAGCTTTGCAAATATGCTTTTTCTTGTTAGTCATATTTATATTTTTTTACTATTGGATGTTATCTAGAAGAGGATATGAGGATTTGTGTAAGTTTATTTGTCAATTTATTTGGTCTAAATTGGATGCTAGAGTCATTTTTTGGTTTCAACATAATTAATCTAAACCCAAAGGGGGGTTAGGTTTTATAGATCTTAAAATCAAGGATTATGTTTAGTTGTTAAATAGATCATTATTGTTAAAGGTGACAAACCATGTAAAATATGATTGAGGCATAGATAAAATATTGTTGTTGTTAAAGGGAAATGACATGATGTTAATTGATTGGATAAAATTATCTTTGTTCCTAATTTTAAAATTAAAGTCTATTTTCATATTCAATCTAGGGGAGAGGGGCCCATAGTGGAGCGGGGTCCAATAGTGGGGATAGAAGTAGTCCTCAGTGGGTCCCATAGTGAAGCACCTTAATATCCAATTGCAAAACACTTTTTATCCATAAAATACACAAATTGACAAATCATGTGATGCCACATCAACACACCAATAAAACATGACTTAGGGCACCACTATCGGTCTCACTTTTTTTTTGGGCCTTTTTTGGATACCTAAACAAAAAGCATGTTGATGTGACCCTAAAACAAAATATAGAAGCACTTGAGTTGTCAAATAAACTATTGTACAAAATTGGGAGTGATTTGAAATTTCCACATAGGATTTTGAGAAAGGTGAAGTTAGGGTGCTCCACTATGGACCCCTCTCCCCTATTTGAAAAGCATGGAAAAAAGTATGTCAATTTTTAAAATGGAAAGACTCTCCATTGTAGCATGGTTTTGGATTTTCTTCTTTCTCCATTTGATAAAACAAACACATTCAATTTTAAGGAAAACATTAGACTTCATGTTTCCTAGACAAGCTTATCAATTATTCAAGAGAAGTATTGAACAATTCAAAGATTTATGGGACTTTTCTCCCATACAATGGTCTTCTTAGCAAGACTTCAAAGAGTGATTTGGATTGAATAATTTGTACAAACAATTTATTATTTTTGTGCAATTTTTATTGCCTTCTAATTTAGCTATTAAATTATGCACTCTTATCTATAATTGGAAATTTCTACAAGGATTCATGTTTGGTATCTATCCACCATTTCTCGTTCTTCCCTTTGAAATAGATATCTCATTATTCTCCATACTTTTAATTTAATTCCCCAACTCAATATGAAGTAGATACGTAAATTCAATCATAAATATTGGACTAAATAGAGTTTCCTAATTTGAAAGTCCAAAACTAATTTAGATGTTCAAATGCTTGCTTGAAAATATTGCACTATAAACTACTACTTTCCAAAATTAAGATTTTTGCATGTTTAGCTAATTAAATGCCCCTCTTGTCATGTAGATGAAACCATGAAACATTTGTTTTAGGGTTGTACATTTATTATGAACATTGGTGTGTTATGTTTAGACATTGTATGACTTTCTTATTTGGACATCATTTGAAATGGGAGGAGGCTTTACTTGGTCTAAGAATAAAGAATAATGTTAAATTATAGATTCTTTGAGACATGTTATTCTTTTGCATCTTTGAAGAATAAGATGTGCAAGTATATTGTCTAATGTTTATATTCATTTGATAAGTTGAATATCAAGGCTTTACTCTAATATATATTTTTTAAATTTCCTTTATATTCTATCAGTTATAGGTTTTGTCAAAAATAACAAATGAATTTCACCTTTGCTAGATCAAATTAGCCATAAAATCAACAATCTTCAAAGTAGTCATCATAGTCAAAATAAAGGAGTCATGAAACATCCTCAAGATAAACTTGTACAATCAAAGATAACAAAGGAATTATAATTTATATTAGATCACATTCTCTATTATATTTGAAATCTACCTCGCCCCAAAAGTGATGATATGGACTCAAAACAACAAATTTCATTAAACTCTTGCTTAATCGCCAAAATCCACCTATTCCCACATTCATGGTAAAAGCCAATCAAGCAACAAAAAAATGAATTAGCTACCCCCTTCTTGAACTTAGGGAGTTTGACGAGTGACACCAATATCATTAATATGAATCACACCACTTGGTTTGTTCACTTCATAAGGAAGGAGGTTCAAATGATAGATTACAATTTTGATTTGCATGGTTAGCTGTTAAATCATTGGCATGTTTTCACATTACACAACATCTCATTGGAGTGTTAATGTTGTAATTTTGGCATCAATAATTTCAATGGGACCTAAAATACAGAACTCTATTACATGATGTTATTCTCTTAACTACCTTTGTTCATTTTGTTCTTGAATTATTCTAATGATGGGTTGATTTTCTAGGAGTTTATTGAAAACTCTCTCTATCCAATATTCCTTATTCCCTAGATGCATTGGGTGTGAAAAGCTAAGTGAGAGATAGAAATTTGCAAAAGGATTTTTTTTCCCAAATTTATTTGCTTTGCTTGAGTTGGGTATTCATTAGATGTCTTGTGATGGTATCAAGGGCTTTTGTCTTTTTTATTTATTTTTTAAATCTCTTGAATGATCTTTATCAAATGCATGCAAGAGATCTTTTATCTACTTATTTTTCATTTCCTTTCCAATTTGAGATGTGAATTAGTTAGCTTCAGGGTGAGTGGAAAAAGGGGGGGACCAAAAAGGGGTCTTAAGTGGCCACTTCTTTTTGAAATTACGAAAGACTAACCTTGGATAAGAAATTGAAGATAGTTACACTCAAAATTTGAAGATGCAACGAAAACAAGAGTCGTAGCACGCTATGAATCTACTTTCTAAACTACTAATTTCGTAAATGGTAGAGATTAAGGGGTTCAAAAAGGGGGCCACACAAAGTGGTCCTATTTTTTTTTTTAAACATAATATAGCATTTGGTGTGGCCCCCCTAAAATGTTAACTTTTTGTTAGTATTTCAAAAATTTCTTCAATGAGAAATTAGCTAACACCATGTAGCTTATGCCAAATTTTTCTACTAATTTTTAAATGAATATATGAATTTTTACTATTTTTCAAAGTGGACACATCCTTAAAAAGAGAAAATTGAGCGTGCTCCCCCTAAAAAATTTAAAAACTGATCAAAAATCATTTTTTTAATATGTGTAGAATGGAGTCTAGTTTCTAAAAATGTAATTTATTTGAAACTTTGATGAACAAATAAAAATATAGTAAAAAATACCACACATTGGTTTTTTGACAAAAAAATGGATACACTAACAAAAGAAATTAAAGATGAAAACCTTAACATACTCAAAATGTGAACAAAATTGCATGTTTAGATAGCTAAGATAGAGCTTAACATTATCATGGTATTTTTTGACTTGACTTTGAAACACATGCAAACCTAATGGGGAGCATGCTTGAGATAATGTCATTTTTTTTTACTATTTGTAAAACATGTCTTTAGACATTGAATAGTCACTCCAAATCTTTGGGTTGGAAGCCCAAGGAAAATCCAAGCCAAAGGCTTGAAAATTTCCAAAGCAAAACATAACGTGTGCATGTTATAACACGCTCACATTATGTTTTACAAGTTGAATATTTCTCCCTCACGTTCTCTCTCTCCCACTCTCTATTGATTCTTCCCTCTCTCCATCCCTCTACTCTTTCTCTCCCACCTCTTTAGGTCTCTCGCTCTCTCTCCCCCCTCCTTACCCCTCTCTCTATGTTCTTCTCTCATCTCTTCTCTCTCTCTCTCTCCCCCTCTCTAGGTCATTACCTCTTTCTTTTTCAATTGAGGGTATAGATTTTAGGATTGAGGGTATAAGGTTTAGGGTTGAGGGTATAGATTTTAGGGTTGAGGGTATAAGGTTTAGGGTTGAGGGAGTGTATGGTTGAGGGTTTAGTGCATAATATTTAGGGCCTAGGATTGAAGGATAGTGTTTAGGCTTTAGGGTATAGGGTTGAGTGTATAGGGTATAGGGTTTAGGGTATTGGGTATAGGGTCAAGGGTATAGGGTTTATGGTGGAGGGTATAATGTATAGGGTTGAGAGTGTAGGGTTTAGGGTTGAGGGTATAGGTTTGAGGGTTGACGGTATTTGGTATAGTGTCAAGGGTATAGGTTTTACGTGTTAGAGTATAAGGTATAGGGTCAAGCGCATAGGAATTAGGGTTTAGGGTTGAGGATATGGAGTTTATGGTTGAGGGTTTAACATATGGGCTTTAGGGCCTAGGGTTGAGAGATAGTGTTTATGGTTGAGGGTATAGGGTTGAGTATATAGGGTATAGAGTTTAGGGTTTAGGGTTGAGGTTATTGGGTATAGGGTCGAGGATATATGGTTCACAGCGGATGGTATAAGGTTGAGGGTGTATATAGGGAAATATATATGCATTATGTGATAGATGATTTTATCTTACATATAGTAATAAAGGGATTATCTATCATTTGAGTCTTTGGTGGATAGATATCAACAAATAGGATTAATGTTGAACAGAATTGAGGCTAATATTTTGTCTAGTTGTTGCAAGAGTTCAACATAGTTATCAAGGTTATTCATTCAAATCCAACCCAATTAGTTTGCAAATTTAATTTTTTCTTCCTTCTTATGATGAATGTTGAGATGAAAATATTTGAAGTAACTAGACCACCTTTGATGTTGATCATTCTAAAAATATTCTTATATTTATATAAATTTAAGAGGCTTTATGATCTATGTGAGTAATAATGGCATCTTTCCCCAAGATATAGTAATTTCATGTTATTTATAGGCTTGACTAGTATATAACTCCTTGCCATGTATGGGGTGTCTATACAAAGAATTAGATAATAACGCCATGTAGTTTATGCCCAATTTTTCTGCTAATTTTTTAATGAATATATGATCGTTTTTACTAATTTTCAAAGTGGACACATCTTAAAAAAGGGGAAATTGAGTGTGCTCCCCCCTGAATTTTTTTAAAATTGTTCAAAAAATAGATTTTTTTAAAATATGTGTAGAATAGAGTCTAGTTTCTAAAACTGTACTTTATTTGAAATTTTGATGAACAATTATAAAATATAGTAAAAATTACTACACATTGGTTTTTGACAAAAAAAATACACTAACAAAAGAAATTAAAGATGAAAACCTTAACATACTCAAAATGTGAAAAAATTACATGGTTAGATAGCTAAGAGAGAGCTTAACATTGTTGCGGTATTTTTGACTTGACATTGAAATATGTGCAATTTGATGGGGAGCACACTTGAGATTATGTCAAATTTTTGTACTATTTGAAAAAAACATCTTTGGACATTGAATAGTCACTCCAAACCTTTAGGTTGGAAGCCCAAGGAAAATCCAAGCCAAGGGCTTGGAAATTTCCAAAGCAAAACATAATGTGAGCATGTTATAATGTGCTCATGTAATATTTACCTCCATCACGTTCTCTCTCTCCCACTCTTTATCAATCCTTCCCTTTCTCCATCCCTTTGTTCTCTCTCTCTCCCCTCTTTAGGTCTCTCCCTCTCTACATCTCCCTCCCTCCTTACCCCTCTCTCTATGTTCTTCTCTCCTAATATCTTCTCTCTCTCTCTCTCTCTCTCTCTCTCTCTCTCTCCCCTCTCTAGGCCATTACCTCTTACTTTTTCAATTGAGTGTATAGATTTTAGGATTGAGGGTATGGGGTTTAGGGTTAAGGTTATAGATTTTAGGGTTGAGGGTATAAGGTTTAGGGTTGAGGGAGTATATGGTTGAGTGTTAATGTATAGGATTTAGGGCCTAGGATTGAGGTATAGTGTTTAGGATTTAGGGTATAGGGTTGAGTGTATAGGGTATAGGGTTTAGGGTATTGGGTATAGGGTCACAGGTATAGGGTATATGGTGGAGGGTATAAGCTATTGGGTTGAGAGTGTAGGGTTTATGGTTGAGGATATGGGTTTATGGATGAGCATATAAGGTATAGGGTATAGGGTTTAGGATTTAGGGTATAGTGTATAGGGTTGAGGGTAATCGATATAGTATTGAGGGTATAGGTTTTATGTGTTAGAGTATAAGGTACAAGTTCAAGGGCATAGGGTTTAGGGTTTAGGGTTGAGGGTATGGAGTATATGGTTGATGGTTGATGGAGTATATGGTATGGAGTATAACATATAGGCTTTAGGGCCTAGGTTTAAGGGATGGTGTTTAGGGTTGAGGGTATAGGGTATAGATTTTAGGGTTTAGGGTTGAGGTTATTGGGTATAGGGTCGAGGCTGTAGGGTTTATAGTGGATGGTATAAGTTTGAGGGTGTATATAGGGATATATATGTATATTATGTGATAGATGATTTTGTAGAAGAGGGGGACTTACTGCTAAGGACCCTAGGTCATGAGAGGGTCTAGAACAATAAGTTGCCCCGATCTACCTCAAGCTAACAAAATGTTTTGGGAGAGTTTAAGGTTTAAAGGTTGAAAGGAAGAACAACTAGGTTGTTGTTGTCCTTTAACAAGCTCAAGTGTTTTAGGAAGTCGGGTGAGCAAGTTTTTAGAGTTTGGATTGTAACTTTGGCAACTCATTGCTAGAGGACTACAATATAGGACATAGATGACAACGCGACGTGTTGGCATCTCTCAGTGGGGTACTAATGTCCGTACGGATAAAAATTGTAAAGTACAGTAAAAAACCAAGGAAAAACTTACTAACAACCTAACAAGTATATTTGATGTAATAACAAAAATATAAAGGAATTGAATAATAAAATAAATTGAGAAAAAACTAAGATTAATTCTAACTATGAAATGATGAAGAAGGACGAGGAAAGTGCACCTTCCTACCCATGAGTTGATACCTTGAAGGTCTTCACTCGACAAACAACTTACACACACAAGAACGGGAAAATGTTGGGGCTATGTTTAGAGGACTGTTGTAGTTAGTCCCCTGCTTTAGTGTTTCCACCTCCATAGATAGCCAATATAGAAATGATTGGAGAAATGTGATAAAGAAAGATATTGAAATAACAATACCAAGCAATATGTTGAATAACAATATGCTACGCTATTAAAATGATAATACAAGAGAAAAGGAAAATGGAGTAATATCACCTTCAACCACGTGCACTCAAGGAAAATGGGAGGAGTGAGCTCACAAGCTATCAAAGATCGATATTGCCGCAACAACGAAGAGAGTGAACCAACGAAATACCAACTTGTAGCTTCAATGGAGGTGATAGAACTTGAAAATGTTAAGAGTGATTGTGTAGAAGTGAGATGATCAAGTGGAATGCTAAGAAGATCAAGGAGTGAAAGAATGAAGTAGATAGTCATTTGAAGATGGAAATGGAGGCAAAGGAGTTGTTCAAAGTTGGTCCAAAGGGAAGGAGATGTTACACTTCGCATCTAATGGAGAAGTGTAATGCCTCTGCAAATTCCAGAGGCAAGAATCCTATCAGGATAGAAATGCGTCATGTAGATGTCTGCACGTTGTACTAGCATCCTCGATAGAATATCCCCCACTGACATGAAAATAGGCTGCCAAGTGGATGGAAAAGGGATGAAGAGCATGGAATTACATTATCAGACTTAATTTTCTTAGGTAGGAGGTATGTAAATGTGGAATTTGCAAGGGGTGAAAATTCACACCATTACATTTTTCCCCCACTTTATCGAGCATAAGTTTCAGTGAATGCATAGTAAAGTAGAGAGAAAGCTAAGGAATGCATATTTGAACCATTGAGGAAGCAGACCACAATCTGACACACTCAAATGCACAGAAAGAGGAGATGGATCCATAGGTACTTGATCTTGAGGAGGGTTGAACAAACATGTTGCAGGCCCTTGGACCTACGGAAGGTGAACAAAAGGATTTGTAGGTGCTCAGTCCTATAGAGTACGCACCATAGGTGCTCAGTCCTGAGGGAGGACAAATATGAAAGGATCTACGGAGTCTAATAAGCCTTTATAGGTGTTTGGTCATACAAGGCAACATGTTAATCCATAGAAAAAATGTGTTAGATAGCAGAAAGCCACACAGGTAGATAGAAAGTCATGCAAACAGTTAACAATTGAAGGAGAAGCTTTCAAAGAGGTCCCCCGGGAACCCTTAAAAAGAGAGGGGTTCGATCAAGGGATGTTCTATTTGAAAGGTGATGATATTTTTCACAAATGATTCTAGTATCAAGGAATCCTTTTGAAAGATCTCTTTCATCAAGGAATTCAAAAGGAAGAAGAACCCCTCGCAAGGACAAGTTTTTAGACTTCTTCATAAGAAAAAAGTACTCCCTTCTCAAAGGAAAGTTTTTAGACTCTTTGTTTACGAATTCATTTTGAAAGAAAAATTCCGCTAGGGGTCCTTGTTAAAGAATACAATTTTTTGAAAAATAAAGGATTTTCAATGAGGGATTCGTTGGCCACTGAATACACCTTTTTGAAAATTGAAGCAGTATGATAGCCCCCCTTAGGATGGTACGTTATGAACACAAAGGCATGTGACATCCTAAGGAGAGAGAAGAAAGTGATGTTGTGGCCTATGATACAAGACAAGATGTAAAAGTCAAAATTTTGTCGCACACACGAGGGACAACACATAGGCACCACAACATCACGAAGCAAGCAAATAAGAGAGAAATATGAAAATGAAACATAAGAAAAGATGATGAAATCAAGAGATAAGGGGATTTGATATTTCGAGGTCAGAACTGCTCATAGATATAAATAGATAGATATAATATAATAATATATGAACTGTCATCAATTCCCTACTATATCAGATCATGAAGAAGGGTACGTGAAAACAAGATAAAAATAAAATAAATTGGGTCAACATGGAAGGCAGGCCTAAATTCCCCCAACACTTTGCATCCTCCCCAATTGTCAAAAATCAAGGCACAAAAAATAGAAGAATTATGTAACAAATAGAAGTTTACAACGCATAACACTCCTATATCCAAGCACATACAAGGGTGACAAGGGTCCTCCAAGGACATATAAAAAAAGCATGGGGGAAACACAATGCACACACAAATCTAATCTACAAATAAAGAAGAGGTACCTTCCTAGTCCTCACCAATCAAGAGGTCGTCATTCTCCCAGTCTAGATCATTATAGGGAGAGGACAGACGAGCCTACAAGGGAAGGATAAGGGGAGCACCCTTTGAATCTCCTACAACAATATCTAAGGAAGAGGGCCCCTTGAGGTCTTCTTCACTCAACTCCTATGAGGTAAACGTCATTGATATTGTAAAAAACATTGACAGAGCCAGGACATCATCCACTAAGTTGAACATACACTTGACAGGAGTGTCATGTGTCAATTGAGTGGGCGATGAAGGATGTTCCCGAGATCCACTACTCACCTCATCGAAAGACTCAAGGTCAATGACAAACTCGAGGGATGCTAAGGAAGCCTCTGTCACTAGGATGACACAAGCCAAAGTGGAACCAACTTCTGAAGAAGGAAATCCCTTCTTCTGACCCCCATTAGAAGTAGGGTCATCCTCCAACTTGCACTTCATCAAAGGATGTGAGATCCCCACAAAAGAGGTGGAAGGCAAGGAAGAAGAGGACAAAACCACAATGGACACCACCAAGGTATTCAACATATCCAAAAGCTTAGGAAAAGGTGGGATGTTTGGAAGGGACATTAGGAGAGGAGGCTCAACTGAGGGAGTGATGAACACTTGCAACCTTTTAGGGTGAGGGTCATCCATGCTCACAGGGGGAGCCAGAAGCAAGATTGAGATGACGGGAACTGAAGCAGAAGGGGTAGAAGAGGAGGGTACAACAGGAGACACCAAAATAGGAGCTCCACCTTCTATAGAGTAGATTGCTCAATGACCAGAGCCTTCCTTTGATGCTTACACTCACATGCAAGATAGTTTCTTTGGCTCTGAGAGCTAGAAGCTATAGCTTGAGGAGGAGTAAGCGGCTATTTTTCTGCCATCAGAGTGTCCATCATAGCCATTTCGAACATAGGGAATGACTCTTGGACAGAAACAAGAGGAAGAGATGTAGGAACATAGGCAACAACCAGTAGAGAAGCAGACTCAAGCGCCTCAGCGGCGGGCCTCTTCCCATTCGCCACCCTAGGGGTAGGAGAAATATGATTCTCTGGAGGCTGAGATGTAGAGGTCACTCCACAGGGACCCTTCCCCTTACTATATACAATGGACTGAAGCATCATGGGTAAGAAAAGAAGGTCAAACACCCGATGCTTGGCCTTTCACCAAGCGGGCACCACCAGACTCCCTATGAGATGCATGGGGGCAGAAGCCGAAGGTGCTGTAGTAGGATGAGAGGCAGAAGCAAGTGAAACTGTAGAAGAAGAGGAAGGCTCCTAAGTGCAAGGTGATCCCACAATAGTGGTTTACACTTTTCGTCCAAACTTGACATTGAACTAATTTTTTTTAACTAAATCTTCACTTTTAGGCACTTATGGCTGCTAAACCATGAGGAATTTGAAGATGATGCAAACTACTGATGTGTGACACTTTATCTATAGATTCTATATATATATATATATTTTTAAACTTTTGGAATCAAATTACATTTCTTTTTCCATCTCCTTTCAAAACTAGTTTTTAAAAGTAAACACCATTTTTAAAGAGTGATGTTCACTGTAGAAAACATAAAAAATTTAAATTCTATGAAGGATAAAATTCTAATTTTTTTATTTTTATTTTTAATCAAAAATGGCAAGCCACTATATTTGTATTAATAAATATATATAATTTTACAAAATCCTAGTTTAGGAGGACATACTGGTGGGAAAGAACCAGGCAAGAAAACCCCCAGTTATAGTCTGTGTAACAAATGTTCGTCGATACAAACCAATTACAGAAGCAACAAAGTGCTCAATTTTGCAGCTTGAATTTTATCAAAACCCTATCCTCCTACCTAACCCTTTACAAAAAAACCCATTACATAATTGTCCATAATCCCATGAGAACCCCATTACATACTTGCAGAATCCCAAGAAAACCCATTCCCATTACATAATTGCATACACCCATATGAAACCATTTGCAACACCCATGCAAAATTAAAATAGAGAAAAATTGAATATTTGAAGCTGCTGTGCACCCCAAAGCATGGAAACTGAATTAAAAGGAGATTGGGTTGTTCCCTATTCTGCGCGGATTGTTGACAGAACTCTCTTCATTGATCGCCTATTTCTACTTATAATCATAATCAAAGGATGGAACTGACTTGTTTATGTCTGGAACATAATGGTAGAAAAAATTTCCCTTCACAACATGTGGGTAAGGTGATATTTGCAGATCATGAACACATACATGACTCCTCAAAAAATAAATTGCATGATATTTTCTTTTAAAATTATCATTTCTTCCATGGAAATTGAAGACTTGTACTTGTTGAGAGCTTGATATAGATGGACATAAGTACCATACTTTGTTGATAAAAGCATACCCTGAAAGATTTCTGCATACTTTTTTCTTAAAATGGATTAGGTGTCTTGGGAATAAACCTCCCACTAATCTGTCACCTTTTGAAAAATCATATTGTTGGACACTATAAAGAAGAGCTTCATTCTCCATATATGAGCTAATAACAAACTTATTAGCAATATTTCTTAAAACATCAAAATTTTGGACCAAATCCAAGATGTTTGATAAGAAAATTGACAATAAGCTTGCTGGAAATATAATTCTTTGCAAGTCTGTATGCAAAACATCTTCTCCTAAGATGGTTTTAATTTAGATTTTTAACTACGATACCTAGCATGTTCATTTGGTTTCATAGTGTTTTATTAAATATTTTTTTCTTAACTAATTTTTGAAGTCAAACTAATTACAATTTAGACATAGGCTGACCGTATACAACATAACATTTTTTGTATGTATCAAAATTCAATTTTATTTGTTTTTCTAGATCAAGGAAATCAATAGCTAGTATAGAAATATTTTTTAGAAATTTGTTTTAGTAATCTACTATTTTTCCACATGTGCAAAACAAAGAGCTTGATTTTCAGCGAAAAACCTACATTCACAAGAAATAAAAAAATAAATATAATAATGAAATTAAATATATTTAAAATTGTACTTTTTGGGAAGCTTATAGTGAGGACTACATACTTATAAAAAATAAATTTTAAATGAATTCATTTGATCCCCCAAAAGGTAAATCAAAAGTGGTTTTTTATTAGCATTTTGATAGGTGTAAAGGAGACTCCGTTATAGGTATGGTTTAAAACTAAAAGGGTTGTATCCAAGGGGGTTTGATCTAAGGTGGTTTGATAAAACCCTCTTTTATTGGAATCCTTTAAATGGAAATTTTCAAGGATTAAATCATTCTATTTTCTAATGATATGTGATTTCAACAAAACCAGGATGTCCCAAAAAGTGTAAACCACTATTGTGGGATCACCTTACAAGCAGACTTCCCCTTCCCCTTCTGAGAGGAAGAAGAGGTAGACTGTTTCTACTCTATCAAAGAATCCTTAACCAAAATATCATAAGGGGAAGGAGGATAGGTCACTTTTAGTGCTATGCCCCCATTCTTGTATTTTACGTAAGTATGATACAATAGGTCCATCCTTGGAGGAAGCTGAGCAATAGGGGTAGGCTAGAAGTGATCTAATGAATAGTCCCCACACGACACCAAGGGTTTGTACCCAATGTCATGCACAACATGCATGGAGCCCTCATGAGAGAATTTCAAACATTTATACATCACCAAATTGACTATATTCATGGAAACTAGCCAAGGAATGCCTAGCTTTGCTCTAAGCAAATCAGACTCTGAAATAATATCAAAAAGGCATTCATAGTCCTAGGCCCTACCAAGACTGAAAGGGTGATGGAATTGGTGGGAGGGATGGAAATCCCATCGTGTATGTATCGTTCTCTTAAATTCATCATACCCATCCTTATGTAGAAATTTAATTAGCATAATCTCCTCTGTAATAACATTAACTTGACACGTAGGATCAACGAGAACACCAGTCATGGTATTCCCATTGATACAAGTGGGAATGCATAGAGGAGAGGGTTCTTTATTTGCTTTAATAGGCAAGTCCTATGATGTAAAGGTTATAGCAGGAGACCCATTCATAGGCTACATATATAGGATGCGAAGATGCATGAAAGAATCCATCTTCTATGTACACCAAAAAGGAATTTCTTGGAAGACCTCAAAGGTTTAACAATCAGATAGTGACCTATTCTAAATTTTTCTTTACAATGTTTAGGGACTCTTCTAACTATGTAGCTAAGGGTCATAGGTTGGGTTGCAAGGCTAGGTGTCTTGCAACACACTCACCTACAACACACCTAGAACACAAGAGAAGATTCCTTCAACACTATGAAACAAAACCAAAACAGTTCACGTCGGGTTCATCAAAATCTAGAGGAGGGGGACTGAACACTTAGGACCCCAGGTCACAGGAGGTTCTAGAATAATAGGCTACCTTGATCTACCTAAAGCTAACATAATTTTTTAGGAGAGTTTTTTTAAAGGTTGAAAGGAAGAACAAACAAGTTGTTGCTATCCTTTAACAAGCACGAGTGTTTCAAGAAGTTAGGTGAGCAAGTTTCTAGAGTTTGAACTACAACTTAGGCATCCCACAGCTAGAGGACTACATCACGAGACATTGACGACAGCGTGGCGCATTAGCATCTCAATGGAGTGTTGGTGTCCGTATAGACAGAAAGCGTAAAGTATAGTAAAAAACCATGGAAAAACTTACTAACAACCTAATGGGTATAGTTTGATGTAATAATAAAAATAGAAAGGAACTAAATAACAAAATATTGAGAAAACACTAAGATTAAGTCTAACTATGAAATGACGAAGAAAGATAAGGAAAGCACACCTTCCTACCCATGAGTTGATACCTTCAAGGTCTTCACTCAACGAACAACCTATACACACAAGAATAGGAAAATGTTGGCACTGTGTTTAGAGGACTGCCATAATCAGTCCCCCACTTTAGTGTTTCCACCTCCACAAACAACAATACAGAAACGATTGGAGAAATGTGATAAAGAAAGATATTGAAATAACAATTCCAAGCAATACGTTGAACAACAATATGCTACGATATTAAAATGATAATGCAAGAGAAAAGGAAAATAGAGTAATATCACCTTCAACCATGTGCAGTCAAGGAAAATGAGAGGAGTGAGCTCACAAGCTATCAAAGATCGACGTTTCCACAATAATGAAGACAATGAACCAATGAAATACCAACTTGCAGCTTCAATGGAGGTGATAAAACTTGAAAATGTTGAGAGTGAGTTTGTAGAAGTGAAAATGATCAAGTAGAATGCCAAGAAGATCAAGGAGTGGAAGAATGGAGGAGATAGTCATTTGAAGATGGAAATGGAGGCAAAGGAGCCGTTCAAATTCGATATGAAGGGCAGGAGACATTACACTTTGTGTCTAATGGAGGAGTGTAACACCTTTGTAGATTCTAGAGGCGGGAATCCTATCAGGATGACAACATGCCACAAAGACGTCCACACGCCGTGCTAGCGTCCTTAATAGAATATCCCCCACCAACATGAAAATAGGCTGCCAAGTGGATGAAAAATGGATGAAGAGCATGGAATTACATTATCGGACTTAATTTCTAAGGTAGGAGGTATGTAAATGTGGAATTTGCAAGGGGTGAAAATTCATGCCATTACAAATTTTATCTTACATATAGTAATAAAGGGCTTATCTATCATTTGAATATTTGGTCGATAGATATCAGGATTAATGTTGAACACTAATATTTTATGTAGTTTTCACAAGAGTCCAACATAGTTATCAAGGTTATTCATTTGAATCCAACCCAATTAGTGTGCAAATTTATTTATTTTCCTTCTTATGATGAATGTTGAGATGAAAATATCTGAGGTAACTAGACCACCTTTGATGTTGATAATTCTAAAAAAATTCTTATATTTACATAAATTTAAGAGGCTTTATGATCTATGATGTCTTTTCCCAAGATATAGTAATTCCATGTGTATTTACAAACTTGAACAATGTATATAAGTCCTTGTCATGTTTGGGGTGTCTATACATAGAATTAGATAAAAATCACTACATGTTAGACAATTAGATAGCCACATTGAGTCAAAACTACTCCAAGTGCATATTTGGAGGCATCAACCTCAATTTTAAAGGACTATTTCAAATCAATAAGAACTAGTGCAAGTCTTAAATAAAGTCTCTACTTAAATTGTGTGAATTTTTGTTATAGTTTCTTTATCCAAGGGAATTTTTATTTTACTCTCACTTGAATGCTTGGTTCATAGGTCATGCCAAGTGTGAGAATTCTAGTTACACAAAACTATAATAAAATTTGGATGATCCTAAAAGTCTATAATGTTCTATGATATTTTTATGAGGTCCACATAATCACAATCCTTGTTCATAATATATCTAAGGTACTAAATCATTTCCATACTAAAAGAATAATTTTCTAAATTTTTATCATAAAGCCCAAGTTGTTGTAGAGTTGAAAGTATCTATTGAACATGATGTAGATTTTCCTCCTATGTATTTCTTAATATGAGCATGTTATCTAAATATAAAAAACAACAAATAAAATAGTGAGATGCTTGAGTGCATCATTCATCACTCACATGAAGGTGGCAAGTGTATTGGTCAAGCCAAAGAGCAAGGCTAGCCATTTGAAAAATCCATTTGTATTTGAAGGTATTATTTCACACATCTAATGACTCAATGGTAAATTGGTGGTACCCAATCTTTAGAGAAAAAATTACCCCCCTTAATTAGATTGAAGAGGCCATCAATACAAGGATTTGGATACCTATTCATTATAGTGGTATTATTGAAAGCTCATATGTCAATGTAGAGGAATCAATTTCCATCCTTCTTAGAAACAATAATTAAGTTTTCATATGGTGAGGCACTTGGTCAAATTTGACCCTTTTAAATCAATTCCTAAATCTATCATTTTATTTCCTCATTCTCTAAGATTCATCTTTTATTTCTATTGGCCCATTTGGTAATGTCATCCTTGAAATGAGATCAATCAAATGTTGTATGGGACAATGTAGGGTTTCCCTTGTTAGTGAGGTGAATACATCTTGATCCCCTTTAATAACATCTATTATTCATAATGTTTTTTTAGCATGAGTGGTTACTATAACTGATATCACCTCCTTAGGTCAGAACAACATCAATATAAATGCTTTAATTTGAGAAATAACATGTTGAAAACTTATTTTAAATAATCAAAGCTATAATATTTACAAATTAGCTCTACTATTTGATACTTCTATTTTCCCAACATATCTACCTACCTAAATATTTTACCCTTAGCACACTCATCCCATGATTTTTCATTGTAGGTGTGGTGTTGTCTATGAGTTCAATCTCTTAAAAAATTAATAGATATCAAACTTCATTTACTTCCAATTTTAACAATAATTTATAGATCCTTCCCATTCACCCATGTTTATGAGTGGACTAGGAGTAACTTGTCCTCTTCAACTAGCACTTCCAAGTTGAGGGTGTAGGGTTTAAGGTTAAGGGTATAAGGTATAGTGTTTAGGGTTGAGGGTATAGGATTTAGGGTATAGGATTGAGGGTATAGGGTATAGGATTGAGGGTACAGGGTTTAGGATTTAGGGTTAATGGTATAGGGTTTAGGCTTTAGGGTTGAGGGTATTGGGTACATAGGGTTGAGGGTACAAGGTTTACAGTTGAGGGTAAACGATATAGGGTCAAGGATATAGGGTTTATGGTGGAGTGTATTGAAGGGCACATGATCTACTGAAAGGGGGGGCATTAGTATATCCAAACAATTACAACAATTTTGAAAACCTTCACAATTACTTTATAAATTTTCAACATGAAGAGAATTGAACCATACAAGCTAGTAAGTAAAGTAATTAAAGCACACCATAACACATAACACCAAATTTTACATGGAAACCCAAGATGGGAAAATAATGGTGAGAAGTTCTCACAAGCAATAATATAATAAGTGAATTTTACAATGTAATGTAAGCACCAACCTACTAGAGACACCAATCCCCAAAAGATTTAGTAGGCACCAACCTATAGGAGACACCGATCCCCACTGGAATAGAGACACCAATCCCTATCGGAATAATACAATAGGTAGAACTCCAATCCCATTGGAACATAAATAATGGTGGATTTGAAATATAACTCTAACATGCACCAGTAGACACACCCATACTAGAGCTCACTCTTTTCTTCATGCTTCTACTACAACACAATTGTACATCCCACTACATTACTTTCATTGTAATCATTAATACATTTGATACACACACTTTTACATCACTCATGCTTACAATGCATCTAAACATTTGAAATATATACATGAAATTACAATAACACTCTTTTATGTCAGCTATGGATCCGCACCAACGTAGACAACATAGGGTGGACCTAAATTTGAATTACATGAAATGTGTAATACAATGGTCCAAACTTTCCGCCAAACGAACATGATGCCTTGCACCACCATGGGAAACTTAAATAGGTCTTATCCTCACTCCACACTGTAAGAGTTGAATATTAGTTCAATACCCAAGACCACCTACAAAAAAAATGAAAACCTTCTACAAGAGAGTGTGGAAGAATATGAACTTGCTTGATATTAAGACCTATCAAGATGATGATGAGGCATGAAGTATGTTGCATATGAGTACGATGACCTTTATTATATAGGAAAGGTGAGTAATAAGATTGAACATGATTGTGACATGTGTCTTAATCCTATGACATGTGACAACTAACAATATAACTACCTAGGAATCAATCATTACAAGCTAGATAAGACCAGTTCTAGAAAAACCAACTAAGACTTCTAGAAAGAATCTTATTGTGAGATGATGGAATGTCGATGAGGGTTGATTACACTTGAATCATGATGAATTGAAGCATAACTTCACCAAACATACCTGCATCTACAAACAAGATCATTCAAAATGGAAATCTAAACTAAGAATTTAATTAAAAATGAAATCTACAAACTACACAAAAAATGTTAAATTACTAACCTAGCCCATCTGAAACTTATCCTATTTTGGAATTGGTGTCGTGTTGATGTGAAACGACAACCCTTTCCCAATCCCATGATTAGTGAGCCTGTTTCAGTCGATTCTATGGAAAATAATTGATGAAACCATTATGATTGATGTATGAAAACCTAGTTTATGCTAAAAATGAACATGATGCAAGCTAAGTTACCATGATTTTATGCTACAAATGATCTAATTATGCTATTGCTAAGCTAATCTAAGCTAAATCTATGCTAAAATATAAAAAATCCAAATTTATAAACAAGCTAAGATGGATGCATGGAAGCCATTAATGGATGCTCTAAGCTATTATGTAATGAAAATAAACTAAAATAAGCTAACAAGTGAGTAAGATGTGAGTATGGATGCAAGTAAATTCAACAACATAAGTTTTCAATTGAAATATGGATACATTTGTCTCCAAATAGTGATCTATTTATAGGAGAGAAAATGAGGAATGAATGGTTGAGATAAAAATAGTTTAATCAACGGTTCAAGAGGAAGGGGATGAGAGACATGGATCATGGATTCTCACCAATTGATGAGAAAGCATGATGGGTTTTAATCAAAGGCTCACACTTGCCTCAAACAAACACACTTTTGACCTACTCACATAGGTCAAAGGTAACTTGCTCAAAAGGTTAAAGGTTTAGCTTGTTCAAGAAGCCAAGTGAGTTGATTGGAGGAGAAAGGATATTCCTTAGAATAGTCCTTTGGGTGAGGAAAAAGGTAATTTACAAATTAAAACAAAGTTTTAATTGTGCAAAATGGGGATAAAGGATCTTACATGGGAATATTCCCTTTTCTTAAAGGAAAATTAGTTTAATTGCTAATTAAACAAGATTTAATTTATGCAATTAGGGGATTTGGAGGAATAAAGTGATATTTATTAAATTAGATGATTTAATAAATGGGGGAGAGGTGAAAGTGATATTTAGTTAAATAATTTAGGGCTATTTAATTAAATAAGATGACCTAGGGAATTGAATTAAATATTTTTATTTATTTAATTTAATTAGATGAAGTATTAGTACGAAAAGAGATGAATTAACCTGATTAAATTAATTAGGCCAATAGATGAAAATGATGCAATTAATTAATTAGCTAGGCTAATTAAATTATAAGTGAAAAGAGGATGGGTTAAAGAGGAAATGATGTTAGTAAATATGTTTTAAATGTATGATATCAATTAGGACATTTTTCAGTGTCTACATTTTGCTCCTCTTTGAAGTGAGGTGCCCGCTGTTTCGGTTCAAAGAATAACTCTTTTTAGATCAAAACTACTGCTTTAAATCAAAAAATGAAAATTTTCTAATTTTTTAGATGCCCTAATGGAAGAATAAAGCTGACTCCCTGCCCCCTCAAGAAATCAGGCAAAAATTTCAAATTTTGGGTTGATTTCTCGACAAAGGTTCAAAAGTTTCCCCAAGGGTTCAAGAAGGCTCTAGGATGCAAGAATAATGCCAAAAACGCAAAAGAATGATGCATTATTAGGTTTAGATTGGAAAAATTGGTGAAAATGATAATAAACCCCATCTTTAAGGTTAAATTAGGGGAAAAAACCCTAATTTTCTAGCTTAAATAGGCCAAGAAGGGTCATTTTCAATTCATTTGTGCATTCACACCTTAAGGAATTCTTGCGATTTGAGCTCTGACCCTCCAACGAAATGGAGCGCTGAGAGCTTCCCAGGCACATGCCCGACCGAGTTCAAGAGTTCCAATGGTTTCCTAGCATAGGACCACTAGTATGTGATTTGAAACCTAATTTGAAATTTTAATTTTCGATGCAATTATTATGCTTTGTAGTTTAGATTCTAGTGGTGTCACTATATAGAAATGCCCAAACTAAAATCAACGATTCCCAAATCAGTTATAGCGACGCATATTTATATAGTGATGCTTTTCTCGATTTAAAATTAGGGTTTCTAATTTTAAATTGCAATGTGGGATTATTTGGGGATGCACTTTCCGATTTAGAAATTAGGGTTAGGCTAGACCAAAAGCTAAATCACAATGCCAGCTTGTCTGGCGACGCATATTTTGATTTGAAATTTGAAATGCATTGGGCGTCGCTATTTGAAGTTTGAATATAGTGACACTATTGTAAATAGAGACACTATTGTGATATCTAAGAAAAAAATTTCAAATGATGTCAAATTTTGATGATTTCCTAATGCTGTGTGCTTCATGGATGCAAGAGGTCTTCCCACCATTGATGACGAGGGAGCACAGGCCCACTATATTGGAGAGATTAGGTGATTTTTCAGAGTTGCGCTAGGAGCACCTGGGAGAGATCGGTCTGTGGTGCGTTGCATATGCACCCGTGATTAGGACACATTTTATGATCTGATGATAGCTCTGTGTGAGAGATGGCACAACGAGACCTCATCCTTCCAGCTTCCTACAGGTGAGACGATGGTTACTTTGGAGGATGTTTGGTGGATTCTCCATTTTCCCATTCACGATGATCATGTGATTTACGATATTGATGTCGGATTCGATGCATGCCTTGGTTACATCTCAGATTGAATTAGAGACATATAGAGGTCATGTGTTGACCTTTAGATTGATTATTGCAGCCATCATTTCGGGTTTGGTGGCTCCAGATAGATGCAATAGAGGATTTAGCCCAGGATGGGGCTTGGTGTGGCACCAGATGTTATATAGGAGGACTCTTTTTGTGTGGAGGCCTATGATGCTAGCCTCCTTATATCATGATTTACATGATTTTGTCTATTGCGATGGGAGAGCCATCTGTGTAGGGGTGACTCTGCTACACATTTGGGCATGGGAGCACATTGTCATGCTTCATCTGATTGTTCAGATGGATAATGTGGAGCCAGATGATCTCGTCATTTGGAGACATAGAGGTTCCATTACTCTTAGCCACATGGATAGATTGGGCTCCTGTATTGGAGACAGGTTATTAATGACATGACATTTTTCTGCTGGTGCCCATGGCTTCAGATGCTACCATGGTTCGATGACATTCAACAGTTATATTTTTCCAGATAGACCTATTACATGCAGGGTCAATAGCATATAATGATTGAGAGATATCTTCCTAATAGGGTGGCTCATCAATTCGGGGATTTACAAGACATTCCTAATGATGCATATAGGGCCATTTTTGTGAGATCAATCAAAGAGGTTCCCATATGGGGACCAACCATTCTTGCTCTAGAGGCCGTTGAGAGTTTCAGATAGTTGGTGGCCCAGCCTTGGAAATATGGTTAGGGACAACAAGTAGCTCATACTATGCCCACATATGATGCATGGTTTTTCCCACCCAGAGGATTGAAAAATCCAATAGGTGCTCCTCCCAGAAGGAGACCAAGAGGTAGGGGACAGGGAGGCCAGGATGACTAGGATGGACAGGTTCTAGGGGCTCCTCTAGTTGGAAAGAATCCTTAGGTATAGCCATAGGTTCAACCTCAGGTGTAGCCACAGGTGCAGCCACAGTTACAACCGCATCAAAGACCACCACCACAAGATGCACGAGATGCAAAAATTCAATAGTTGTAGCAATAGGTGCAGACATTGACTGGTGATCGGGATCAAGCCCGTCAGTAGGTTTTGGTCATTACTGTTGAGTGAGACTAGGCTCAGTAGTAGGTGGTTGCAGTCATAGTGGAGAGAGATCAAGCATTGCAGAGAGTACAAGTTGTGACTGCTGAGAGAGATCAAGAGGTGGCTCAGAGATAAAAAAAAATTGAGGCTATGACGGTATCCACACATGGTCAGACCGTGTCAGTATGGTTATATAGAGAGGCAGTTACAAAGGCTGCATAATATAGGAAACATTATCATCAGGATGTTTTAATGGCTCTTCAACAACTAGAATTTTCATAGCGTATCGATGTGCATCCCTGGGCAGAGGATTAGCTTGAGAGGTAGGCTGGAGAGGGTAGCAACTATCATGGCTAGATTTTTGATGTATAGACATTTTTTTTATTTTTCCCCATTCTTTGTCACTGATATACATTCATGGGCTCCTTTTTGATAGCCTCGTGGATATTGTACTTTTGATTGATGTTCATACACTGATCTAGATTTTGTACTATGACACATTTTTTTTTTTTATATATATGATACAGATACAGATGATTCATGCTATGATGTTTTTACTTTATTTCATGATATGGATGATATGATATGTATGCATTTTATTTGATGATGTATGTGATATGTGATGATCATGATATGGATGGATGCAATGTTATGTTCTTTTTCATCATTTTTTCACGATATGACATGTATGAATGATTATGATATGCAAATATTATGGATGCAAATGCTTATGATCTACGACGATTTAAGATGCTTAGAATAAAAAATCTATATTATTCATCACAAATCAAATGATAATGCAGAATGTATGATGTGATATGCTATGATATGGATGTTATGACTATGAGATGATTATGAGATGCATGTATGTTGATGGTCTTTGGATGTAGGGTGGATGCATTGATATTTTTTTATTGATTGTCATGATACCAGGTTAGCGCGGAGAGAAGATATAAGAATAAAGAATGAATGACCATTGATAATGATGATTGCTTCAAAAGATCCAACAAGTGTTTGATCCATCGAGACTTTGTTAGAGATGGTGATGAGATAATACAAAATGCAAGATGAAATGCAGGATGGGATGCTTACACTTTGGGATTGGGATTTTCTGTCATTCCTTATTGTTTGATATAACACATAGACACGATGCATCAAGGTATTGATAACCAGGACAACATTAACAAGCAGATAGGATAGTTCTTGTTCACACCTTGACATAAGGAAACCTTGTTGGAATGCAAGTTAGAAGCTTAGAACATATTGGACCAAAGCATATGCAATAGTCAACAACATACTCTAAACGACCTTCCTACACACAACTAAGCAAGTATGCGCCAAGATTATTTTACAAGAGTATCCACAAGCACAACAAATGAAAGATAATGATTGATGCCCCACTCCTTTCTAAATCATTTTGTTTAGACATCATCGAGAGGTCCTCAGAATGGGTCATTAAGATAAATCATAAGAAAAGATCAAAGATAAATAGTTAGTGTTATCTATAGCTTTTTCCTAGTTTAAGTTTAGCTAAAGGTGATGTCTGATATTGATGTCTGTCGCAGGAAGGATACATCCTATGACATGTTGATCAGGGGTTGTTTGATGTTGGGGTGATGATGGTAAGATAATTCATTGATATAAACTTCACTGACACATTTACCTATGTTTGAGACTTTATATTTTGACTTTTAGGTTCACACTTTACGAGTTGCTATACTTGTTTTCTACTTGTTTTTCCAAAGGTTGAAGGTGACAATCGTTTATGATGGGTGAAGGTTTATTGCAGGTGAAAGCAAGATGGGATGGATGGGTTTTAGGTTTTCTGGAATATTTCAATGTTTTTGGTATTTTGAAATGTTTTGAGGCTATTTTTGGGATTTTTGAAAGTTTATACAAATGTTTAGGATTTTCAATTTTTTTGAGGCTGTTTAGGGTTTTTTGAATGTTTTGAGGCTTTTTAGGTCTTTTGAGTGTTTTATATTGTATGTGGATTTTCAAATTTCAAATGTTTTTTGTGTTTTCTAAGATATTTGGATGTTTAGGGATTTTTGAAGATTTTTTGGATGTTTTTAGATTTTCAAAATATTTGAATGTTTAGGGATTTTTGTAAGAATTTTTGAGTTTTGACCAAGAACCTAACCTAAAGACTTATCCTAGGGGCCTTGGGGGATGATCAAAGATTAGCCTTGCCTACCTTATACACGCAGAGACCACGTAGTTCGATTGACTTGACCCATTTACAAGATGAAGATATGAACAAATGAAAGACAATAGTTTATTATGACGAACTCCTAAAGGACTGACCTAGGGTGTATTGGGGGCACATCAATGATGGCCTTGCCTAAGTTCAAGCTCAGAGATGATGTAGTTCAACAAGAAGACATTGTTTTTTAGATTTTTTATGTTTAAACTTTTTAGGGATTTTGATGTTTTCTGGATGTTTTAGATTTTTCCTTTACAATTTTTTGAATGTTTTTGGATTTTAGCTGTAGAAGATTTTGCAAATGTTTTTGGATTTTTTGGATAAGATTTTATGAATGTTTTTGGTTTTTTCTGATAAGATGTCTAAAGACCTCAAGATATACAAGAACTCGATTGTGACACATAACGAAATTCCCCTAGTGTGACATGCTAGCCTACTTTGATAAAGGCAAGACAAACTGACCTTGGGAATATTCCAAGTAGTGCTAAAGGGTTCATGATACCTCATAGTGACAAGCCATGATAAGGACATGGATGAGGATGAATGGAAATGCAAAGAATGATAGGGCCAAAATATCCAAAGAATAGATGGAGTTGCTTTATTTACGCAAGGTGCATGTTTGCTAGGTTTTCACCAAGGTACTTTCCTAAAGCACCAGCGAAGTGGTTTTCACTAAAGGATGATTTTTTTCTTTACTTTTTCAATCTTTTTTCTCATTTTTTTTTATTTTGATCATTTTTTTATTTTTTTGTATTTTCTGATTTACACCCTTCAAGATTAGGCATAAAACTTTTTGAGATGCAAACTGTTAGTTGGCTCCTACAAGGGTTCACCTTCAGGGGTTGACAGTTGGTATGCTCCTAGTTCGTAGCTTGCTGTGATGACAAAGGAACCCAACCAGTTAGGCTCAAACTTTCCTTTGTTGTCTTGATCTAGAATATTCTTTTGATTTTTCTTTAAGACAAGGTTGCCTACCTGGAACGACTAACATTTGATTATCTTGTTATAGCTCCATTTTAGTCAGTTTTGATACACTTGCAAGTGATTAAGGGTGTCAAGACAACATTCATCCAGGAATTCTAGCTCATTCAATCGAGACACTTTGTATTCTTCCTTAGTTATCAAATTCTACAGTGACACTCGCAATGATGGAAGCTCAACCTCAATAGGAAAGATGGCTTTTGATCCATAGACCAAGGAGAAAGGGGTTGCACCTATAGGCGTGCGGATACTGGTTCAATAAGCAACAAGATTTAGCTGTAGATGCCAGTCACGACTAGCTTCATTAACTGTTTTCTTTAGGATTTTCAAGATAGTTTTGTTTGTTTCTTCTACTTGGCCATTACCCTAGGGATAGTATGGGGTAGAGAATCGGTGTTGGATATTGAATTTTTGGCACAACTCTTTCACATCCTAATTTTTGAATGGTGTTCCATTGTCTGAGATGAGGGTTTACGGAACACCATAACAGAAAATAAGGTAATTTAGGATAAACTTGGCTATCTACTTCCTTATTATGTAGGTCATATGAATGGCTTCAACCCACTTAGTAAAGTACTTACTGGTGGTTATGATAAACTTATGGCCATTGGATGAGGTTGGAGTGATTTTTCCTATGAGGTCAAGTCCCCATTGCGAAAAAGGCCATGGTGTAATAATTGGTTGTAATTCTTGAGTTGGAGCATGAATCAGATCCCCATGTTGTTGACACTGGATGCATTTATGCACATACTAATGAGCTTCTTTTTCCATGGTTGGCCAGTAGTACCCCGTCCTCAACAATTTCTTAGCTAATGTCATACCACTAGAATGGGACCCACATATGCCATCGTGTACTTCTGTTAAAGCAATTAAGGCTTCCTCTTGGTTAAGACATTATAGTAATGTCCCTTCGATGCTTCAATGGTAAAGGGTATCACCTGGGATCACGAATCGGGATGCCTTTTTAACAAAGGTCTTTTTAAAGTTCAAGGTGATATCTGACAGAAGGGTTCCTTTGTTAAGGTAAGTAAATATTTCATGGTACCATAGGTATCCAGGACCAACAATGACACATGTGAATTTAGATTCAGGGATTTTGAAAGTTGGTACGAGAAGTTGTTCTACCAAAAATTCATATTGGAGGATGTTGTTCGACATGTCTAATAATGATTCGATTATTGCCATGGCATCTGCCCCTCTATTGTTCATGCGAGGAATATGCTCAAAAGTTATGTCTATAAAAAGATCTTTTAGATTCTCCACCATCCTCTTGTAAGGAGTGAGCTTATCATCATTAGTTTGATAGTCGTCATTGACTTGTTTGATAACCAGATATGAATCTCCATAGACTTTCATCTCTTGTATCTCTACCACTAAACTACTATCTTGAGACATGTCATCAAGGCTTCAAATTCAGCAATGCTATTGGTACATGGAAATGATAGCCTGCATGACTTTGGGATGCAATCACATTGGGGGGTGATGAAAATAATGCCTGCTCCTGATCCATGTTGAGTGAATGATCCATCAAAGTACATCTTCCACTGAGCGGCAATATTAATAAGGAAAATTGATTCATCAGGGAACTCAAATATTAAAGGGTTCTCATCATAGATGGGTGCTTCTACTAGCTAGTATGCAATCACTTGTCCTTTGATTTCCTTGCGCTCCATATACTATATGTTAAACTCTGTGAAGATCATTACCCATTTTTCCATTTGTCCTGTGAGGGTTGCTTTGGATAACAAATATTTTAATGGATCAATCTTTGTGATGAGCTTGATTTGGTGTGACATGTAGTGCCTGAAATTTTGTCGAAAACTACTACTAAGCATGCTTTCTCAATGGGTAAATAGTTCATTTCATAGCCTACCAAGGTTCTGTTGATGCAATATATGGCTCTTTCCTTTCCATTTTCATCATGTTGTGCTAAAAGAGCTCCTAGTGTTGCTAGTGTTTCTGAGATGTACAGGATCAGTGGCTTGTTCAGTATTGGTGTCATGAGCATTGGAGGTGTTAGTAGATAATCCTTGATCTACTAGAAAGCTTTATCACATTTGTCATCCCACTTGTAAGTTATCCCTTTATGGAGAAGATGCGAAAAAGGATGAATCTTATTTGATAGTTGGGATATGAACCTTCTGATGGACTACATTCCTTGTAATCCTCTCATCTGTTTCAATGTCTGCAGTGGTTCCATGTCTAGGATAGCTTTTACCTTTGTTGGATTGATTTCTATCCCTTTTTGTGAAACAATAAAGCCAAGAAGTTTCCCTGATGTAACCTTGAACACGCACTTTTTTGGATTCAGTCATACCTTGTATTCTGTGAGATTTTCTAACTAGCCTACCCAAGAATTTAATGACTGAAGGAAAGCAAAACCAGAAATATGAGGAGGAATAAACTATATTCGTCTCAAGAATGCAAAGCTATATTCAACTCAAGAATTGAGAATTACAAAGGAAATGCCTTGGTTATATAGGCCAAGGGGAGAGATGGATGCAATCAAATTATGACAAGTGTTGGAATCCTATGAGGTGTGACAACTCGTGTCATTAAAGGCTCAACCACTTTATCCCTATGTAAAGTTAAGCTAGTGTGAAGAGGTCTTTAGTGGAGAACTAGCTAAGAATGAACTAGTTAGATAAAGTACCCCTTTCACACTAACACCCCCCTTAAGTGCAACTTAGGGAGAAGTATACAATGCAAAGATGAAAATATGGGTCTCGACTACTAGGTCTGATGAGGTACCCATGTACATAATAACCTCTCAATGATAAAGAAGGAGAAAACCCAGTGGGAAAAAACTCCTGCCCATGAGAGGGTGAATGAAGAAGGTCTAAGTGACACCCCCAGAAGAGATGTGCCTCACCCTCAAGAGAGATCGAAGATGAACATAATTGCTCTCAGTGAAGGGTTTGGTGAATATATTTGCAACTTGATCTACTATAGGACAATATCACAAATCAATGACCTACTCCTAAATCAGCTCTTGGAGAAAATGCATATGGATCTCGATGTGTTTGGTTCATTGATGATGAACCGGGTTCTTCGAGATCTGGATGGTGCTTTAGTTGTCACAATAAATGAATGATGGCTTTTGAAAGGTGATGCCAAGTTCAGTGAGGATATTCTAAAGCCAAATAGACTTAGTGGCAACATTGATAGCTCCCCGATACTCAGCCTCAGTTGAAGAAAGAGCAATGGCATGTTGCTTCTTGCTTTGCTAAAAAATGGGGCCAAAACCATAGTGAAAACTATAGTTGGATGTGGACTTGTGATCATCGATATCACCAGCCCAATTAGAATTTGTTTATCCCAATAAGTTTGAACTTGTGCCTATTGCATAGTGAATCTCATACTGATGAGTGCCTTGGATGTAGTGCAAGATGTATTTGGAAGCTTTCCAATGAAGCTCATGTGGTTTCGTCATGAAGCACGAAACAATACCAAATACAAAGGAAATCTTGGGGTGAGTATGAGTCAAGTAGATGAGGCTACCAACAAGTTGATGATATAAAGTAGCATCAACTAGTGGTGTAGAACATTTGGCCTCAAGCTTAACTCTAGATAGAAAGGGAGTCAGTGCAGGCTTACAATCAACCATATGAAAACGTGACAAAAGATCAAGAGCATACTTGGGCTGTGCAAGTGAGATCCTGGAAGAGGATTAAGTGATTTCAATCCCGAGAAAGTAGTGCAAGAGACCCAAGTTAGTCATGGAAATTTTTTCATGTAAATCATTCTTCACAGTTGTGATGATGGATGAAGTGCTTCCAGTGACAATCAAGTCATCAACATAGAGAGCCAAGAAGAGAAGAGCAACCTCCTGCCGCAAGATGTAGACATTTGGATCAAAGTGGAATTTGGAGAACCCAATGGAGAGAAGAAAGGAGTCCATTTTGACATACCAAGCTCGTGGATCCTGTTTGAAGCCATAGAGAGACTTCTTTAGCTTACAAACCAATGAAGAATCTTGAATGAATCCTTGTGGCTGCTCCATATAAAGTTCTTCATGTAGATATCCATGAAGAAATGCACTCTTCACATCCATTTGATGTACAACCCAACCATGAGCCACAAGAATAACAAGTAGCAAGCGAATGGAGTTCATTTTGGCAACAGGGGCAAAGGTCTCACTGTAGTCAATACCTGGTACTTTTGAGAAACCTTTGGCCACAAGTCGTGTTTTATACTTGTCAATTGAGCTATCCGCTAAAAATTTGGTTCGATAGATCCATTTACACCAAACCAATTTTCTTCCCTGAGGAAGTGGAACAAGATCCCATGTTTTATTCCGCATTAAAGAGTTGTACTCTTCCTCCATTGTGAAATCCCACTCAACAATTCTAGATGCTTCATGAAATGACTATGGATTTGAAGTTGTGGTGATGTAGGAATGTGGAATGTCTTGATGTTGTGATCGAGTCCTCCTTGTATTTGAAGGATCCCCAACAAGATCATAGACCTATAGACTCAAGTTTTTGGTGAGCCCAATGAGGCATGGTAGGGGATGGAGGAGGAGATTCTGAACTCTTTGAAGAGGAAGATGAAATCTCATGATCAACGAGATGACTAGAGGAAGCATGAGGAAAATCCTCAATGTTAGAATCCTCTAAATCCACTGTGGAGGAAGGAAGAGTAGAGCAGGAGCTTGAAGAGCTTTCCTCAAAATGCACAGTACGCTTAATGGAGCTCATGTGTTGTAGGATGCATTAACCAATATCCTTTGATACCATCAGGGTAACCAACAAATATGCAAGGCCGACTCTGAGGTTATAAGGCTTTGCACAAGTCTTTGAAGGAATGTGTGCCCGTGTTGGGGAGCCAAAAAATCTGAAGTGCCTCACAATAGGTTTCCTACCACGCCAAGATTCAAAGGGAGTGATTCCCTTTAATGCCTTATGTGGAACTCTATTTATGATGTGAGCATCACAGTTGATAGCTTCAACCCAATATGCAAGTGCAAGTGAATGAACATGGATCATGCAACCAACCATCTCTTTTAGGGACCTATTTTTCCTCTTAGCTACACCATCACAGTTGATAGCTTCAACCCTTTAATGCCTTATGTGGAACTCTATTTGTGATGTGAGCATCACAGTTGATAGCTTCAACCCAATATGCAAGTGCAAGGGAATGAACGTGGATCATGCAACCAACCATCTCTTTTAGGGACCTATTTTTCCTCTTAGCTACACCATTTTGTTGTGGTGTGTAGGCAACAGTATGTTGAAGATCAATCCCTTCAAGAGTATAGAATTTCTCAAATCGATGGTTCACATATTCTTTGCCATTATGAGTGTGGATAATTTTGACACACTTTCTAGATTACTTCTCAACATGAGCCTTAAACTCTTGAAATCTATCAAAGACTTCTCTTTTGTGTCGAAGAAAGTAGACCCATGTGTATCTAGAATAGTCATCAATGAAGGTGAGAAAATAATGAGCCTTACTGAATGATAATGATGGAAAAGGACCCACCAAGTCACTATTAACCAATTCAAGGACTTCTGAAGCCCTCCAAGCCTTCCCTTTGTCGAACTTCTCCTCAAGATGTTTTCTCAAGGCACAACCTAAACATACACCATTTGAAAAATTGGTTTGAGGAAGACCCATGACCATATTTTGTTTGCTGAGTTGTTGAAGATAGTGGTAGTTGAGATGGCCAAACAACTCATGCCATAGTTTGCTCACAACATTTGAATGGGTGAGCAATGTAGTTGAATATGAATCAGGTACAAAATGAGAGAAAGCATACAAGTGAGACTCATGGTTGGCCTTACCAATTGCAAGGAGTGCATTATCTTCAATATTCCTGATGTTGATAGAATATGAAGTGAATTAAACTTTTCTACCATTTTGAGTGATTTGGTAGATGGAGAGAAGGTTGGCTGAAAAAATAGGAATGCAGAGGACATCCTCAAATGTACCATTGATAGTATCAATTGAACCCTTCCCAATGACTTCCACTGGAGAATCATCCCTAATGAGAATGTGGGGCACAAAACAAGGCTCCAACAAAGAAAATTGTTCATTACTAGAACCCATGTGAAGTGATGCACCCGAGTCAAGAATCCACTCTTTTGAAGAATCAATAATAGCAACAAGTGCATGCGATTTCCCTTTACCTAATTTGGAAGGAGTAGAGGATTGTTGAGCAACAAAAGAAGGCATATTAATGTCGTTCCTTTTAAGAAGATGCTTTAACTCATCGATTTGCTTCTTATGACAAGAATGTTCCTCATGACTAGGTTTCTTGTAGTAGCTACAAGTTGGCTGCTCCTTCTTTTGAAAATTCCCCTTTGAAGAGGAGGACTTGGAGTAATTTTTTGTTGTTGAAGATGATTGTGCTTGATCTCTTTGTCTTCTTGAACTGCTTTTGTTTTTTGTTAGGTTTCCTTGATTCTTTTTTACCCTTTGGTTGACTAGCCATCAAAGCTTGTGAGTGTGAAGGCTTAAGAAGACCCATTGATAGAAGCTTACCTTGTTCTTGCATCAACATTTTAGAAAATGATGCAAAAGAAGGTGTAGTAAATGTGGATCCCATTGTCAACCTATGAGTATAAAGCTAGAAACAAAAGCTACAAATTCAGGTCCAAGTTTGTTTAGCGTATTATAGACAAGTTGAATGTCTTTCTTCTCTAAGCCACATGATTTACATTGTGCTCTAAGGTCATTGACCTTTGTTACATAATCCTGGATGTTATCAAAAGACTTTGGATTAAGACTCATTAATTCATTATCAATTTGATAACCATGAACTTCATCAGTTGTACCATAGAGAGTTTTTAATTTTTCCCATGCATCATGTGAATCTTTACATTCTTCAATCTGAAACATGATATCAAGAGAAACTAAACTCCTTAAACAACCAAGAGCTTTTGTATGTTCAAACATCCAAAGTAGTTTTTCCTTATCATTTGTGGGTTCAGTTACCTTCTTCTCAACATAAGGTCTATATCCTAGTTGCATTAAGGCATTCCATGCATTGTGATGACATGTGTTGTAGTTGTAGGGCATGAGCAATGCAAACTTAAAGGTACCCATAGTGAAGGAAAACAATAGCACAAAGTATGAGAGATGTTCAAGAACAAAGAAAACCAGAGAGCCCCCTTCTTTACTCAATCAAAGATCCCCCCCCAAAAAATGATTTGGCACTTTATATTTAGTGTAGTTATAGATTTCTGGATTTCAATGCTTTTACAAATCCTCAAGAAATGAGCATGTGCTAAAAGTATACATTTGGTACAATTTCATATGAAACAAACATCACTAATGTGAAGTAAACGAAAAATCATGCACTTTCAAAAAAAGAATCAACTCAATCCAAGGTCATATGCAAAAGTTATGCAGATTTGCAGTTTGCAAAATAAGAACGGTGAGGGGTCGCCTCTGAGAATCTGCAATTTCTTAAAAATCTGTGCACCAAAATCTGAAACCGTCTTAACAAATGAGTAGAGCATGAAAAATTATCCCAAATAAAAAAAATTGCACTGAATTATGAGGTCAGGAGCCCGAGTTACCAGCTTTCAAAGTTGGCCTTGAAAAATCAATGCATCAACGAAGAGGGGTGAAAACTCTTCAAAAAAATCCACTAAATTTAGTGGGACTACCACCAAAGTTAGCGGTTTTCCAAATATAGATGTCCACCAGCTAGTTTAGAACTCTACCAAATGTAGCACTCTGCTAGATAAATTTAGCAATCCGTCAGTTTAGCTACCTGCTAAGATAGCCTCCAAATTTGATGGCTTTGATATTTTAATATTTTTTAATTTAAAAATATTAAAAAATTATTAAATGTGTTGGCACATTTAAAAAAATTGGTTGAAAAAAATCAGTTTTAATATTTAAATATTAAAAACTGTCGGTGGAATTAAAAAAAATTATGTTTTTTTAATTAAAAACATTTAAAAAAAATTAAATCGCTGCAGCAATAAATGAAACTCACTTTTTAAAAAGTGATAATAATTAATATGTTAAAAAATATTAAAAAAACTTTTTAAAAAGTCAAAAAATTGGTTGGGATTTTTAAAAATCCATTGACGTACTTAAATGCTTTTGATTTTTTTCAACATTTAAAAATATTAAAAAATTGATTTTTTTTTAAAAGAACTTTATAAAAAGAATAAAATTTTATTTAAGCCCGAAGGTCGATAAAATTTTGCAAGCCGTGCTTGAGTGCTGCCTATGTAGGGTTGTGCAATACCAAATGGTACCATGCGATACCCTACATGCGCATAAAATATATTTTTTAATTTGTTTTTTTTTTTTAAAAATTTCAAATGAAAATTTTCATGTTCAATTTTTTTTTTTTTTAAAAAAGAAATAATATATTTGTAGAAATATATATTTTGCAAAAAATAAAATTGGTTGTAATTTTAATTTTGATTTAAAAAAAAAATGAAAATGATATATTTATAGAAATATAATTTTTTTTCAATTTAAAAAATATATATATATCTATAAATATATTTTTAATTTTTTTTAAATATATATATATATATATGAAAAACAAAGAAAACAAATAAAATGATTTTTATTTTTTAAACAAAATAAAGGTTTTTATTTTTAAAACAAAAATATAAATATTTTTATTTTAAAACAAAATGAAATGTTTTTATTTTAAAACAAAAATAAATATTTTTATTTTAAAATAAAAAATATTACTTATTTGTTCATATGGGGGCAAAATGGCTCCCTGGACATTTTTTTTTTGCCTTACTAGGCAACTTTGTCCAAAATCGACATTTTGACAGTCGATTTTATGGTTTTCAAGCCTTTTGAGCATGATGGCAGGGTCAGATTTGACCCAAAATGCTTTGAAATGATGGCTCCTTGTTGGATTTGGCAATGAATCTCTCACTTCAAATTGTTATAGATCTAGCCTCCGATGTTCGTTTTAGGCGAAATAAAGGGAAGATATGAATGTATCAACTGCTCTGGACTCAATGGTGAGCTCAAAATCTCTCCAAGAAGCTTCAGGAAGACCTGCAACTGAAAAGTCAATGTATGAACCCCCTAGAAACTAATATTTTTCACACCTTTCTGATTCTCTAGATCATCCAAAGATGCAAGAAAAGAGCATACTTAGTTTTTCTCAACACTCTCAGATTTCCTAAAGGAATGCTAACCCACAAATCAAATTTGGCTTTGATACCATGTGAGATTTGCTAACTAGCCTACCCAGGAATTTAATGACTGAAGGAAAGCAAGACCAAAAATATGAGGAGGAATAAACTGTATTCCTCTCAAAAATGAAAAGCTATATTCAGCTTGAGAATTGAGAATTACAAAGGAAATGCCTTGGTTATATAGGCCAAGGGGAGAGATGAATGCAACCAGATTATGACAAGTGTTGGCATCCTATGAGGTGTGACAACTCATGTCATTAAAGGCTCAACCACCTTGTCTCTATGTAAATTTAAGCTTGTGTGAAGAGGACTTTAGTGGAGAACTAGCTAAGAATGAACTAATTAGATAAAGTACCCCTTTCACACTAACATATTCTTCAAGCTTTTCAAAGATAGGTCCTAAGACTTGTATGTGCTCACTTCTTTTCTTTTATTTTTCCAAAATATTGTCAACATAATCTTCAACTATTTTGTGGATCATGTCATGAAAGATGAGGGTCATTGCTCTTTGATAGGTTGCTCCTGCATTCTTTAACCCAAATGGAATTACATTCCAGTAGTAGGTTCCCCATGGACAAGTAAAGGCAATTTTATGTTGATCTTCCTTGGCGATTATGATTTGATTGTAGCCTGAAAAGCCATCCATGAGCGACAACATTTCATGCCTAGTTGTTAAATCCACAATGAGATCAATGTTGGGAAGAAGGAAATCATCCTTTGGGCATGCCTTGTTCAAATCTTTGAAATCAGTGCATATTCTAATGCCCCTAGTGGGTTTTGAGACTGGTACCAGGTTTGAAACCCACTCAAGATAATCGATCGGTTGAATGAATCCAATGTCAAGAAGCTTTTGTAGTTCTAGTTTAACCAAGAGTGCTATCTAAGGGTGCATCTTAATTTTTGTTTAACTGGTTTGGCGTTAGGATAGACTGCTAAGTGATGTATAACCACTTCTGGATCCAAGCCTAACCTATCTGTGTATGACCATGCAAAGTTATCTCTTCTCTCTTTGAGGAATGTTGCTAGGTTCTTCTGCTCTTCATCCAACAAGGATTCAACATAAAAAGTGACCTTGGGTGCTTCTTTTGTTCCCACATTAACTAGAGTAGTCGTTTCTGCTAGTACCACTAACTTCTCCAGATGCATTGCACTAAGGGGGATATTGAATCCCTCATCCTTGTGTGCCTTAGAGAGGTTTTCACTGTCAGATGCGTCCTTTGTTTTTACTATTTTGAGACCAGAGAGTGCCACTAAGTGGTTTTCACTCAAAGGTCTGCATGTTAGTTGCATTTCATTTATTTTGTGACTGAAGGAGTCAATCATCTCCCCATAGTATGCCCCTGTATCGAGCTCTATGTCGAAGCCTGCTTTGTGATCTGCCCATGATAAGTTGTCTCGAAGTCCCATGAATTTTGAGATTGCCTCATCATTTTTGAATAAATCTAGAATTGGTGGTCCTTGTTGGTCCATGTCAATGAGTTGTGGGTATACTAGGTGTATTTCAGTTGGTTGGTTGTTTGAGATAAAGAATGTCATAGATATCATGAAGAGGGTGTTGCTCTCAAATAGGTCAACAACATCAAGGGGAAATTCATCTAAGGTTGTATACGTGATGTAGGTGACCAAGAGGAAGCATCAACTCATTTAGCAAAAATACCTTTGCCAATAAGTGTGACCTTGCTAGTAGTACAACCTAAGCCAATATTCTTTATTCGTTTCTCAGGAACGATGGGTTCTAGTAAACCATTTTCATTCTATCCTAGCTTCTCATTCTTATTATATCCCATGCTCTACATTAGTTGTAGGCCTTTGTTGTCATCTTCCATGGGAAGAACATGAACAGGTCATTCATCTTGATAGAGAAGTTTAGAGATATCTTACTCATTGACATCTTCTTGATTCAGATCTCCCCACTTGGTGAAGGTAGTAGCTGCCATCTTGATTGTTTATGGTTCTTTGGTGCTAGATGTAGGTTTCCCATGAGATCTAGGAGAAATAGGTAAATCTCCTAAGACAAAAGGTGTCTTTTAATAGCTTGTAGTTTCCACAACCACCAACTTGGATCATTGCTTTGATGTTGGGTATAATTTTTACAATGGACATTTTTGATGCTGAGGTAGAGGCTAAGGATGGTGATTCAATAGATGAGCTTGATGGTGTAGGTCCCTCATCATTTTTTGGTATTTGTGGGATCTTATAAAACTTGGCCTTAAGACTTTTGTTGTAGTAGAAAGGCTTAGGATCTCCATGGATAGTGATTTATGTGCCTTCAAAAGGAAACTTCACACACTGATGATAGGTTGAGGCTACAACTTTCAGAGCATGGATCCAAGGTCAGCCAAGTAGTATGTTATAGGAAATATCAAGATCAAGTACTTGGCATTTAGTTTCTGCAATAAGAGGTCCCACTTGGATTGGAAGTGCAATGATTCCTTGCTATACCCATTCTTGGTCGTCATATGCCCTGATGGTGGTACTCTTTGTCTTCTCAATAGTATCTTTTGAATAGCCTAGATTCTTGATCAACTATAGGGTACAAATTTTTAGACCAACACCTCCATCCACCAAGACTCTTTTGACCTTATTTTTATGAATGACAACCTCAAGCTATAAAGCATGGTTATGAGATGGTTGTGATGGTAAATCTTGCTAAGAGAAGGTGAGAATATGGTTGGAAATATTCCATACCATAGCTTGAAACCGATCGATATCAATGTTCTCGGGAATGGATGACTTAGACAAGGATTTTTCCAGTATTTCCTTGTGTAGGGGATAAACTTAAGATTTCTAAGATTGATATTTGTGTGAGAGTCTGTTTAAGCTAATCTAGAAGATTGTACTTGCTGGGATTAGATGTGGGCAAAGCAGGTTGTGTCCTAGATTGAGATGGGACACCTCCTTGAACAGTTATTTTTCCACGTCGTGTGGTGACTCCACATTCTATACTAGCTCCTTTGATGGTGACAACAATGATAACGCTATCATAGGAGGCCACTACATTGGAATAGGTATGTATTACATTGGTATAATCCTTAGCTTTGCCATTGTTGTTTTCTTTATTATGATCTGGCATAGGGGTCTTATATATCTTGAGATCCTAGTTCCCAACTGGTACCTCAATAGATATGGTTCATTCTCTATGAGATCTTGGATGATATTCTTAAGTTTCATGCAGTTTGTTGTTTTATGTCCTTTGATTTTATGAAAGTCACAAAGATCACAATCATTGTACCAGGATGACTTCTCTTGTGGTTTGAGGTAGTTTTCAAAGTTAGGAAGTGTTATTAGATTTAACTCTACTAGTTTCTTCATGATCGTCTCGATGGGTTCCGATAATAGTGTGTACTTGCATTTGGGATAGTTATTCCTGTTACTAGTTTGCCTCTGTTGCATGTTGGTGTTACTAATTTGATTGTTCTGAGGTGGTACCATTTGTTGCACAGTTAGTTGGATGTTAGCAACTTGATTGTTATTAGGTCTAGGAGCACTTAGTATGACCTTAGCATCTACCCACTGTCGTTTGTTACATTTTTGTTCTTGGCCCATATAGGAGGTTTCTCATTTGAACTAGTTGAAGGATGGTTGTCTTTGTAAGCCTAAGTATTTCCTTGTGAGATTAGGACTCTTTCAATGTTAAGGGCTCTAGGAAAAATCTTGTCATATGATGTGATGCATTGCATTTTCAAGTGGAATGATATATTTGGATCTAGGTTGGCTATATTGATTTGCAATTGTTGTTCATTAGGAAGATGCCACTTGCTTTTACTAGCTCTTTGTCTCCATCGTTGTAAGAAATTAGTGAAGGTTTCTCCTTGATTTTGTTTAAGAGTGTACAACTCTTCTAGACTAATGTCCATGTCAGGATTAAAGAAGTGATCGATGAATTTATTAGTGATTTCTTGAAAAGTTTTGATACCAGGAGGCAAATGAGAAAAATAATCCATAGCATTACCTGTTAAACTTTGAGGGACGAGGCACATTAGATATGAATCGTTGTAAGCCACCTCCATGCACATGATGTTAAATTCTTTGATATGGTCAACATGACTTCCTCTCCCTCTGTATTTGTCAAACTTTGGGATTTCAAAACCAGGAGGGAATGGTGTCATTGATATGTATCAATCAAATGGGTAAGGACATAAGTTTTGTGTATGAGGCTTCTTTGTCTTGCCCATGTGAAGGTCTTGCATTTCTTGTGAGAGATTTCAATTTTGATGCTAGATCATCTTGTGGATTAGGTGGAGGAACATATGGTGGGATCACAGATGAGTTATATGGGGTGTATGAAGGTGTGAGATTTTGTGAAAGCGATGAATATGTTCCTGACGCATTTGGATTGTCGATGTTCAAATGAGGATAATAGGAACCTTGTTGTTGTTGTTGGGAATATTGTTGAGCTAGTAATGCTTGTTGTTGAGCTTGTTGTTTTTTCACCACTAGGGCTTGTTGTTGGGCATGTTGTTGTTGTTGTGCTAATAAAGTTGCTTGTTGTGCTTGTTGTTGTTGCTTGGCTTGTTGTCCTGCTAACGTTTCTTGTTATGCTTGATGTGCAATGGCCACTTGTTATTGTTGTTGTTGTTGTGCTAATGTTGCTTGGTGTTGTTGTTGTACTAAAGCTGCTTGTTGAGCTACTAAGGCTACTTTTTGTGCTTGTTGTTGTTGTTGTGTTAAGGCTGCTTGCTATTGTTTCTATTGTTGTACGGATTGTTGATAGGCTTGTTGTGCTTGTTGTAGAGCTAAGGCATGTTCTTGTAATGTGGGATCATGTGGTTGTTGAGACATTTGTGAAGGATTATGGATATGGATGTTTTGAGTGGGTAGTGGATTGCTAATGAAAGGTGGAGGGTTCCCTTGGTTTAATAGTCCTTGTAATATGGTAGAATGAGGTGGAGGAATGTATGTTTGAGGTCTCAATTGATTTGGCATAGCAAAGGGGACTGTGGGAAAATATGATGTCATTAAATTTTGCAATGGAATTGACACACTAGGACCCTAAGTCCATTGATTGAAAAGATTCCCTTGTCTTATGTTTTGAGGATTGCCTTGTGCAAAAGATGTAAACAAGGATTTGTGATCAAGGTACTCTCGAGATTGATAGAACTTGTAACCAAGGGATTGTTTGAAGGTAGATTGATGGTGGATGATGTGGAAATGGTAGATGGCATGGGTGAACCCACTAGAGGGTTGGATAAAGATGTCTCTATTTGCGTTAAGGGTTGATTCTGTGATATAGTATTGACATGCCCTTGTGTGTTGTTTTGAGATACTTGGTCTATATTGCTCTACATAATTGGTGGGAATACTTGTGGTACTCATAGGTGTGGATGAAGAAGGATGTCCCTGAAATGTTGAAGTGATGGTGGAATAATGAAGTTCAAGCTGTGTGTGTAGCTATTTGCAGCTACGAGAACAAGAGGAGCACCAAAAGTAGGTATGCAAGCAGCAGTGGGTGGAGGATTAGTTTCAAGGGTACCCACAAGTGTACTACTTTCAAATGGTGAGGTGTGACCAAAATATTTAGCAAGGATGGTCGCAACACTAGGTATATGAGTTTCATTTATCCCTTGTGATGGAGTTATGAAATCTTGTGTTAAAATTTGTGCTACAAACGTCGGGGAGATAGGAGCTACACTTTCAAAGGCTTGATCTTCCAGAAGTTCTTCTCTAGTGAGCTCAAATGGTTTATTCATGACATCTTCGATCTCATATGGTTATGAAGGAGATGATGGTTGTTGTGATGGTGTAACATGACTTCTTGGATCAAATTCTAAAGGATTTGGATCACTTGAGGTAAATGTAACTTTGGTGTTTTCCTTGATTCTCTTGTGTTGTGATCTTGTCCTTACCATAATTTTTGTGTCAGCTATGGGAGAGTTGTGTTGAGTTTTGTAATGTTTGAACTCTCTAGTTGACTCAAATCTAGGTAAAAGGGATGCTCTATTTATTTTGGGAGAAATGATGATAATGTGGGATGAAAAGATGAGTGATGCGAGAAGTGATCTTTCCAAACATTTTGGGACAACACTTTTGACTTGAGTTTGATGTTTTGATGTTGGGATAAAGGATTCTAATGAACCTAGAAATCTCTGGGGTAGACTTGTAACCTTCAAGATAAACTAGTTCAAAGATGATAACTATCTTAACTAAGTGCATGGAAAAGGGTACATTTCACATACAAAGTAGCTAAGCTAGTAGTTCGTTTGATGTTTAAGTCCCAAAGTGTTGGTGTATTTGAAATTTTGTAATGTTAGATAAAGTGAAGGATGAAATTTGATGAAGGGGTGAGTGAAATGTTTGACACAATGTGATGAGAGGCTCAGTGATACTTTCATATAAATCATTTTATGCTTAAAAGACTTGTTATTTTTGTTAATTAACATGACTGGCGGTAGACTATGGACTAATATATTTACTTAATTTGCTTTATGTCTTGATAATTTGGTAGATATATTTGAAGTAATGCTTTATGTTAAATGCATTGCTTTATGCTGATATTAATGAGTTAATTATGCAGTGTTAATCTTTCACTGCCATAATTGTTATCCTTTTATTAAGGGTTTTATTCAAGGTATTTGAAAGACTGATGATGAAGTTAAAATCCTTATTTAACCAAGGAAGATAATCATGCCATTGATCGTCCCAGCTAGATGATGAATCACTCAAGTCCAAATCTGATTCTTTATAGTCAGTTTTGGAACTTCTACTCCCATTGTCGATCTGGCATATTTCTCGATGTCTATTCTCAGTCCTGTTTTAGTTCTATTTGAAGTTCTGCTTTAATATTTAGTTTAGATGCCTTGAATCTTGGCAGTTAAATGCCATGTTGTGAATTCAATAAGGATATGGTTATAAATATCCATGTTTTGGTTTTAGATAGGAGTTAGATAATTTCAATCAAAATTTTATAATTGATGGCAATACTCGGTTTTGTGTCCCACTTTGATCAATTTGAATGAAAGCAAGAAGTTAACTCGAATCACTGTGTTAAGAGATCTTACCTGAGGAAGAGCAGGACCTTCTCAACCAAAGGGTTCGATCTTGTGTTGGTATTTTACTGAGTTATGTTATTTCTGCTCATTAATATTAAATATAAAGTGTTAGATGTCAATTCTGGAATGTTAAGTTGTTGAATCATTTTTGGTTTATTGGATGTTAAATATGGATAGTTAATTTTGCTTGAATCGCTTTTAAGTTTAGTTTATCATGGTTAGAATGGCTTGTTAGATTCACTGTAAGGTTTATTAAATTAATAAGATTTAGATGTTGTTTGTAAGCATTAAGTTTGGTAATTATTTGTTGAGTTTAATTAGAAGCAATGATGGGAACTTATGGAAAGATGGAATTGAAGTTTGTTGGAAATTTGTTCATGGAAATTAGTATTTATGTTTTCTAGATTAATTGTCATTTCCTTGCATTTTATTTTTGTTCTTAAAATAGCATTTAATTTCTATTAGATCTTAAGATAGATTTCTTTTGAAGCAAAGTAGAATTAATTTGGATTTCATACTTTAGATTAAGAATTAAAGTAAATGTTAGTCTTTTCCATGAATCGATCTCAATTAACTCCAATGAAGTCAAAAATAAGTCGACTGAACTTTAATTTAGGAAATAAGATATAATTAATCCTTAGGAATTAGTCACTGTAGTTAAGCTCTTGAGAGCTCCTGAGAGCTCTTGAAAGCTCCCGAAGGAGCCAAATTGATACCTGAAGTCACTATTTACAATGCAAAACAACCCAAAAATCCATGACAACCATCCTTATCACATATAGCTCTAAGACACACCCGGTTCGATAAATAATTGTCTAAATGATGCAAGTTGTGACATCAACGACCTTTCCCATCATTTTTGGTGCCGTTGTCGGGGATTAAAAGATCTGGCTATTAAGTGTGAAGCCTTAGTGTTGATAAGGAAGATAGACTTGAATTGTGTATGAAATGAAATAGAGACCATCTTGGGAGGTTTCTTCCACGAAACATTAAATTTTGAAGACTATTGCAGAGTAAGGGATAGGAAGGAGGATGTGTTTTGAATAAGGAAAATGGAGGACGAAAGTTTAGAAGACTATGCTGATAAGTCCTAGTTTGTGCATAAAAGGTGTACTAATGGCCTGGATAATGAAATTAGAAAAACAATTTTCCTAAAAGAAATTGATGTCGAATCAAGAGAGTCCTTGAATCTTACGGGAAAGGGAGACATTAACAAGCTTTCCTTGGATGACATTGTTTAGATATGTAGAAACTACTCTAGAACTAGAGTAGGGACTAGAAACTCCAGAAGAAACAAGGCTCATACCACTGATGTGTCAGAAGTAATGGAGGAATTAGCAACATGAAGACTGATTTACTTCTTCATCGCAACATGCAAGGAGATAAGAAGAGCACTGAACCATTGTCTATTGATTGCTCCAAGTGTAGGGAGAAACACCTTTTAAGAGAATGTCCATTGAATCAAGTTGATGTCTGTGAGATTTATGAGAAATCACACTCAAAAATTTCCTATAATATTTTGGTTGGAATAAAAAGAAATCTAAAGAAACCACCAGTTGTCAAAGAGGAGCTTAATTATGTTGGACAAAGACCTCAAAACACAGGGTATAATACAAATAGAAGACAATATGGTTTTACATCAAACTGGAATCAAAACCCTTGGCAAAACCAAAACCAATGGATCGATGCATATCAACCACCACCTACATATTGGGGACAACCTGAATGGATGAATCCCCAATGGAACTAGTCACAATGGCAGGCTAATCAACAATCGTAGTGGTAGTCAAATCAGCCATCATGGCAACAAAATTAGACGTAGTTCCAACCATGGAAAAATAAAGGGAAAAAAATTCCCTGGGGACAAAAAAATGCTGCGATAAATGCTCCTAATGCCACTAATGACCAAGTGAATCAACCTCAGCTACCAACTCAACCGGTTGCAAATCCCATAAATACCCATAATGATGTAAATCCCCCTAATTTGAACGTAATTGATGCTAATGATATTCAACTGAGAAATCGAACTGCTCAATCTAAAACAAGAGAAAAAGCTCAAGAAGGTGGGGAAGAAATCAAAACTTTAGCAGAAACACAAAAAATTGAAGAGGAACAAAACATCAATTAGGCACCTTACCCTGAGAGATTGAAGGAAGAAAATCACACTCCTGAAAACTCTCAACCCAATTACATGAATGTTGTTGATTCTCAAGTTCTTCATGAGTTGAAAAAAATAAACATTGAAATACCATTGTTTCAAGCAATTAAGGACATACCAAAGATAAACTAGTTAATAAAATCCCTTTGCATGAAAACTTCAAGGAGGAAGAAGAAGCTACATCCCAAAATACAAGTAGGGACAATACTGACTGATGTACTATTAGGACGATTGATTCCTCAAAAATATAATGATCCTGGAAGTCCGGTAATAACCTTGAGTATAAATGGAGTGGAGATAAACAATGTCCTAATTGATTTAGGAGCTTCCATAAATGTTATCACATCTGATATGATTGAAATGCTAGGGATGACAACTATTCAGCCAACAACAACTGTTCTATAGTTAGCTAACCAATCAACTACAAAAACATAAGGTATTATAGAAGAGATCATGGTTATAATTGACACATGTCATTATCCAGTTGAATTTTTGCTTCTTAAAGCCACAAAGAAATATTTTGGATATCCAATCATCTTAGGCAGACCATGGTTGGCTACTACTGCCGTGTTAATTGATTGTAGATCTGGAAGCATGATCATCTCAAATGGTCAAAAACAAAAAGAATTGTCACTTTATCCACCAACACAACTGTCAATTCAACCAAACACTCAAATTTGGGTGGATGAATATTTAGAATTAGAAGGTGATGTATTATAGAGTTAGCCATGGTTACTATAGTTGAACATGTTCAAGAATGTGAAGAACAAGAGTTTACTTTATAAATAGAGAAAGAAAACTGTCAAACAACATTACATGAACAAAAATCTTGTCCTCTGAATACACTTGTTGAAAATTCCATTGATTCAAAAACTGACACTAAAGAGATTATAGTAGTTGGAGATAAACCTCTCAATATTAATTCATCTTTATCCCCAATGCAAGAAAAAGAATTGAAGGAAACTTTAGAAAGACACATTGAAGAATTTTCTTGGGAGTATACTGATATGAGAGGGATCCATCCATCAATTTTTAGTCATCACATCTACACAAAAGATGTAAGACCAATTAGACAAAGACAAAGGCGTATCAATCTTGTTCTTCATGACATTATTAAAAAAGAAATAGAGAAGCTGCTCAAAGTAGGATTCATATACCCAATCTCTAATAGTTAGTGGGTTTCTCCACTGGTTATAGTCCCAAAGAAGAATGGGAAATGGCGTGTGTGCATAGATTATCGAGAATTGAATAAAGCCACAAAGAAATACCATTTCCCATTTCCATTCATTGACCAAGTACTGGATAACCTAGCAGGCATCAACTACTTCTCTTTTCTTGATGGATTTAGTGGATACAACCAAATCTAAGTAGCCCCTGAAGATGAAGAAAAAACTACCTTTACCTGTCCTTAGGGTACATACACATATACAGTCTTACCATTTGGACTATGTAATGCGCCGACCACATTTCAAAGAACAGTACTTGCTATATTTACAGATTTCACCACTTCCTGTGTCAAAATTTATATGGATGACTTTGCAATCCATGCAAAAACATTTTATAAGGCACTAAAAAACTTAGAAAAGATCTTACAATGCTGTAAGGATCACAAATTATCACTAAATCATGAAAAAAGTTCCATTATGATGACAGAGGGCATTTTTTTGGGACATCACATCTCAAAAGAGGGGATAAAGGTTGATCCCAAGAAAGTTGAGATCATACAAAACATTGAGATCCCTAAGAACCAAACTGGTGTTTGAAGTTTTCTTGGGCATGCTGGTATTACAAAAGATTTTTACAAGGATTTAGTAAAATTGCAGCACCACTATTTACACTATTGAAGAAAGAAGAGGAGTTTGTATGGACTTAAGATTGTAAAAAATATTTTGAGACAATTAAAATAGCTTTAACAACTTCTCCAATTATCAAAGGACTGGTTTGGGGAGGACCATTTGACATACATGCTGATGCATCCAATTTGGCTATTGGAGCAGTATTAGGACAAAAAGATGACAATGATGCCATGCATGCAATCTATTATTTTAGAAAAAACTTAAATCCTGCTAAAAGAAATTACATAACAACAGAAAATGAATTTATAGCTGTAGTCTATGCAATTAACAAATTCAGGCATCATATTACAGGTTACAAGGTTTACGTACATACATACCATGCTAAAATTATATACTTAATGAATAAGGCTATAGTAGGTGGACACATTATCATATGGTTACTATTATTGTAGGAATTTGATGCAACTATCATTGATAAGCTTGGAAAAGACAATGTTGTTGCTGACTTTCTTTCCAGAATTGTTTTATAGGATAATCAAGAGCCAGTGGATGATACATTTCCAAATGAACATCTATTTTCTATATCAATTCATCTACCATGGTTTGCTAATTTGACAAATTACCTTGTAATAGGGAAATGCCAAGTCACTTCAGTCATAAACAAAAAAAGAGGTTAATTCGTGAAAGTTCTAGATTTCAATGGATTAATGGTTTTTTATTTAAATTGTACCTTGACCATGTTTTACGCAAATGTGTAGCTGAGTTAGATGTCTATGATGTAGTACACGCCTGCCATCACGAGCCAGAGGGAGGACACTATTCATTAGTGATAATAGTTCACAAGATCTTAGGAGCTGGCTACTTTTGGTCATCAATGACAAAGGATGTTTCATTCTTTGTCAAACATTGTGATGAATGTCAGCAGATGGGAAGACCCACACCAACCATGGAGATTCCGTTTAAGCCACAAATAGCTCTGGAACCATTTGAAAAATGGGGCATCAATTTTGTGGGACCAGTAGATCCACCTTCAAAAGGGAAATGTTACATACTTCTTTGTATAGATTATGCAACAAAATGGGCTAAGGTGAAAGCATTACCAACAAAAAAAGAAGATAAAGTCACAAATTTTCTGTACAAGCAAATTCTTCAGAGATTTGGTGCACCTAGAGAAATTGTTTTAGACCAAGGACCACATTTTGTATTAGTAATTATGAAAGCCTTTTTGCAGAGATACCAAATGAAAAATAGAAAATATTCGCCATATCATCCATAGGCGAATGGAAAAGTGGAGGTCACTAACCAATAATTGGAGAATATCCTGATAAAAATAGTTTCTTTGAGGAAAATAGAATGGGCAGATAGGTTGGATGAAGTAGTATGGGCCTATAATACCACATGGAAAAAAACAAATGGATTTTCTCCATATGAACTTGTGTATGGGAAAAAACTAGTCATGCCAATAGAATTTGAATTAAGGACATTAAAAAAAATAGCAGAGATTGGAATTGATTTACCTGAATCTGAGAAAAGTAGAATTTTGCAGCTTAATAGACTTGATGAAATGAGAATGGAGGCACTTCAGTTTACAAAGGTGATTCAAAAGCAAAGGAAAGAATGACACGATAAACATATTGTGTCCAAATAGTTCAAAGAAGGAGATTGGGAATTGTTATTTGACTCCAGATTTGAAGAGTTTAAGGGGAAGTTCCATACGAGATGGCTAGGACCCTATGAGATAGAACAAGTATTTGAAAATGGAGTTGTCTAATTGGTTTCGATTGATGGAGAAAAGAGAGTTATGCTAGTTAATGGTCATCGACTGAAGACATATCATAAGCCAACAACAAAGGAGGAATTTATAGATGATCTGCAACATAGAATTGAACATTTTTTCATGGAAGAAATCTCTTCCATGAGAGAAGATCTTTGAACCTTTGAAGAAGGAATGAATAAACAAGGTAAATTGAAAACTAGCAAATGACGGTTTTCCTTGCGAAAAAAAGGAAGCAAATTGAAAAGTAGTAAATGGCAGTTTACTTTAAAAAAAAAAGATGATTGAAAACCAACAATGGCGGTCTATCTGAGTTAACTCTTGAAAGCTCCTAAAGGCTCCTAAAGAGCTCCAAAAAGCTTCTGAAGATCCTGCAATCCTAAAAGTTGAAGGCTCTGAAGACTCTGTTTGGATCGATAGCTCCTGAGAGCTCCTGAAGAACTCTTGAAAGCTCTTGAAGATCTTGAAGGTTGAAGACTATGAAGACTCTGTTTGGCTCGATAGCTCCTGAAGACCCCCGAAGTTCCAAAACTCCTGAGAGCTCTTGAAGGACTCTCGAAGGCTTGCAATAAATAAGGTGCACATTTAATGTAAATATTATTTTTGAATATTATTTTCTAAAGAATTTAGACTAATGTAAATTAGGTAAATAATTACAAGTCTAGACATCTCTACCATATTGTTGTTAATAATGATAATAAATGCCTTTTAATCTTTTCAAAAAGTGGTGGGACAATTGATATAAGGAATGATGTGACATTAGATGATGTTAGTAATAATTACAGATCATATTATGATCCACCTGTCTTTTCAAAAACCTTTCCAAGTTCATGTTGACATGTGTAAAAGATGCCGCCAACCTTGCAAATTAAAATTGCAACTGCAATTTGTGGCGTGCGAATCATCCGAAGTAGTAAAGGAAGTAAATGTAAGAAATTAATGACACGTGTAATTTTCAAAATGGCTGCTCCAAAAAGAAGGAAAGATCATTCTAAAATATTGCTAAGTAATTCAGTTCGCTAGTTGAAGTCTGCCAAAATTGCAGTCGGCCATTGTTGATAGGAAGGAATGGGGAACAAGAGGAATGCTAAGCCAAAAAACATCACTCTTGATTCTGAAACAAAGAGATTGCTAGAAGAAGTTGGATGGTTGGATTTTATAATGAAATATGAAGGTTTTCAGCTAGAAATTACAAAGGAATTCGTGAGAAATTTTCACATAAATGTCACTAGAGTAAGGGGTGAAATCATTGAAGTCACTTCAAAAATAATCAGTGAAATTTTGGGGATTCCAGCTGAGGGAAAACTAGTTAACAAAGGCTGAGTGAAGTTTGATGAATTGGTGGCTGCATTTCACCAAGAACCAGAAAGGAAACCAAAAATTCTGATGCATAAGGGAGACCAACGCAGAATAGCTCGTCAGAGTTTAGAAGAACCATGGAGAACTGCTGCAACGTCGCTCTTGAAATTATTCACCTATGAAGGACGGTATGACACTATATTAGGGTCGGGAATGTGGCTTGATACATTTAAGGTATGGACAGAAAAAAGCCTCCACTAGAATAAATCTGCTATCATTTTTGTTTCAACAAATTGCTTCCACGATTTCAAGAGTAAAATCTAGAGGGGAGTCTTCCATAAAATACCATGGGTTAATTCATTTAATAGTTAAGCATCATTTCTTAAAGAAAGAATATGGGAAATAGGGTTGGTTATAATTTTTGTTCGCACCCATAGAAAAGCAAAAAGGAAAACCCACAAAGGGGCCTGCAACAAAAGGGTCAAAGGTTGAGAAAGGTGAATCTTCCAAGGAAAAATAGAAAAGGGGTAAGAGAAAACTATAGGAATCGTCTAGGGTAACCCGTACTAGCTCCAAAAAGAAAAAGCAAGATTTGAATGAAGAGAGCCCTCGCCATGCTAAGACCATTGTGTCCACTCTTGAAGAGACATCTACAATTCAAACCCATGTTTCTAAAAGCCTGAAAGAAACTGTTGTAGCCCATGAGGAAACCCATACACCAATGCATTCTTCAGAGAAGCCTCAAAACCTTCCTGAAAGCCCAATGCCAACTCCAGAAAGAACCCCTGTTGTTGAAATCCATGACTCTACTGAAGAGTCTGAGGCACAATCTAAAGAGCAAGAAGCATCGAAGGAATTTGAACAAGAAGAGACCATGAGATCCCCTACACCTTCTCCGATTTATGAGAAAAGAAAAGGAAAAGAATCGTTGATTGTAGAAGAAGAAATTCATGAAAAACTGAATGGAGAGGAATTAGAAACTAAGGAATTTTTAAGGGCTATGAAAATTTCTAGAATGGAAGCTGAATTAGAATGAGAAAAGATGAATATGCAATTCCTTGAAGAGAAATTGAAAAGAAAAAAAGAGGAATTATAGCAGTTCCTCAACAAAACTCAAGAAATTGAAAAAAGAGAAGCAAGGTATAGAGAAAAATTGAATAAAACTAAGGAGGCTCTACAACAAGCTAGTGTGCAAGCATTAGAAAATGCTGAGGAAATTACAAAATTAAAAGAAGAATTGCAGCAAAAAGAAGAGCAATTGAAGCAATAGTCTATGAGGTTCTATTCTCAAGAAGCCTCTACTTTCGTAGCCCCATCACATTACCTTGCTCAACCTCCCATTCCATCTGATATTCCATCAGATGTTCCACCAAAAACTCAGCCTGGATATCTCTCTTTGGCAGCCATGAAATACAAGCATGAGAATGATCAGCTGAAAAAGCAATTCAAAAATTAGAAGAAGAAAAAAATAAAGTTGAACGAAGACTTGAGCAAGCAATTGAGATAAGTTCTGCAATGCTGTCAATGAGAAGACCAACAGGGGTATATGCTTTATTTCTCAGAGAAAAGTTTCTACAATGGAAGCTTAATCAGTTAAATTTAAGGAGAAGCCTGGATTATCACAACTATAAAGATTTTTTGCAAGATTACTTCCACAACCACCCTAATATTCAAAATCAAATGTGTGAGTTTTTCCAACACGACTTTTTAATGGGAGATAATCATGATTCTCTATTAAATGTTTATGTTGGTGAGCTACAAATCAGGTCCTTTGTCTCCTTAATGTAGAATCAGGTTGAATGGTCAAGTAGAATGGAAAAATATAAGGAGGCTCAGAAAAAGTACAGTTTACCAATAAGGCCCAAAATGCCTCATGTAGAGAAATATATCACAATGGTACGATCAGTGGTAAGGCTAAATCACATCAATCCTCTTTATGTTTCAAATTTTCTCAATTGTACATCTACATTCCAGAATGTAGAAGGGACACTCCCTCCATTGGGATTAAATTCTGATGAGGAAATATATCAACTCATTCTTGAGTCAGTAAGAAGAAGAGAGCCAATAATCCCAAACAATCTCAGATGGAGTTTGATAAGAGTTAGACATGTGATCACCTTGATTGAACAACAACAAGAATTCTGGGTTGGCATGCGGTTCAGAATGCCAATTATCATTATGCCCGCTCTAAAGCTCAAGGAAGCACCCAATATTCTTGAGGAAGTAATATGACCATGGTTTGAAAAGCTAAGACAAAACCATGGCTTTGCACTCAATACCAGATTGCCACACCAATATAGGGAAGGAGTGTTCAACTATTGCATTTGGATGGAGGCAGTAAACAAGGACAAAAAAAGCACCATAATTCTTGATAAAGAACCATGAGGACATGGTTCACAACAAGTGGGGAAGAATGATGAGAGGCTTAGTGATATTTTCATATAAATCATTTTGTTTAAAAGACGTTATTTTTGTTGATTAACATGACTGGCGGTAGACTATAGACTAATATATTTACTTAATTTTCTTTATGTTTGGCTAATTTGGTAGATATGTTTGAAGTAATGCTTTATGTTAAATGTATTGCTTTATAATGATATTAATTATTTAATTATGCAGTGTTAATCTTTTACTACCATAATTGTTATCCTTTTCTTGAGGGTTTTATTTAGTGTATTTGAAAGACTAATGATGAAGTTAAAATCCCTATTTAATCAAGGAAGATAATCATGCCATTGATCGGCCCAGCTGGATGATGAATCAATCAAGTCCAAATATGATTCTTTGTAGTTAGTTTTGGAACTTCTACTCCTAGCGCTGATCTGGCATAATTCTCAATGTCTATTCTCAGTCCTGCTTTAGTTCTGTTTTAAGTTCTTCTTTAATCTTTAGTTTAGACACCTTGAATCATGGCAGTTCAATGCCATGTTGTGAATTCAATAAGGATAGGTTATAAATATCCATGTTTCAGTTTTAGATAGGAGTTAGATAATTTCAATCAGAATTTTGTAATTGATGGCAATACTTTGTTCTGCGTCTCACTTTGATCAATTTAATGAAAGTAAGAAGTTAACTCGAATAATTGTGTAAGGAATTCTTACTTGAGGAAGAGCAGTGACCACTCAACCAAAGGGATCAATATTGTGTTGGTATTTTACTGAGTTATGTTATTTTTGTTCATTGATATTAAATATGAAGTATTAGATGTTAAATTTGGAATGTTAAGTATGTTGAATCATTTTTCAGTTTATTGGATGTTAAATCTAGATAGTCAATTTTGCTTGAATCACTTCTAGATTTAGTTCATCATGGTTAGAATGGTTTGTTAGATTCATTGTAAGGTTTATTAAATTTATAAGGTTTATTAATTTATAAATTATCATTTAATGTTAATTTATTAAGTATCACGAATTAGTTTATTGATTTATTACTTATCACGACACCAAAAATGATGGGCAAGGTCGTTGATATCACAACTTGCATCATTTAGTCAATTATTTATCGAACTGGGTGTGTCTCAGAGCTATATGCGATAAGGATAGTTGTCACAAATTTTTGGGGGGTTTTTCACTATAAACAATGACTTCAGGTGTCGATTTGGCTCCTTTAGGAGCTTTCAGGAGCTCTCAGGAGCTTTTCAAGAGCTGTCAGGAGCTATCAAGAGTTGAACTGGAGTGATTAATTCTTAAGGATTAATTATATCTTATTTCTTAAATTAAAGTTATGTCGGCTTATTTTTGACTTCATTGGACTTGATTTTGACCAACTCATGGAAAAGACTAACATTTATCATAATTCTTAATCTAAAGTACAAAATCCAAATTAATTCTACTTTGCTTTAAAAGAAATCTATCTTAAGATTTGCTAGAAATTAAATGCTATTTTATGAACAAAAATAAACTACAAGGAAATGACAATTAATATAGAAAACATAAATACTAATTTCCATGAATAGATTTCCAACAAACTTCAATTCTATCTTTCTATAACTTCCCATCATTGCTTCTAATTAAACTCAACAAATAATTATCAAACTTAATTCCTACAAACAACATCTAAATCTGATTAATTTAATAAACCTTACAATGAATCTAACAAACCATTCTAAGCATGATGAACTAAATTTAAAAGCGATTCAAGCATAATTGACTATCCATATTTAACATCCAATAAACTAAAAAATGATTCAACATACTTAACATTCCATAGTTAACATCTAATACTTTAGATTTAATATCAATGAACAAAAATAACATAACTCAGTAAAATACAAACACAAGATCAATCCCTTTGGTTGAGTGGGCCCTGCTCTTCCTCAGGTAAGATCTCTTAACATAGTGATTCGAGTTAACTTCTTGCTTTCATTCAATTTGATCAAAGTGGGATGCATAACAAAGTATTGGCATCAATTACAAAATTCTGATTGAAATTATCTAACTTCTATCTAAACTGAAACATGGATATTTATAAGCATATCATTATTGAATTCACAACGTGGCATTTAACTGCCAAGATTTAAGGCGTCTAAACTAAATATTAAAGCAAAACTTAAAATAGAACTAAAGCAGGACTAAGAATAGACATCAAGAAATATGCCAGATCGATGCTAGGAGTAGATGTTCCAAAACTGAGTAAAAAGAATCAGATTTGGACTTGAGTGATTCATCATCTTGCTAGGCCGATCAATGGCATGATTATCTTCCTTGATTAAACAAGGAGTTTAACTTCATCATCAGTCTTTCAAATACCCTGAATAAAAACCTTAAGAAAAGGATAACAATTATGTCAATAAAAGATTAACATTGCATAATTAACTCATTAATATCATCATAATGCAACACATTTAGCATAAATCATTACTTCAAATATATCTACCAAATTAGCCAAACATAAAGCAAAGTAAGTAAATATATTAGTCTATAGTCTACCACCAGTCATGTAAATTAACAAAAATAACAAGTCTTTTAAACATATAATGATTTATATGAAAGTATCACTGAGCGTCTCATCATTTAATAATGAGAGGACGGAAGTTTATAATAAGGGTTAATTTATTAAGTATCACTAATTAATTAATGATAAGTAAAAGATTAATTAGTGATACTTAATAAATTAATTATCATTACTTTATAGCCTTCTAAAATTAATCACATTAATTTTCTTTTGGAAAAACCTGAACCAATTGATCACTCCATATCAACCATAACTACCACCTACATATTGGGGACAACCTGAATGGATGAATCCCCTATGGAACCAGTCACAATGGAAGGCTAATCAGCAGCCGTAGTGGTAGTCAAATCAGCCATCATCACAACAAAATCATACACAGTTCCAACCATGGAAAAATCAAGGGAAAAAATGTCCCTGGGGGAAAAAACCCCTACGATAAATGCTCCTAATGCCACTAATGACCAAGTGAATTAGCCTAAGCTACCAGCTCAATCAGTTGCAAATCCCAAAAATACCCGTAATGATGCAAATTCCCCTAATTTGAACATAATTAATGCTAATGATATTCAACTAAGAAATCGAACTGTTTAATCTAAACCAATAGAAAAAGCTCAAGAAGGTGGGGAAGAAATTGAAACTTCAATAGAAACACAAAAAATTGAAGAGGAACAAAACATCAATCAGGCACCTTACCTTGAGAAATTGAAGAAAGAAAATCCCACTCCTGAAAAATCTCAACCTAGTTACATGAATGTTGTTGATTCTCAACTTCTTCGTGAGTTTAAGAAAATAAACATTGAAATACCATTGTTATAAGAAATTAAGGACATACTAGAGATAAACCAGTTAGTAAAATCCCTCTGCATGAAAACTCCAGGGAGAAGGAAGAAGTTATCTCCAAAAATACAAGTAGGGACAAAACTAATTGATGTATTATCAAGACGATTGCTTCCTTAGAAATATAATGATCTTAGAAGTCCTGTAATAACCTTGAGTATAAATGGAGTGGAGGTTAACAATACCCCAATTAATTTAGGAGCTACCATAAATGTTATCACATCTGATACGGTTGAAATGCTAGGTATGAAACCTATTCAACCAACAACAATTGTTCTACAGTTAGCTGACCAATATACTACAAAACCAGAAGGTATTATAGAAGAGAACATGGTTACCATTGAAACATGGGATTATCTAGTTGAATTTTTGGTTCTTAAAGCCAGAAAGAAAGATTCTGTATATCCAATCATCTTAGGTAGACCATGGTTGGCTAATGTTGTCATGTTAATTGATTGTAGATCTAGAAGCATGATCATCTCAAATGGTCAAAAATAGAAAGAATTGTCACTCTATCCACCAGCACAACCGTCAATTCAACCAAACACTCAACTTTGGGTGGATGAAGATTTAGAATTAGAAGGTGATGGTATTGTAGAGTTAGAGATGATTACTATAGTTGAACATGTTCAAGAATGTGAAGAACAAGATTTTACTTCAAAAATAGAGAAATAAAACTATCAAACAACATTACATGAACAAAACTCTTGTCCTCTGAATACACTTGTTGAACATTCCATTGATTCAAAAATAGATACTAAAGAGATTACAGTAGTTGGAGATAGACCTCTCAATATTAATTCATCTTTATCCCCAATGCAAGAAAAAAGAATTGAAGGAAACTTTAGAAAGACACACTGAGGCATTTGCTTGGGAGTATACTGATATGAGAGGGATCCATCCTTCAATTTCTAGTCATCACATCTACACAAAAGATGTAAGACCAATCGGAAAAGGAAAAAGGTGTATCAATTCTGTTCTTCGTGACATTGTTAGAAAATAAATAGAGAAGTTGCTCAAAGTAGTGTTCATATACCCAATATTTGATTGTCAGTGGGTTTCTTCTCTAGTTATAGTCCCAAAGAAGAATGGTAGATGGTGTGTGTGCATAGATTATTGAGAATTGAATAAAGCCACAAAGAAAGACCATTTCCCATTGCCATTCATTGACCAAGTACTGGATAACCTAGCAGGAAGCAACTACTTCTCTTTCCTTGATGGATTCAGTGGATATAACCAAATCTAAGTAACCCCTAAAGATCAAGACAATACTACCTTTACTCGCCCTTGGGGTACATACGCATATACAGTCTTACCATTTGGACTATGTAATGCGCCAACCACATTTCAAAGAGCAGTACTTGCTATATTTGCAGATTTCACCACTTCCTATGTCGAAACTTATATGGATGACTTTATAGTCCATTCCAAAACATTTGATGAGGCACTAAAAAACTTAGAAAAGGTCTTACAACATTGTAAGGATCATAGATTATCACTAAATCATGGAAAAAATTCCATTATGATGACAGAGGGCATTGTTCTAGGACACCACATCTCAAAAGAGGGGATAAAGGTTGATCCCAAGAAAATTGAGATCATACAAAACATTGAGATCCCTAAGAACCAAACTGGTGTTCGAAGTTTTCTTGGGCATGTTGGGTATTACCGAAGATTTATAGAAGGATTTAGTAAAATTGCAGCACCACTTTTTACACTACTCAAGAAGGAAGAGGAGTTTGTATGGACTGAAGATTGTCAAAAATCTTTTGAGACAATTAAAATAGGTTTAACAACTTTTCTAATTATCAAAGGCTCAGTTTGGGGAGAACCATTCGACATACATGTTGATGCATCCAATTTGGATATTGGAGCAGTATTGGGACAAAAAGATGACAATGATGCAATGCATGCAATTTATTATGTTAGTAAAAACTTAAATCCTACTGAACGAATTATACAATATAAAATGAATTTTTAGCTGTATTATATGCAATAAACAAATTCAAACATTATATTACAGCTTACAAATTTTGTGTTCATACAGACCATGCTGCAATTAGATATTTGATGAACAAGGTTGTAGTAGGTGGACACATTATTAGATGGTTACTGTTGTTGCAGGAATTTGATGTTACTATCATAGATAAGCCTGGAAAATACAATGTTGTAGCTGATTTTCTTTCTTTGATTATATTGCAAGAGGATCAAGAACCAGTGGATCATGAAAGTTCTAAATTTCAGTGGATTAATGGTTTTTTATTTAAATTATGCCCTGATCATGTTCTTCGTAGATGCATAGCTGAGTTAGATGTCTATGATGTAGTACACGCCTGTCATCATGAACCTGAAGGAGGACACTATTCAGTGGTAAGAATAGTTCATAAAATCCTAGGAGCTGGTTACTATTGGCTATCAATGACGAAGGATGTTACATTATTTGTTAAACACTGTGATGAATGTCAGAGGATGGGAAGACCCACCCCAACCATGGAGATGCCATTTCAGCCACAAATAGCTCTGGAACCATTTGAAAAATGGGGAATCGATTTTGTGGGATTTGTTGATCCACCCTCAAAAGGGAAGAATTACATACTTGTTTGTACTGATTATACAAAAAAATGGGTTGAGATGAAAGCATTACCAGCAGCAAGAGAGGATAAAGTTGCCAATTTTCTATACAAGAAAATTATTTAGAGATTTGGTGCACCCAGAGAAATTGTTTCGGACCAAGGACCACAGTTTGTATCAGTAATGATGAAAGCCTTTTTGCAGAGATACCAAATGAAACATAGAAAATATTCGCTATATCATCCTCAAGCGAATGGACAAGTGGAGGTCACTAACCGAGAATTAGAGAATATCCTGACAAAAATAGTTTTAATTGAGGAAAACAAACTGGGTAGATAGGTTGGATGAAGTAGTATGGGCCTATAATACCACATGGAAAACAACAAATGGATTTTATCCATATGAACTTGTGTATGGGAAAAAACCAATCATGCCAATAGAATTTGAATTAAGAACATTGAAAACAATAGTAGAGATTGGAATTGATTTACCTGAATCCGAGAAAAGTAGAATTTTGCAGCTCAATAGACTTGATGAAATGAGAATGGAGGCACTTCAATATATATAGGTGATTCAGAGGAAAAGGAGGGAATGGCACGATAAACATATTGTGTCCAAACAGTTCAAAGAAGGAGATTGGGCATTGTTATTTGACTCTAGATTTAAAGAGTTTAAAGGGAAGTTCCATACTAGATGGCTAGGACCCTATGAGATAGATCAAGTATTTGAAAATGGAGTTGTCCAATTAGTTCTGATTGATGGAGAAAAGAGAGTTATGCTATTTAATGGTCATCAACTAAAGACATATCATAAGCCAACAACAAAATAGGAATTTCTAGATGATCTGCAACATAGAATTGAACATTTTCTCATGGAAGACATCTCTTCCATGAGAGAAGATCTTTGAACCTTTGAAGAAGGAATGAATAAACAAGGTAAATTAAAAACCAACAAATGGCAGTTTACCTTGTGAAAAAATGAAGTAAATTGAAAACTAGCAATTGCCGGTTTACTTTCGAAAAAGAAAAAATGACTGAAAACCAACAATGGCAGTCTATCTGAGTTAGCTCCCAAAAATCTTCTGAAGGCTCCTAAAGATCTTGAAGACTGAAGACTCTAAAGACTCTGTTTGGCTCCTGAAGACTCCTGAAGTTCCAAAACTCCTCAGAGCTCCTGAAGAACCCCTGAAAGCTGCTGAAGGCTCCTAAAGAGCTCCCAAAAGCTCCTAAAGATCTTGAAGGTTGAAGACTCTGAAGACTTTGTTTGGCTCGATAACTCCTGAGAGCTCCTAAAGGCTTCTAAAGATCTCAAAGGCTTGCAATAAATAAGGTGCACATTTAATGTGAATATTATTTTCTAAAGAAGTTAAACTAATGTAAATTAGGTAAATAATTATAAGTCTAGACATCTCCGCCATATTGTTGTTAATAATGATAATAAATTCCTTTTAATCATTTCAAAAAGTAGCAGGATAGTTGATATAAGGAATGATGTGACATTGGATGATGTTAGTAATAATTTTGGATCATGTAGAGATCCAATTGTCTTTTCAAAAATCTTTCCACATTTATGTTGACATGTGTAAGGAACACCGCCAACTTTGCGAATTAAATTGCAATTGCAATTTGTGGTGTGTGAATCATCCAGAATAGTAAAGGAAGTTAATGCAAAGAATTAATGACACGTCGTGTCATTTTTCAAATTGGTTGCTCCAAAAACAAGGAAAAATAATTCTAGATTTTGGTTGAGTAACTCAGTCCGCCAAGTGAAGTCCGCCATTGTTGACATGAAGAAATGGGGAACAAGAGGAATGCTGAGCCATAAATCATAGATGAATTCATGAGAAATTTTCACTTAAATGTCACTAGAGTAAGGGGTGAAATCATTGAAGTCACTCCAGAAATAATAAGTGAAATTTTGGGAATTCTAGCTGAGCGAAAACCAGTTAACGAAGGCTGAGTAAAGTTTGAAAAATTGGTGGCAACATTTTCCAAAAACTAGAAAGGAGACCAGAAATTCTGATGCATAAGGGAGACCAATGTGGAATAGCTCGTCAAAGTTTAGACGAACCATGGAGAACTCCTACAATGTGACTCATGAAATTCTTCACCTATGAAGGAAATTATGACACTATATTAGGGCCAGGAATGTGGCTATTGATACATTTAAGGTATGGACAGACAAAACCATCTGCTAGAATAAATTTGCCAACATTTTTGTTTCAACAAATTGCTTCCATGATTTCAAGAGTAAAATATAGAGGGGAGTCTTCCATAAAATATCAGGGGTTAATTCATTTAATAGTTAAGCACCATTTCTTAAAGAAAGAATATGGGAAATAGGGTTGGTTAGAATTTTTTTCCACACCCATAGAAAAGCAAAAAGGAAAACCCATAAAGGGGCCCCTAACAAAAAGGTCAAAGGTTGAGAAAGGTGAATCTTCCAAGGGAAACAGAAAAGGGGTAAGAGAAAACTACAAGAATCCTCTAGGGTAACTCGTACTAGCTCCAAAAAGAAAAAGTAAGATTTGAATGAAGAGAGCCCTAGCCATGCTGAGACCATTGTGTCCACTCCTGAAGAGACACCTACAATTCAAACCCCTATTTCTCAAGGCCCGAAAGAAACTCTTGCAGCCTATGAGGAAACCCATACACCAATTCATTCTCCTGAGCAGCATCAAAGCCCTCTTGAAGGCTCAATGCCAACTCCAAAAAGAACCCTTGTTGTTGAAATCCATGATTCTGATGAAGAGTCTAAGGCACAATCAGAAAAGAAAGAAGCCTCAGAGGAATTTGAACAAGAGGAAACCATGAGATTCCCTACACCTTCTTCGACTTATGAGAAAATTAAAGGAAAGGAACCATTGGTTGAAGAAGAAGAAATTCATGAAAAATGGAACGAAGAGGAATTCGAAGCTGAGGAATTGTTAAGGGCTATGAAAATTTCCATAATGGAAGCTGAGTTAGAGCAAGAAAGGAAAAATATGCAATTCCTTGAGGAAAAATTAAGAAGAAAAGAAGAAGAATTGCAAAAATCCCTCAACAAAACTTAAGAAATGGAAAGACAAATTGAACAAAGTGAAACAAAGTATAGAGAACAATTGCATAAAATAGAGGAGGCTTTACAACAAGCCAGTATGCAAGCACTAGCAAGTGTTGAGCAAATTACAAAATTAAAAGAAGAGTTCCAACAAAAATAAGACCAATTGAAACAATAGTCTATGAGGTTCTATTCTCAAGAAGCCTCTACTTTTGCAGCCCCATCACATTACCTTGCTTTGTCGCCCATTCCATCTGATATTCCATAAGATGTTCCACCAAAGACTTAGCCTGGATATCTCTCTTTGGCAGCCATGAAATACAAGCATGAGAATGATCAGTTGAAAAAGCAGGTATAAATATTAGAAGAAGAAAAAAATGAAATTGAAAGAAGACTTGAGCAAGCAATAGAGATAAGTTTTGCAATGTTGTCGGTGAGAAGACCAGTGGGTGTATATGCTTTATTTCTAAGAGAAAAGTTTCTACAATGAAAAATTAGTCAATTAATTTTAAGGAGAAGCCTGGATTATCACAATGATAAATATTTTCTGCATGATTACTTCAATAGCCACCCTAATGTTCAAAATCAAAAGTGTGAGTTTTTCCAGCATGGGTTTTTAATGGGAGATAATGATGATTCTTTGTTGAATGTTTATGTTGGTGAGCTACAAATTAGGTCCTTTGTCTCCTTAATGTAGAATTAGGTTGAATGGTCAAGTAGAATGGAAAAATATAAGGAGGCTCATAAAAAGTATTATTTACCAATGACGCCTGAAATGCCACATGCAGAGAAATATATCAAAATGGTACAATCAGTGGTAAGGCTAAATCACATCAATCCTCTTTATATTTCAAATTTTCTCAATAGTATATCTACATTCCAGAATGTAGAAGGGAAACTTCCTCCATTGGAAATAAATTCCTGTGAGGAATGATATTAACTCATTTATGAGTCAGTAAGAAGAAGAGAGCTAATAATCCCAAACAATCTTAGATGGAGTTTGATAAGAGTCAGACATGTGATCACTTTGATTGAACAACAACAAGAATTCTAGGTTGGCATGTGGTTCAAAATGCCAATTATCATTATGCCTGATCCAAAGCTCAAGGAAGCACCCAATAGTCTTGAGGAAGTAATAAGACCATGGTTTGAAAAGCTAAGACAAAACCATGGCTTTGTACTCAATACCAGATTGCCACACTAATATAGGGAAGGAGTGTTTGAATGTTGCATTTGGATGGAGGTAGTGAACAAGGAAAAAGAAACCACCATAATTCTTGACAAAGAACCATGAGGACATGGTTCACAACAAGTGGGGAAGAATGATGAGAGGCTCAGTGATACTTTCATATAAATGATTTTATGCTTAAAAGACTTGTTATTTTTGTTAATTAACATGACTGGTGGTAGACTATGGACTAATATATTTAATTACTTTGCTTTATGTTTGGCTAATTTGGTAGATATATTTGAAGTAATGATTTATGTTAAATGTGTTGCTTTATGATGATATTAATGAGTTAATTATGCAGTGTTAATATTCTATTGCCATAATTGTTATCCTTTTCTTAAGGGTTTTATTTAAGGTATTTGAAAGACTGATGATGAATTTAAACTCCCTGTCTAACCAAGGAAGATAATCACACCATTGATCGACCTAGCTGGATGCTGAATCACTCAAGTCAAAATCTGATTCTTTATAGTCAGTTTTGGAACTTCTACTCCCAGTGCCGATCTGGCATATTTCTCGATGTCTATTCTCAGTCTTGTTTTAGTTCTATTTTAAGTTCTACTTTAATCTTTAGTTTAGATGCCTTGAATCTTGGCAATTAAACGCCATGCTATGAATTCAATAAGGATATGGTTATAAATATCCATGTTTCGGTTTTAGATAGGAGTTAGATAATTTCAATCATAATTTTTTAATTGATGGCAATACTTTGTTCTGCATCCCACTTTGATCAATTTGAATGAAAGCAAGAATTTAACTCGAATCACTATGTTAAGAGATCTTACCTGAGGAAGAGCAGGGCCCACTCAACCAAAGGGTTCGATCTTGTGTTGGTATTTTACTGAGTTATGTTATTTTTGTTCATTGATATTAAATATGAAGTATTAGATGTTAAATATGGAATGTGAAGTATGTTAAATCATTTTTATTTTATTGGATGTTAAAAATAGATAGTCAATTCTGATTGAATCACCTTTAAGTTTAGTTCATCATGGTTAGAATGGTTTGTTAGATTTGTTGTAAGGTTTATTAAATTAATCGTATTTAGGTGCTATTTGTAGGAATTACGTTTGCTAATTATTTGTGGAGTTTAATTAGAAGCAATGATGGGAACTTATGGAAATATGGAATTGAAGTTTGTTGGAAATCTATTTATGGAAATAAGTATTTATGTTTTCTAGATTAATTGTCATTTCCTTGCAGTTTATTTCTGTTCTTAAAATAACATTTGATTTCCAACAAATCTAAGATAGATTTCTTTTGAAGCAAAGTAGAATTAATTTGGATTTTGTACTTTAGATTAAGAATTAAGATAAATGTTAGTATTTTCCATGAGTCGGTCTTAATCAAGTCCAATGAACTTAGAAATAAGTCGGGATAACTTTAATTTAGGAAATAAGATAGAATTAATCCTTAGGAATTAATTGTTGCAATTCAGCTCCTGAGAGCTCTTGAAAAGCTCTTGAGAGCTCCTAAAAGCTCATGAAGGAGCCAAATCAACACTTATAGTCACTATTTATAGTGTAAAACTCCCCAAAAAGTTCATGACAATATCCTTATCACATATAGCTCTGAGACACATCTAGTTCAATAAATAATTGAATAAATGCTGCAAGTTGTGACATCAACGACCTTTATTTATAAGTTTATTAATATTAACATCCAATATTCCTAAGGTAGTAATAAGAACAAGGTTTGAAAAGCTAAGAAAAAACCAAGGCTTTGCACTCAATACTAGGTTGCCACACCAATACAGGGAAGGAGTGTTTGACTGTTGCATTTGGATGGAGGTAGTGAACAAGGGCAAAGAAACCACCATAATTCTTGACAAAGAACCATGAAGACATGGTTCACAACAAGTGGGAAAGAATGATGAGAGGCTTAGTGATAATTTCATATAAACCATTTTATGCTTAAAAGACTTGTTATTTTTGTTAATTAACATGATTGGCGGTAGACTATGGACTAATATATTTACTTACATTGCTTTATGTTTGGCTAATTTGGTAGATATATTTGAAGTAATGCTTTATGTAAAATGTGTTGCTTTATGATGATATTAATGATTTAATTACGCAGTGTTAATATTTTACTGCCATAATTGTTATCCTTTTCTTAAGGGTTTTATTCAGGGTATTTGAAAGATTGATGATGAAGTTAAACTCCCTGTTTAACCAAGGAAGATAATCATGCCATTGATCATCCCAGCTAGATGATGAATCACTCAAGTCCAAATCTGATTCTTTATAGTCAGTTTTGGAACTTCTACTCCCATTGCCGATCTGACATATTTCTCGATGTCTATTCTCAGTCATGTTTTAGTTCTATTTTAAGTTCTACTTTAATCTTTAGTTTAGACGCCTTGAATCTTGGAAGTTAAACACCATGTTGTGAATTCAATAAGGATATGGTTATAAATATCCATGTTTCTATTTTAGATAGGAGTTAGATAATTTCAATCTGAATTTTGTAATTGATGGAAATACTTTTTTCTGCATCCCACTTTGATCAATTTGAATGAAAGTAAGAAGTTAACTCGAATCACTGTGTTAAGAGATCTTACCTGAGGAAGAGCAGGGCCCGCTCAACAAAATGGATTGATCTTGTGTTGGTATTTTACTGAGTTATGTTATTTCTGCTCATTAATGTTAAATCTGAAGTGTTAGATGTCAATTCTAGAATGTTAATTTGTTGAATCATTTTTAGTTTATTGGATGTTAAATCTGGATAGTTAATTCTACTTGAATTGCTTTTAAGTTTAGTTTATCATGGTTAGAATGGTTTGTTAGATTCCTTGTAAGGTTTATTAAATTAATAATATTTAGATGTTGTTTGTAAGAATTAAGTTTGGTAATTATTTGTTGAGTTTAATTAGAAGAAATGATGGGAACTTATGGAAAGATAGAATTGAAGTTTGTTGGAAATTTGTTCATGGAAATTAGTATTTATGTTTTCTAGATTAATTGTCATTTCTTTGTAGTTTATTTCTGTTCTTAAAATAACATTTAATTTCCAGCAGATCTTAAGATATGTTTCTTTTGAAGCAAAGTAGAATTAATTTGGATTTCGTACTTTAGATTAAGAATTAAAGTAAATGTTAGTCTTTTCCATGAATCAATCTCAATCAATTCCAATGAAGTTAGAAATAAGTCGACATAACTTTAATTTAGGAAATAAGATAGAATTAATCCTTAGGAATTAGTTGCTGCAGTTCAGCTCTTGAGAGCTCTTGAAAAGCTCCTGAGAGCTCCTGAAAGCTCCTGAAGGAGCCAAATTGACACCTGAAGTCACTATTTATAGTGCAAAACCCCCCCCAAAATATGTGACAACCATTCTTATCGCATATAGCTTTGAGACACACCCGGTTTGATAAATAATTGACTAAATAATGCAAGTTGTGACATCAATGACCTTGCCCATCATTTTTGGCACCGTTGTCGGGATTAAAAGATCTGGTTATTAAGTGTGAAGCCTTAGTGTTGATAAGGAAGATAGACTTGAATTGTGGATGAGATGAAATAGAGGCCATGTAGGGAGGTTTCTTCCACATAACATTAATTTTCAAGGAAATCTTGATTTTGATCAGGAAGATATTCAGTAATACCAGATCAAAAATCATGAAGATAATCAAGAACATCAGATAGACAATCAAGAAGAGAATAGAGATCCATTTCAGGAAGAAGAAATGGGTGAAAAACCTACATGTCCACCAGAAAATAGGACCTTCTCTTATCCTATCAATTTTGAAAGACAGATTGGTGAACCTCCTGTGAAGAATATCTCACCCTCAGTTTTTCCCACCTTTAGAGGAAAAACATCCGAGGATCCTGATCAATTCCTTTTTGAGTTCAAATTTTTGTGCCAGACCTATGATTACACAAATGATAATCAAAAGTGGAAGTTGTTTCTTTCTACGTTGAAAGAATCAAATTTACGATGGTTCATGGGTTTAGGCACTCAAACAATTGCAACTTGGAAATAAATGGAGACTGAATTCTTGGATAAGTATCAAGACTACTGTAGAGTAAGGGATATGAAGGAGGAACTGTTTCAAATAAGGAAAATGGAGGAAAAAAGTTTAGAAGACTATGCTGATAGGTTACAATTTGTGCATCAGAGGTGTACTAATGGGTTGGATAATGAAATTAGAAAAACAATTTTCCTAAGAGGAATTGATGACGAATCAAGAGAGTCCTTGAATCTTTTGGGAAAGGGAGAAATTAACAAGCTTTCCTTGAATGGCATTATTGAGATTTGTAGAAACTACTCTAGAAATAGGGTAGGGACTAGAAACTCCAGAAGAAACAAGGCTCATACCACTGATGTGTCAGAAGTAATGGAGGAATTAGCAAACATGAAGACTAATTTACTTATTCATCTCAACATGCAAGGAGATAAGAAGAGCACTAAACCATTGTGTATTTATTGCTCCAAGTGTAGGGGGTAACACCTTTTAAGATAATTTCCATTGAATCAAGTTGATGTTTATGAGATTTGTGAGAAAACACACTCAACAAGTTCTTGTATTCTTTTGGCTGGGATAAAAAGAAATCTGAAGAAACTACTAGTGGTTGAAGATGAGCTTAATTATGTTGGCCAAAGACCTCAAAACATAGGGTATAATACAAATCAAAGATAATATGGTTCAACATCAAACTAGAATCAAAACCCTTGGTAGAACCAAAACCAATGGATCCCTCCATATCAACCACAACCACCACCTACATATTGGGGACAACCTGAATGGATGAATCCCCAATGGAACTAGTCATAATGGTAGGCTAATCAGCTACCACAGTGGCAGTCAAATCAACCATCATGGCCAAAAAATCAGACGCAATTTCAACAATGGAAAAATCAAGGTCAAAAATGTCCCTAGGGACAAAAAACCCTACGATAAATGCTCCTAATACCACTAATGACCAAGTGAATCAGCCTCAGCTACCAGCTCAACTAGTTGAAAATCCCAGAAATACCTGTAATGATGCAAACATTCCTAATTTGAATGTAATTGATGCTAATGATATTCAATTGAGAAATCAAACTGTTCAATCTAAACCGGCAAAAAAAGCTCAAGAAGGTGGGGAAGAAATCGAAACTTCAGTAGAAACACAAAAAATTGAAGAGGAACAAAACATCAATCAGGCACCTTACCCTGAGAGACTGAAGGAAGAAAATCACACTCCTAAAAACTCTCAACACAGTTACATGAATGTTGTTGATTCTCAACTTCTACGTGAGTTGAAGAAAATAAACATTGAAATACCATTGTTGCAAGTGATTAAGGACATACTAGAGATAAACTAGTTAGTAAAATCCCTCTGCATGAAAACTCCAGGGAGGAAGAAGAAGCTACCTCCCAAAATACAAGTAGGGACAAAAATGATTGATGTACTATCAGGACGATTGCTTCCTCAAAAATATAATGATCCTGGAAGTCCTATAATAACCTTGAATAAAAATGGAGTGGAGGTTAACAATGTCCTAATTGATTTAGGAGCTTCCATAAATGTTATCACATCTGATACGGTTCAAATGCTAGGTATGACAACTATTCATCCAACAAAAACTATTCTACAGTTAGCTGACCAATCTACTACAAAACCGGAAGGTATTATAGAAGAGATCATGGTTACCATTGACACATGGGATTATCTAGTTGAATTTTTGGTTCTTAAATCGAGAAAGAAAGATTCTGGAAATCTAATCATCTTAGGCAGACCATGGTTGGCTATTGCTTCTGCGTTAATTGATTGTAGATTTGGAAGCATGATCATCTCAAATGGTCAAAAATAGAAATAATTGTCACTCTATCCACCAACACAACCTTCAATTCAACCAAACACTCAAATTTGGATGGCTGAAGATTTAGAATTAGAAGGCGATGGTATTGTAGAGTTAGCAATGGTAACTCTAGTTGAACATGTTCAAGAATGTGAAGAACAAGAGTTTACTTTAGAAAATGAGAAAGAAAACTATCAAACAACATTGCATGAACAAAACTATTATCCTCTTAATACACTTGTTGAAAAATCCATTGATTCCAAAACATACACTAAAGAGATTACAGTAGTTGGAGATAAACCTTTGAATATTAATTCATCTTTATCTCCAACACAAGAAAAAGAATTGAAGAAAACTTTAGAAAAACACACTGAAGCATTTGCTTGGGAGTATACTGATATGAGAGGAATCCATCCTTCAATTTTTAGTCATCACATTTACGCAGAAGATGTAAGACCAATCAAATAAGGACAAAGGCGTATCAATCCTGTTCTTCATGACATTGTTAAAAAAGAAATAGAGAAGCTACTCAAAGTAAGATTCATATACCCAATCTCTGATAGTCAGTGGGTTTCTCCATTGGTTATAGTCCCAAAGAAAAATGGTAAATGGCGTGTGTGTATAGATTATCGATAATTGAATAAAACAACAAAGAAAGACCATTTTCCATTGCCATTCATTAACCAAGTACTGGATAACCTAGCAAGCAACAACTACTTCTCTATTCTTGATGGATTTAGTGGATATAACCAAAACCAAATAGCCCCTGAAGATCGAGACAAAACTACATTTACCTATCCTTGGGATACATACGCATATATAGTCTTACCATTTGGACTATGTAATGCGCCAGCCACATTTCAAAGAGCAGTGCTTGCTATATTTGTAGATTTTGCCACTTCCTGTGTTGAAATTTATATGGATGACTTTACAGTCCATGCTAAAATATTTGATGAGGCACTACAAAACTTAGAAAAGATATTACAATGCTGTAAGGATCACAGATTATCACTAAATCATGAAAAAAGTTTCAATATGATGAGAAAGGGCATTTTTCTAGGACATCAGATCTCAAAAGAGGGGATAAAGGTTGATCCCAAGAAAGTTGAGATCATATAGAACATTGAGATCCCTAAGAACCAAACTAGTGTTCAAAGTTTTCTTGGGAATGTTGGGTATTACAAAAGATTTATAGAAGGATTTAGTAAAATTGCAACACCACTGTTTACACTACTCAAGAAAGAAGAGGAGTTTGTATGGACTGAAGATTTTCAAATTTTTTTTGAGACAATTAAAATAGCTTTAACAACTTCTCCAATTATGAAAGGACTAGTTTGGGGAGAACCATTTGACATATACGCTGATGCATCCAATTTGGCTATTAGAGCAATATTAGGACAAAAAGATGACAATGATGCCATGCATGCAATCTATTATGTTAGCAAAAACCTAAATCCTACTGAAAGAAATTACACAACTATAGAAAAGGAATTTTTAGCTGTATTATATGAAATTAAGAAATTCAGGCATTATATTACAGGTTACAAAGTTTATGTACATACAGACCATGCTCCAATTAGATACTTAATGAATAAGGCTATAGTAGGTGGATGCATTATCAGATGGTTACTATTATTACAGGAATTTGATGTAACTATCATTGATAAGCTTGGAAAATACAATGTTGTTACAGACTTTCTTTCCAAATTTGTTTTATAGGATAATCAAGAACCAGTGGATGATACATTTCAAGATGAACATCTATTTGCTATATCAATTCATCCACCATGGTTTGTTGATTTGTCAAAACACCTTGTAATAGGGAAATCCCCAAGTCACTTTAGTCATAAACAAAAAAGAGGTTAATTCGTGAAAGTTCTAGATTTCTGTGGATTAATGGTCTTTTATTTAAACTGTGCCCTAACCATGTTTTACATAGATGTGTAGCTGAGTTATATGGTTATGATGTAGTACACACCTACCATCATGAGCGAGAAGGAGGACACTATTCGGTAGTAAGAACGGTTCACAAGATCTTAGGAGCTGGCTACTTTTGGCTATCAATGACAAAGGATGTTTCATTCTTTGTCAAACATTGTAATGAATGCTAGTGGATGGGAAGACCCACGCCAACCATGGAGATGTCGTTCTAGCCACAAATAGCTCTGGAACCAGTTGAAAAGTGGGGCATCGATTTTGTGGGACTAGTAGATCCACCTTCAAAAGGGAAACATTACATACTTGTTTGTACAGATTATGCAAAAAAATGGGATGAGTTGAAGGCATTACCAACAACAAAAGAAGATAAAGTTACAAATTTTCTATACAAGCAAATTCTTCAAAGAATTGGTGGACCAGAGAAATTGTTTCTGACCAAGGACCGCAGTTTGTATCAGTAATTATGGAAGCCTTTTTGCAGAGATACCAAATGATAGATAGAAAATCTTTGCCATATCATCCTCAGGCGAATGGACAAGAGGAGGTCACTAACTAAGAATTAGAGAATATCCTTACAAAAACTATTTCATTGAGGAAAATAGACTAGGCATATAGGTTGGATGAAGCAGTATGGGCCTATAATACCACATGGAAAACAACAACTAGATTTTCTCCATATGAACTTGTGTATGGAAAAAAACCAGTCATGGAAATAGCATTTGAATTAAGAACATTGAAAAAAATAGTAGAGATTGGAATTGATTTACCTGAATCTGAGAAAAGTAAAATTTTGCAGCTCAACAGACTTGATGAAATGAGAATAGAGGCACTTTAGCATACAAAGGTGATTCAGAGGCAAAGGAAGGAATGACACGATAAACATATTATGTCTAGACAGTTCAAAGAAGGAGATTGGGAATTGTTATTTGACTCCAGATTTGAAGAGTTTAAGGGGAAGTTCCATACCAGATGGCTAGGACCCTATGAGATAGATTACATATTTGAAAATGGAGTTGTCCAATTGGTTCCAATTGATGGAGAAAGAGAGTTATGCTAGTTAATGGTCATCGACTGAAGACATCATAAGCCAACAACAAAGGAGAAATTCCTAGATGATCTGCAACACAAAATTAAACATTTTATCATGGAAGAGAGAGTTATGCTAGTTAATGGTCATCGATTGAAGAAATATCATAAGCCAACAATAAAGGAGGAATTCCTAGATGATCTACAACAAAAAATTGAACATTTTCTCATGGAAGACATCTCTTCCATGAGAGAAGATCTTTGAACCTTTGAAGAAGGCATGAATAAACAAGGTAAATTGAAAACCAAAAAATGGTGGTTTACCTTGCAAAAAAAGGAAGTAAATTGAAAACCAATAAATGGAAGTTTGATTTCGAAAAACAAAAAAAAAGAAAAAAGATGACTGAAAACTAGCAATGGCAGTCTATCTGAGAACTCCTGAAAGCTCCTAAAGATCCTAAAGGTTGGAGACTTTGAAGACTCTGTTTGGCTTGATAGCTCTTGAAGACCTCTGAAGTTCCAAAACTCCTGAGAGCTCCTGAAGAGATCTTGAGAGCTCCCGAAGGCTCCTAAAGGGCTCCCGAAAACTCCTTAAGTTCTCAAAGGCTTGCAATAAATAAGGTGTGCATTTAATGTGAATATTATTTCCAAATATTATTTTCTGAAGAAGTTAGACTAATGTAAATTAGGTAAATAAATATAAGTCTAGACATCTCCACCATATTGTTGTTAATAACGATAATAAATTCCTTTTAATCATTTGAAAAAAATGGTCATACAGTTGATATAAGGAATGATGTGACATTGGATGATGTTATTAATAATTGCGGATCATGTAGAGATCCACCAGTCTTTTGAAAAATCTTTCCACATTTATGCTGACATGTGTAAGGAACACCATCAACTTTGCAAATTAAATTGCAACTATAATTTGTGGCTTGCAAATTGTCTGGAGTAGTAAGGGAAGTTAATGCAAAGAATTAATGACACACCATGTCATTTTTCAAATTGGCTTCTCCAAAAACAAGGAAAAATCATTTTGAAGTTTGGTTAAGTAACTCAGTGTACCAAGTGAAGTCTGCCATTGTTGACAAGAAGAAATGGGAAACAAGAGGAATGTTGAGTCAAAAAACTTCACTCTTGTTTCTTAAACCAAGAGATTGCTGGAAGAAGCTAGATGGCTAGATTTTATAATGAAATATGAAAGTTTTCAGCCATAAATTACAGAGGAATTCGTGAGAAATTTTCACATAAATGTCACTAGAGTAAGGGGTGAAATCATTGAATTCACTCTGGAAATAATCAGTGAAATTTTGGGGATTCCAGCTGAGGTAAAGCCAGTTAATAAAGGCCGAGTGAAGTTTGATGAATTGGTGGCTACATTTCACCAAGAACTAGAAAGGAGGCTTGAAATTTTGATGCATAAGGGAGACCAATGCGGAATAGCTCGTCACAGTTTGGACAAACCTTGGAGAACAACTACGAAATGGGTCATGAAATTCTTCACCTGCGAAGGATAGAATGTTACTATATTGGGGTCGAGAATGCAGCTATTGATACATTTAAGGTATGGAAAGACAAAACCCTCCACTAGAGTGAATCTGCCAGCATTTTTGTTTCAACAAATTGCTTCCATGATTTCAAGAGTAAAGTCTAGAGGGGAATCTTCCATAAAATACCATGGGTTAATTCATCTAATAATCAAGCATCATTTCTTAAAGAAAGAGGCTGGGAAAAAGGGATGGCTAGAGTTTTTGTCTGCACCCATAGAAAAAAAAGGGAAACCCACAAAGGGGCTTGCGGAAAAAGATCAAAAATAGAAAAAGGTGAATCTTCCAAGAAAAGAACAAAAGAAGGGTAAAAGAAAACTGCAGGAATCCTCTAGGATAACCCATAGTAGCTCCAATAAGAAAAAAAAAAACTTGGATGAAGAAATCCCTAGCCATGCTGAGACCATTGTGTCCACTCTTGAAGAGACACCAAAATTTCAAACCCCTATCTCTGAAGGCCCAAAAGAAACTATTGCAACCCATGAGGAAATCCACACACCAATGAATTCCCCTGAGTGGCCTCAAAGCCCTCCTGAAGGCCCAATGTCGAGTCCTGAACAAACCCTTGTTGCTAAAATCCATGACTCTATTAAAGATTCTGAGGCACAATTGGAAGAGCAAGAAGCCTCAAAGGAATTTGAACAAGAGGAAACCATGATATCCTCTACACCTTCTTTGACTTATGAGAAAAGAAAAGGAAAGGAACTGTTGGTTGAAGAAGAATAAATTCATGAAAAATGGAATGAAGGGGAATTAGAAGCCGAGGAATTGTTAAGGGCTAGGAAAATGTCCAGAATGGAAGCTTAGTTAGAGCAAGAAAGGAAAAATATGCAATTCCTTGACAAAAAATTAAGAAGAAAAGAAGAAGAATTGTAGCAATCCCTCAACAAAACTTAGGAAATGGAAAGAAAGATTGAACAAAATGAAACAAAGTATAGAGAACGATTGCATAAAAAAGAGGAGGCTTTACAACCAGCCAATATGCAAGCACTAGCAAGTGCTGAGGAAATTACAAAATTAAAAGAAGAGTTGTAGCAAAAATAAGAGCAATTGAAACAATAGTCTATGAGGTTCTATTCTCAAGAAGCCTCTACTTCTACAGCCCCATCACATTACCTTGCTCTGACACCCATTCCATCTGATATTCCATCAGATTTTCCACCAAAGAATTAGCCTGGATATCTCTCTTTGGAAGCCATGAAATATAAGCATGAGAATGATCAGTTGAAAAAGCAGGTTCAGAAATTAGAAGAAGAAAAAAATGAAGTTGAATGAAGACTAGAGCAAGAAATTGAGATAAGTTCTGCAATGTTGTCAACGAGAAGACTAGTAGGGGTATATGCTTTATTTCTTAGAGAAAATTTTCTTCAATGGAAGCTTAATCAGTTAAGTTTAGGAAGAATCTTGGATTATCACAATGATAAAGATTTTCTACAAGATTACTTCCACAACCACCTTGATATTCAAAATCAAATGTGTGAGTTTTTCCAGCATGTCTTTTTAATGAGAGATAATGATGATTCTCTATTAAATGTTTATGTTGGTGAGCTACAAATCAAGTCCTTTGTCTCCTTAATGTAGAATCAAGTTGAATGGTCAAGTAGAATGGAAAAATATAAGGAGGCTTAGAAAAACTACAGTTTACCAATGAGGCCTGAAATACCTCATGCAAAGAAATATATCACAAATGTACGATGAGTGGTAAGGCTAAATCACATCAATCCTCTTTATGTTTCAAATTTTCTCAATAGTATATCTACATTCCAAAATGTATAAGGGGCACTTCCTCCATTGGTAATAAATTCCTGTGAGGAAAGATATTAACTCATTCCTGAGTCAGTAAGAAGAAGAGAGCCAATAATCCCAAACAATCTCAGATGGAGTTTGATAAGAGTTAGACATGTGATCATTTTGATTGAACAACAACAATAATTCTGGGTTGGCATGTGGTTCAAAATGCCAATTATCATTATGCCCACTCCAAAGCTCAAGGAAGCACCCAATATTCCTAAGGAAGTAATAAGACCATGGTTTGAAAAACTAAGACAAAACCATGGCTTTGCACTGAATACTAGATTGCCACACCAATATAGGGAAGGAGTGTTCAACTGTTGCATTTGGATGGAGGCAGTGAACAAGGAAAAATAAACCACCATAATTCTTGACAAAGAACCATGAGGACATGGTTCACAACAAGTGGGGAAGAATGATGAGAGGCTCAGTGATACTTTCATATAAATCATTTTATGCTTAAAAGACTTGTTATTTTTGTTAATTAGCATCACTAGTAGTAGAATATGGACTAATATATTTAATTACTTTGCTTTATGTTTGGCTAATTTGGTAGATCTATTTGAAATAATGCTTTATGTTAAATGCGTTGCTTTATGATGATATTAATGAGTTAATTATGTAGAGTTAATATTTTACTGCCATAATTGTTATCCTTTTCTTAAGGGTTTTATTTAGGGTATTTGAAAGACTGATGATGAAGTTAAACTCCCTATTTAACCAAGGAAGATAATCATGCCCTTGATCGGCCCAACTAGATGATGAATTTGGTGGAAATACAAGGGAAAACAACTAAGAGGGGGGGTGAATCAGTTGTCACAAAAATTCAAAATTATTCAACTTATTAACCTTAATCTCAGATTTGACCATGAAAGCATGAATCAACAACACATCAGAAACACACATAACACCAATATTTTTTACATGCAAACCCTGTTAAGGGAAAAACCATGGTGGAGGTTAGTCCACAAGATTATACCCTGTTAAAAGTATAAGAGAATGAAATATGGGGAATGCACTTGCATTCTGACGCATTGCCTAGAGCTCACTACTCAATTACAAAGGAAGAAACACTGTCTTACAAATAGATTTGGATTATAGCCATCCACAAGGATTTGAACTGATAAAATAACATCTGCTAATGCCTGATCACAGTTCCGGTTAAGCACATGAAGAAACTATTCACTCTTCTTCACTCTTCTTCACTTTTCTTCACACTATACTCTACCTTTGAATGACTAGGACATTATTCGTACATACACACACATTCAGAATACTTCAATTTGAACAAACAACTGCTCATATATATCCACAACAAGAAATTTCACCGCTATAAGTTGACCACAAAGAAATAATAAAATGAATATAACCATCGGCCCAAAACAATAGATAATCTTTAATACGAATCAACCAAAGTTGGCCACAACTTAGTGAGGACCTAAATCAACATCTTCAACATGAAAAATCTTCAATTAATTTCTCCTTGAAGATCCACAACATGCTTCAACTTCATGTCGGCCAGGAACATGAAAAATATGAACATGCAAGAGAAAATCGCCAACTACAATCACAACGATCAATGCAGACGTGCAACAAAGGTAGAGAAAGATCTAGAAGCATCCAAAAACATTAAGAACCAATAGAGAAGCATCCACAACAATTAAACTAATTGAAATAGCCTCATCATCAATCAGGAACACTAACTGAAGAAACATAAAAACTGTCAAAATGAAAATCTTCATAACTCGATCAAATCTTCATGCGGATCTTTGAAACTCGACGTGGATAAGCTAGATACACTCAACATCAAATGCTTTATTCCATAACCTCTGATCACCAACATAAAGAACATACCACCATACTGAACATCACTTCACCACTGACAACCTGCAACTCACTTCTTTACAATTTTCTCAATATCCTCGACATATACAACTTCAAATGCATTAATACTAATAGTGTTGACATCAGTGACAACCACATATCAACAACACAACCACAACATCTAACATAATCACTCAAGTCCAAATTTGATTCTTTATAGTCAGTTTTGGAACTTCTACTCCCAGTGTTGATCTGGCATATTTCTCGATGTCTATTCTCAGTCATGTTTTAGTTCTATTTTAAGTTCTGCTTTAATCTTTAGTTTAGACGCCTTGAATCTTGGAAGTTAAATGCCATGTTGTGAATTCAATAAGGATATGGTTATAAATATCCATGTTTTTGTTTTAGATAGGAGTTAGATAATTTCAATCAAAATTTTGTAATTGATGGCAATACTTTGTTCTGCATCCCACTTTGATCAATTTGAATGAAAGCAAGAAGTTAACTCGAATCATTGTGTTAAGAGATCTTACCTAAGGAAGAGTAGGGCCTGCTCAAACAAAGGGATTGATCTTGTGTTGGTATTTTATTGAGTTATGTCATTTTTGCTCATTAACATTAAATCTGAAGTGTTAGATGTCAATTCTAGAATGTTAAAATGTTGAATCATTTTTAGTTTATTGGATGTTAAATCTGGATAGTTAATTCTACTTGAATCGCTTTAAGTTTAATTTATCATGGTTAGAATGGTTTGTTAGATTCACTATAAGGTTTATTAAATTATTAAGATTTAGATTTTTGTAAGAATTAAGTTTGGTAATTATTTGTTGAGTTTAATTAGAAGCAATGATGGGAACTTATGGAAAGACGAAATTGAAGTTTTGTTTGGAAATTTGTTCATGGAAATTATTATTTATGTTTTCTAGATTAATTGTTATTTCCTTGTAGTTATTTTTGTTCTTAAAATATCATTTAATTTCCAGCAGATCTTAAGATAGATTTCTTTTGAAGCAAAGTAGAATTAATTTGGATTTCATACTTTAGATTAAGAATTAAAGTAAATGTTAGTCTTTTCCATGAATCAATCTCAATCAAGTCCAATGAAGTCAGAAATAAGTTGACAAAAATTTAATTTAGGAAATAAGATAGAATTAATCCTTAGGAATTAGTCACTGCAGTTCAACTCTTGAGAGCTCCTGAAAGCTCCTGAAGGAGCCAACTCGACACCTGAAGTCACTGTTTACAATGCAAAACCCGCAAAAAATCTGTGACAACCATCCTTATCGCATATAGCTCTGAGACACACCCAGTTTGATAAATACTTGACTAAATGATGTAAGTTGTGACATAAATGAGTTGATATCTAAAAGAAGCAATTTGTTGAAACAAAAATGTTGGCAGATTTACTCTAGTAGAGGGTTTTGTTTGTCCATACCTTAAATGGATCAGTAGCTACATTCCCGGCCCCAATATAGTACCATACTATCCTTCGCAGGTGAAGAATTTTATGACCCATGTTGCAACTGTTCTCCAAGGTTCGTCCAAATTGTGACGAGTTATTCTGAGTTGTTCTCCCTTATGCATCAAAATTTTAGGCCTCCTTTCTAGTTCTTGGTGAAATGTAGCCACCAATTCATAAAACTTCACTTGGCCTTTGTTAACTGGATTTCCTTCAGTTGGAATCCCCAAAATTTCACTAATTACTTCTAGAGTGACTTCAATGATTTCACCCCTTACTCTAGTGAAATTTACATGAAGATTTCTCATGAATTCCTCTGTAATTTCTGGCTAAAAACCTTCATATTTCATTATAAAATTCAGCCATCCAATTTCTTCCAACAATCTCTTGGTTTTAGAACTTATTTCATGTTTCAGAATTGCAGTGATTAATTCCTAAGGATTAATTCTATCTTATTTCCTAAATTAAAGTTCTGTCGACTTATTTCTGACTTCATTGGACTTGATTGAGACCAACTCGTGGAAAAGACTAACATTTATCTTAATTCTTAATCTAAAGTACGAAATCCAAATTAATTTTACTTTGCTTCAAAATAAATCTATCTTAAGATTGTTGGAAATTAAATGTTATTTTAAGAACATAAATAAACTGCAAGGAAATGACAATTAATCTAGAAAACATAAATACTAATTTCCATGAATAGATTTCCAACAAACTTCAATTCCATCTTTCCATAAGTTCCCATCATTTCTTCTAATTAAACTCCACAAATAACTATCAAACTTAATTCCTACAAACAACATCTAAATCCGATTAATTTAACAAACCTTACACCGAATCTAACAAACCATTCTAAGCATGATGAACTAAATTTAAAAGTGATTCAAGTATAATTGACTATCCAGATTTTACATCCAATAAACTGAAAATGATTCAACATACTTAACATTCTAGATTTAACATCTAATACTTCAGATTTAATATCAATGAACAAAAATAACATAACTCAGTAAAATACCAACACAAGATCGATCCCTTTAGTTGAGCGGGCCCTACTCTTCCTCAGGTAAGATCTCTTTACACAGTGAGCGAAATTGACACCTGAAGTCACTATTTATAGTGAAAAACCCCCAAAAAATCTGTGACAACAATCCTTATTGCATATAGCTTTGAGACACACCCGGTTTGATAAATAATTAACTAAATGATGCAAGTTGTGAAATCAACGACCTTTCCCATCACAATGTTGACCTAAAGTGAACCTTTTGTTTTGATAAGACCAAGGTAGTGAGAATGATGCTATACCTCTAAAATTTTCAAATCCTAAAGACCCAATGTTTTTAGAAAAGTTATTTTTCTTCAAAAAGGATAGGGTTCTGGCTCATAAAGAATGTGTACATGTCTGGATATTTCCTCAGTTTGCATTCATAAAATTTTATCAACAACTTGTTTCTATTTTTGTAAAGTTCCTCAATGCGGTAGTTGATTGATTTTGCACTACGATGTCTAATCTTAAAATGATGACCAATTGACCTTTGTTTGGGGATCCTTACTTTGCATGAGATCATCTAGTAAAGTGAACCTTTGTTTCAACAAGATCAAGGTAGTAAGGATGATACTAGACTTCCGAAATGTTCAAGTCCTATAAAACTAATGTTTCAAATGAGAGGACAGATGGGAATGTTCAAACCTATTTGGGCTCTCCTAGCTCAGGCATAAAAGTTTCTCATCAAAGTGTAACAATTGCAGTAAAATATTGAAGCCCATTTTTGACCATACCTTGTTCTACGATTCCTATGTTTGAAATGGAGTGCTGGAGATTTTCCCCTATGGATTTTGACTATTTGATGAATCATTTATGGGAATTTGGTATCATGTGAAAATATCAAGATTTTGACTCCAAAAGAATGCATATAGTTCTAGACTGTACCTTGAAGCATGTTTATAAAAATTTTCTACCTATCTATTTCTATTTCTATGAATTGCTAGAAGGTGTTTCTTAAGAGCTTTTGGAGTGAGATGCCTAAGTCTAAAATGAGGACCTGTAGACCTTGGCTTAGGGATCCTAATTTTTTGTGAGATCATGTGAAAACAGTTTAGGTTAATGGAAGAAAGGATGATATTTATTGGCACGCTAGTGGTGGTAATATGGGCCTTCCAGCCTCAATATCAGTGTGTTCCTCTTCATCTAAAATGGTTGTTGTGTTTCTCCACTATGTGTCTGTTTCTTTGTTTTCAAAAGTGAAGGTTCTAAAACTGCTAATAAGATCTATTTGTTCATCGTTTATGAGTTCAAAGTTTGGTTGAATTATAGCACCTAGAAGATCAGGTTGTTCAACGAGAGAAATCAGTCTCCAAAAAGTCATGCGCGGTTCATTTGTCAATTTATCTTTGCTTAAGTGAATTGATTTTACCACAAACACTTGTCTTTGATTATGTTTCCAAACTAGATGTTTATGTCAAAAACATCATAACTTTCACAATTTCCATTTCATGAAAATCATGAAGTTAAAGCCATAATTTCCTATGTTGTCTTTGGGAAAATATGGGTTTGAGATTAATGCCAAGATATTTAGAAATCACTAAGGATCAAGCAGTAATATCAAGGCTAACTCAGGAAGTCCATATTTTAACCAAAGTGTTTGAAATTTTGATAGTGAATGTTTTTTTTTGGATTGTTTTGAAACCAAACAAAGTGTTAAATTGACTCACAATCATTTACAACCCTAGGATAGAAATGGCTATATTTGTTGAGTCTCCACTAGGATTTCTCCAAACACTAGACAATGTGAACAGTTAGAGATTTGTTGGCTCCCCTCCATGACACACACTTCTCGGGACCACCAAATCTCAAAATCATTAAAATATGAAGATTATACAGAATTTTTCTATTTCTACAATTGAATAGTACAGATGTGGGGTGGCTTTAGAATGACCGTTCTTGCACCAACAAATATTTTAGGATGTTGGCATGCTAAACAAATGGGTTATATTAAGGATAATCAGGGACATGGCACCTTGTGAGAATCCAACAACCCACCCACTAAAGGCTTTAATCAATCCTACTAGGGGCTCTTATACATTTTATAGTAGTACCGCATTCTGAAAGACACTGTATGGCTAAGGCCTACATACCATGAGGACTTGACAGTTTAGTCTTATCCATTTATATACCATCCCGAGTGAAAAACCGGTTGGAGTTGCCTTCGAATTGCTCTTAGGCAGGCCCATCTAAAGATAAAAAAAGTGAGGGAGTACACTTGTAGTTCGACCGCTAGTTCGCATAAAGCACAAGGAGGGAGCACACACATTGTCTCTTTCATGTTAGCATGATTGTTCAATTTTAAACCCAATTGAAAGATGTGGGTGAATTTGCAAAGTGTTAGAGAATGTTTCTGTTTCTCAAGGTCACCAAATGGCATGAGAGAATTGCATACACATCCACTAACAATGTTGAAAATCATAAAACATAGCAAACAATTGTCAATTTTAACTTTTCAAAGCAATGATGAGTTCATTTTAAGCACCAATTGAAAGATGAAGTTTTCCTTGTTCAATTTTAAACCCAAAGTAAAGTGATGATGTGATTGTTCAATTTTATCCAACTTTGAGCATTAATTTTAAACCAAATTAAACTCTAAAGAAGAAAGTAAAAAACATGAAATTGGGTTATAATTGCCCCAAAGCATCAAACGCTTGTTACAATCATATAATATGAGATAGAAGAGAATTTCTTCACTTTTGCTCCATGTCCTTAAAACCTGCAAAGCCCTATTAGTCTAACAACCAAAATATAGTCAAGAATGCATTAGTGATTAGAAAAATCCAAGAAATTAAGTCACATGTCGAAAAAAAACCATAAAATTTCTTACCCTAGTTGGGCATCGCTGAACACAATAGCGTCGCAGTTTTAGATTTGGGCGTTGCTACGGTGAAAATGGGTCACTTTGCGACAAGACCCATGAGCATGATAGTGTTGATATATCATTGGGTGTCGCTTTTGATGATAGTGTCACAATTTGGAATTTGAAAGCATCGGACTAGTGAGTTTGAGCGTTGCCATTTAAACTTTTTGATACCTCCAGATTAACTACATGTTGCCATATTTAAATCAGCGTCAGCATATTAAATATGTGTCAGTATTTAAAATTGGCAGGGCATTGCTATATGGTGACACTATTGAAATAGCGTCACTATTTGTAATTTGAGTGTCGTTGCAACCTACGAAACAACATAAAATGAAATATCCCCCACCAACATGAAAATAGGCTGCCAAGTGGATGGAAAATGGATGAAGATCATGGAATTACATTATCGGATTGAGTTTTCTAAGGTAGGAGGTATGTAAATGTGGAATTTGCAAAGGGTACAAGTTCACTCCATTACATATTTTATCTTACATATAGTAATAAAGGGCTTATCTATCATTTGAAATTAGGATTAATGTTGAACACAATTGAGGCTAATATTTTGTGTAGTTTTCACAAGAGTCCAACATAGTTATCAATGTTATTCATTTGAATCCAACCCAATTAGTGTGAAAATTTATTTATTTTCCTTCTTATGATGAATGTTGAGATGAAAATATTTGAGGTAAGTAGACCACTTTTGATGTTGATAGTTCTAAAAAAATTCTTCTATTGACATAAATTTAAGAGGCTTTATGATCTATGATGTCTTTCCCCAAGATATAGTAATTCCATGTGTATTTACATGCTTAAACAATGTATATAACTCCTTGTCATGTATGGGGTGTCTATACATAGAATTAGATAAAATATCACTACATGTTAGACAATTAGATAACCACATTGAGTCAAAAATACTCTAAGTGCATATTTGGAGGCATCAACTTCAATTTTAAAGGACTATTTCAAATCAATAAGAACTAGTGCAAGTCTTAAATAAAGTCTCTACTTCAATTGTGTGAATTTTTTTTATAGTCTCTTTATCCAAGGGAATTTTTATTTTAGTCTCACTTGAATGCTTGGTTCATAGGTCATGCCAAGTGTGAGAATTCTAGTTACACAAAACCATAATAAAATTTGGATGATCCTAAAAGTCTATAATGTTCTATGATATTTTTATGAGGTCCACATAATCACAATCCTTGTTCATAATATATCTAAGGTACTAAATCATTTCCATACTAAAAGAATAATTTTCTAAATTTTTATCATAAAGCCCATGTTGTTGTAGAGTTAAAAGTATCTATTGAACATGTTGTAGATTTTCCTCCTATGTATTTCTTAATATGGGCATGTTATCTAAATATAAAAAATAACAAATAAAATAGTGAGATGCTTGAGTGCATCATTCATCACTCACATGAAGGTGGCAAGTGTATTGGTCAAGCCCAAGAGCAAGGCTAGACATTTGAAAAATCCATTTGGATTTGAAGGTATTATTTCACACATCTAATGACTCAATGGTAACTTGGTGGTACCCAATCTTTAGTGAAAAAATTATCCCCCTTAATTAGATTGAAGAGACCATCAATACAAGGATTTGGATACCTATTCATTATAGTGGTATTATTGAAAGCTCATATGTCAATGTAGAGGAATCAATTTCCATCCTTCTTAGAAACAGTAATTAAGTTTTCATATGGTGAGGCACTTGGTCAAATTTGACCCTTTTAAATCAATTCATAAATCTATCATTTTATTTCCTCATTCTCTAAGATTCATCTTTTATTTCTATTGTCCCATTTGGTAATGGCATCCTTGAAATGAGATCAATCAAATGTTGTATGGGAAAATCTAGGGTTTCCCTTGTTAGTGAGGTGAATACATCTTGATGCCCTTTAATAACATCTATTATTCATAATTTTTTTTTAGCATGAATGGTTACTATAATTGATGTTACCTCCTTAGGTTAGAACAACATCAATATAAATGCTTTAATTTGAGAAATAATATGTTGAAAACTTATTTTAAAATAATCAAAGCTATAATATTTACAAATTATCTCTACTATTTGACACTTCTATTCACCCAACATATCTACCTACCTAAATATCTTACCCTTAGCACACTCATCCCATGATTTTTCATTGTAGGTGTGGTTTTGTCTATAGGTTCAATCTCTTAAAAAATTAGTAGATATCAAACTTTATTTACTTCAACTTTTAACAATAATTTATAGATCCTTCCCATTCACCCATGTCTGTGAGTGGACTAGGAGTAACTTTTCCTCTTCAAGTAGCACTTCCAAGTTGAGGGTGTAAGGTTTAAGGTTAAGGGTATAAGGTATAGGGTTTAGGGTTTAGGGTTTATGGTATAGGGTTTAGGGTATAGGGTTTAGGGTATAGGGTTTAGGGTATAGGATTGAGGGTATAGGGTATAGGATTGGGGGTATAGGGTTTAGGATTTAGGGTTAATGGTAGAGGTTTTAGGCTTTAGGGTTGAGGGTACAAGGTTTACAGTTGAGGGTAAAAGGTATAGGATCAAGAATATAGGGTTTATGGTGGAGTGTATTGAAGGGAACATGATCTACTGAGAGGGGGGATTAGTATATCCAAACAATTACAACAATTTTGAAAACCTTCACAATTACTTTATAGATTTTCAACATGAAGAGCACTGAACCATACAAGCCAGTAAGTAAAGTAATTAAAGCACACCATAACACATAACACCAAATTTTACGTGGAAACCCAAGATGGGAAAAATAATGGTGAGAAGTTCTCACAAGCAAGAATATAATAAATGAATTTTACAATGTGATGTAAGCACCAACCTATTAGAGACATCAATACCCAAAATATTTGGTAGGCACCAACCTATAGGAGACGCCGATCCCCACTAGAATAGAGACACCAATCCCTACCAAAATAATACAATAGGTAGAACTCCAATCCCATTGGAACACACATAATGGTGCATTTGAAATATAACTCTGACATGCACCAGTAAGTACACCCATACTAGAGCTCACTCTTTTCTTCATGCTTCTACAATGACACAATTGTACATCCCACTACAGTACTTTCATTGCAATCATTAATACATTCAATACACACAATTTTACATCACTCATGTTTACAATGCATCTAAGCATTTGGGATATATACATGAAATTACATTAACACTCTTCTATGTCACCTAGGGAACCACACCAATGTAGACAACATAGGGTGTACCTAAATTCAAATTACATGAAATGTGTAATAAATTGGTCCAAACTTGCCACCAAACGAACATGATGCCTTGCACCACCATGGGAACCTTAAATAGGTCTTATCCTCACTCCACACTATAAGAAATGAATATTAGTTCAATACCCAAGACCACCTACAAAAACAATGAAAACCTTCTACAAGAGGGTGTGCAAGAATATGAGCTTTCTTGCTATTAAGACCTATCAAGATGATGATGAGGCATGAAGTATGTTGAATATGAGTAAAATGAACTTTCTTATATAGGAAAGGTGAGTAATAAGATTGAACATGATTGTGACATGTGTCTTAATCCTATGACATGTGACAACTAACAATATAACTACCTAGGAATCAATCATTACAAGCTAGATAAGATCAGTTCTAGAAAAACCAACTAAAACTTCTAGAAAGAATCTTATTGTGAGATGAGGGAATGTCGGTAACAGTTGATTACATTTGACTCATGATGAATTGAAGCATAAATTTTCTAAACATACCTACATCTACAAACATGATCATTCAAAATGGAAATCTAAACTAAGGATTTAATTGAAAAAGAAATATATGAACTACACAAAAATAGTTAAATTCCTAACCTAGCCCGTTTGAAACTTATCTTGTTTTGGAATTGGTGTCATGTTGATGTGAAACAACGACCCTTTCCCAATCTCGTGATTAGTGAGCCTATTTCAATCGATTCTATGGAAAAGAATCGATGAAACCAGTGTGATTGATGTATGAAAACCTAGTTTATGCTAAAAATGAACATGATGCAAGCTAAGTTACCATGATTTTATGCTACAAATGATCTAATTATGCTATTGCTAAGCTAATCTAAGCTAAAGATATGCTAAAAGATGAAAAAACCTAAGTTATAAACAAGCTAAGATGGATGCATGGAAGTCATTAATGGATGCTCTAAGCTATTATGCAATGAAAATGAACTAAAATAAGCTAACAAGTGAGTAAGATGTGAGTATGATGCAAGTAAATTCAACAACATAAGTTTGCAATTGAAAGACAGATTCATTTGTCTCAAAATAGTGATCTATTTATAGGAGAGCAAATGAGGAATGAATGGTTGAGATAAAAATATATTAATCAACTATTCAAGATGAAGGGGATGAGAGACATGGATCATGAATTCTCATCAATGGATGAGAATGGATGATTGGTTTTAATAAAAGGCTCACACTTGCCTCAAACAAACACACTTTTGATCTACTCACACAGGTCAAAGATAACTTGCTCAAAAGGTTAAGGGTTTAGCTTGTTCAAGAAACCAAGTGAGTTGATTGGAGGAGAGAGGATATTCCTTAGAATATTCCTTTGGGTGAGGAAAAAGGTAATTTACAAATTAAAACAAAGTTTTAATTGTGTAGAAAAGGGAAAAGAGATATTCCATGGGAATATTCTATTTTCTTAGAGGAAAATTAGTTTAATTGCTAATGAAACAAGATTTAATTTATGCAATTAGGGGATTTGGAGGAGTGGAGTGATATTTATTAAATTAGATGATTTAATAAATGGGGGAGAGGTGAAAGTGATATTTAATTAAATAACTTAGGGTTACTTAATTAAATAAGATGACCTAGGAATTAAATTAAATATTTTTATTTATTTAATTTAATTAGATGAAGTATTAGTACGAAAAAAGATGAATTAACCCGATTAAATTAATTAGGCCAATAGATGAAAATGATGCAATTAATTAATTAGCTAAGATAATTAAATTAATTAAGTGAAAAGAGGATGGGTTAAAGAGGAAATGATGTTAGTAAATCTGTTTTAAATGTATGATATTGATTAGGATATTTTTCAGTGTCTACACTTATATCCTAAGTAAACTTAACATGTGAATAAGTCCCCTAAGTCTCCAGTAAGATAAATTACTAGGCACCAAACATATATTCACACATACACACAAGCTTGATTTGAATTCTGAATGCTTGTAGCCATTACCACACATGCCTCAAATTTTGAATATCTTGATGAAGCTTATGTTACTTCAAAAATCCATGCACACTAATTGTGCCACCAAAAACTCAAGAAACTGATAGAACTAGCCTAGGTGCACTTTCCTTCCAAATCATAGAGAAACACTACATCTCTGAAAGAAATTCCACCCATATTAATTAATCTCTCTACCCAAAAGATATCCTTTTGGACCACCACACTCATGTTGAATACATACCTGACATGGTATAATAAATTCATTAACTATGTGAAGGAAGTCATGCCACTACTAACTTGATACAAGATATGATAGATTAGGCAACCTACACAACATGATTCTAGAACCTTGAGACAATTGATAATACTTGTACTCCTACAATCTTCTTCATTTTGACAACCTTCACATCTGACAACCTTGACACCCTTTGATAACCATTATCAATATCAATGATCTACTGACATCAGTTTGACATCAATGAAAACCTATGCTCAACAATCTCCCCCTTTGTCATTGATGGAAAACAACAAAATTTTGGGGCCACAAAAACACTCTTGATAAAAAAGTTTGAATGATTCATGTGTTGAAGCATTTAATCCCCCTATGAAAGATATACCATTAAAAGATAGAAAGATAGTTATTCTTTATGAGAAATTCAAAATTTTGAGCACTCTCTCCTTAACTTAGCATTTCCTCAATTCAATATAGTTAGTCTTTCTGAGCAATTCAACATTTTGAGCACTCTCTCCCCCTTTGAAATCAATGGAAAAGGATAAACATCCCAAGTCGATATTGCAACATCCAAATTTTTTTTTATCGAATAGAATCCCCCTGAGTCCATGCATCACAACTTCTAAAAACATTTTGGAAGAGCACCAACCTTCTTGTGGTAGGAAGACCAAGCTCCCCTCACCATGTACTATCCTCTTAAATCAAGAGGAGGGAGTAACAACTCCCAAATTTTTCCAGAGAAACTCAAATATCTCCTTAGGAAGTAGCTTCGTGAATATATCTTCAACTTGCTCCTTTGTATCAATATATTCCAATCTAAATTATTTTTTAGCAACCTTCTCTCTCAAGAAATGATACTTGATTACAATATATTTTGTTCTTGAGTGCATCACCAAATTCTTTAAAATATTTATTTCACTTGTGTTATCACAAAGAATAGTGATAGTATCTTCAAACTCAACCTTCATTTCCTTCAAGTTCTGCTTCATCCAAAGCACCTGAGTGCAACATGATGTTGTGACAATGCATTCTACTTCTATTGTAGATAAAGAAATTGATTCTTGCATCTTACTCAACCAAGATACTAAATTGTCTCCAAGGAAAAACACATTGCCACTTGTGCTCTTTTGATCATCCACACAACATGCCCAATCTACATCTATGTATGCAATAAGAGTGAAATTTTCACTGTTTGGATACCAAAGACTATATTCTTCAATAGCCTTCAAATACCCAAATACCCTCTTCACCACCTTTACACGAGTCTCCTTAGGTGCTACCTGAAATATGTCAACCATTCCAACTGCTTACATAATATCTGGTTTGGATGTTTTCACATACAAAAGCTACCAATCATAAGTTCTAGTATAGAGTTTGATCTACCGAAGCAGAAAGATCATCCTTGCTCAACTTACACCCAAAATCCATAGGTGTTGTAACAGGTTTGCAATCTTCCATCTCGAACTTGCTTAACATATCCTTAATGTATTTGTGCTATGGAATAAAAATCCCTTTGTTTGATTGAAAAATTCGCAATCCCATGAAGAAAGGAAATTCTCCCAACATAGACATCTCAAATTCATTTTTCATAGCCTTCTGAAAGTTTTTGCACATTTCTTCATTGTTACCTCAAAAAATGATGTCATCAACATACACCACAACTATCAACATTTGTTCTCCTTATATTTTTATGTATAAATTACTATCCACCCAACCTCTCCAATAAACTTGCTACTACAAGTATCCATCCAACCTTGAATACCAAGCTCTAGTAGTTTACTTGAGACCATACAAAGCCTTCAATTTGCAAACATAATCCAAATTGTCAGTACACTGAATTTTTTTTAGTTTTTCAATACATAATTCTTCTTCTAGTTGACCATTCAAGAATGCTAACTTCACATCCATTTGATACACATTGAAATTCTTAAATGCTGAGAGAGCTAAAAAAATATTGATCTCCTCCAATCTAGCCATCAGAGCAAATGTTTCCCTAAAGTCTATACCTTCAACTTGAGAATACCCTTACACACAAGTCTTGCTTTGTTCTAGATCACTTCACCATCTTTGACATTTAGCTTTTTTTTTAAAACTCACTTTGTTCCAATCACATTCTTGTCATAAGCCTTGGGACAAGTTCTGAAGTTTCATTTTTTATAATGTAACCCAACTATTCCTCCATTGCTTCTATCCATCCTTATTCTTTGCTTTCTTTTGTATATGCCTTAGGTTCAATATTTGATAGTAAAGAAAAAATTACTTTCTCTCTTGATCTTTCCAACCTCTTCCAGGTGAAAACCCCACTATCTTTGTCACCTATGATTTGATCTGTAGAGTGATTTTGTTGAAAATACTTAACTAGAATTTTTGTAACAAATTCTTCTAGATCTTCAACACTGCTATGAATTGATTCCTAATCATCTCCATCCTTCGAAATAGTAGTAATCTATATAGTTTCATCAACATTTACATTTTCACTTTCAATTATCCTTTTCAACCTTTTATTATAACATATGTAATATTTGCTTCTTAAAGAGTAACCAAGAAAAATTCCTTCATATGATCTTGAATCAAACTTACCCAAATTCTCTTCTTCTCTCTTGATGTAGCACTTGCTTCAAAATATTTTGAGGTGCCTTATCAATGTTGGTCTTCCATTCCATAACTCATATGGAGTCTTCTCTATCTTGCACCTAGTCTAAACTATATTCAAAATATACACAATTGTTTATGTAGCTTCCCTCTAGTACATATCTGATATATTTTCTTGACCTAGCATATACCTTGCCATCTCTTGTATAGTCTGGTTCTTTCTTTCAAAAACTCCATTTTTCTATGGAGTTCTAGGAGCAGAAAACTACCTCCAGATTCCATGCTCTTCACACAATCTTTCATACTTCTCAGTTGTAAAATATTCGCCTCTATCTGATCTTAGGACCTTGATTGTCCTTTTGATCTCATTCTCCACCATAGCCTTAAATTATTTGAACTTATCAAAAGCTTATAATTTCTCTTTTAGATATGTTACCCAAGTCATCCTAGTATAATCACCAATCAACATCATGAAATACCTATCTCCTTGTTGACTCTTAGTCCTCATTGGTTTGCATAGATCATGTACCAAATCCAATGGATTTGATGTGGAATAATACTTAGCAAGATATTTGATTCTTGTATGAGTTCATTCATGACATGGCTTGCAACTAATTGACTAAGGTTTCTTGATTCTTGGCATATCCTAGACCAGACCTTTTGAACTAATCTTGACAATATCATCAAAATTCATGTGTCTTAACCTTCTATGCCAAAACTAACTTTCATCCTTCTACATAGTGATAAATTTTTCCATTGAACTCACTAAGGTGATAAATATCATTGTGTGTCCTACTTCCTTCCAAATCAACTCATCCATACTTGATTTAATAATTTCACAACAATCAACAATAAAGGATAATTGATATCCCTTATGACACATCTAACTGATGTTTAACAAATTATGTTTTTAACCTTTAACATACAAAACATCATGTGTCTTTTTTTTACCACCATCAAGACTTAAGGTACCCTTACTAGATATTTTAGCAATTGAATTATTTCCAAGGGGAACTAAACCACCTTCAAATTCTTTGAAATTAATGAGCTTACTTTTTTCTCTAGTAATGTGACTACAACAACCACTATCAATAATCTACAAGTTCTTCTTCTCCTTCTGAGCATGTAGCGCTATTTGGGCAATCATAGAATTCTCAAACTTCTTCTCTTCAAGAACCTTCTTCTAGAACTTCTCTAGAACATCACTTCTTCCTTTTTCTAGTAATGAGGAATTCATAAAGTTAATTCTACAATTCCTTGTAATATGTCCAAAATTGTGGCACTTGAAACAAACAACATTGAAATTGAATAGAGGTGCAAATGCATTGTTACTAATAAAATCATTTCTTCTGTCTGAAACTCTTCTACAATCCACAACCTTATGTCCATACTCATTGCAATTAAAATAATAACCAGAAAAATAAAAACTCAACTTGGTATTATATCCTTGTCTTCCAGATCCCCTCCTTTTGTTCTACACTTGAACAAATCCATCATTTTGAGTCATGTTTCCATCACTTTTCATTGTCTGTTTTAATTTTGAACTTTTAGACCTGTCACCTCCAGACTTTCCTTAGTAGCCTTCTCTAATTTTTTTTCCACCTTCTTCTCTTGATTATCAAAACCTACTCTAGTTTTACCATACAAAACTTTCTAACCTTCCAATATCGGATCTAGGGTTTTAATACTCTTATTGAACTTGAATTGCAACTATTGATTTTCCTTCTCAAGCTCTTTTCTAGCTACAACAACTTCTGCTTCAATATTTTCATAGTATTTATCTCTTTCTAGTAATTTTTTTTATCAAAACTTCTTCATTTCATTTTACTTCTTCTACCTGAGTCTTCAATTCAGCAATTATCTTTTCAACATTCTTCAAATATTTTGCAATTATTTCATTGGATCTTATCTCTTCTGCAATTCTGACATTCATCTTCTTAATTTATTTAATGACCCATAACAAGTTCTTCATAAGATCCACTTCTTCTTCATTTTCTCTAGAACCCATTTCAACATCACCATCAGTAGTTTCAAAATCCATTAACACAACTTTTCCATTTTCATCATCAAATGCATCTTCATCCTCTTCTTTAGTGGAATATTCTTCTTCCTCATTAGTGTAGAAACTCTGATGTTTTCTCTGACCTTTAGATCTTCTTTGAAAAGATTTATTTCCATTCTTTTGTTCAACATTGTTAGCATTCTTATAAGGAGACTTAGCCATAAAATGTCCAACATATCCACAATTGAAACATTTTAAAGGTAATTTAATTTTATACTTATGGAAACCACTTTGCAACTTCCTCACAAAATTAGCTTCTTTTGAATCTGATCCACAATCAAAATCTTGATAAACCTGCTTCAGAGATACTCTAAAAGTATATTTTTTCCTTATAGAATCTTCACTTTCAAATCTCTTTTCAAATGTAGTTAGTGTTCCATGCAACTCAATCATCCTTAAGTTGTTAAGATCTTTAACTTCTTTAATAGCAGAGATTTTAGGATCAAACCTTCTAGGTAGGGATCTGAGAACCTTGTTTACAACAACCTTCTCTTCTAAGATGTCTCCAATTCCTCAAATATGATTGAAAACTTCATCAACCCAGAGCATGAATGTAACAATGTTCTCATTTTCTTTCTTCCTCAGACCTTGAAATTGAGCTCTGTAAGTCTAAAAATTTGCTTCTTTCACTTTATCATCACCTTCATAGATAGTTTCTAATTTTTTCCATGTTTCTTTTGATTTTCTACAATCAATCACTTTCACAAATTCATTGTTAGTCAAACCGCATAAAATAGGATTCATATCCTTAGCATTGAGCTCAAGAGCTCTCTTTCTTACCTGATCCCGGGGAGGGATATTTTTAGGAGGCTCATATCCTTCTAAAAATAACATCTAAATTCCCATTCCTAAAGCAATCAAATATGACTCCATCCTAACTTTCCAAAATACATTTGAATTAGATCCATCAAAAATTAGTACTTTGTTTCTAGATGAACTTTCCTATGCCATCCTAGATCTACCTTAAGCTGTTAGATTTTTTCAAAGGAACTTAGCTCTAATACCAATTGAAGGCTACACAATCTATTGAGAAAGGGGGAATCAATAGATACACATAATTACAACAATTTTGGGAACCCTCATAATTAATTTATAGATTTTCAACATGAAGAGAACTTAAACATACAATCTAGTAAGTAAAGCAATTAAAGCATACCATAAGATAACACATAACACCATATTTTATGTGGAAACCCAGCATGGGAAAAACCACGGTGAGAATCTCTCACAAGAAGGAATATAATAAGTGAATTTTATAATATGATGTAGGAACCAACCTACCAAAGACACGAATCCCCAAAAGATTCAGTGGGCACCAACCAACAGGAGACACCAATCCCCATCAGAATAGAGACACCAATGCCTACCAAAACAATACAATAGATAGAACACCAATCCTAATAGAACAAAAATAATGGTAGGTTTGAAATATAACTCTGACATGCACCAATAGACACATTGATACTGGCACTCACTCTTTTCTTCACGCTTATGTTGCAACACAACTATACATCCCATTATAGTACTTTCACTATAATGATTAATACATTCAGTACACACACTTGTACATCACTCATTCTTACAATGCATCTAAACATTTGAAATATATACATGACATTATACTAACACTCTTCTATGTCAGCTAAGGATCCGCACCGACCTAGACAACATAGGGTGGACCTAAATTCAAATTAAATGAAACATGTAATTCACCAGTCAAAACTTGCAACCAAATGAACATGATGCCTTGTGCCAACATGAGAACCTTAAACAACTCTTATCCTCACTCCATATGCTTGATTTTAATTTTTCACGCTTGTAGCCATTATTACACATGCCTCAAATTTTGAATAGCTTGATGAACCTTTGGTTACTTCAAAACCCCTTTCGCACTGAGCCACACCACTGGAAACTCAAGAAACTAATAGAACTAGTGTAGGCACACTCTCCTTCCAAACCATAGATCAACACTACAATTTTGAACCACCACACTCTTGCTAACTACATACCTGACATGGTATAATAAATTCATTAACTATCTGAAGGCATTCACGCCACTACTAACATGATACAAGATATGATAGATTAGAAACTCTACATAACATGCTTCTAGAACATTGAGATAACTGATAATACTTGTACTCCTACAATCTTCTTAATTTTGACAACCTTCACATTTGACAACCTTGACACCCTTTGATAACCACTATCCATATCAATAACCTGTTAATATTAGTTTGACATCAATGACAACCTATCCTCAATAGGTCTAAGGTTGAGAGTATAAGGTATAGGTTTTAGGGTATAGGGTTTAGGGTTAAGGTTATTTGGTATAGGTTCAAGGGTATAGGATTTAAGGTTGGGTTTATAAGGTATAGGGTCAAAGACATAGGGTTTAGGGTTGAGTATATGAATTTTAGGGTTGAGGGTTTAGCGTATAGGCTTTAGGGCCTATGATTGAGGGATAATGTTCAAGGTTGAAGGTATAAGGCTGACTGTATAGGGTATAGGGTCGAGGGTATTGGGTTTATGGTTGAGGATATAAGGTATATGGTTGAGGGTTGATGGTATAGGGTTTAGGGTTTAGGGTATAGGGTAGGGTATAGGGTTTAGTCTTTAGGGTTGACAGTATTGGTATATGGTATAGGGTATAAGGTATAAGGTTTATAGTTGAGGGTATAAGGTATATGGTTTAGGGTTGAGGGTATAGGGTATAGGGTTTAGTATTCAAGGTTGAGGGTATAGGTTTGAGTGTATACGGTATAGGGTTTAGAGTTGACGATACTAGGTGTAGGGTCCAAGGTATTAGGTTTATAATTGAGGATATAAGGTATATGGTTTAGGGTTTATTGTTTAGGGTTGAGGGTACATGGTTGAGTGTATAGGGTATAAGATTTATGGTTGAGGATATTGGGTATAGGTTCAAGGGAATTGGGTTTACAGTTGAGGGTATAAGGTATAGGGTGTAAGGTTGAGGGTATAAAGTATAGGGTATAGGGTTGAGGTTATAAGGTTTAGGATTTATGGTTGAGGGTATATATTTTAGGCTTTAGGGTTGAGTGTATTGGGTATAAGGTATAGGGCATAAGGTTTAAAGTTGACGGTATAAGGTATAGGGTTGAGGGTGTAGGGTTTAAGGTTAAGGGTGTAGGGTTGAGGGTATAGGGTTGATGGCATAGGATTGAGGGTACATAGTTTAGGAGTGAGGGTATTGGGTATATAGGGTCAAGGGTATAGGGTTTATGGTTGAGGGTACAAGGTATATAGTCGAGGGTATAGGGTTTATGGTGGAGGGTGTAGGGTTGATGGTATAAGGTATAGGGTTTAGGGATGAGATTATAGGTTAGGTGGTTCAAGGTATAGGTTTGAGGGTTAAGGGTATTGGGTATATGGTCGAGGGTATATGGTTTAGGGTATAAGTTATAGGGTTTAGGGTTAAGGTTATGGAGTTTAGGGTTGAGGGTTTAGCATATAGGATTTAGGTCCTAGGTTTGTAGGATAGTATTCATGGTTAAGGGTATAGGTTTGAGTGTATATGGTATAGGGTTTAGGGTTTAGGATATTAGGTATAGGGTTGAGGGTATAAGGTATAGGGTTTAAGGTTGAGGGTATAAGGTATAGGGTTTAGGGTATATGGTTGAGGGTATAGGTTTTAGGCATTAGGGTTGATGGTAGTGGGTTTAAGGTATAGGGTATAGGGTTTACAATTGAGGGTATAAGGTATAGGGTTTAGAGTTGAGGGTACAAGGTATAGGGTTTAGGGTATAGGTTTGAGGGTATAGGGTTGAGGGTAAGGGTATTGGGTACATAGGGTTGAGGGTATAAGGTCTATGATTGAGGGTATAAGTTATATGGTTGATGGAATAGGGTTTATAGTGGAGGGTATAAGGTTGAGGGTTTAGGGTTGAGGGTATAAGATATAGGGTTCAGGGTATAGGGTTCAAGTTTAAGGGTATTGGTATAAGGTTTAGGGTTGAGGGTATACAGTATAGGTTTGAGCGTATAGGGTTTAGGGTCGAGGGTATAGAGTTAAGGGTTGAGGGTATGAAGTTTAAGGTTGAGGATTTAGTGTATAGGATTTAGGGCCTAGGGTTGAGGGTATAGGGTTGAGTGTATAGGGTATAAGGTTTAGCATTGAGGATATTGGGTATAGGGTTTATAGTTGAGGGTATAAGGTACAAAGTCGAGGGTATATGTTATATGGTTGAGTGTGCAATGTTTAGGATTGAGGGTGTTAGGTTTATAATTATATGTGTCCATAAAAGACATAATATGATTGTGCTTTCAAAAAGTTAAAATGTGCACATGCTTTATACAATTTAAAGTGCACTCGTGTTTTAACGCAAACACGTTTAAGGAAATACAAAAAAATGGTAAAAAACATGTGACCCATGATTCAAGCCCACATGCTATATTATTCTCTAGTTTCTGTTGGAATAGTAAGTCAATTCTATTGTTATTCCAATAGTGACAAATAGTCAAGATTGATATCTAGCTATTTTAGGACTCCCTATTTTTTGTAATTTTGACAAATGTTCGCTATGTAGTTGCATGAGTTGCACTTTCTATTTTTGGAAATTTTTGTTCGACAAGGACTCTACAACTTGGATTTCTTATACTCTTCCGAAGTCATGTTTTCTATAAATTTTGAAGGTTGTTGTAATTTTGAATTTCCTTAGAAACAAAATACAAAAGATCTTTTCTCATGGTTTTTTTCCTAGTATAATTTTACCAAGTTTTCCAAGTAAATATTGTGTTAAATTTGTGCTTATTGTTTTTCTCTATTATTCTGCACTATAGATTTTCTTACAGTTTCTATGTATTATCCAAAAAGAATTTTTTTTTATAGCATTGACAAAAGCACAAGCATATTTTACATATTCCACCACCTTTTTTAATTTAACAATGTAGGAGTAAATACTTGAGTTTATAGATCAAATTTAACTATATGACCTAATATTTTCATGTTTCTAGTGTTGGAATGCTAATTATGATATTTTTGTTTTAATTTCATATTATAGATTTTTCCTTTTCATATTTTTTACTAATTCCATTAGATTTTATAGAATTGAACATTGAAAATGAAGGAACTTGGTGAAAATCTCTATTTTTTGAGTTTGAAGCAAAAAAAGATGAACTAGACATAATTGTGTAGTTTGTCAAATCAAATCTCAAATTTTAAGGTACATTCTATTCATGCATTCCACCTTGTCCACTTCCTAGTTCTCAAAAAATTATATACAAAGGATTACACATTTGTTAAAATAATATTTTGTATATTGATAAATATAGTTGGGAAATAAACAAAACTATCTTTCTACATTACCATTCACATAATTGTATCAATTTTTTACTATCCTTTTTGGATTCCTCCAAAATAAACAAAACTACAACATTAGTGTTGAATATCTATGAAATTCAATATCATGTATAGGGAATATTCACATGTCCTTTTTATAGGCATCTAAGTTATGTATCCAGGTCTCTCTTCTTAGTGTTAGAGTACAAGGATATCACATACATCCCCTACGATTCCTAGGAATTCACATTAGGAGAATTCACTCAACCCATCACCTAGGAACTTAAAACTAGGACATAAAGTAATAAAAAATGATATGAGTACAAGGGGGTTTATCAAGGAATTCCATAAGTAATTGTGAAAATAAATAACTTTTTGTTATAATCAATACATCTTCATAATCCAAAGGAAATTACAAAAATCCATAGATAAGTACAACACACTAGTGTTGGTGGTGCAAGATTAAGATTATTTTTCTATCCACTAAGAGGAAATAATTTCACATCACCATATAATATTTGATAGTCCTTTGTGTTGTGTGCAAGAGCTTACAATGTTACACATGCTATTGTACAATCTTCAACAACTCTTTGCACTAGTGTAGGAAAATGTACTCCTTTACATTTTCACACTATGTGTGCATCCCCTTAATTAATTAGACTTAATTAAGCTTCTAATTGCCTAAATTATGCATTCCTAAGCCTTATTATTCCCATTTTTTGAAAGGGAAACCAACATTAAACAAATGCTAACATTATTTTAAACACCTTGGAAATTATGTGTCTTGGATTTAGGTCCCAGTACCCATTCACCCAAGGGAAAATGGGTCCTCCTTAAGTGCCAAGACCCAATTTTTAATATGTTTTTGGTGGAATTTTAATGATTCAAATTCAACTTTCAAATATCCGTTTATGAAATCTAATTTTAGGGAAATTAGATAAAAAACCTATAATACATAGTTATTTTATGAATTCAAACCTAAAACACTTTATGCAAGCATTCCAAGAGAAAATATTATTGTCAAGAGCATTGAAGAGCAGATTTATCAAACATTTATAGTAGCTATCAAGATCATATCATCATGTCAAGATTCATGTATGTTCATATTCTGTTTTGGAGCTAACATTGTGATGTAGGTTCCAAGCATTCAAGCAAGAATTCAAGCATCAAATCAAGCAATCATTCAAGATAATTCAAAAAGATCCAATCCTTAGAGAGACGCGTTAGACTTTAGTTCTCTAATGGGAGCCATTGAAGGTTTGGTGAGTGGTGGCATAACATTGTTCATTCATCAATCCTTGTCAATTGTCATTATCTTTCATTATCAAGGTTTAATTACCAAATTGAGGTTTGACCAAGGTAAACTCCTAATCACCCAAAAAAAACATTTTCCCCTCTCTTTGTGTGTGTAGATTTGCATGTGAAGAAGAACTAAAATTGGATCAAAAGTACAATTTTGCAAAGTCATCATCAAAGTTGTCAAGCCACGAAAAATCACCTACAAAATTTATTTTCAACTTTTTGATAGTGGAATATGAAGGAATCAAGAGTTCAGATTTTGGATCAAAGGACTGTGAAATCAAGTTTTGGACCCTTGTATAGATACCTATTCACCCTAAGGTGAATCTATCCTAGAAGGACAATCAACAATCACTTTTGGTGATAGGTACACATTAGTTTTCCCTTCTCAAATATTTTAGAAAATTGTTGTTTCTATTTGTGCTATCCTTTAAATCTACATTTCAAGTTTTACATCACATAATAGAGTTCAGTAGGAATTTTATTTTCATCTCCCAAAAGTGCATTTCAGTCATTTTCTGTCATAAGGAAAAATCAAACATCCCCCATCCCCATAGAGTTTTATCACCTCAAGGTTGAAAATCAATTATATCCTTGGGAGAGATCTCTCCTTTTTCTATATGAAACTAGGAAAAATAAGGGTGTATTAGGTCATCATTTCATTGTGGTGAACCCCTTTCATCACTACCTAACCCAACCAATTTACCCTATTTTTCTATGTTTCATATTGGTGAACTTGACATTCTTACACTCTAATATTTTTGATTTGGTAGTCTTTCAAACCCTAGATCTAGGATTTTGCATTAGTTTAAATTGCATCTCATTTAGGGTTTCCAAAATTGCATTAGTTTGTATTTCATTTAGGATTTTAAAATTATATTTTGCATCCTTTAAAATCTCAAAAATTCAAAAAATTTCATACTTATTGCATTTATTTTACATAATAATCTGCATATTAGTGTTTTTCATTCATTTGCATCATTTTTCTTGTTGTTTGTCATCAAATTTCACTTGCATTTCATCATAACTTTTTGGAAATATGTAACTGAAAGTGTATATCTGCAACCTGAATTAGAGACCTTAAATATCAACTTAGAACCCAGATTTTAATCTTTTCAACCCATGTGCAAGGACCCATTCACCTTAGGGATAATTTTTCCTTATACAGGTCATTTTTTGAATTTTTGGGCATTAATCTATCTGTCTGCTTTACATCTTGCTATTGGTAGATCTTAGTTTCAATTTCTGAAATTACAGTTTTTTGAAATTTTTTGCATTCAAGTTAATTGGTCAAAACAAGTGCATTGTTCAAAAATAAAATCAACATTCGAAAGGCATCATTTTTAGTTTCTTGCATTAAAAAATAAAAAAATTCTTGCATGTCATATTTGAAAATTTTAATTTCTTTTTACATCCTTGCATTGTGCTTCCTATTTCTGGGTGTTTTCTATATTTGTTTAGTGATTTTTATCTATTTTGGGTACCCTTTTGATTTGGTGAAACTTTTATGAGTATTAAAACTCGGTGTCCTATTGTTAATAATTTAATGAGACGTAGTTTGAGACTCATGGCATCCTGTGCCGGTACATCCGCTATGGATATTGGGTTTTCTAACTCTTTCACTCATAGCATTGACACTAATCAACCCATGTTGGAATCCATACCTAAAATAGCTTGTCCTATGACCTCCAATCCCATTGATGTTGAAACTATTTTTGCTCATGTTCCTCAAGAAAACTTGCAAAAAATGGATAAAGCCTTAGAAAACTTCAAAACCTTGTGAGTGTTGAATATATTATGGGTACTACAGTTCTTATTATAGACAACATGAGGAGAATTATTGATAATGAATTGGGAATAGAAATTGTGCATATTCTAACTCATATCGCTGACACATTCCTTAACATCACTTTTCCCCATCCTCACTCATCTCTCAATCACCCTCTCATGGGAATGATTTAGTAAAAGAAGATACAATCATTGATAACCCTAGTCTTCCTAACACCTCCCCTCCTTGTAAAATGGATGCCTTGATGTTAGAAGATCCAATTGTTGACCATCATGAGAATCTTGTTCATCTCCCTCCCACTACCTCTCCTACTAGGAAAGGTGTCCTCTTTTATAATTTTTTTAAAAAAAAGCAACTAATGAATTGCAAAGGTGATAAGGTTGCCTTAGATCCTACACCTTTAAACCAACCAATTTTCAAACAAAAGAAAAAAGAGCATAAGAATTAAAAATCCAAGAAATATAAGATCTATGACCCCCTTGAACCCTTACATCATCTATTAAAAGTATGCAATACTGAGCATGATTTGTATGCTCTTTTACATTAGGGATTAGTTAAGTTACCACCTAAACCTGAACAATTAACAAAGAAGCAAAGTGACCAAAATGGACCATGTTGTGCATATCATAAAATATTTGGACATCACATTGATGATTGTCATGATTTACAAGAGATATTAAGAAAATTAGAATCCTCTAAGGATCCAACTTGACTATAATACATACACTTTTCTCCTTGCCATGTGATAGTATAGAATCATAACATACTCACTATTACATGTATTAAATTTCATGCAAATCATTTCTATATTGCAAGGAGAACATTCTCATCATCTATCTCAGCTCATCCTTGTCCTACATTTGGGGGCAAGGGGTTAGATATCCTTGTCCTAGTTTGGCACTCATTGTTGCCCCTTTGGCTAGTCATCCAACTTCCGCATATGTTGAACAAGATTGGGATGCAGACAACTTGCTTTACATCAGCTTGCATGTGTCATACTAGATTTATGTCTTCTTTTCATGTTCTTTGTGTGATTGCATGTGTGTAATGTGACCCACGTATTGTGTTGTTTGGCACATCTTTATATTTTTGAGCCTACTTTGGATGAACCTAGTCACTCTGTTGGTGCAAGGATACAAAGGAAGCGAATCTATCATGACATTCTTCTATCTGTCATAACCATTTTCTTTTTCATTTGTCTTGTGTTTCCTTTTGGGGATGATGAAAAGCATCAAGACATTTAGGTCTCTTCCATGTTTAATCAAAATGCTTCTCCTTTGTCTTTTATTTCTATGTATCATTCTTCCTTTGTGCTTGTTGTTCCATGAGTTATTTGGAGAATGATGACGATTCTAAGCTCGATTATATTACTGTAGAAAATACATGATATGCTGACCCCAATTTCGTGAATCCCTTATGTGTTATCTTAGGATTACATATGGGGGAATCCCTTTTTCATGACATAGCTTCATTTGGAAACATATGTTTGGCATAGGGCTTTCCAAATAAGCTCTCATGTCTCTTTCATCTATTGGCTTTTATTGTATTCCACTTTAAAGTAATTGCTCACAACATGGTGTTTAATAATTTCTTTAAAGTGGGGGGTATTATTCCTCCCGCTTGTTGCTTGCTTGATGTCGCGACCTCTTGTTCAAAGTGTGGTCTTCGTATTTCATGGGATGTGTCTTCTTGTTGGTTACATTGGGATTAATGTCCTTCAAAAGCATGATATTTCTTGGTATATGACATTCCTCTTAGTGGTAATGCTATGGATTGCTTTCCCTAAGGTGTGAATTTTCTATCTCTCAACTAGTCCTCTCTTGATGGTGATATTGAGTGTGATGTTACCTAAAGTGAGACCTTTCATTGACTAAGAAAAACCCCTTTGACTAGCTTAAACCAAAACCTTTGGCCATTAAGCATAACACAACTTGCTAGCCTCGTGATTGTCATATGTGGTGCCTTATAAAAGTTATTAGGGAGTATAACTTTTGGTATGATAGATGTATGTGAGCCTATAGACCTGGCATGACTTTCCCATCGTGACTTGTTTTGTGGGTAGACACCTAGTGTATATCAGAATGCACTAGACCTTGCATGTATTTATCACTTGTTAGGCTCATCGAGTGTATATTAGACTGCACTTGTGAGCATGTTTTCATGGCCACCTTGCACAACACAACTTGCTTTCGTATGGTGCCATGTGAGCATGTTATGGAATTGGCATAAGACAACTTGCTAGTTCATCTTTTCTTTACATTAGTTTTGACATTGCATGATGTTGTATCTTGTGTCACTATTGCATTCATATATCTCTTTGTGCCTTTATTGGTTTTCCATGGGATCTTTGATCCTGGGGGCTTGACCATCCTCCTTGATCTTTGTTATCTCATCTTTCTAACAACTATACAATTAGACCTCTCTTGACTTATTTGTCTACTTCAGTGTGAGTTTGAGCATAGGGCTCATACTCTCCCTAAAGTGGGGGCTAAATTTAGTGTAAGAAAATTTACTCATTTACATTTTCACACTATTTTTGCATCCCCTTAATTAATTGGAATTAATTAAGCTTCTAATTTCCTAAATTCTGCATTCCTAAGCCTTATTATTCCTGTTTTCTGAAAGGGAAACCAACATTAAGCAAATGCTAACATTATTTTAAAAACCTTAGAAAGTGTGTCTAGGATTTAGGTCCCTAGACCCATTCGCCCAAGTGCAAATGGGTCCTGCTTAAGTACCAAGAATCAAATTTTAATATATTTTTGGTGTCATTTTAATGATTAAAATTCAAGTTTCAAATGTCGGCTTATGGAATCTAATTTTTGAGAAATTACATAAAAACCTATAAATACATAGTTATTTTATGAATTAAAACCTAACACACTTTATGCAAGAATTCTAAGAGAAAATATTATTGTCAAGAGCATTGAGGAGAAAATTTATCAAGCATCTATAACAACAATCAAGATCATATCATCATGTCAATATTCATTATGTTCATATTATGTTTTGGAGCTAACATTGTGATGTAGGTTTCAAGCATTCAAGCATCACATCAAACAATCATTCAAGAAAATTTGAGCAAGATCCAATTCTTAGAGAGATGTGTTAGACTTCAATCCTCTAAGGGGAGCCATTGAAGGTTTGGTGATTTGTGACATAGCATTGTTCATTCATCAATCCTTGTCATTTGCCATTATTTTTCATTATTAAGGTTTAATTACCAAATTGGGGGTTGACTAAGGTAAACCCCTATTCACCCAAAAAAAACACTTTCCCCTCTCTTTGTTTGTGCAGATTTGCAGGTGAAGAAGGACTAAAATTGGATCAAAAGTGTGATTTTGCAAAGTTGTCATCAAAGTTGTAAAGCCACAAAAACTCACCTACAAAATTTATTTTTGAATTTCTGATAGTGGAATTTGGAGGAATCGAGAGTGCAAATTTGGGATTAGAGGACTGTGAAATAAATTTTGAACCCTTGTATAGAGACCCATTCACCCTAGGGTGAATCTATCCTGACAGGATACTCAACAACCACTTTTGGTGATAGGTACACATCAGTCTACCCTTCTTAGATCTACCAAAAATTTGTTGTTTTTGTTTGTGCTATCCTTTAAATCTAAATTTCAAGTTTTACATTACATAATTGAGTTCATTACGTATTTTATTTTCATCTCCAAAAAGTGCATTTTGGTCATTTTTTGTCATAAGGAAAATCAAAGATCCCTCATCCCCATAGAGTTGACTAACCTCAATGTTGAAAGTTATTTCTATATTTGGGATAGATCTCTCCTTTTTCTATATGAAACTAGGAAAAATAACAATGTATTAGGTCATCATTTCATTATGGTGAACCCCTTTCATTACTACCTAACTGATGCAGAGCAGGGGTAGACCTTAACACAAAATGATTGTCTCACACATACACTCTTTACAAAAGTTCATTGGAAGGAATACATGAAAATTATCTTAGTACACCTTTTCACCATTATCTCATTGGAATTTTGGAAATTAAGGTCATCAAAACTCCATGGTGCAAGGAAAGCTGGTTTGTGCAGACATGTTTCAAGGCTCTTCATGGGCTTCAAACACACTGGACCAAGTACAACACTTATTAGACATCAATACCTCATATCCTTCAACAATGGATTATACCCAACAACACAAATACTAGCATCACAATAAGAAACGAGCAGTGTGGTCAAGAACCTATTCAGAATGTTTCAAGCTTGTTTCAACATAGCAAAATGATCCTCAAACTAACAAGACTCAAAATTGTATGACTAATGTTTCACCAAACTGCATGATTTGCTACCCCAAGCACATTCTCACATTAAAATTCAACTAATACAAGAAAGGGTTTATAAATTTGTAGTCTTTGGCCTCCATAGACCCCGATCAATAAGAAATGATGTTACCCAACCGATCAACAATCCATAGTTCATGTTTTTTTTCAAAAACCTCATAGGTAGTTTGGTATTAGGACAATTTTACCACAATGCTGCACAAACTATCATTTAAGATCTCTTCCACACATGCACATCATATACTCCAATCTTGCAAGGTTATTGAACATGCCAAGAAAGAATTTTCCACAAGATTTTAGCATTCCATCACGAAGGAAACTCGAGATATAGCATTTTATTTGTTGATTGGAACCCTGGGTAGTGTTTGTGACTGCTTCCACAAAAATGGTGATATCTCACGCAAATCTTGATGGATTTTAATCAAACCAAAATAATTGTAAAGTTAAGAGGTCCCTACACCTTATTCAAACAATATCCATTTCATACAACAAGGTACCAATCCATACAACATAACAAAAATTAGAGAAATGCAGGAAAAACACAGATTTCAACGTGCAAGAAGGGTGTTTCTCCTTCAAAATCTTCATTCCACCCCTCAAGTCAAGGATACAAAACATATTTAAGATTTTGCAACCATATTTCAACTATCTCCAACCATATCTGGTTGAGTTAACAAATACTCAATTACATTATGTTTTGCAAAGTTGGTTGACAACTTTTTGTGCAACTTGACAACATTTGCAATTTTTCCCAACCTTGCATCTAAAGGCTCAAAAATGACTCCAAATGACATGAAATGGTCTAGAAAGACCTTATTACTGTTTTCAAACATATTGCACTCGAACGCTTGAATAATTAAATTCAGCAATTTGTTGAAACATGGGAACTATGGCGAAGATAGACCTCCAGATTCTAGGCTGGTTCCTATATGATGATTAATTAGGTACTTGAATGATTTGTTGAGAAAAGGGGAAGAAGGCCTGAATTGAATGCATGAACTAAAACTAAAACTTCAGTGATGCACCTAATTGATACTTATGAGCAGATTGATTCACAACTAATTATTACAGAATCTATTTTCACAATTCAAATTGGGCAATCTAATTACATAAGTGTTTCATTAGAAGGCCTGATAATCCATTCTTAATGAAGGAAAATGATATTTTCACAACCTAAAGGAGAGGATAAATTAACAGCACAACTTATGATCTGTAACTAAAATTGCTTTTTTCATGTTCATGTATTCATGAATATGATAGGAATTAAAAGGCTTTGAAATCAAACACATTAAATTTGCATCTTAAAGATTCAATAAATGCATGACAAACAAGATCTGTGAAATGATGATCTTTATATAACTTTAACTCATATTTTATTGCATGGATTTAAAAAGGCAATCTTTTAATTAAATATTAAAGATAATCATTTAATGATTATTTTAATATTTAGATATCTGATAATATCACCTGTTTTTTACAAATCTAAATATTAAAGTAATAATATTATTACCTTTAATATTTAATTGACATTGTCTATCTTGTCAAAAACCATGCAAACACAAAGTAACCTCTTCTCATGTGTTTTGATTTGAGTCTTAAATAAAACGCATGGGTATTTGATTTTTCTAACAAAAATCATAAAAAATATATGTGAGGGAATAAATGAAGGCATTTGATTTTTAAATGAATGTGAAAAATCAAAGTCGACATAGGCATTTGAGAGGAAAAATCTAAAACAAATAGTTCAAGCCCTAACTTTATTTCATTTCCCATTCGAACTGGAAGCTTAATCTACAAGGTGCTGCCACTGTTAGGGTTTTATGCCCAACCTGCACCATTGCTTGTGTTGTTTTGATGATTTTTTCCTTTGAGTTTCTCTGGTAAGTTGCATTTCCTAATTATTATGGAAATTTTGTTGTGTCTTGAGGGATTTTTTAGGCTTCAACAACCGCGACTGTAATCAATTCTTGATGTATTTTCCTCTTGTATTTCATTTTCTGTTGGTGATTTTATTGCTTTGCTGCCATGGATGCCTTGGTCAAAGCCTTTTTGAGAGGAGAAATACAAAAATAAAGCTCAAGTTTTATGGAAACAAGCTCAAATCGAAGGTAATATCCTCGATTTCTTTTATTTCTTACAAACAAACAAATAAACTTTGTATTTTATAGCTTTCATTCTCATCCTTCATTCTGTAAGAGATTGGGGTTTTGTGTGGTTTCCATTTCTCCTTTTATATCTTTAGAGTATTATCTTGAGAAGTTTGCTTCATTTCTACAGCAAAAAATGAAAACCCATCTACATTTTTTGCATATACTTTATTTCAGAATTAATAAGAAACTTCAAAAACGTTTTTCTCCATATTGTATCAATGTTTCATCACTCTGGCACTAAAATTGAAGATATTTCTGAAGCTTATATAAGTATTTGAAAAGCAGATTTTCTGTTTCTATTGCTTTCCCAAAAAACGTGGGTACCCTCTTTTCCTTTCTTCACCTTTGAGATCCTCAACATTAGTAGAATATTTTATTCCAACTTTAAGAGATTCAGAAATATACTCTATATTAGTTATGGAATTATTAGCATTTGATGGTTGCATGCTCTTTTCGCCATGCATTAGAAGCTCTTTACTCTTTGTATCTCCATCCCCTTCACTTAAGGAAACCATATCACCTTTATCCTGAAAGATGGTCTGAATGAAAATTTCCTTGCATACAATGCTATGTAGTCCAAGAACAATGAAATCACCATGACTACTTTTATTTCTAATTCAAAAGATTTGGTATATTCTTTGACTCTATAGGAAACTTCCCATTCTTTTGGTATTTGCATTTTTTCCTGGGAACTCCTTTTCATAAGATTCCTATAGCATGTTTCATGTTGTTCTTCCAACTCTGCTAACTGAAACAATTGGGAATGGAAATAATAATGACAACCATACCCCTTGACATATTGATGATATTTCTCTTAATGTTGATGCTTAATCCCTTTTTGATATATTGAGACTGCTGCTTGATATGAAGCTCTCATTACCATTAATACAATAGTTCACTTGACCTATTCTTCCAATGTTCACCTGTAGCATTTGGCACTATGATGAATGTTATTTATAAAATGCTCCTTTTCTGTTGAATACAACTCTGTTTCTTTGTTATGTCCTTGATTCTTTTGATGAGGACTCTTGATGATGATTTGCAATGATTTTCTCATACAGTCATAAAGACTGTCCTTCTGGTAACTATGTAGCCATTTCACTTAATGATAATGCTCCATTTTTCCATTTATGTTTCTTCTTGAGTCTTTTGTAGACTGTGTATGTACTTGGAGTTGTAAGAAACAATTGAATTGCTTGAGTACTTTGCTTTCCCTTCAGTATAAAGGGGCTCAATGCCTCATCAAAATGTGAATATAAATGAAAGGCAGAGCTGAAACAAGAGATGAAAAATGCAATCAATGCTCTCTTAATATATTTCTTTGATTGTTCCTTTGAATGATGAGAAAAAAGATAATTTTCTCAATCTATTTTCACCATGCTGAATTAGATTGCTTTTATTATTTAATATTGCTTTACAGTAGTCCTGTTTGATGACTGTAATACTTGATGACTATTATGTAATACTTGATGAGAGGTGTCCTTATGATATGTCGGGCTCAACCCTTATGGGAGCCTATTTTTCTCCACATATCTAATAACATGATCACAAACATAATAAACCTCTTCCTACATAGTGAACAAATGTGTTAGCAAAATAAAAGAAGCTGAAAGCTTTCCTCTTGAGTTTTATGCCTTTGAAATCTGAAATCATTTGATGGATGCCTGATCAAATGTATACTATATTTATGTTGGTAGCGTAGGCATATGATAGGATTTGATTTGCATTTCTCTAACCACACTTCTATCAACCTTGCAGGTGCATCGGAGCTTGGAGTTGGAGCCACAACTAAAGACCTCAACTTGTCAATGATTCATCATTCCAGGCAATGATGAATCACTTTCTACCCTATGCCTTCTTTATTCTCAGTTGTATAGTCTAATTTACTTCATGCACCCCTTATTTGATTATAAAAATCAAATTGAGTTACTCCCACGGCTTGTGTGGGATTCTGGTTTGTACATTATGAATAAAACAACAAAAATTATGCAAACCTATGATATCATTTTGAGATGTTTTTTGCATAATATTACTGAAATTTACACTATAACTAAACATTGCACAATAATGAGTACTTAGCAGAAACTTTTGAACAACTTGTGTACCTTTTGATTTGAATTTGCAATTCATCTCTACTTTTTTGAGCTGGTAGTGAAAAATAGGCAACAATTACATTAAAATCACACTCACATTACCAAAAACCAAAAATGCATTACATAGAACCAAGGGTGCACCTGAAACCCAGGGTGCCCCTACACCATACTCCCCAGAGGAGAAAATAAATCAAGTTCCACTTGAGTTGAAGACCTACAACAGTAAACCTGCATCATAACCTACAATAACATCCACTTATAAAATATACAAATCAAAAACTAAATCTACAACCTTGAAATCAATGGCTCCTTTGTTCACAACTTCCCTTTGTTTGCATCCACCACCTCCAACTTGTAACTGATCCTTTTCTACTATATAGATGGCATAAAATGCAATAGAACCTTGCCCCACTTCAAGAGATTTCTTCATTTTGAACTTAGGATTCTCACCCCTCAATTTTATCATCACAACCAAAGTATCCTATCCCCTCTCTTTACCTCTAACCATCATGGCATTAAACATGATTTCTTGAGCAATGGTATTGCTCTCTTTCAAAAGAAGTATATCATTACTAACCTCCAATATCTCCTTGTGGAACTCCTGGAATGAATGTGTATATTCTTCACACTCAAGGGAAAACAAAAAATATTGAGTGCTCCTTGCCTTTTCAACACTATCATTGCTCAAATTTGAAAGAGACCCTTCTAATACAGCTATGTGGTGTTTTCCACACTCACCCAATAATCATTTCAACATGTCAACTACTAGTTCAATAGTCTTAGGAAAATCTTGAATGGAATATAGTATTCCCTTACTCAAAGGAATTTCTCCTATCTTGCCTTCATACTCAAGGGTTTTAAGTCCATAGGAAATACAAAAATACATACAATAACTTTTTTTTTTCTGCCTTTGTAAGACCTACTTCATCAATCTTCTTTATGTCCTGAGATTGTATCAACTCATGCTTTCTTTCATTGTTCCTCACTTCTTCATTTTGAAAGAATTTATTGGAATGCATGTCCTCAACCTCTTCAAGTGAACATCCCTAGTTTTTATTGGGTCTTTCCTTCTCTATCATCATATCATTACCTGCAAACACATACTCACACAAAGGCTTAGTTTCAAAACCACAAGATTTGCTTGTCTCTTCAGATGCTTCTAACACCTTTCCTTTCAACATATCTTGCAACTCATCCATGTTTGTTGCTATCATATTTTTCCTTCTTCTCCTCTGAATGATATTCTTGATAGGCCACTTAACCTTCTTCCTTATTGGCCAATGTCAACAATTCTCCTAGTTTTCTCTCTCAATAAACTAATGCATCTCAAGATCCATTCTTTTTTCCATTTCTTCCAAATCGTGCCTCAACTCCATTATCTCTTGCTGAACATTTATCTATTCTTCTTTCTCATTTTTCTTCTTCATATTACTTCTCTCTTTTGTCATCACTTGTTTCTTGCTTGGTAACTCCTTACTTTGCAAGTCTCCATGGGATTTTTCCCTCAACTCTTCCATTCTCCTTCTACAAGCAGGTCTCTTTCACCTTGCTTCTTCTTGTCTATGTGATACCTCGTCTTAGGCATCTTCTTTTCCCCTGGCCTAGTCTTTTGGTATCTAGGCTCTTCCTTCAACATGTAAAAAGACAATACACAAACTCCCAAAAATCCCTTGCCTAGATCTTTGGACTATGATACCAATTTGATGCAGAGCAGGGGCAGACTTTAACACAAAATGATTGTCTCACACATACACTCTTTACAAAAGTTCATTGAAAGCAAGACATGAAAATTATCTTAGTACACCTTGTCACCATTGCCTCATTGGACTCTTGGAAATTAAGGACAACAAAAATCCATGGTGCAAGGAAAGCTGATTTGTGCAGACATGTTTCAAGGTTCTTCATGGGCTTCAAACACACTAGACCAAGTACAACACTTATTAGACATCAATACCTCATATCCTTCAACAATGGCTTATACCCAACAACACAAAGAATATCATCACAACAAGAAACAAGAAGTATGGTCAAGAACCTATTGGGAATGTTTTAGGCTTGTTTCAACACAACAAAATGATCCTCAAACTAACAAGACTCAAACTTGTATGAGCAATGTTTCACCAAACTGCACGATTTGCTACCCCAAGCACATTCTCACATTAACATTCAACTAATACAAGAAAGGGTTTATAAATTTTTAGTATTTGGCATGCATAGATTCCAATCAACAAGAAATGATGTTACCCAATTAATCGACAATCCATAGTTCATTTTTTTGTCAAAAAACCCCATAGGCAGTTTGGTATTAGGACAATTTTACCACAGTGTTGCACAAACTGTTATTAAGTTCTCTTCCACATGTGCACATCAGAGAATCCAATCTTGCAAGGTTATTGAACATGCCAATACAAAATTTTTCACAAGATTTAATCATTTCATCATGAAGGAAACTAAAGATATAGCATTTTACTTGTTGACTGGAACCCTAGCCGGTAGGGTTTGTGACTGCTTCCACAAAAATGGTGATATCTCACGCAAATATTGATGAATTTTAATAAAAAAAAAGCATTGTAAATTTAAGATGTCCCTACACCTTATTCAAACAATATCCATGTCATACAACAAGGTACCAATCCGTGCAACATAACAAAAATCAAAGAAATGTAGGAGAAACACAAATTTCAACATGCAAGAATGGCGTTTCTCCTTCAAAATATTCATTCCACCCCTCAAGTTGAGGATACAAGAAATATTTAAGGTTTTGCAACCATATTTCAACTGTATCCAACCATATTTGGTTAAGGAGTTAACAAATCCTCAATTACACTATGCTTTGCAAAAAGTTGCAAAGTTGCTTGACAACTTTTTGTGCAACTTGACAACATTTGCAATTTTTCCCGACCTTGCATATAAAGAATCAACAATGACTCCAAATGACATGAAATGGTATAGAAAGACCTTATTACATGAAAAAAACACTCACATGACCAAAAACCAAAAATTCATTACATAGAACCAAGGGTGTACCTGAAACCCAGGGTGCCCCTACACCAATAACCCAACCAATTCACCCTATTTTTCTTTGTTTCAACACCTTATGTAAGAACTTATGTATTTTCACATGATATCATGAAAACCTCTATATACCTTTATATTTTTTACACAAGGACCTAAATTTTTTAACTTATTAGGAATTCACACATTGTGTAATCATGTTCCATCACACATGACCTCATGCTACTCTTTATCATTAAGAACCCTCATGAATCTATTATCAAGTTAGCTATCATGTATGAATTGACATAACTTTATGTAAATACATTTCCAGTTTATGGATCCATTCCTCCCTCACATATCACTAACATTTCACCTATCTTCCATACCATCCATACTAGGGCCATGACTACTCTATGTTCCTAGTGTCTCCTCTACTATCTCCACTTCCACCACTAGGATGGTTCCTTCTTCCCAACATTTTAGTGTTATTCCTACCTCCATTATTACTATCCCTTTCTTTATTCCTTACTCCACCCCTATCTCATTAACTCATTTTATACCTTCCTCCATAATTCATTCTACATCTTATTTTGTACCTTATTCTAAACCACATCCCACACCTCCTACCATGGTCATTCATTATTATCCTCTCTCTTATCAACCTATATTTACATAAAATTTTGTGTCTCATGTTCCTACTACCATGTCCTTGTTGATTCCTTGGATGCACAAAATCAAAATCTAGATAGAATGGAACATAAAATTGATGTCATGACTAATGGTCAAGACAAAGATAAATATATGAAAATGTAAAATATATTATACTTGCATTCAATATTGTTACTTATTCTTCACTTAGCGGTGGTGTGAAACATTTTGAAATGTAATAATGTTAAATATTGTTGCTTATGCTATTGAGTGGTTGCTTTCTTTATTGAGTAGATATATTCATTCTCTTTGTATGCCAACTAAAAGATTCCTTTAGAAAAAGTCAAAGTTAATGTCCTAATAAATTTATGACTGTCCTAATGAACCTTAGACCATCCTAATGAAGTTATGATATTCCTAATTTTATGATTATTTTCACATTTGTGTATGATATTTATTTATTATTTAGTACCATGATGGAACTAATCTTTATTTCTTATTCATGATACATATATAATTCTTCATCATGCCAAGTAAATTCAACCAAAGACTCTAACATCGAATGAATGTGAAGCTAAGAATGCAAAGAAAAGAGAAGGAATGAGGAAAATTAATGAAACTGGGAAATTTAACACCATAGAAGAACACATTCCAATTCAAGAGGAACATGAACCATCCACTCTATGTAAGAGAGATATGAAATTGACAGCACAAAGGAAACAAATGCAAAACCTCTATGTAATGAAAATTTGAATCTTGTAGTTGGAGGCATGTCATCTACCACATGTGAAGATGGAGGAACACCATCTACCACATTTAAACTTGAAAGTACATCATTCACATGTGAATATGGATGTATGCCATCTTTCACATCTCAAGTTGGAGGCACACCATCTTTCACATCACAAGCTAGAGGCACACCATCTTTCACATCTAAAGGAGGTACACCATCTTTTCCATCTCAACTTAAAGGTGCACCATCATTTTCATCTCCAATTAAAGGTATGCCATCTATATCCCATATCATTTAAATATTGATGAAATTCCTAATGTTGAGGTAACTTTACCTTTGAGAACACGTCCTAGAGTTTTGTATAGAAATCCTAAGTTTTTTATTGATATTAATGAGAATATTTTGAAACTGATGGTTGATAGGATTCCAAAGTGTAATTTTCAAAAATAGACTAATAATATTTGGAGATTATTTTTTTTTAAATTAAATGAAACTAGAAGATTTCAAATATTTGTTGAAATGCTGAGAAATCTAAAATTTAGGTCCATTATGTTTAGATTCGTGGGCTAAGAACACTAGATGCTTCAAGTGAGAAATCTACTATCAAGAATCTAATGATTGCATATGAGACGTGTGTTCCACCTCATGCATCAATGATAGTAATGCCACATGACATGTAATTACATAAAAAATAGTAAGCAATCAAACCAAGAAAGCTCATCTCTTTAGAAATGCAAGTCAAGAATTGAGAATAAGTACAAAAAATCTATTGAGAGCCATCAAAAGGCATCAAAGAGCCAAGGACCCAAATAACAATGAATTATGGGTATTATCTAGTAGAATCCCACAAAAAGATAAACCAATTGTTGAAGCCTTGAGATCCCTAATTGAATAATTTTGGAAGAATAGTACAAGGGTATCTCCTAATCAAGGAGATGTTACGAGGAGAACTGGTAATCGAAACTATGAGTCACATCTAAAGAATTTTTTGGATATGACTTAAACAGGTAATGTTTTTCTAAATTTCTAGAGTTGTATCCTCAAATTAAAAGTTACCAAAGGTATTTTAAATGATAAAGCTTTTTTATGTCAAAATGAATCACACACACACATGTTGTTGTAGAGTACATATTGTGTTTTCTAAACATTATGATGTTTATCAATATATATGTTTAGATTTACATAATAACAATATTTTGTAGGATTGTAACATGTGTATGCTCCACCTAGATTTTTAAGAGAATTCATATTGAGAATTATATGTGAAAGAGTGGATGACCAATAATTCTACAAGAACTTATGCTTGGATGGCACATGTGATCATTATGGTGGATTTGTAGCATTTGCAAATTTGTGAACATATGTAAATTACACGTGCAATTGGAAACAAACTAGTATAATTTAGAAAATATAACATAATGGATTACAATATAAAAGATGGTAAAGAATAAAAAAATGTGTGAATTGGTCAGTGAAAAGATTCCAATGTATTAATTTATGTCTATTTTTCAAGAGACTATAGTGAATGAGTATGCAAGGCATACCCATAGAGCTTGATGGTTGGAATTACAATTCAAGTTATGAAAGGACATATTTCTACTTGATACCATTATTTTAGTTTTTGAATTTGCAAAGAAATACACTCTACAACCATAGAATGAAGTGTAATTGTAGTATTACAACTCCACACATATTATTGTAGACACTAAAAAATGTCCTAAGCCTGTGAACATCATTTTCCATATCAATTCCCTTTTGTCCTTGCATAATTGAATAATCTTAATTATTTAATTATGGCCTAAAGCCATATTCTTATATTAATTAAATAATTTTAATTATTTAATTAATTCATTCCCCCTTTTCTATTCTTCCTTGATTAATTAAATAAATTAATATTTATTTAATTACATCACTAATTAATCCTTTCTCTCTATAATTAAATAATTATTTTAATTATTTAATTATTCATTAGCCTTTTCTTCCATAATTAAATAAATCCTTTTTTTAAACTATTTCCCACTTTTCCCTCCACTATTAAATAATTATTTCAATTATTTACTAATTTGTCTTTTTCTTCTACTTTTAATTAAATAATCATTTAATTAAAAACTCAAATTTTCCCTCTTCTTCTATAATTAAATAATTGTTTTAAGTATTTAATTGTTCACTTTCCCTCCTCAATTAAATAATTTTATAATTATTTAATTTACTCCAAAGACCTTTTTTTCTGTGTCAAATCTTATCTCTTATCTCAATTAACTTCCATCCTTGATAAGGTTTTATTACCTTTTAATCTCCACTGTACATCCTTAACTAAACCCTATTTTTTCCCTAACCCTATTTCCTTGCTTCTCAAAGAAATTTCATCCATTGATCTTCATCATTTAATCTTGGCCCTTCATTCAAATTTGGTTTTCTATAAAAGAGACCTATCACTTTCATTTCAACCCTAACTACGACCACTATCTTTGATATTTTGCAATCACTATCACTAGGCTTATTCTTGCATACTACAAATCTAAGGGAAAGCAAGCATATAAAAAAATGGAGAAGAGCAATGAAGATGATTCAACCATGGCATAAGAATTGTGGTAATATTGCTTTGTTATTGTTTATGTTTCTATGTTCATTTGTGCTTCATTGTTGGATTAGGGGTCTTTAGGGATTGAGTTTTATGCATTTGGTGGTTGATACTATTGATTCATGTCTTTTACCATGATTTTACCCTATTTTAAATTGATGAACCTGATGTGAACTAACCGGATTTGAAGAAATTTGTGAGAAATTTTGAGTTTTTAGGTCTAAAATGCATTTGAAGGGCAGAACAATGCATTCACATGACAACATGACACATTCGCATGACAATGCAACACAATCGCAGTACAAAATGACACATTTATTGTACAATGAGCTAGATTTGCATATTTTTGTGTCGTATCTATGGCATAGAGTGTCACATATATTTATTTTAGGGAAAATCAACAAATCACTCTATTTTTATGGTTTTCTATCATTTTTAGGGTTTTTGGTTTTTATTCTCACATCTTGATAGATTACTTGCATCATTTCTATCTTGGTATTTTTGAAATTTTTCTAGATTTAGTTCATTTTGTAGCTTTCAGATTGTGTGCCACATCTATGAAACATTGTGATACATGTGCATGACAGTAAGCCACATTTGCTTAAACAGTCCATTGCAGTTGCCAACTGGTTTTCCATAGTCATCATCTGGTTAACTGCATCTGCTTGAAACAATGAGTTGCATTCATGACACAAAATGACATAACTGCTTGTTTCTGGTAAAAAGGGTATAACTCTAGAATTTTTTAGTTTATGCCTTTTTCATTCATTAGGACATAGGGTTTTGGTGTTACTAATATTTTATTTGCAGCTTGTGGCGCTCACTCAAAGAAGAAAAATTGCTATCTAGACTACTAATCCATGTTCTTGGAGGGTCTTATGTGTCTTTGATTTTTAAAATAGGAACATTTGGATTTGGGCTTAAAAAGAATGAGTATCTTGTCAAAATCACACTTTCAATTTGGGATTAAAAAGAATAAGTGTTTTCTTTTCTAGATGATCTTGTTTGTTTTTGGAGGTGTGTATGCTCTTCCCTCACATTTCCATATGATCTTAGGAATAAAAACTCTTCAACACTCTCATTTTCACATCACATATTTCAATTTCTAAGGTTAATGATTATTGCTTATATGATCAAATTCATGAGTATGCTCTCTTCTCGCATTATCATATGATATTGGAGATCAAAAGCATTATTTTAATCACATTTGTGTAACCTTTTTAGAAGGGTTTTCCTTTGGAGAAGTGATCACTCCAAGGGGTATGACCCAAAGCAGTTTTCCCTTGGGCCACTATATAAAATATTAAGGCACAAGCCAAAGACTAACTGGTGAGTACCTTTCCAACAATGCTAATCTAAAAGGGGAAGTTACCCACATTTATGTGAGGTAGATACTTATAGTACCCAAGTACGATTGACTAAAGCCTTAAGTGGCTTGATGGGTGCTAGCAAGGACCTAAATCCCCAAGCAGTAACTAAAAACCATTATTTTAGAAGCCCACACTATTGATTGAGTTGTTGGTGTCATTCTCAGTGCAAGAGATGTGTATTGCACCCTAAAGTTACTCACCATATGGCTCCCTTGAGATGAGACAAAAATCCCCGGATTAGCATAAGCTACGTGTATCTCTCTAGGGAGAGAGTGATTGGATCATCCTTCCAGTCTTGGAGGCCCCTACCTATCCTCTCTCATAAAGAAAAGAATGTACACACCCATTTAGGTGTTCCTACATTTGAGTTGAAGGAGATTATAAGTTGTGGGTATGAGATTGTTGCCATTGGCCTTGACCTTAGGATTAAGAATTGTTTGAATCATTTTCAATTTGTGATAAGACCAGTGGAAATTGGGCTGAATTTGGCCTACGAACATACACTATTCACAATCACACAATATCAAAAAATTTCTTTTTAGAGTGTTTGTTGTGTTTTCTATCACATTTCACAATTGCCCAAAATGAAAAATCATTTCAAAACATTCAACCTAGGGCTAAAAAACTGTACACCATATCTAAATTACATTAAACCATATTTTTCAGACAGCGAGCCGCATTTTCTAAGATAGTACCCCACAACTATGAGATAGAGTGACACATTTTCTAGTTTTCAACATTTTTTGGAAATTCTCGTGTAGTCTTGTTTTTGATAAATTCCTGATAGTAACCATATCTTTAGATCATAGAATTGCTTAGTCCAGTCCATTCATTTCATTACATTCACTTAGGTTTCCTTGCATTCCTTAGTTTTCCATCCTTGCATTAGTCAGCCTTAGGTCATTCTTAGTTGCATACACCTTCCACATTTTAGACTAGGAAGCTTACCATACTTTTGATCAATTCATTGTCACATGTCTAGATTGTCCTTGACCTTGTCATTTTATTTATCAATCATCATCATTTAAGTTGGGTCTTCAAACTCATGAGTCTAGTTTAAGGTTCACTTGTCAAATCATCATCATCTTTTTAGTTTTTTCCTTTTAAGGTATCGACAATCTGATTTGTTACCTTGAGCTATCATAGCTTGCTTAGCATCCTTCTCTTAAAGTCTAAAGGTGCATATCTATAGTCTCATTTTCCATACTTTGGTCCTAGTTTCATATCGTAGCTTTGGTCATAGCTTCCACTTGCATCCCTACCTATCTTAGCTTTACTCACACCATAGATTTTGGTCATAGTGAAATTACCATATCTTGATTTCTCCTATTGTCACTTTGCACCCTAATCTTGGTCATAAGTGCATTACCATTTGAAATTCTTATATCTTAAAATCCCTAAAAATATAGCATAGTTGCATATCCACCATTGCATTAGCATCCTTTAGATTGCATATCTCTCACCCACTTGCAAGTATTATATGGTCCTATGTAGGTTACAACGGAAGAGAAAAGAGATGGACTACACAAATGAAGATCTCGATTTTAACACAACTAGCAACATGAATTTTGGGTCTTCTTCCTCAAATGAGTTACCCAAGTCATGATCTAAATTTCCAAATCCTTTTGAGAATTTCACTTTACAAAATGTCCAAAGGCACTTAACTGAAGAGGAAATTAAAGTGACTTCCCAAGACCCTAGAGTAGCTTGCTTTGTAGATGAGATACTAGCGGCGGATCCCTAATGATTTCTCATGAAAATTCTACAAAGTGGAACCAAAATCCCTCCTGGTTGTTAGAGCCTAAAATTTCCTACAAATTTTTACAAATTTTTAGATTACCATGATGAAAATTTTGATTGCAGCACTTAGAAAAAGCACTAATGAAACATGTCCTAGGAGCCTACTTTGAAAAATCATAACTGAAAGCCTATTTAGTTTCATGCTAAATAAATTTGAAAATATGTTTATATGCCATATGTAAGTGTGTAAACTATAACACCCCTCCAGTTTTCTCTTTTGATCGAACAATATTTCTCTATGTATGTTTATTTTGTTATCACTTTGTTTGTGGAACTTGGTTACTTTTGACCGCTAATTGTTAAGCGATGTAAACATTATGTTTTGGTGTGATGGTATTTTATTTGGTCATTATTATTATTGCATGTCATGGATTAGATTAGCATGTATGTGAATTAAGGATGCTTTACACTTTCAATTATATCATGGATTTTAGATGTTTCAGTTAGCTATACTGTATTGGTGAAGGGGAAGGGATCACATCACTCGCATGCGAGCGCCCTGTGATTCTGCGATTCCCTTTTCACTGTGTGTTTTAATATATTATATGCATGTTTCGACACTCGTATTGTGCAGGATGTAGGTACAAGACATCGACTCCACCTGGTTTCACAAGTTTGAGCGTGTCCATCGACCAACGGTATCGATTGGGAGATAGTAACTAGGTTTTCTGTGTCAAGTCATCACCCTAGTCATAGTGTGTCGTCGGGTTGTTAGTTGGGATAAGTTAATTTCTTTGTTGCCTCTTCCCTCCTTGCTTGCGTATTTAAATTTGCAAGATAAATGGTGTTTGTTTTATTTATTTGCTTTGTCAAAATAAATAAATGAGTGCTTATTAATTAATTAGTTAATTTAATTCAATCAATAAAATAATCTAATCATGGATTAGATTTATTTATTGATAAATTAAATTAACATGTTGTGTTAGCATTATTAAATACTGAGATCAAATCAAAAATAGAAATTTCCTTGCATTCCTTTTTGAAATAAAATGAAAAATGATTTTTATGTTGTTAGTTTCCTCCTTGGCCTTGTATTTAAAATTGCAAGTTAAAAGTGATTAAATGGCTTTTGAAATTTATAAATGATGATTGTTTTGTCTTATTGAGATGTTGGAAAATTAGTGATTAATTAATTAATTTAATTTAATTAATAAAATAATCTAATTTTGAATTAGATTTATTTTATTGACTAATTAAATTAATAGGGATAAATTAAATCAATTTAGCCATGTTGGCATCTTTAGATTTTTGGATTAAATCAAAAATTAGAATTATGCTTTATATTTTACTTTTAGAAATAAAAGTTGAAAAGAATTTTATTTGTGAATTGTTAAATTCATTTGGTTAAAGAAATTTAATTGCCTTTGGGGTTGTAAATAGATTTTTATCTTTAAATGGTATTATGCAAATTACATTTGAAATATGAATTGTTTTAAAAGAATTAAAAAAATAAAAATATCTCCATTTTTAGCAATAAGTTTTGGTGGGTGAGTCCATTTTAGGGCTTTGACAAATTTGGGGGAGAAAATGGCATAAGGTAATTCATTTTTGGAATTTTAAAATTTGGAATTTGGGAGAGCAAAACTTGGATTGAATTTTTTTGAAGAAAATTGGGGAAGAAAGGATTGAAATTGGAGAAGCTGAATTGAACTCAAGGGAAAAATCTCCATTGAAAGCTTTCAAGTTCTTGGAGAAAAATCAAGTTCCTTGCTTGTGCTTTATTTTATTTTATTTTACTTGGAAAGAAAATTTCATTTTGTTCATGTTCTTGAAAGATTCAAGCTCTTGGGTAAAACCCATCTTAAATTTGTGTTTAAAATTTGAAATAAACTCTGTAAGAATCTGGTGAAGATTTAGAAGTTTTGATAAGAAACTCAAACTATGCTCACAAAAAAGAACAAAAGAAAACAAACCTCTATTTTATCAATTTTCTGTAGTTTGCATTTCTTCAATATGACTGTATTGGAGCAAATTTATATATATAATGATATGTATATATACATATATATATATATATACATATATATATATATATATGTTTATATTTTTGAATTTAAAAAGGACTGGTAAAAAAATTCTGTGTTTTTTTTATCTTCTGGTTTATTTCACCGAAAAAGGTATGAAGAAATTTTCGTTTTTGAAAAGTTAAAAAATATATAAATAAAAAAATTTTATTTTTTTAGGGAGGCGCGCCCCATGACCACCCCCCCATGGGGGAGGCTGGGCCAGCCGTGGGCTCGACCCACCTCCCACAGGGGATTAAACCCCTATTCCCTATGACCTGCGTGTTTTTTTTTCTTTTTTTTTTCCATTTCATTTTATATTATATATTTATAATATAATATATATTTATATATTATATTATATATATATAATATAATATAATATTTATATTATATTATATTTTAATTATGTGGGATATTATTTATTATTTTAATATATGTTTAAATATTATTTATATATATATTTAAATATATATATGGTTATATATACACTAAGTATATATAACGTGCATATATGTTTAATATATATATATATTTAAATATGATTATTAAAATAATATTTTATAAAGTATAAATGAGAAAATTGGTTTTTTTTTTGTAAAGAATGAGCTATTATGAATTAAATTTATTTCAAATGTTTTTCTTAATGGTTGATTTAAATCATTAAGTAAAATTGAAAAAAGGAAATAAACTTATAACTTTAAATACCTGTATGATGCCAAATGAAATTTTATTTGCTTTTTAGAATATGTGCAATCAAGGATTAATTACTTTACTCGATTATATGCACTATGACATTGTTTGGCTTGGATTTAGGAAATCCTAAGGTAGATGAATAAATTGTCAGATTGTCGTTCATTGCATTGTCTCTTTTATTCTCGATGTTGTGCTATCAAGTCCTTTGGTTAGTAAGTCTTCCAAGGTTCATTTCGTGTTGGGTTATTTATTTGCGTTGGTCAAACTTGTGTCTTGTTTTGGGTGGTGCACATGGGGGGTAGTTGTGTTATCACTCGGTTATCATGAATGGGATGTGTGATATGTTTTGGTTACCTGTGTACTATGAATGAGGTGTGTGACCTTATGTGTTAAGGTCTAAACTGGTTATCAGTTTGTGCATGTTGTCTACCCTTAGTTTGGGGGTTTTGTATCCTCATGTTGTCAGTAGGAGAGTGGCCCTTTGTGGGGGTCCGACGCCCAAAGTGGTGTCAGGGTAACTCACTTAGGGTTTAATCAAGTGATAATCTAAAAGAATTAATGGGGAACTTCACACTAATTAAGTTAAAGAATGCCTCTCTCATGAAGTATGCGTTATTAAGGCTTGAGATGAGATGAGACGCATAGTTTTGCATGAGGGTTCGACGCCGGTAGAGGCAAGCCAGGGTAACCCATGATGGGTGTCCGATAGCCTAGGAAGGTTGAGCTAAGGTAACTCATGGCAATTTATGTATGACACTCTTCCTATGTCAACACTTAGTCAGTTATTGTGTGTTGTACAATGGTGTACTTGTCCTATGTAACCTAGAAGCAATGTATTGTCTTGTGAGTTTTCGTACTGTGTTAAGTGATGTTGTTTGGTATTTGAGTCGGTTCAGTTATGTTTATCCTTTGTCTAGAGGTAGTTGGTCTTGACTAGAAATCCTTGTTACTATCTCCTAGCACGGGGGGTGAGCCTTTGGGTTTCACTTGGTTGGGTGGAATGTGCACCTTACACCGTTGGATTTGATCGTGATCATGTGGATGAGACTTTCATGTTGGGGAGCTCATTGATTCCTATTACTCTTCTAGTTCTTTCATTCCAGTTATTCTTGTATTTCATTACCCCTCATTTGTATCAAGGTGGAAATTGTAATATATTATCATGCTTATTTGATTTACCTCATTCAGGGAATGAGTGTTGTAATTATATTGTAAACAATCGTTATTAGATATCATGCTGTATCTATTAGTCTTTGATGTAATTATCCTATATGGAATGTATGTACTTTAATTCCTTAATTGAATGATGTTATGTTTTCTTTCCTTGGTTGTTTAATTTGGGTTTAAGTTATCTTTGTTTAGTAGCCTTAGGGGATGTTGGTAATGTGTAGCGAACTTGTACGTTATTACACTTTAAAAAAAAAAATTGTTGCCTTTGATTAGTGAATTGCAACTTCCCCTAGGGTTGCGTGGCGGGGCATTACACATGGTATCAGAGCCCAGGTTTAAACACTGGATACTCTGGGATTATGGTGGACCCATTATGCTTGTAGTGTGTAGGTTTTGAGTGGTGTGTCTTGCTTAATACCTTATTGTGTTTGTGTAGGATTATGCCTCCCAGACGTGGAAGAGGTGGGGGTTGTAGATGTGGCCGTTTAGGTAGTCGCGTTGGGGAACAGCAAGACCCACCGCCACATGTTCCACTTGTTTCTGACCATGAGGAGCAATAGGCTTCTCAGAATATCCAGGGAGATGGCAATCAGAATCCAGATCCACCCAGGATTAAGGACGCTCAGTTGCGTCAGTTGTTAGAGGAGACCCTTGCCTACCTTGGGCCTAGGCTGGAGGTAGAGCCAATGGTGGTTAGAGAGAGAGAGGTACCAATTAAGTCTGATTCAGAGGTAGCAGCCCATATGAGGGACTTGCTTAGAGCACGACCACCTATTTTCTATGGATCAGGCAGTGGTTTGGAGGCAGAGACATGGCTCATTGACTTGACTAGGTGTTTTGCTATGCACCCATATGGTAGCAACACTCGAGCTAGGTGCGCTATCATGCACTTGAGGGGATTTTCCTCCACTTGGTGGAGATTAGAGGAGCAGAAGCTCCATCATGACATTGGTACAGTTTCTTAGGAGTTGTTCCAAGAGAGGTTTCGGGCTAGATTTCTTTCAGAACATTGGAGGCAGCATCGAGGAGATGAGTTCCATGCCTTGCGGCAGATGGATATGTCAATAGAGAAATATGAGCATCATTTTTACGAGCTCAAGCAGTTTGCCGGTATAGGTGATGATGAGGGTATGCTTGTGTATCATTTTGTTAGGGGCTTAAATGCCCAGATCAGTGGTGGAGTTCGGATATTTGAGCCAAAGACCATGGAGGTAGCTGTGGATAAGGCTCTAATTGTGGAGGAAAATTTAGCTTTGGCTTTCGGTGGTCAGTCAGGAGTTCAGTTTGGAAGTGCATCTTCCTTTGGTGTTGGATCTTAGGGTGGTCAGTCAGGAGTTCAGTTTGGCAGTGCATCTTCCTTTGGTGTTGGATCTTAGGGTGGTTAGTCTCAGGTTGCAGGCATTCCCAAGGGGAATCAGGAAACCGCAAAGAGTGGGCAACATCAACCTTCGCAGTCAGGGAAACATAATTCTCAGTCCCAACACAGTGGTAGTTGGAAGCAGAGGAAGAGGGATCAAAGTTGGATTCGAGCTCATTGTGATTGCTACGATCAACCTGCTCAGAGTTCCCAGTTAGCATATAGTGGAGGTGGCTTTTCGTGACCTAGTGCATCTCCTGATGTTAGGGAGTTCAGTAGAGGCACATGATGTTTAGCTTGTGGTCAGCAGGGCCACATTGCTCGTCAGTGTCCTCAGCGAGGTGCTTCTAGTTTTAGTCAGAGACCGTTGGCTTCTGAGCCAACAGTAGGTGATGCAAGCATATCACATAGGGTACTTACTGCGGTGGATACTCGTCAGGATGGGCATCAGGGTGTAGTTCATCCTTCAACGTCAGGAGTTCATCCTCAGGGATCTAGATTTTGAGTGTGTTTGAGGGAGCTTTATCCCTTCTTGTTTGTAGGCTTCTAGGAGTAAGCCTGACCCTAGGGGGGAGGATGTAACACCCTCCAGTTTGCTCTTTTGATCGAACAATATTTCTCTATGTATGTTTATTTTGTTATCACTTTGTTTGTAGAACTTGGTTACTTTTGACTGCTAATTGTTAAGCGATGTAAACATTATGTTTTGGTGTGATGGTATTTTATTTGGTCATTATTATTAATGCATGTCATGGATTAGATTAGCATGTATGTGAATTAACAATGCTTTACACTTTCAATTATATCATGGATTTTAGATGTTTCAGTTAGCTATACTGTATTGGTGAAGGGAAAGGGATCACATCACTCGCATGCGAGCACCCTGTGATTCTGTGAAGGTTGGCCACAATACACCATTTCATAAATTCAATTTAGGTCAGAAACTATAAATCCCTATGGTGGAAAGGAATAAGAGTGGACCAATAAAAGTAGAAAACAAATATTCTTGAATCTTCTACACGCTTCCTCAATTGAATTTTATTCTTCAAATGAAGTGTAAACACTAGGTTAGCCAAACCTAATGAAAACACAAATTATCAATGATGCACACACTTCCCAACAATAAGATGACACATGGATGATGCCACACACTTCATTATGCATGAGAATACATCTCAAAATCTTCCAAATACATCCATAGAAAAAACAATAGGCTTCAAACACTGAACTCCTTTCACCAGTCAATCTGAACTGTGCAAACACACATAGAAATACTAAAACATGATTTTTGGATTACAAAACTCCAAACCTCTTCACCAAAGCATAGGAAAGACCTTCACAAGACATCTAATACATCTACACGATCTAAAACAAAACAAAGGAGAAATCTGGAGCAAACATATTTCTCCCAGTTCATAGAACACTTACACTACAAATGGAACACACAAGTCAGAGGACACAACTTTCACATACCATCTCACCAGAGACTGAAAATCAGACTATATCATCATTAGATCACCATCAACATACCTTCAGATCTGCACATGCATAGGATCAACACGAGAGAAACACGGAGTACATATCAAAGCACGTTTTGAACACAGTCAACACTCTAACTTCGCATCTTTATTTAATTTTCTCAAAAGCACTTGAAAACCACCAATACTACACAATTATAACACCATAAAGATAGCTCCTTGTAATCACTATATCTCAGAATTATCTTAGCTATACATGTACAAACATCAACATACTGAACTGTGTTGAGATCAATGACAACATCAATGACAACACCACCAAAATAGCTCATATTTGTAACAATCTTCCCCTTTGTCATTGATGGAAACACATAACCTTTCTCCCCCTTTGACATCAATGGAAAATAAAAAATGCTCTGATTACTCCCCCTTAGGAGTGCACTCATACTGCAACAATGAAAATCTTTTCTACTCCCCTTACAGAGTAGACCCATCAATCAGTCCAGGGACATGAAGAATATGTGAATTCACTAGACTGATGCACCTTCATGTGCACCTAGTTAGGAGGTCCAATGACCCCCAACCTCTCCCTAAGATGCTCGAAAGTATCCTTCGGAAGAGCCTTAGTAAATATGTCTATAATTTGTTCCTTTGTTGTTACATACTCCAATCTGACCTCATTCTCCAACACTTTCTCTCTCAAAAAATGATACTTGATAGATATGTGCTTCATTCTTGAATGCATAACCAGATTCCTTGAAATGTTTATTGTACTTGTATTGTCACAAAAGATAGAGATAGGTTCATCACATACTACACCAATATCTTTCAGAGTTTGATTCATCCACAAAACCTGTCTACAGTAGGATGTTGTAGCAATATACTCTACCTCTACAGTAGATAAAGAAACTGAGTCTTGCTTCTTACTTAGCCATGAAACCAATCTTCCACCAAGAAAGAAAGCACCACCACTGGTACTCTTCCAATCATCTACACATCCAACCCAATCAACATCTATATAAGAACTCAAGGTAAAGTCATTACTCTTAGGATACCATAGTCCATAATCCGATGTGCCCTTAAGATATTTAAATATTCATTTTCACAGCCATAAGATGTAATTCTCTAGGATCTTCTTGAAATCTAGCAACTAAACACACTACATGCATAATATTTGGTCCGGTAGCAATGAGATATAGCAATTCGCCAATCCTGGATTTGTATTTTCTCTTATCAGTCTTAGCAGATTCATCATCCTTGCTCAGCTTACATCCGGTTACCATAGGAGTACAAACTAGTTTATAATCTTCCATCCCAAACTTTTTCAATAACTCTTTTACACTCTTAGATTGTGAAATGAATATCCCTTTATAGATTTGATTCACTTGTAGACCAAGGAAGAAATTCAATTCACCAATCATAGACATCTCAAATTCTTTCTGCATTTCATTAGCAAACTTTTTACACATGCCTTCATTTCCTCCAAAAATGATATCATCAACATAAACAACTACAATCAACATCTTAATACCTTGCACTTTGAAGTAAAGATTACTGTCAGCAAAACCTTTGTTGAATCCTTGCTTTGTCAGATATATGTCCAGTCTTGCATACCAAGCTTCAAGAGCTTGCTTCAATCCATACAATGCTTTCTTCAGTTTACAAAACATATCCGGTTTGTCAGACAAATGAAACCCTTTAGGTTGCTCCATGTACACTTCTTCCTCCAACTCACCATTCAGAAAAGTTGACTTAACATCCATCTGATATACCTTAAAGTCATTTTGGGAAAAGAATGCCAAAAACATTCTGATAGCTTCCATTCTGGCCACAAGGGTAAATGTCTCCTCAAAATCTATGCCTTCAACTTGTGAATATCCTTTGCATACCAATCTTTCTTTATTCCTCACTAATTCTCAATTTTCATTCAGTTTGTTTTGAAACACCCATTTTGAGCCAATCACATTCTTGTTCACGAGTCTAGGGACTAGTTCCCATGTCTGATTTTGCTCTATCTGGTGTAATTCCTCTTTCATAGCTCTCATCCAAATTTCATCTTCACATGCTTCTTTTACAAATTTAGGTTCTATTTTAGAGAGTAAGCAAATTCCTCGGTTTTCCAGCTCCTTCTTGTCTTTTACTCCTTCCTCTGTTCAATTATCGTGATCTTCTAGGTGAGTTCTTCTATATACCATATTTAGGAGGATATGATAAGTTCGGTTCATTCTCTTTCTTCCCTCTTCTTCTAGATTGTTTCTCTTCTTCTTTTTCTTCTTCTTCCTTCTCCTTATTTTCTTCCATTATATGTTTGTGAGACAAGATCAGCCAGAGTTCAACTTCACTTATCCTCAATGCATTTTGTTTATGTCTTCATCAACTTTCATTAGCACTCAATGAAATCTTATCAACCTTTATTCACAAGGAATTTTATGCAACCTTGCTAATTGAGGTAAAATTATCAAGAGTATTCAGCTACATCCACATCTATCAGAGCTTTCCAGTTTTCATAAATCTCTTTTTAATATAGCATCTACTTTAAAATGCCACTTCAAATATTTCCTTATTAAGTCTTACAGGTCCACATAGCAAGGTTTCTTTGTGTTGTTGTGTTTGATTTGAACTCTGTTAAGAACATAAACAACAATATGTATCACTTCTTTACAATATACATCAGATACATTAGATTATTTGATCATAGTTCTAGCAGCTTCATGTACTGTCTTTTTTTTCCTTTCAACTACCCCATTCTATTGTGAGGTTCTCAAAGCAGAATACTATGTTTTTATGCCATGCTTCTCACATAATGTATTAAATTCACCAGAAGTGAATTCACCATCTCTATCTAATCTTAAACATTGGATTTTGAAATTTACTTCATTTTCCACTCTTGCTTTGAATACCTTAAACCTATCTAGGGTCTGATTCTTTTCTTTGAGAAACACAACCCATGTCATATAAGTGTAATCGTCAATAAGCAACATGAAATATCTATCACGATTCAAGCTTCCATTCTTAGTTAGACCATAGAGATCAGTATGTACCAACTCCAGCATACCAGTAGTAGAATATTCTTTTCCTTTAAAGCTACATCTTGTCCGCTTCCCTAGTTGACAACTTTTGTAGATAGCATTAGCAAGTCTTGTGATTATAGGTAGTCCTCAAACTATTTCATTTTTATTGATCTTGACCAGGTTATCAAAGTTCACATGTCCCATTCTCCAGTTCCATAACCAAATTTCACTGATCTGAGATACAATACAATGACCATCAACTCCTTTCAGCTAATAGATGTTTCCATGAGTTCTTCTCCTAGCTACAATCATATCTCCTTTTCTGGATCCTTTTCTGATTTCATAGGTACTATTTTGAAACACAAGTTTAAATCCATTTCTACACATCTAACCAACACTCAAAATATTATGCCTCAAACCCTTCACATAATATACATCATCAGTATTATGCAATCCATCAAAACTGATTGAACCTTTACCAGAGATCTTAGCTCCTAAATCATCACCGAACATGACTAAACTTCCATCATATTTTTGAAGTTTAGTGAACTTAATCTTGTCTCCAGTCATGTGATTTGAACATCTACTGTAAATAACCTAGTAGTCTTCATACTATCTTGCATGAAATATGGTAACCAGAGTACCTTCCATCCTATTCTTCTTAACTTTTGGAGCCCTTTTGCTTACACACTTTCTAGGGTTAGTGGATACAGATTTATTTTCCAAAGCTAAGAATAATCATTCACTATCATCAACCTCATTTTTAGATTCATCATGAGAAATACCTACCTCTTCCTTAACATATTACAACTTCTTATACCTTTTATCCTTCCTATCCTTATCCTTATAATCATTTTTTTCTTATGTGAAACCCTATTCAAATATCTTGAAGCATAATGACCAATATTACAATAACTAAAGAATTTAAAGGGAAACATACCTTTATACTTTTTGGTACCTTTCTTCAACTTCCTAGTGAACTTGGCTTCCAACTCATCAACATCATCACTATCTAGTTCCTCCTCAATCTTCATTTCCTTAAATGCGATTTTTGTCTTTTCTTCTATCTTGTCACCCTTCTGAAACTTTCTTAATTTCAAATGCTCGCAAGGTGCTAAAAAAGTGTTCCAAGGTGTACTTCTTAGGGTCATACATTTCTTCAATCACTGAGATCTTATCACTATAGCAGTCCTGTAGGGTGATTAGGATCTTCTCTATTATTCCATCACCAACGCCATCGCTCCAGTTTCTAACCTCATTTCGGTTTGTTCAGCCACATGCAAAGAAGACATAAAGGTATACCCATCTCTTCCATTTTGGAGTTCTGATATGCTTTGTCGCAGGTCCTCTTGTCCATTTTAACTTTTTTTCATTTCCCTTCACGCTACATATCTTCCACGACTTCTTCTAGACATCATGTCACGGTGTCGGGTAGATTAGCGCCAATTCCTCCTTTTAGATAGACCACTACAAATCACATACTTCACCTTCTCATTTTCTTCATAAGCAAAGATCTCATCTACAGAATTAACACCACCAAACAAAAGTGTATACTTATTCTCAATAGCCTTCCGGGTCTTGAAACCAAGAGAGATAATATATCTCTCACATCTATCCCTTCAATCATGATGAGTTCCATGAGCAGCCAGGGATCCAACCGAAAGCATATTGCCAGCCGGATCTTCCTTAAGTGGTTAAATACTACGAGGAACGGCAGCTCGATACCAATTGTTAAACATGAGCCGAACAACAAGCTCTAATACCACCTCTTTTTTTTATTAAAATTGCCGGAAGCTGAGCACCGACCCTTGAAGATAAATCAACATAATGAACAAGGATTTTAGGTATAAAACCAATAAAGGAAAAGAAAACCATTGGCGTTTAACTCACAATATAAATATTATAAAACAAACGCTCACTGCCTAAAAGAGGACTCACTGTCCAAATACAAAGGCTCATTACCTACAAAAAGGACTCACTATCCAAATACAAAGGCTCACTACATATAGAAAGGACTCACTATCCATTAGGGAGGCTCACTACCTACAGATACAAAGGAGAACAAAAGTTCCTGCTATGATTAAAGGCGTGCATTGGGATTACAAGAACTCATTTGTATCACTATCTTAATGCTCACTTTTACGCTTCCACTCTTTGAATTTTTGGCTTTGCTTCGTCACTTTACTCCTACTTTATCATAAGGAAATTCTTCACAACCAGAGCATTTTCACCGAATTAAATACAATGCCACCACATTTCATAAATTCAAGAATTTCAGGTCATCCAACTCTAAGAATTGAGTATAATTGGAGGAGATAAAGTGGACCAATAAAAATTATAAGAAATAATATTCTTGAATCTTCTAAGCTTCCTCGATTCCGATTTCTTTGGATGGAGATATGTAAACAGCACTAGGTTGGCCAAACCCTAATGAAAACCTAGGTATCCATTTAATACTTTGGCTTCCAACGAAGATGGCACCACCAGTTAATTGTACCTTCATTGTAATGAAGTATGCGAATCTTCCAGATACATTCGTAGAAAAAACAATAGGCTTCAAACACTAAAATCCTTTCACAAGTCAATTCAGGTTGTGCAAACACACACAAAAATATTGAAACATGATTTCCAGATTACAAAATTCCAAACCTCTTTGATAGAGCATAAGAAAGAGCTTCACAAGGCATCTACCAGATCCACATGATCTTAAACAAAAAAGAGGAGAAATGCGGAGCAAACATATTTCTCCCAGTTCATAGAATGCTTACACTGCCATTGGAACACACAAATTGGAGGACACAACTTTCACGTACCATCTCACTAGAGATTGAAAATTAGACTATATCATCATCAGATCACCATTAACATGCCTTCAGATCCACATAGGATAAATGCGGAGCACATACTGGAGCACATTTTGAACAAAATCAACACTCTGACTTCTCTTCTTTATTTAATTTTCTCAAAATTACTTGGAAACCACCAATACTACAAAATTACAACACGATAAAGATAGCTCCATGTACTCACTACATCTTAGAAGTATCTCAGCTATACATGTACAAACATCAACATACTGAACTGTGTTGACATCAATGACAACACCACCAAACTAGCTCATATTTGTAACACCTAGCATTTTTCAAGATCTAAGAGAGCACTTCAGGAGCAATTAAAGGAATTCAAGAGAAGATTAATCATAGTTTTATTACAGCATTCAAGATCCAATTGTCATCAAAGTCTTCTTACATCATGCATGCTTTTGGAGCTGATATGGTGATATAGGTTTCATGATCCAATCAAGCATTCAAAGCACTATTTCAAGAAAGATTCAAAGTTCAAGATCTACATCCATTAAACCCATTTCATGCAAGTTGCATATTTACATTCCAAGGTTTATTCAAGGGTTTTTCTGATCATGGATAGATTCATGATGGTGACGTCTTACTCTATGTTGAATGAGAAATGGCTTATGAATTTTTTAGATAGTTCATCAAAAGTTTTAATTCTAGGTGACAAGTGGGAAAACCACTCCATATCATGACCTATAAGGCTACGTGGAAAGACCCTCATGAGGTAAGCGTTAGTTTTTTGTACCTCTATACATGATACTGAGAAGTTTTGTACATTCTCTACTACAACTCCTCTTCCTTTTTATTTGTCAAATTTGGGTATCTCAAAGCTTTTTGGATAATGTAGTGCAGTGATGGAGCAATCAAATGGGAATCAACATACTTCCTAAAGAGTGTATGTCTTCTTATTTTTTCCCCATCAACATTTCTACTATCTTTTGTTCCATTGCTTCTAGTTGTAGTTCTATATCTATTTTTAGTACCTTTATTTGCAAGCCTTGTGTGTAATAGCCTTGTTTTCTTATCATGCTTTGGTCATAAGTTGAATAGAATGGGGGTATTGAACCTTGGTGGCTATTTTGAACATATTGTTGGTCTCCTACAATGACTTACCAACTAACCCCTTAAAGTTGTGATTCAAAGATTGGACATCTGATCTAAATAGCTATCTCAATCATTATGAAGGTTCATTTAATTTTCATCCCATGGACGTAGACTTGAAATGGGTCAGCATAGTATGTGCACTAGGAATCCATAGTAGCCATATTCATCCTACACCTAAGAAAGACATAATGTTGTAAGAAAATTGCTTAGAAAGAAGTAACATAAGTATTGAACATCAACCAATAACTATACTAAGTTGAAGTACCTAACATAAATGAAAATCTAAGCAAACAGACAAGAAACTACTCTATCTACTTTGGTTGCACAAATAGTGATAGAATGGAATTCTAGTGGCTGTAGGAACAGACAATTGCTAGATTTGTAACTATTTGTTGGACAGAAAAGTAATAACTAAGCTAAAGGATGGAATGCTCACCAAGTGGGCCCCCTTGTATGAGTATCCCTTAATACAAACTCAAATGCAATGAACTTATAACTTTATTTTATTCATTGGAAAGCATGATTACAATAGAGCAACATAACTATATTACTAAAAAACTAAGAATGTAAGTACAACATCAGATCAATCAACCTTCTAAGAAGGAGCATTTGAGTCTTATTTATAGAAGGAAAAACTACTAACTAACTACCTAGCAAGGCGGTCAACTCCAAAAAAATAGGAGGATTCCACTTTATGGAAATCATAGAAAGTGGAAAGGAGGTTATGCATGTGTAGAATCTGGTCAAGCCGGTTTTCCTTAATGCGGATCTAGCATAACAATAACTCCTATATTCGCTTAACAAACTATTGTGAGCATTTACAAGGCAATTACAATCTTTGATTTGAACTAGGAATTTTCCTCCATTGACCTCTGAATGATCACCTTTTTGACTTTTATGGTGAACGACGAGCTGGCAGAATCTTCCTTAATTTTGTAGGCTCTAATTATATCTGCATGACAACATTAGGACACACAAGAATTGCATATTTATAACTATCTTAAGGTAACATTCATTAATCCACTTGTAAAATTAACATAGATTGTTCACATAGCATGTTAATGTCATTTAAAAGTTACAAAGGTAAGCTTATGCCCAATGTCTATGGTTTTGAGGAAATAACATGAAAATATCAATATCCAAGTATCAAAGTCTATGACAATAACAACAAATGGATAATAAACTCTATCAAAATTGGGCCATAAATTGGACTCATTACTCCCCACAACCTAAGGTTTTACTGGTCCTCCAACAGAGGAAGAGTTATTCCTTTTCTTAGTTAGTACTCTAAAATCTACAACTGCCAATTGCCCCACATCAGTTCTTGCAGTGTCTAAATTGGGGTCCCAATATAACCCTTGCTTGTTGTCCAACCTATTCCAACTTTTCCTTTCTGTAGTTATATCATACTAATAATACCTAAAATTTGGAACATACCATAATAGGGTAGGTGGATGAAAATTTAATGGAAGCCAAAATTTCCCCTTCATCCTTCCAAGTTGTATATATCTATCAACTCTTTTGCATGCTACAACATAGTTCTATAGAGAGTGAGGTTCAGCTTGTTTTAACTCATTAGTCAGATTGTTTCACCTCTGTGACACATATCCCATTACACATTTCCTTGTAGTTTTTGTTGCCTTCTCATATTCTTTGTAAGTTGCTTCTCTCATAGGCAGGATCCTTCTACTATAGCTTGGTTGATAAATAATTTTGTGCCAATCTTGGAAAATGTCTCCAAGGTTTCTAGATTCAGCCCTAATGGGAAAGGGAGTGTTGGATTCTATTTGCCTATAATTCCTAAACTATTGTCCCCAACTAATTTCGTTCTGTATCCAAGACATAAATTCCCTTAATTGGAGATCCCCAACATACAACAATGGATTCCAATCATGATCATGGGACACAATGTAATTATGCAAATAGAGTTCACACAAAAAATTATCACTTCAGGAGGATCAATCTGATAAGCCTGGAAGAATTCAAAAGGAGTTTGAATGGAAGGATTCAACCCTGAAATGATCCTTGAAAGTTTAAAATAAATATTCCTCTCCTTTATCCTATGTTTCTCCTATCTCCATTCCTCTTCCCTCCTTCGCATCTCATTCCATAGGTTCATGGTTACCATGTTCCATGAAAAATTAGAGGGTCTGTGTATTCCTATCAAAAAAATTCCTAGCAATGATTCTTGCTCTTCATATGGCACCAGTTGCAAGGATTCTAATTGTTCACCCAGTTTTGGCTACAGGGGTTCTTGCTTTTATTGTAGGAACTCTTGCTCTTGTTGTAGGAGCTTTTTATTCTCACCATACTCTTGACTCTCAACCTGTTTTGCAATGGTAGCAAGCTCTTCCAACCTTATATTTGTCTATTTCTCATAAATGTCCTTTTCCTCAACATTCACCTACCCCATTGGGGCTTCTGTGGCATCTCGTGATGTTCCTCGAGGCCTAGGGCTTTTCTTCGGAGGCACATGAATGGCTGGCCCAACTGGTCTTGATTTTCTAGAAGGGCTTTCATGTTTTTATTTAGTTGCAAGAAGAATAGTGTCAGCCTTCCGTTTCTTCTAGCTTGACACTTCTTTTTCTACCATTTATTTTTTATCTTTTCCCTTCCTCATTTTTACCTCTTTCTTTTGTACCCTAGTTTGAATTAGGGTTTCAAGAGGGACATCATCATTAGAGTATGAAGAGGAACTATCTTTTTTTGAATGCCCTATCTTAGAAGAACTAATCTCTATAGTTTGCCTCAGCTACATAAGGGTTGACACTAGGGCTTGCACTAGAAGTTGAGGCTCCAGGAGTAGCTTCAATTCCTACTAAACCAATGAGGTTGAGGTAAAACCCTAGGTCACAAATGATCTGGTCTAAATTGATCAATATTTAAAAATTCCTCCCAAGTCATATCAGACACATCATGCATAGATTTCTCTACTAATAATTTGTTCAGACAATGGTGGGAGATAGAATTATCCCTACCTTTTTAGGTTTTAATTGCCATGATTGAAAGAAGATATAACACATTTGGCACATTCATTCTTCTCCCATGCCTCATATGATTTAGGAGTTTGAAGTGAATAGAATGTAGGTTCAACTGGTGGCCTTCACAAGTAATGTACTTCACAATGTGTACAACTACTTGCTTCCACGACTTAGGCAGAGAGGTTCTCTTTGTGCCTTACTTGTCCACATCCAATGGAGGGTCACTAGGATTAGTAGAGTCAGCCCTAGCTAACCTTGCATCTCTAGTAGTAGGGTAATGCTCACCATCTGTAGACAACCTTGTCACTTATGTAATCCTCCCTTCGGTAGCTATTACCTCCAACCATTTTACCATCGCCTTTCCTTTAGAAAATTTCTATGCAAATTCTTGTGCAATGTCTTCATTATAACTATTGAGCTTCAAGAAATATTCTAGCCATCTGTAATTTCTGAAATCTACCAAAGAAGGTGCACCCTGTAGTACTACATCATGAACTATGGGTTCACTTCTAATTAACCAACCTCCCATTGTTTCAGTTGTTTGCAATTAAGCAAGCACTCTACAAGGTTTCCCTTCTTGCAATCTTTGTCTGTAGCGAAATTTCTCCTTACAACGCTACAGAATTCCTAATGAAAATTTCCTATGAATTTTACCTTTTTAGTGACTTAGGATTATGACTGAGGCAATAGAGGCAGTAAGGAATAATAAATGAAGGATACAATCAAGAAAAATGGTGGTGGTTTGGTGTCATCTCACACGTGCAAGCCATCACCTCACTCTATCATTCAAATTTTACTGACATGGACCAACATGGACTGACACGTGGACATATTATTCACACTCTCCCCAACCTAAATTTGAGCATGTGTCCTCACATGTGAGCTGGTAATGACTTTTTGACAGGGGAGGGGATAATTACATGTTATGGAGAACATCGAAATTAATGTACAAGAATGAAATAAATGTACTAAAAGATAATTAATATGTAACAAATTGATGTGCACGTACCCAAATTATTGGAATATCTTTTGCAAAGAATATTGAGGAAGTATCGACCACCTTTTAAAAAGTCAGATGAGTAATTAATGAAAGTGTAGATGGAATGAAGTGAAGTTATGGAAAAGTGATGGAAGAGAGAGAAAGGTGGAGATGGATGGGAAGATGGGTGGATTAATGAAGAAGTGGACTCCCACAAAAGTAGAGGTCTTTATTATGAAGTGATTACATGTGTACTTAGATCAGTCAGAAGGAGGGACACTAGGTCCACTTCCTTTTCTTGCAGGAAGTTCAAAGGATGGGTGCTGGTTAAATTGTTGCATGAACTCTTCCTTGGACACTGGCTTGTGATACAACCTTAAACAATGACTGTTGACCATAAGTTTGAATCTGATAGGGTCAATGGAGGTGAGTTATACAACTCCGTTGGGAAAGACTTATGCAACTTCATACGGTCCCAACTATCTAGTCTGCAATTTTCCTATGTTATCTTGATACCTTGAGTCATAAAGGAGTGCCTAGTCACTAGGTTGGAATTTCTTGTACTTTATGAATTTGTCATGCCACTTTATTCTCTGATTCTACACTACCTTTGTGTGATGCAGTGTTGACTTCCTCATCTCATCCAAAGCATTCAGTTGCATGATTCTATCATTTTCTTTCTCAGAGATATCCATCCCTAAGTCTAGTGTAGTCATAAGAGTCTTATGCTCAAATTCAATGGGCATCATAGTTGTCTTCCCAAACAGAAATTGAAAAGGAGTGAAGCCCATGGTTGTTTTCTAGGTGGTCTGATAGGCCCAAACAGCTTCTGGCAGCCTATTTTCCAAATCCTTCCTATGGATAGCCACTTTTTTGGTTAGAATGGCTTCAATTTCCCTATTGGTCACCTCAGCTTGGCCATTGGCCTAGGGGTGATAAGGAGTAGACTTCTTGTGCCTCACATTATATTCATTAACTAGTATTGTGACAAGGGTTAATGTAAATTGTACCCCTTGATCAATCATTATCTCCCTTGGAACTCCATAAAAAGGGAAAATTTCCTCATAAAGAAATTCTACAACCTTATTATCTCTTGCATGCTTCGTTGATTTAACTTCAACCCACTTGTTCACATAATTTGTGAAGACCAAGATATAGGATTTACAATTTGATGGAGGGTCAATGGGTCCTACAAAATCCAATCCCCATTTATCAAATGGGGTGACTACTACCTAGGGGTAAAGGGGAATCTCATCAGATTTGGTTGGTCAACCCATCATTTGGCATCTATGACACTTCCTTGTATATTTCCTTGCATCCTTATGGAGTGTGGGCCAGTAATATCCTATGTTCAGAATCTTCATTGTTGTCCTCGTGGCTAGAAAATTCCCTCCATAGGGTTCATTGTGACATGCATGCAATATATCATATGTCTCATCTTCCCTCACATATCTTCTCATGACATGGTCTGGTCTAGTGTAGAACAAACATCCTACAATCCATGAGAAAGAATTTTTTTTCTCAATGAGCACTCTTCTTTCTTTTGGAGAGAAATGAGGAGGAACTATCCCTATGACTAAATAATTAGCTATGTCAACATACTAGGGTGTATGCACACTGATTGAAAATAAATGTTCATCAGGGAAAGAGTCATCAATGACTTGAGTATCTTCTGATGGATTCAGTCTAGAAAGAAAATCTGCTACAACATTACCCTTCCCTAGTTTATCAGCAATGGTTATGTCAAACTCTTGCATCAACAACAACCATCTTGCTATCCTACCTAAGATCAGAGGCTTATTCATGAGGTACCTAATGTCTGCATGGTTTATGTGCACAAAGATCTGATAGCCTGTTATGTAGTGCTTGAATTTGTAAATGGTATAGATCACTACCAGCATTTCCTTTTCTGTCACTCTATAATTGAATTTAGCTCCCTGTAGGTTTTTTCTAACAAAATAAATGGCATTCTCTATGGTTCCTTCTTTCTTTCCCAATGTTGCTCCTACAACATAGTCTAATGCATTTGTATGAATTTGAAAAGGAAGCTCCCAATTACAACCTTTGACTACAGGAGCATAAGTTAAAGTTACTTAATTTCAAATTAGAGAATGCCTTGTCACAGTCCTCTATCCATTGGAACTCAAGATATTTAATTAGGATATTGTACAGTGGTGATGCCATCTTGCTGAAATATTTGATGAAATTCCTATAGTAGCTTGCATGTCCCAAGAAACTTCTAACATCATTTTTCTTTGCAAGTATAGGAAAATTGGTGATCACCTCAATCTTGGCAAGATCTACTTGAATTCCTTTGTGAGAGATGTAGTGGGGAAGGACTACACCTTCCTGCATCATCATGAAGCACTTTTCACTATTTAAGGACATATTATGGTCTTCACATCTCTATAAGACTCTCTTGCGATTTTCCAATGCTTCATTAAAATCAGCACCATAGGTAGTAAAATCATCCATATAAATCTTCATGCAATCATGTGAGATATTTGAAAACATGCTAATATCTACCCTTTGAAAAGTTTCAGGTGCATTGCATAAGCTAAATCAAAATACTAAGTGGGCATAATTCCCCCATGGACATGTAAAGGTGGTCTTCTCTTGATCCTAAGGGGCAATTTGTATTTGGTTAGAGCCACTGAATGCATCTAGAAAAGAGAAATATTGCTTGCCTGCAAGGGAATCCAATACTTGATCTATGAAAGGAAGGGGAAAATGATCCTTTTTGGTGGCGAAGTTGAGTTCCATGTAGTCGACACAAACTCTCCACTTTTCTCCTTTTTTGGGTACAATCACCAATGGAGACACCCATTGACTGTCTAAGATAGGGTAGATAAATCCTACATCCAATAATCTTTGAAGTTCCCCTTTCACAATTTCTCTCAATGCAGGATTGATTCTTCTTTATTGCTGCCTTATTGGCATGCAATCATCTCTGATATATACCCTATGTGTGCAAAGCTTAGGTTCCAATCCCTTCATGTCATGGTAATCCCATGCAAATGCAGATTTATGCTTCTTTAACAAGTTGGTCAAGGATAATTGTTGCTCCCGAGTAAGCTTGTTATTAATCTTCAAATACCTCTCTTGTAACACTTGCACTTTTTTGGTGAACTCTACCATAGCCATTTCACTAATGCTTGGAATTTTGAGCTCATGTGGCAGCAATGTATGAGACATGCTTGTAGTTGTAGGAAGTTCAGCTACAGGAGCAGGCAAAAGTGTCTACAGTGGTCCAACAAAACCAGACACAGAATCAGGTAATTCCTCATGTGTCTCATAGTTGTTATGAATTATATTGGATAAAATTTCATCCTCTTCCTATATCTAGAGAAGAGGACTCCTAACTATCATCATAAGTTGTGCCACCGAATTGATTTCCTCAACTTCTTCACCAACATGTGGCCATATGGGGTTATCCATATTATGAGATGGCTGAGCTGGAGGATAAAGAGCACGTTTTTTGGTAATCTTCCCATAAAAAATGGTCATGTCTCTTGACCTGCACCCAATGAAGGCATTTTTGTGGCCAACCATGGCCTCCATAGGATAATGGGATACCCACCTAGTGTATTTTTTGAAGAAAGAATCATTAAATCTGTTGGATACTCCCAAGAATCTAGAGTTACCACAAGATCCTCTACTATACCATCAGGTTTAACAGTGGAACTATCAACAAGTTGCAGGATAGTAGGAAGTCTCATGTTTGCAACATTTAGTTATTGCAGGATATCCTTAGTCATCACATCTATTGTTGCTCCCAAATCAATCAGAGCATTCTTTATTTAGATCCCATTTATAAAAAATCCTACCACGATACTACTTGGGTCATTATATTTGGGAATAGTCACTTTCCCAAGCATGATGTTAGCTGGTTGTCCCAGCACATGAACCGTAGTGGGCTATTTCTTCTTCCTACCTGGCTTCTTGCGGCATACTTCTTTAATTGCTTTGTCATATACAAGAACATCTTTTATGGCCTAAAATAAAGGTATCTTGACACATATATGCTTCAACTGATCTAGAATGTCAAAGGTTGTTTCCTCCTTCTCTTCCTTTTGTTTAACAATTTCCAACCTCTAAGGAAATGGTGGTTCTTGTTTAGTCTACTGGACTGGGACTAGTTCAGGACTTTTAGGTACACTTGGTGTAATGGGGACATTCAGATGCTCCTCTTCTTTCATAGGAAGCTCGGTGATGATAGGAGTGGAAGGAGCTGGAAAAGTGGTTCCTGAATGCAAGCGGATGCCACTTACACTCATAGCATATGCAGGAAATTGATTTGAATCAACAAAATAGACTAGTTGCTGTTATGGTTTGTTATTTGGGTTAGGTGTGGGTTGAGCTGGTAGCTGAGTAGGTCTAGGTGTGTTTGAACTTGAGCTAGTAGGAGGAGGCATTATAGTAGGTTGTTGGGGCTGAGAAGATGGTTGCATGTTATTAGTTGTCTGGTTTGGCCATTGTTGTCCTCCCCTCCATTGAGATGTTTGCTGCTAGTTTCCTTGAGGTGGCTGCCAATTTCCTTCAAACTGCTACCAATTCCCCTAAGGTTATTGCCACTGGGGTGGAGATTTTTGGTGATTGGGTCAAGTATTTGGAGGGTTATTCCAAGGATGTGGTGAGTATCCTCCATAGTTGGATGGATATGGGGGTTGTCATTGGTTACTAGATGCATAAGAATTAAAATAAGGCCCAACAAAGGATAATGGATCTAGTGGCATACCTTTTCTTGGAGCCCATGGTCTCCTTTGTGCAATGTAGTAGAATTGATCATCTTCACCCTAGATTGGATTGAACTTAGGTGGAATCTACCTACTGTTAATGCTAGCTACCATCTTGCATCTATAGTCCTTCTTTTGTCTACAATGAGGGCAATATTCTGCCAACATTGTCTCTACCTCCTCATGTTTCTTCTTAGCTTAAAGTGTGTCCACCTGAGTAGCCAGATTATTTATAATGTATTGTTTGAAGTCTACAAGCAAGTGATTAATCTCCATCCTTGAAACTCCAATGGTAGATGACTTACCCATAGAGGATTGGTAAGCTCTCCCTTTCTTTGAAGCTACTCTAGAATAGTTCTGGCATAGCTTCTTAATATCTTCCCAAGGAGCTTGGGTGATATCTCCTCCTCCCATGAGATTTAAAGCCTCAATGTAGCTCTCATTAATCCCTCTCAAGAAGATAAGCTTTTGGGACTCTTCATTGAGTGTATGATGTGGATATTTCTATAGGAAAAATAGAAACCTTGAAATGTAATCATCCAGACTCTCATATTCCTTCTACTGCATCCTAAAGATTTCATCTCCTCTCAGGTCACTTCCCCTACAATATTCCTTGTAATTCTTAAGGAACTTTGTCTTCATGTCATCCCAAGTCTCCACATTATTTCTACCTAGGCTCATAAACCATCTTAATGCAACATTTTTCAAGGTGGTAGGAAATAGCTTAAGCCTATGAGCATCAATGGTATGGTCATAGCTTCTACAGAGGATATAAAACTCAAACAAGAAAGTATCAGGGTTTTCTATGACAAGTCCATAGAACTTAGGAAGGACTGAAGAAGGGATATTTTTGAGGTTGTGAACTTCATTCTGATGAGAAATGGGGAATGGACAAGCTGGTTGGTTAGGTCTATTTTTGTTTGCATCACCCATGCCTTCTTGATGGAGTTCCAAATAAAATGGGTTCGCAATCAGATTTTGATCTTCAAAGGAAATTTTAGAACTAGTCCAATTGGGAAATGCATTAGCAAAACAGTGTGGCTCTTCTTCTTCTTCATATCATGGTAGATTTGGAAGCTCTTCCAGCTGAAATGAATCATGATCATTAGGAAGGAATATCCCATAAGCATCTCTTCTCCTTCCTCTATGGATGCGGTATCAACTCAATATTAGCCAAATCACATAAAGAATTGGTGAAAGAATAGGGGGTCATTACTTCCTAAATGATGGGTATACTAAGAAAAAACTTTTAGAAATACTATAGCAAGAAAGAAACTATCAATGACTCCAAAGAACTCCCTAGTTTTACACCATCCCTAACAACGACGCCAAAAATGTTGGCCTCCTATAATGACTTGACAACTAAGCCCTTAAAGTAATGATTCAAAAATTGGACATCTAATCTAAATATCTATCTCAATCATCATGAAGGTTCATTTAACTATCAACCCAGGGATGTAGACTTGAAATGGGCCAACATAGTATGTGCACTAGGAATTCATAGTAGCCATATTCATCCTACAACTAAGAAAGACATAATGGTGAGAGTAAATTGCTTAGAAAGAAATAATATAAGTATTGAACATCAACCAATAACTATATGAAGCTGAAGTACCTAAGAGAAATGAAAATCCAAGAAAAAATACAAGAAACTACTATGTCTGCTTTGGCTGCAGGAACAGTCACAAAATGGAATTCTAGTGATTGTAGAAACAGATAATTTCCAAATTCATAACTATTTGTTGGACAGAAAAGTAATAACTAAGTTAAAGGATGGAATTCTCACCAAGTGGGCCCCTTTGTATGAGTATCCCTTAAGACAAACTTAGATGCAACAAACTTATAACTTCCTTTTATTCATTAGAAAGCATGATTACAATAGAGAAACATAAATATATTACTGAAAAAATAAGAATGCAAGTACAACATCAGATCAATCAAACTTCTGAGAAGGAGCATCCAAGTCTTATTTATAGAAGGAAAAACTACTAACTAACTACCTAGCAAGGTAGTCAACTCCAAAAAATTAGGACACCACTTTATGGAAAGCATAGAAAGTGGAAAGGAGGTTATGCATGCGTGGAATTTAGTCAAGCTAGTTTGCCTTAACACAGATCTAACATAACAATAACTCCTATATTTGCTTAACAAACTATTGTGACCATTTACAAGGTAGTTACAATCTTTGATTTGAACTAGGAATTTCCCTCCATTGAGAGTCTTCCCTCCATTGACCTTTGAATGATCACCTTTTTGACTTTTATGGCGAATGACCAGCTGGTAGAATCTTTCTCAATTTTGTAGGCTCTAATTATATCTACATGACAACATTAGCACACACAAAAAATTTATATCTATAACTATCTTAAAGTAACATTCATTGATACACTTGTAAAATTAACATAGATAGTTCACATAGCATGTTAATGTCATTTAAAAGTTACAAAGGTAAGCTTATGCCCAATGTCTATGGTTTCAAGGAAATAACATGAAAATATCAACATCCAAGTATCAAATTCTATGACAACAACAAATGGACAATAAACTCTACCAAAATTGGGTCATAAATTGGACTCATCACATAGGGTGGGTTAGGACCTTATTGTGTGTAAGAAGGGTTCACTCCTTGTAGCTGAGATGAGATACTGAAGGTTACCTTGTTGATGCATTAGCTATATTGCCCCTTAGTTTTCTTTTTTGTTCCTGACAGTAACTTGGTTTCATTTGTACATCATGATATTTTGTTTGATGATGGATTTATAGTTATGATGTAGTTGATGATACTTTATCACTGATATTTTATGCCCATACTGTGTTTAGTATATAGATTTAATGGTTCATGTAGATTAATCTTGTCTTTTGTATCATGTGTTTATCTCATGTGTATTCATATTATGTTGATTTTTAATTGATTATTGTGTGTTGATGTATTCGGTGAAGGGGAACAAGGTCACATCACTCGCTTGTGAGTGCCTTGCGATGCTATGATTTTCCCTTCACGGTGTGTTTGTTTGTTTGTTTGTCTATGTACATGTTTGGCCATGTGGTTTTCTATTGGTTGCAGATACCAGGCATTGGCACCACCTGATTTGCTAGGTTTGAGTGTGCCTTAATCCCAATAGATATTTTTCATTGTGAGATAGCTCATCTGGTCCCCTATGTTGAGCCATCATCCTTGAGAAGGATGAGTATTTATGTGTGATTCTCTTTTTGTGTGATCAGTTTGAGTTGGTTTGTCATTGTTGTCATTTTCCTTTTGTTTTGCTTTGTGGTCAAGTACTGTTGGGTATTCAATTCATTTGAGTTATTTTCTTGATTGATCCTCTAATTGATTTTATATTTAATAAATGAGTATTGTGGTTAAAAGGGTGTTTCGATAATTTAAACAAATCTTTAAATACAATTGTGGTATTGATAAAATATCATTAATGTTTTGTTTGATTTAAATAAATTAAAATTAATGGTTCAATAAAGAAATATTTAAATAGATATAATAATTAGTGCATTGTGCAAGGAAATTAAAATAAAAGGATTAAATAAATTAATTAAATATTGTAATAGTTGAACTAATTGGGTGCAAATTATAAGGTATGGTAAAATTATAAAAAAAATGATAACATAGAGGAAGTTGGGGGTAGGGGACATAACTAAATAAAAATAATTAAATTAAAAGTAGTGGATGTTGCAACAGATTGGGGAAATAGTAAATAAATTGGTTAAGGGAAATAAAGAAAGGGGCTTTTGGGTATTTTTCTGAAAACTAATCTTGGAACTTGGCCGTGAATGATTTTCCCTATTCTTGGAATTTTTTGGTTCCTAAAAGTTTGATATTGGATTTTGGAGGCTTTAAATTGGGGATTGCAGTATTCGTTGAGACCTTGGTTCTGTGATGAAGCTGCAAGCTAGAAGTGGTGAGCTCTAAAACAAAACTTCCTTTTTCGAGCAAGAGAATATAGGTTCCATCATGTTCCTAGTTTATGTTTTGTTTAGGAAATGAATGTTAATGTTGGGCTACTTGAAAAAAATGATTCTTTGTGTTCTTGTACCTTTATGATAAGTGAATTTCCCTGATATGTATTGGTTCCCTTCATAATATCAATAGCCATGATGATGTTTTAGCTTGTGTTCTTGAATGGAGGTATATGATTGTAGGAAATAGTCAATACCTTGTTCCATTCTCTTCTTGTATCGATGTTGGGAATGTCTCTGGCTTTAGTTTCAACTACATATAGTTTGTATACATGTAGCTTTGCCATTAGTATCTTTTAAGTTTGCTATTTGAAGGCTCTGTTGGATCGATATCTTATATTTGTAAAATTTTAGCATGCATTACCTCCTATTCTCTGACTTCATTATATTCCTTTAATGTCAACCTGGGGTCAGCTAACCACTCACATTCTTCCTCTATCAAAGTCTCATAGGGAATTTGAAATCTTGGCTCGAACCCATCACAGCCCTATTCTTAGTAATTACCCTAGCTAAAATTGTGTCTTGCTTATTCCATGGGGACCATTCCAAATTCTATACCAATTACCTCAGCTAATTAAATGAAATTTGGTGAACTCTTGATGGGAATTCCAAACCATGAGAGGAAAGCGTTTCTTGGTGTATTGTACAAGGGATTTGCACATTCTTGTGAATTGTTCCCTATGAAATAAGTATGCAATAGAAATCGAAGGCTTTTATAAAGTATTGAAGAATTTGATTACCTAAATAAGTCATTTCTTTGTAAATTGTTGGATTTGAACCCTTTTGGCATGTTAAATGGTGGGAGATTTATACTCTTGCACTTTTTAATGTTTTTTTAGTTTGTTGAATTCATTAGTTTTTGTTTATATTTACAATTTGAAGGTTAGTTTAAATTCGCTATTGAAGTGCATTAGATATTTGGTATTGTTGTATGGGACACATGTAAATATTTGATGTGTATGTTCCTTGATAATAACTGAATGTGCTTACTCTCTAATTATCGAAGTGTATAAACTTATTATTTGAAATGGTAAGAACAATTAGTGTTATGTAATTTGTTAGCTTGAGTTATATTTTATATATATTTTACTCATGGAGTACTTAGTGGCAGTGCATCGAACCTTAGTTATGGGTATGCTTACCCCTAGTTTCTCATATTTTAATCATAGATGTAACTATTAAGTCACCCTCACCACCACTCCAAAGAGACAAACAATAAGTGTGAAGACTCAGTTGGATTTCCTTGCATGCTTATCTCCTCAATCTTTGATCTTTTGTGTAGAAACTCATTGGCCCAAAGTTTGACATGTGATTTTGAGTAATTACTAGTTTGGGAGTGATAAATTTAAGAGTTAAACTTTAGATTGAATATTTAATGTCATGCGTGCATGGGCATAGGTAGCAACAACACTCCATGCGCCTGAGAGCTTCATGCTTTTATTCCATTCGCTGAATGTGAATTCATATAGAAAATAGTGTATGAAAATATATGGAAATCGACCAAATAAATGAATAATGGTATACAATATATATAATAGTGGATATATAAATGATATTTGATTATGTTCAATGCTTATATATATATATATATATATTATATATGTCTATATGTATATATATATATATATATATATATATATATATATATACTCTCTATATATATATATATATATATATATATATATATATATATATATATATATATATATATATATATATACTATATATCTATATATATATATATGGATAGCTTATATGATTTAATTCTACTTTGTAACTTGAAAAGAGCCTTGCTTTAAAGATATACAAATATATATATATATATATATATATATATATATATATATATATATACATATATATATATATATACGCACTTGTATAGGTGTAACCATAGATATTATATTCAATGAGGCTATTTTACTACTGATTTATTATGATAGAAAAATGAGTGTATCATAGAAAGATTTAGATATAGAAGAATTGAGGTATTGTAAAATAAATAAATGGAGGGTTAGTCTTTATAGCAATAGATTATTCTTGGTCTAAGATGAAAATTTAAAAATTGCAATGGTTACATTATTAATTTGATTTTCATTCTTGTTTAAGTCATTGAATTGAGATATTGTATGAATTAAGTTAGTAAGTAGTGAAAATGGGATATTTGTGAGTTTTTTTCAATTTCTAAATTTTTTGTGTGAAGTGGATATTGGAGTCTTCTAGAGGCTAGGGGACAATTTCCTTCTTGATGGGATTTTCTGATAGTACTTTGAGATGGTTGTTTTTGTATTGAATGAGTATACGAGGGTCAATAGCCTTACATGTTATGTTCACTGCATTTATTGGTACTTGTGTGCGGGATGGTTATTCCTCCCCTTGTTGTGTATGTTCATGAGATTATGTGATTTGTGCTAGTTGGCTTATCCTATCGATTTAAGTGGGTCTCCTAACTACTAGAAGGGGGAGTGGCTTTTAATGGGGGTTAGCACACAAAGTGGCGTCAGGGTAACCCATGTGGGATTTTCTTAACTCAGTGGTAACTGAAAATGAATAATGGGGTTTGGGTAGTTAAAACATTAAACAAGATAAGAGAATGTCTTGTCCATGCCTGTAGTGCTTGTTTAGGCTAAGGATGGGGCGAGAAGGCCTAGTTGAAAAAACCAACTTGTCCTCACGAAAGGAAGATTGGTTTTGCATGTGTCACCCTATGGGACCGATGCCTAGTTAGAGGTTGTTAGGGTAACCATAGATGGGGGTCGATATCTAGTGAGAGGCTATTAGGGTAACCCATGCTAGGACCATGCGATGATACTCTTCCCTCTGTAGACTAGTAATCCCTGGTTTGTGATGTCCTCTGGAAGCATTACATAATCTTATGTGTTTTTAAGTGGTTTATGTGTCAGTTGTACTTTTAGCCTTGTTATGTCAGTTTATGGTCACCTTGTTGTTATAGTTGTTGTGGGACCAGGTGCTCTCTCCTAGCATGGGGGGTATACCTTAGTGTTTCACATGGTTAGGTGGAATGTGCCTTGTACTCCATTGGGTTCCCTCACTTTTTTCATGTTCGTGGTGATTATTCCTATATTTCAATACTTTTGCACTTGTTCCAGTTCATGTGGATTATATTTCATGTAATTGTATTATACCATAAATCTATTGTATCATATATTAATCTTCTTATATACTCTCCTCATATAAATCTATTTGTAATGATTAATGTAATTGATGTTTTTGTTAATTTAAAAATATTTGATTGCTCACATGTTATGGTTATTACATAATGATTGCTTAATTAAATGTGATGGATTAAATGGAATTTCATATTAGTAGATGAATCTTGTATATTGTAATGACTTATAGTTCTTGATAGTTTAGTTAATGGGATATAGTAGTGTAGTCATGGACCTTAGAGGACTAGGTCATAATTTAAGCTATTATTTCATTTGCAATCTTGTGAATAATGCACTTTCAAAAAAAAAAAAGTTGTCCTATTTTTAGGTGTGTGTTGTCCTCTAGGGTTTCATGGAAGGGCATTACACATGGTATTAGAGCCAGGTTCTAACACTGGGTACTCTGGGTATATGCAAGAGCCCATTATATTGTCTCAATTGCATAGAATCTGAAATTTATGTTTTCCCTTGTTGACCTCGCCTAACACCCTGTACTTGTCCTTAGTGGTATCTATGTAGGATAATTCCTAGAGGTCGAGATTAAGGTTGGGGATGTGGTAGAGGTTGTGGTGGTGGCCATGGGGCTAATTTCCAGGACTCCCCTCCTTAGAGTTCCAACGAGTCTGATCGTGAGGAACAACAGGGCTCCCAGAATTATCATGGAGGTGGAGGTTAGAATCTAGATCAATTAGGTTTGGAGGGTGCATAGTTGCGTCACTTACTGGAGGAGGTTCTTGCCTTTCTTGGTCCAAGATAGGAGGGTGAATAGCTATAGGTTAGAGAGAAAGAGAGGTCTCCCAGGAGGAGAGAGATTACAATTGAGCAGGAGGTTATATTAGTTGGACATATGAGGGACCTTTTACAAGCACGTCCTCCTACTTTTGATGGGATTGGTAGTGGTTTGGAGGAAGAGACCTTGTTAATTGATCTGAATATCTATTTTTCTATGCACCCATATGGTAGCAACACCAAGGCTAGGTGCACTATCATGCATCTCAAAGGTTTTGCTTCCATGTGGTGGCATTTGGAGGAGAAAAAGCTACATTTGGAGATAGATTCAATCTCATGGGAGATGTTTTAGATAGATTCAGAGCTCAGTTCTTGTTCGATCATTGGTGAAAATGTCATGCAAATGAGTTCCATGAGCTAAGGTAGATGGCGATGTTAGTTGAGTAGTATTAGCAGAGATTTTATGAGCTTAAGTAGTATGTTGGCATAGGTGATGATGAGGGTATGTTAGTGTAGCATTTTATCAAGGGCTTGAATTTTCATATCAGTGGAGGTGTTCATGTGTTTGAGCCAAAACCTATGGAGGTGGATGTGGAGAAGGCTCAAATTGTAGAGGATATTTTGGCTATGGCACTAGGTGGTCAAACAGGTGCATAGATTAGTAATGCACTTCTAATTGGTATCAAATCTCAGGGTGTCAATCTTAGGTTGTGGGTTCCTCTAAGGGCCATCAAGCACCTGCTAAGGGTGAGCAGCAGAAACATCACTCCCAGACGAAACCTAGAAACTCTCAATCTTGGCATGGTAGTAGATTCCATAATAGGAAATATCAGAGTTGGCAACAAAACAAGCGTGATTGTCTCGATCATCTAGCACAGAGCTCATAATCTACAATCAATAGTGGTAGTTTCCATCAGACCAATGCTCCTTCAGGTGGCCTAGGGTATGGAAAAGGTGTGGGTTTTTTTTCTTGTGGCCAATAGGGTCACATTGCTAGGAAGTTTCCTCAGAAAGGAACAAATAGTTTTAGTCAAAGGTCGATAGCTTTAGAGCTAACAATGGTTGACATAGGTAGATCCCATAGAGTGTTTTTTGTGGTGGATAACCACCAGGCCGAGCATCAAGGTGCAGTAGTAGAGGCTTCTAATAGAGGACATGCAACTGACTCTGGAGCCCGAGGGAATTCCTCAGCACAAGAGACTCACCATCAAGGGCTGAGTCATTGACCAAGTGTGGGTCTAGTGGGATACTATTTTTGAGTTCTTAGTCCCTTAGTAGGATACGAGAGTTATACCCTTTTTTTTTGTAGGCTTCCAGGAATAAGCCTAGTCCTAGGGGGAGGATGTAGTGCCCCTCAATTTTCTTTTTGTTCCTGATAGTGACTTGGTTGTATATGGACATCATGATATTTTGTTTGATGATGGATTTATAGTTATGATATAGTTGATCATACTTTATTACTGATATTTTATGCTCATACTGTGTTTAGTATATGGATGTAATGGTTCATGTGGATTAATCTTTTCTTGTGTATCATGTGTTTATCTGATGATTATTCATATCATGTTGATTTGTAATTGATTATAGTGTTTTGATGTATTTGGTGAAGGGGAACAGGGTCATATCACTCACTTGTGAGTGTCCTGCGACACTGCGATTTTCCCTTCACGGTGTGTTTGTTTGTTTTTTTGTCTATGTACATGTTCAACTTATGGTTTTTTGAAGGTTGTAGGTACCAAGCATCGACCCACTTGAATTGTCAGGTTTGAGCATGCCTTAATCCCAATGGAGATTGTTGATTGGGAGATAGCATCTAGTCCCCTATGTTGAGCCATCATCCTTGACGAGGATGAGTGTTTGTGTGTCGTTCCCTATTTGTGTGTTTAGTTTGAGTTGGTTTTTCATTGTTTTTGTCATTTTCCTTTTATCTCGCTTTGTGGTCAGGTACTATTGGGTATTTAGTTCATTTGAGTTATTAGCTCGATTAATGCACTCTGAATGATTTTATATTTAATAAATGAGTATTGCAATTAAAAGGGTGTTTCGATAATTTAAACATATGTTTTAGTACAATTGTGGTATTGATAAAATATTATTAATGTTTTATTTAATTTAAATAAATTAAAAATAATGGTTCAATAAAGAAATGCATAATTAGATATAATTTAATTAGTGCATTGTGCAAGAAAATTAAAATAAAAGGATTAAATATATTAATTAAATATTGTAATAGTTGAACTAATTAGGTACAAATTATAAGGTATGGTGAAAATTATTAAAAAAATGATAACATAGAGGAAGTTGAGGGTAGTGAAGAAAACTAAATAAAAATAATTAAATTAAAAGTAGTGGAGGCTGCAATGGATTGGGGAAATAGTAAATAAATTGGTTAAGGGAAATAAAGAAAGGGGATTTTGGGTATTTTTCTAAAAACTAATCCTTGAACTCGGTCGTGAATGATTTTTCCTATTCTTGGAGTTTCTGGTTCCTAAAAGTTTGATTTTGGATTTTGGAGGCTTGAAATTGGGGATTGCAGTATTCATTGAGACCTTGGTTGTGTGCTGGAGCTGCAAGCTAGAAGTGGTGAACTCTGCAACAAAACTTCCTCAGTCAAGTAGGAGAATCCAGGTTCCATCATTTTCCCAGTTTATATTTTGTTTAGGAAATGAATGTTAATGTTGGGTTGTTTGAGACAAATGATTCTTTGTGTTTTTGCACCTTTAGGATAAGTGAGTTCCTCTTATATGTATTGGTTCCCTTCATAATATCAATGGCCATGATAATGTTTTAGCTTGCGTTCTTGAATGGAGGTATACGATTGTAGGAAATAGTCAATACCTTGTTCCATTATCTTCTTGTATTGTTGTTGGGAGTGTCTTTGGCTTTAGTTTCAGCTACATATAGTTTGTATACATGTAGCTTTTCCATTAGTATATTTTAAGTTCGCTATATGAAGGTTATGTTGGAGCGATAAATCTTATATTTGTAAAATTTTAGCATACATTACTGCCTGTTCTCTAACTTCATTATATTCCTTTAATGTCATCTTGGGGTCAACCGACCACTCACATTCTTCCTCTATCAAAGTCTCATAAGGCATTCAAAATCTTGGCTTGAACCCATCATGTCCTTGTTCTTAGTAATTACCTTAGCTAAAATTGTGGCTTGCTTATTCCATGAGGACCATTCCAAATTCTATACCAATTATCTTAGCTAATTAAATGAAATTTGGTGAACTCTTGATGGGAGTTCAAAAGCATGAGAGGAAAGCATTTGTTGGTGTATTATACAAGGGATTTGCACACTCCTATGAATTGTTCCTTGTGAAATAAGTATGCATTAGAAATCGAAGGGTTTTATAAAGTAAATTGAAGAATTTGATTGCTTGAATAAGTCATTTCTTTGTAAATTGTTGGATTCGAACCCTTCTATCATGTTAAATGGTGGGAGATTTATACTCTTGCACTTTGTAATGTTCTTTGAATCTATAGAATTCATTAGGTTTTGTTTATATTTAGAATTTGAAGGTTCATTTAAATTCGCTACTAAAGGGCATTAGATATTTGGTATTATTGTATGGGATGCATGTAAAGATTCGATGTGTATGTTCCTTGATAATAACTAAAATTGCTTACTCTCTGATTATCAAAGTGTATAAACATGTTATTATTCGAAATGGTAAGAACGACCAGTGTTATCTGAGTCGTTAGCTTGAGTTACATTTTATATATATTTTACTCATGTCATACTTAATGGCAGTGTGTTGAGCCTTTGTTATGGGCATGCTTACCCCTGGTTTCTCATCTTTTAATCATAGATGTTGTAGACACTAAAAATTGTCTTAGGCCTATGACTTTAATTTCTTCATAATTCTTATTTTCATTTTCATACTTAAATAATGTTAATTATTTAATTTGTTTCTAAATTCATTTTTCCTCTATTAATTAAATAACTTTAATTATTTAATTCATTCATTCTTACCTTTATTCTTCCTTGATTAATTAAATAAATATTATTTATTTAATTATGTCACTAATTAAATTTATCTTCTTTTGAAAATTAAATAAACTATTATTTAATTTATTCCTATGACACTTTCAACTATAATTAAATAATCATTTAAAATTATTTAACTATTATTTAGCCTTTTCTCTCTTTAATTAAATAAATCTTTATTTATTCAATTTAATCCAAAATCTTGAATGCTGAATTAAATCATTATTTAATTCATAAAAATATTTATCCATATAGCATATTCCTCTATAATTAGATAATATCTTTGTTATCTAATTAGTCATTTATCACTTAAGTCTAGATCTAATTTGATCATTTGGTTGTCTGGCGAGATAATATCTGATTATCTTTAACGAACAAACTTTCTATGTTAATTAGTCTGTTATCTAGATTAGACCTTATCTTCTACACACAAACCTCTATTAATTAAATAACTTCAATTATTTAATTAATTTAACCTTATCTTCCATCTATTTCAATCTTTATCTTTTACATGCAATCTTTATTCTCCTATGTCTCAACCAGTTTCCACTAAAGATTAAATTATTATTTAATTTAATCCCTGCCTTTTATGATTTATCACTCACACTAATTTAACCCTAATATTATTACATGTCATAACCTTTAATCATAATTGTTGATTTATCTTTCAATCTAAGCCTATCATTCAAAAATCATAATTTCTATAAATTTCCTTTACCTTCAACATTATTACTCCTACTGAAATCTTATGAGTTTTGGAAGCAACTTACTTTAGAATCTTCAATGTTTTGCTATTATCATGATCATAAGGCCATACTTGCATGCTTAATGAAAATATGAGGGCAAGTATCATACAACGGTGAAATGGAGAAGGATAATGGAGATGATTCATGGAATTACATAGGTGTTTGGTAAAATCATTCATTTATGCATTGTTTTTATAGTTTTCCATTCTTCTCGATTATTAGCTTAGGTTTAGTTTGATTTATGTATTGAATTTCTTAACCTGTGAATTTTCCCTATGCTACATCTGGTGAACCCGACATGAAGACACAGTCTTCGAAAAAAAATATAGAAAATTTGATTTTTGTAGGAAAAGGTACAATTTGAAGCATCTAAGGAACATACCAATGCATCTGAATTTTCGTGACACATCTATGGCTTCTTATGACACATCTATGGCTTCTTACGACACATTTGGCTAGTAAAAAAAATTGATTTCCAAAATTCTGAGTTTTCATTTTAATTTGCATTTTTTTGTTATGACAAATTCGAATTTTGTAGCATGTAATCTTGTGGAGTTAATATAGTTTTTGTAGGACGATTCATAGAAGACAAATATACAAACTATTTTTCTAGGATGATTGAAGAAGACAAAGATTTGAACTACTAATGAAATATGATGCAGGATGTTTGTCGAAAATTGATTTTGAAACCGATTGTCTGACTAGATTATATTATATTTCATTTGGTGCTCAAAATAAATCACTATTCTTTGAGTTTAGCGCATTCATAAATTCTTTTTAGATTAAAACCCAATTCAATAATAAGAGTATCCTCTCCCCTTGCGCACTTGTGCGATCTTGGGTGTAACAGAACTTGTTAGACTCTAGAACTAGGCCATCCTTGGTGGGAAAAAAGTAGTCACCCTGAGGCGACTCAAATCAGCAACAAAGCTAAAGCCAAGCTACTCTCAACCGGTATATTATAAATGTAAATGCTAATGGAAAACTTAGCATTACAGGTAAAGATTTATTATATAGACAAGTTAATCTTGCCTCACGTATAGCCACCTAAATAGGTGCCCTTATTAAAAGCTATTTGTTTTTAGATTACCAAAATCCTTCTATTTGCTAGTGAAAGAGGCCAGACCTCTAAAATTGTCCCACATACTTGTGGTTCTTAGTGAAGATGAAGAGTTTGTCATGGGAGATTCATGAGAACTCAAAGCTTGGTTGACCCGTAGAAGTGAGTGTCGTGGAGGGGAGCTAGTGTGGTCAACCTTCTAATCATCCACTCTGAATAAACACAGCTGGAGAAATCCAAGTGGGAACTCAACAAATATTGTCATGTCCAACCATAGGATCGTACCTGTCTTTTTGGATTTAAACATTTTCACATCAAAATAAAATTAGAACAAAGTTAGACTAAAACAAACCTACAAATTGTCTTCTATTGGCCAAAAATTTATCAAAATTAGACTGAAACAAACCTGCAAATTTACAGTAAACCGCATCTACTATAAAGAATTGCATGTGTCAAATTGAGTCACATCTATCCACGAAAAACCCACATCTATCAAATTGAGTCACATCTGTATGCCAAAAAATTGTATCTTTCATACCAAGTCGCATCTATCAACCAAAAAACTACATCCAGGATATCCAGAGTTGCAAGTGTCAAACCATCACAACATCTAAGACTAAAAAACTACATCTAAAAACGTATGTGACGCATCTAATCTGATGAGCTGCATTTTCAGTCTAGAACAATGGATCTACCTATCACAGACCTGAGACATAGTTTACTAGTAAAAAGCATCTGACATTGAAAACCACATTTGTTAGTGTTTGTGATGCATTTGTTAACCTGAACCATAATTACTTGATAACCAGAAAAATGAATTCCATTGTCATAGTCTAAGGTCAAATAGTCAAAACTAGTCTCTAATTATCCTTTCACAGTGATCTTTGACTAGAAACCAGAAAGATTTTCTCATACTTTACATTATTGCACTTTTTAGTATCATTTAGCCATAGTGATGGAAATACTAGTTGCAAACCTTAGTTACATTTTAGGAGTCATAGTTACCTTCAGATCAATCAAACTTTTAGGACAATCATCTTTGTAGATTTTAGAATAGGACAACTTTCCACACTTTGGATAAACCTTTTCTTCAACAAAAAATTGTCATTGAACCTAGTCACTTGTCACACTTGTTATCTTTTGTCATCTCGATGAGTCTTTCCAGCTCGTCAGTCTAGTTTGGAAACTCACTTTATCTCTTGGTCTTAGTCTCACAAAATTTCCCTTGACAAACTAAATTGGAGCCTTGGTCAAACTTTAGATGGTTAGTAACCTCTTTTCAAATTTACCAAAATTGATTACCTTTAAAAGCTTTCCTACACTTTTGCATGCTTAAACAGTCATTTTATGGAAACATCATTTTATACTTTCCTTATTTTTGAAAAAAAGAACAAAAGCACAGTTGCATTAGCATGCATTCCTTATATCCAAGAAAATCCAAAAACATAGACTAAAATCATATCATTCATGGACATAGTTCCGCATCTTCCGCATTTTGAGCATATCTTACATGGTTGAAATAAGGTCCAAAAGGAAAGATAAAGAAATGGCTGATCCATAACACTTTATCAATCTATTTTCAAATACCCCATTAGGGACAATGAGACCACACAAAAAAAATTTGGACAAATTTGTCACTAGAGACCAACAAGGACACATTGTAGTTGAAGACATAGATGTTGTTGCACAAGACCTAGAGTTTTCCTCTTTTGTAGATGAATACTTGGCACAAGATCCTCAAGAATATCTAGAAAATTTGTTAGCAGAAGGTGCCACATTACCTTTTATATTTGACATTCACACATTGCAAACTTCATCTACCAAGGGAAAAACATGATGAAATCTAGTGCCTATATCCCTCAAGTAATTGCAGCTATAGCATTTGGAGTACCTACATAGAGTGCCACAACAATACACACACCACCATTTGGTACATCAAGCATGACACAAGGCCTTAATTTTACTATAGGGGCATCATTGTAAAATCCCTTCGACCCCAATACTAAAAGAAAAAGACCTAAAGTTAGAATAAGCATGAAAACTACTATACTAAACATAAACACCACTAGCACCATTCCACAAATAGGGGTTTCACAAATAGGACACATACCTCAAATACAATTTGGTAACCAGCTTGATCCTTTGCAAAACATTCACTTTCCCAATCAAAATCCACCCTTCATTCCTACACTGAACCAAAATCCATCGCATACCATTGGGTTTTAAAACACTTACATAGACCCCAACAATACAACCAACACGTCATTGACACAAGTGGATGTTTTGAAAACACAAATGCAAGCCGTTCAACAACAAATGGACAACATGGCAATGTCTAGCAAAAAAATTTTTTTGCAAAACACTTATGTTTGTTTCCCTTTGACAAAGCTTTATACATGACATCCTTCCCACATGGGTATGTTACACCAAACTTTCCTAAGTATAATGGGAAGCGTAATCCTATTGAACATATAAGGGGATTTTCCACAATGTGCATAGACATTGCATATGACCCCATGTATCTCATGAGACTTTTTACATGAAGCCTTGTTGGAATAGCAATTAAATGGTTTTCTCAACTTCCATATGGCATAAGATCATGGGGTGAACTTGTAGAAGAATTTGTTTAACATTTCACCTTTAACATTGATAGTGAAATCATAAATCGACCTTATGTCACACCACACAAGATGAAGGAGAAAAATTTATCACCTTCTTCCAAAGATGGAGGAGTCTAGCTAGTCGATGCCCTATTGAAATACCTAAAAAGCAAAAGGTCACCATATTCCTAGAAAACCTCAATTCAAAATTGAGAAGTGATTTAAGAGCACACTGTTGCACTTCTTTTGTGGAACTAGTAGAAAAGGGTATCATACTTGAAAAGGCTCTCATTGAAAAAGGTGAAATCAAGATGTCAAAAAGAAATCCAAATGTTCAAAACACCCCCAATGATAGGAACAAATTTTGGTCTTAAAACAAGAACATAACCAATGATGGGATTGTTGATGCTAGAACCCTACAAGAAGGAATAATCATTACACTTAGAGGACTCAACCCCTCTAACAACACACTCAACAACGTTGATCAAATTGCCAATGTTGTCCAAAACACCCAACAACCACGACCACAAAGGAGGTTTCTGAAATGCGAATTCACTCCCCTAGGGGAACCAATTGAATCAGTTTTTAAACAACTGCTACAGCACAACCTCATACAACTTCAAGAGCCAAGACAATATGATCCATGATAATTTAAATCCTTTTGGCAAGATGACAATTCTTTTTGTGATTTCCACTTAACTAAGGGACATAGTCTACAAAATTGTCAACAATTGAAGAACATTATACAAGATCTTGTGGAGAACAAAACTATTGAAATTAATGGATAGAAACAAACATCCTCAAACAATGATCACAAGGTCTTTATTGATCCATTACATGACCATGGAAAAGAAAAAGCCTCTAGTTCAGTAAATAAGACCAATAATTCGGCCAACTGTGCTAATGTCAAGTATTATTATGATCACAACCCAATCATAAATCATATTCGAGTCGCCGAAGGGCATATCAACACTATTACCATAAAGAACACTCTTGAATGTGCTATCAAAACTCACCAAACCAAGATAACCATCCAAGGCCCTCCATCACAACAACAACCACAATCCTCCAAGCCTTAGTATAATTTACTTGACCAATTGGGGAAGACCCCATCACAAATTTCTATGTTGGAACTATTGAGTATATCACCCAATCATCGAGCTATTTTAGAAAAAGCTTTGCAAAGCATGACCATCCCCACCAACCTTGATGTCAATAATTTCAAAGAAATGGTAGGCTACCTAACCAACTCTCATCATGCTACCTTCTCTAAACAAGATTACTCAATTGAGAAGATCAACCACAATAACCCATTGCACCTCAAAGTTCTTGTTCATAAAACAAAAGTTAGATGAGTCTTGGTAGATAGAGGAGCAAGGTTGAATCTTTGCACCTTGAAATGGGTTAACACATTAGACTTCTCATAGGTGTGTGTGGACACTACTAAGAGCATTGTCATTAAGGAATATGATGACAAAGAGTGGTCACCTAAAGGATTTGTAATGCTTCCCATCAGAATTGGTCTTGCGGTTATGGATACCAATTTCCAAGTCTTGGATCTTGTCCTCCCATATAACCTTTTACTCAGAAAACCATGGATACATGCTATTAAGGTCATCCCTTCCACTTACCATCAATGTCCTAAATTCCCACACAATGACACTAAGATCACAATAGATGATGATCCTGATCATTTCCAGTATTGCACTACCCTACAAGGGATACCCTGACAATAGGTGCCTATAAACTAGAAGGCTTTATCATCCAAATCATCCCAGTATATATATCCATCCACTCTTTCCAAAATATCTACTTCCCAATCACT
>VDFB02000003.1:189825787-189849383 GCA_007258455.2 Sequoia sempervirens | reverse complement strand
GATTTCATCACACATAGCCTTCATCACATGAGTCTGAAGCAATTGTAGACTTAGCCCAAGCATATGCTAGGCTAAGGTAGATCTAATGAATGGAAATAGCGGCATACAATTCTTCTTTAATACCTCCACCACAAACATATGCAAGGTGTTGGTTATTTTTACAGTAAGAAGGTTGATCTTCTAATCTACCTATGGAATTTCTAATTCCAATAAAGGGCAGCTCTTAGGACTTGGACCAATTGACGAGGATTTGAAAGACCTCCTACACTTTGGGCTCAAGTAAGACCTGTGAGGGTGATCCCTTAATGCATTTGGAAACTCTGTAGCATTATCATAAATGACATTAACAAAAATAGATAATCTCATTTAAATAACTCAACATAATAGGATAATATAGAGTACAATTGGTTGTTCATCAATAATATCAACTATTCAGAGCATGAGATACAACTACAACAACATTTCACATTAGAAGATAGTCATTGATTTAAATTTGTAGCAAGCTTCCAGGTAAAGGAAAACAAATAATTTAACCATACTAATAAGCATTAACTTAGATTAGTGCCATATATCCATTGGAGGGAGTCAAATTTATAAGCATCTATGGGTTTTATGATGATTAACATATACACAGGATCCTTGATAACATTTCTTTACAATCTCATCAATATGTATTCTAACCCAATACTACTTATCAAACTCTATATAGAACATATCCACCTACAACTTTATCTAAGCATTTTAATTAATTCATTGAATTAAACTTCAAAATGTAAATCATACACACCACAATGCTGGGAGAGATGAATGAAACAACTCCTTGATCATTTTATTCAAAATTCAGCTTATGCTTGTACAATGGAGAGATATGAGTTTGAATTAATCATATCAATTCAAATACAAGACTATCATAAAACATCAAATCCTCTATGAATTCAAACCTACTATAGAATGACTCAAAACCTAAATTGCATTTTCCCTAAAACCATTAGACTTTACAATTTGCTCTGCAACTTCATCTAGACTCAACCAAAAATATCTAACTTGCTAACCCGTACTTTTGGCCTTGAAATCCTTCTTATAGAAAAAGAAGGAGAAAACAAGCATTGGGCCAGAAAGCACACATGTCACTAGCCAATTGGACCGCCTTGTGATATTCCAAAAATTTGTTACAACAACAATCTCCGCAGAGAATCTTCTTGTTCATCATGCCCGCTGAGAATGGTTGATGCAGCAACAAAAAACTTTAAGAATTTTGTGCCTAGACTATCACCAAAAAACAAAACTGGAATCTTTTGTAACTGTAACAGTTGATTTTTCAACCATTAGCAACCTACTCCTTTTCACTCTTCCTCAGTTAAATATACATTTACCCATTTCTGGTACTTTTCATCAGTTGGCCAATCAAAATTGATCACCTCATTCACCTTGACACTATAAAGTTTGTACTTAACTACCACCTGATTTGCTTCTCTTTCAAAAGACTCCAAGAATGATCTGGTGCTAATGATTTTTTCCATACAGCTCACCAACAAATCATAATCTGAGTTACCCTATTTTTGAGGGTTTTGCAGTCCAAACATGATATAAAGTAGCTCTTACACTTCTTGTGATTACTGTAGCTTGTGTAAGAGGCCCCATGGATACTGTTGTAATTGTAGGATGCATGAATAGGGCGTAGGATAAGACATAAAGAAGGTATAGCTGCTGTCCTCAATAGTTTTGTGAAGAAAATCATGTGAAATGAGAGGTTCAAGCCTAGGTTTCAACAAAACATGTATGGGAGATCTGATTTTATGATTTTTTATCCATGTGCAGACCTAATGGGTTGTTTCTAAACACTGAATATAAATGATATACATACACACACACACATATATATGTATGTATGTATTTTTAAATGTAAATGTAAATGCAATTACTGGATGCTCTCCTAGAACAATAAATGCAACAAATCATTAAAGAAATCTATATCTATGTATATAAATGTGTATTTTAAATGCAAGTGTAAATGCCAAGAGCATATGGTTTTGTAGTGTTATAGATATTAACATATCCATAAATTAATGTAATTTAAATTCTAAAGTCTTCAACACATATAATATGAAATCGATCAAACTATTAAACTACATGAGAAATAAATGAAAACAAGTAAATGCATATGTATGTGTATTTGTAAATGTAAGTGTAAAATAAATAAGAATAATGAAAATTATAAAAGAATACAAGGAAAGGTCTCCTCCCTTCTTGGTAGTGATAACCTCCTCCACACACAACCCTTAAAAATTATGAATAGAGGAATATAATCTTTGAAGAACTCAAAGTTGATTCTCTCCTACCTGATGCAATTAGTCATTTTATCCTTACAAACATTTATAGTGATTACTAGAGGCACATAGACCAATTCTTCATAATAGAAGAATTTGATCATACTTTTCCAATGATGGCTTAATGCGAAAACCTTTGGTTAAATGAATAATTCCTAGCTAAGTTCTTTAAATCATGTCCAACCGTATAAGAGAAGACCGCTACTATGTGTACCTAGATACCATGGAGAAAGGCTAGTATTTGGGCTCTTTCATCAATCATCCTACCTTAAAACATACCAAAAGTCTCCTAGCAATAAGAAATATGAAGATTTAATATGACTTAAAAAAAAATTATTGCCAAAGCGTAAACTTATGATGACTTAACCAGGCCTAGTACACACTCCCTCCCCGTTAACCACTTAGACATATGGAAATTAAATGTAAATTTGCTACTATTTTTAGTCATGTAGGTGTCCAATAAACCACTTGGTGGTGTTTCCCTTCAAGTTTATTTACTTGAATGAATCGAAAAAGTCCTTTGATTACAATTAGAGAATACATTTGAGGCCTTCGTTGAGTAACTGGTGGACCATAGTCACATTTAACACTTCTTACAAAGTTTGGGAGTTAAAACATTAAGTAGATTTGATTTGTGATGGACACATTTGGATGGTAGTAACAATAGGTTATAATCTATCAAGACTTGATTACCTTATAACCTGTGAAATTCTAGCGATGAAATGATAAATTAATCATAATGTCACCTTGGGATCACATCACCATGAAAGAACTTCATCCAACATCCTTATGAGTGCAGGTACCACCAAATAGGTATTTTTCAGATCTATCTTCCTCAAGCAAGGGAAATTCAAGAAGAGAAGAGGAAAGCGAGACATGTAGTATGTGTAAAAGAGGGAGATCAACTAGAGGTCAAAAGATTAGAAGAAAATTTCGTAAACACATGGAATTTTTTCTTGTTGAAGGGGGGTCAGGTTCTTATGATGATGAGAGCATAGGAAAAGTTGAGGTGCCCTTGAGGTCCAAACATCTACGGAAATAATGGGTACCCAAGGAACTTCCTCCAATAAACACTAATTTTTGTGTCAACAAGAGGATATATCACATAGCACCATCGTCATTACATGGTTTGGGCCTATTTTGCATGGACGGCATAAAGGTATGTTATGAAAAAGTTACTGAATTGATGGAGTATGTTGGACCTTGTTACAGTTACAAAGATTGGATGCAACTGGTTCGATATACACGAAGTATGCGTAGGTATGCATTGTCAGCAAATTATATACAACTAAAAGATAAGGATCAAAATAAACTAGTGGTTATGTACATTGACAGAAGGCCAAAAGCATTAGGAAATATTGAAGGGTTTATAAACAGTACATGACCTGGGTCAACAAATAAGCAACCCAATTGCATATTCGAGGTGCGCGAGGGAAACCGTGTATTCGAATGTGCGATAAAATCAATAACTGTAGGGGAAGAGTTGCTAATCGATTACAATTTGAATCACTTAGTTACAAACAAAGTTACTATGGGGTTGGTATGTACTATGTACCATTTTACCCAACCTCCAATTAATGACTCCAATATACCATTTTATTCTTGTGTTTTTTTTTTTTTAAGTCTATTGGTTTCATTTCAGTAATGTTTTTTTATATTTAATTTTTGTCACAGGGGGACATTGATTGTAGGGAGAAGGCTCTGGCCCAGAGCACAAATAGCAATGTATCTTTAGGTGCTTCTACCTGACAGGTTTACCTCATTGTAACTGTACAAATTAGATACGAGCAAAATTTTTTATTATTATGTTTTTTTCATAATTTTTTTGGGTTAATTTCGATAATTTTTTTAATATTCTTGTTGCAGTCGATTGATCAAGGAAAGGCACCAGCAGTAGAGGAGAGCATCCATAGTGAGGTGCAGTCAATATTTTGTGATGATGACATCGCTTATTTAGCAAACCTTCTCGATGCGATAAAGAAAATCCAAAAAAAATGCAATGAAGAAATGGTTAAGTTGATGTTCATAGTGCCTCAAACAAATGAGATAAGAGAGAGAGTTAAAATATTGACTAAGAGATTACAAAACTTGCAAGTAAGTTGTCATGAGGTCTTTAATTATAACATAAGTTCATTCATGGTTTTATATTTTGTACTCTTTTATGTCATGAACTAAAATATGTGTTTTTTTTACAGGGTTATTTGCCTCTTCATGATGCTCTTGGCCATGATCAGGGTACTGCAAGTGTTGCCTGAGGAGTAGGGGTTGGTACAAGTGTCCATCCTGATCTTCCTACGCATACATCACATCATCTGACCCCATCATACATGCTTATATTGTCGTCTAAAGCATTGGCAACACATACCATGCAGGCATCTGTTAATGCACCCTCTGGCAGCGAACACATGCCATAACATGTGTCAGGACATGTACCTGGGGATGCAGAGGCCACTAGTACTGGTGATGTTTTAGTAGCATTTCCTGGATCTTCCCGTATTACTAGTACGGGAACATTGTCGGTCACACTTGTGGTGACCGAGGATTTCGTTCCCATAAAGATAGAGAAGTTCCCAGGTACTTTAATTTTTTTTAATTATTATTATATATAATCCAATTGAAATTTACTTATTGATCACTCTTTTTAGACTGTTGATCCCATGATCATTTTGCAGGAAATGATGTTTTTTATAAAAATCTAAGTGATATTACATTGGAGCTCTTTGGGCCCACCATACGTACACGGTGGAATGCCCAAAATCAAGATTTAAAAGATGAGCTCATTAATCGTTTAGTTTTGTTATTCGATGATAAAACATTCAACTGAACCAAGGTCCTTAAGAAAGTTGGTGCCTATCTAAAGTATGTGAGGGACCAATATTGGTCACATTTAGAGAAGAACAAAAAGTACGAGCGTCCCCCCATGATTCCGGAGAGGGAGTGGAAGGACCTGGTGTCAGATGGAAAGGAGAAGGCTGAAAAGAAAAAAGGAAAGAGACCATCGGGCCAAGGAAGGTATGTGATACTATCAACAATGTAATTATATACTAATTACTATTTCTTTTTACATAATCTAACATATTTCAAAATTTTCATAGGCTGCCTGAAACATTGAAGGAAACAAGGGCAAGACTAGAAAAACATGAGCAGCACAAACTTGGCTCTAGTGGTTATATGAAATTAGCCGCACGAATTGTAAGTATCAATAAATAAAATATAGTATCCAAATAATAAATTGAATTTTTTTTTGGTTTTATCACACCATAGAAGCAAAATTCATGATCTTATGCAAAATGTAGGGCTCTGAATTCAACAGAATTCCCACAGAAGATGACCTGAAGATTGCCTTCCAGCAAGGCTATGGAGTCGTGGCTAAACGCCTAAGAGTCTTGACTGGGAAAACACAACCTTCCACTACATTCGACACGCAGGTAAATAAACTCAATAAAGTTTATTTAAAATTGAATACTTGTGCAATCTATTCATTATTAATTTCCACCATAAAGTAATTACTTGCCTATTTTTTTAAAACATTCAAGCAATGATAATACTGTACATGACATTGGAATGCAACGTGGTGAGGGTGGAGCACAACCTGCAGATGAAGGTCATGGTGTGCATCCTAGAACTTTAGAACATGTAGAGAATGATCAACATGTTGAGCATGATCAGGCTAGAGAAGATCAGGAACATGATGTGGCCCCATCAGGTAAAGAGGACCACTCTAAAGTTGTTTTAAACATATTTAATTGCAATTGGTGTATTAATTAATGTAACCTTTCGTGTTTCAACTTTAGAGCATGTAGAGCGTGATCAACGTGTTGAGCATGATCGTGTTAGAGAAGATCAAGAACATGATGTGGCCCCATTAGGTAAAGAGGGCCACTCTAATGTTATTTTAAACATATTTAATTGCAATTGGTGTATTGATTAATGTAACCTTTCGTGTTTCAACTCCAGAGGATTTAGAGGGTGTTCAACATGTTGAGCATGAGGCTATAAGACAAGATCAGGAACATGATGTGGCTCCATCAGGTAAAGAGAACCACTCTAATGTTCTTTAATTAATGAAATACTTGTAACAAAAATAATAAAACATATCAATTTAACATTTCTTTGTTATTGCAGCAAGACTTCTGGCAAATGTAAGGCCCACGCCATGAGCGTATTTACCAGGCTGCATACATTAAGATCATGAGTAGAGGGCATAACAACTAAAGGGGGGACAAATATTGATTTAGAAAATGATACTCCACTTCAACTTTATGTAGCTTTAAAAGAGAAACAAAAAAAAAGTGATTGTAATCATATCATGACGACCATATTTTTGATAATATGTAAAAATTGAAAGAATGAATATTATAAGTTAATGAATGAATGTGAATATGTTAATTAATGAATGTTATATGTTAATGAATGAATGTTATATGTTATTAATGGATGAATGAATGTTATATATTACTAATGGATGAATGAATAAATGTTATATGTTATTAATGGATGAATGAATGTTATATGTTATTAATGGATGAATGAATGATTAATGTTATATGATTGGGTATGGGGAATTGAGAGTGATGTGAGGGGGGGGGGGAAATGAGCTTCCACCATCACGTGGTTGGCCCTGTTAAGTAGAGAATATTAGACTATTCTCGAAACAAAGAGAAGCTCAATAAGGTAATGCACTTTTCAATATAAGAAATGCATCGTTTGAAGCATCAAACCAATATGCAAAGATGAAAGAAAGTGCTAAATTTTCACTATGGTGGCAGAAAAATGATTCTTTATACCCTGAATCCATGCTCTGCATCATAATTTGAAGTTGTTTACATTCCAATGTTCTAAGTTTAGTTTGTTTGTATAGCTTTGTATGAATACCACATTGTGTTGTGTGTGGATTTGGTTTCAAAGCTCTGTTTCTTTTGTTTTTAGTGGTGACATAACTTTAAAATTTGACTTTTTTGCATAATAGGTTAGAGGAAAAATTGACAGCTCTGAAGAGTTTAGAGGCTCGATTGAGATAAATACATGGATATTTGGATCTTGTTGTTGATGGGAGTGTTTCACTCTTAACCACATGAAATTTTTCTTGTACCATCTCAGATGCAAAGTTTCTTCACTTACATTCATTCTTGATCATAAATGTTGTAAATGATATTAATGCTTCAAACTTAAGATTCGTTTCATTGTTATAATGATCAAAATGTTATACTTTGCTATACATTCAAGCATTCTCTTTCCCCCTACCCTTTTCTCTCTCCCCCCTCCTTTTAAGAATTTTCTTTGTCATAAAAGATTCACATTTCTGTCTCATTTACACAAATTTATCTAAAGCGCTAGGAGTGAATAAAGATATGTAAAAGATGATGGATTATGTCTAAACAACAACTTTCCATCTTATAGCTAATTAAATCCTTAATATTTGAATAGTTTAGAGCTCGAATAATGCTTGTATATGCATGTGTAGCAATAAGGGAGCCTATGTGAAGATTGAAATTTAAAACATCACTTTGGTATTTTTCTTCAGTAAAGAAATGATATTTTGAGTAATACAAACCTACACACACATTGATATTTTTGGCATTGCATTGAAGAAATTTTTTCTTTATACCTACCTCGCTAGACATGGAGGTGGTATATTGATCTTCTAATCCCATGAAAGCATATTCACTTGCTGAAGGCACCATTTTGTATTCATCCAAAAACTGGTTTGTTCTTTTTTTATGTTTCTTGCATGTGTTTTTTTTAGGCTCTAGAGATGTAGCTCAACTCTTTCCTTTGCACTTTTCATCTATTTTGATGATTACAGTAGATTGTCCTCATAATTTTTCATGTAGATCTATTTGTAACCTTATTTTCTACCAATCAATTTGCAAACCACTCACATATTAAGGACCATTTCACTAACTTGTAGTCATCCATTACTTCATGCTTGAGTTTGTCTGTGTGGTGCCAATAAATCCTGATGATTGTGGAGTTAATTCTACAAGTGTACCCAATCTTTCTCAAGTAAAAGTCTTACCTTATTTTATAGTACTTTAAATGGTTAATTGAAGGTGCTTCTTTAGATCTGAGATAGTTGAACCCTGGATTAAAATATGGTATTAGATGGGCAGTATAATGATAAAACTGAGGTCCATTGAACACAAATTACAAACATGATTTACTGGACTATGAATAGTGTTACAATTATAATTATTTCTTCTTTACCTACCTCTACATTAATGAAAAAGATAGCAGATATTGGAAGTTCATTATATGTCTCATGTATGTGTTAGTATTTTAATTTTGTTTAAATTGTTCAAGAGCTTGATTAGGTCAAGAATATGTTCTACAAGCTCTGTTCTCTTGACACTGCTTAGCATTTTCCCTACACATTTTCTCTTCAATCCACACGTTTCTTAACTCCTTCCCTTGTTAGCCCTTGGTTGTTCTCAAGTGTAATGCTTTTTCTATGCATCTTGCAGTCTGTATGTATGATCAATCATCTCAAGTGTGATGATTTTTCTATGCATCTATGCATCTTGTAGTCTGTATGTATGATCAGTCATCAGCCTTTGCGATGGTACATTTCAACGAATATTTAAAAAAAATAAAAAATTGCATTGTTTCGTCGCAATTTCGATGAAAACCACCGATGAATCACCAAAAAGGTCCGACGAAGTTGCTATAGCTGCGAGGAAGGCTTCGTCGTAACTCCTTGTCCATTTCATCACAATTTCGATGAACTTTTGTTGTTGTTTTGACGCTACTCCTTGCCCATTTCGTCGAAATGGCGACGAACTTCTGGTGTTGTTTCAACTACTCCTTGCCCATTTCATCAAAATTGTGACGAACTTCTGGTGTTGTTTCAATGCTACTCCTTGCCCATTTCGTCGAAATGGCGATGAACTTCTAGTGTTGTTTCGACGCTACTCCTTGCCCATTTCGTCGAAATGGCGATGAACTTTTGGTGTTGTTTCGACACTACTCCTTGCCCATTTCATTGAAATTATGATGAACTTCTGGTGTTGTTTCGACGCTACTCCTTGCCCATTTTGTCGAAATGGTGACGAACTTCTGGTGTAATTCATCGGTGGATATACAAAGTTTTCATCAATATTTTGACAAATATCCGAGTCATTTTATGATGCCAATGACTGACAAATCTGCGTCGTTATTTTGATGTTTAATTCGATGTCGGCCTTTCGACAAAAAATAGCGAAGGAAATGTTTTCATCATTTTGTCACTTTTTTGACAAAGATTTGTCAAATGACCGACGAATGTCCATTGGAAAATTGTGTGAAATTTAGTAGTGTTACAATTACAACTCAAGGAATCCTCCTTGATTACAAATAAGGAATACAAATATATGGTGCCCCATTGTTACAATGAATATAAGAGAAGTACAAATGCATAAAAACACATGAGCTCCTCGAACTAGAAGATCCCGCCATCACGAACATGAAGAGAAAACCCAATAGTGTAAGGTGCATGCCACCCAACCATGTGGTACCCGTAGGACCAACCCCCGTGCTAGGAGATAGTAACAGGTAACCAAGAAAAACCTACTACCTCTAGACACAGGAAAAATAAAAAACCACACTATACCGGTAAATACAAAACATAGGGTTGCATTGCTTCTAGAATCACTGAATCAAGAACAACCAATGTACAATACAAACTGGTTATTGTCATAGGAGTGTCATTACAAAGGTTGCATTGGTTATCCTAAGGAGATCTTTCTAGGTCTCGACCCCCATCTTGGGTTATCCTGGTAACCTCTTACGAACTCTGGCCTCACATGCACACCAATGCGGAATCGATTATCTTTCAAGAAGACAAGATAACGATCTTTCCATTCCAGGACTTCCCAACTCATCTCAAGTCTAACACAAGCCCTTGAGCCAATGAGCGAGGCTAAAAATTAGGTTAAATGTATTAACTACCCTTTCCCCTAATATAGGTTATTTAATTTCCACTGATTAAACTGACTTCCACACGAGTTATCTTGGGACCACTTTGTGTCCTGGCCCCTGTTGAAAGCTACTCCCCTATTGACAACACAATAACTCATTCTACAACCCAAGGGTAGACAATGCACAAAATGATAATCACATAACACAAGAGATAACACATCCCTACAGATGTCCAATACTGAATCCAACTACGTGCACTACCCAAGGAAATCTCAAGGGCGAATAATAGAAATGACAACTCTTTCACAATTACAATCTGAAAGACTTGTATTTTCTCTACAACAAATATCCCTCATAGTACCCAATTACAGAAATACTAGAAATTAAAATAAACAATCTCATGTAATTAAAAGCGCTACCATTCAAATTTCCTAAATCCAATAGATCAATATCTCACACTAAAATATAACATTCAATGCATGATTCCAATTAATAAATTGACAACCAAATAAAACTACATGTTTAACCTCCTGTTTCACAACTACTCAAATCAAATAATTCCATTTCTTAATTAAAATAATTAATCATTTCAATTTAACAACTCGTGCTTGCATGCACCTAAATAAACATTCTTTACATAAATTTACATCTTTATTATCAAATTATAAAATCAAACTATTATATTCCAATATTCATTTAAAAATCATCTACTTTCCATCCAAAAACATCTCATCTAACAAAATCAATTTAAATAAATATATTTAAATATGTATATATATGTATATGTATATATATACATACAATTATATATATATAATAAATGTATTGTTTAATATCTAAAAATAAATTACATTTACAACCATAAAATATATATACACAAATATAAATATATTTATATATATATATATAATATATGATATATATAAAATATATATATACTATATTATATATAGTATATATATATATAATATATATTAAAAACAACAGTTACGAATTCACAGCCATCGTTGCAACGCACAGGCTATTCCCTGTGTGTGGGGGTCGGCTACTACGCAGCCTTCCCCATAGGGTTGTAGCCTGTGAGCAGCGTTGGGCACTGCCCACAGTCCGCGTCCCTTTGTGGGGCGGTTGTGGGAGCCCCGGCCTCCACCATTTTCATAAAAAAAATTATTAAACATTTCCCTATAGATTTTTTCGTATGGCGATTTCAAAACAAAATAATTTTTTTAAAAAAAATATTTTCTTCTAGAGGGAACTTTAAAATGTAAAGCAATATATGCATATATATATATATATAAGTATGTAGAACCAAACAAAACCAATTGCCCAAAGGCAATTTTAAAACTAAATTTTCTACAAGAAAATAAGTAAAAAAATTTACAGAGGTTTCCTAAATCCTCAAATATTTTATTTTGAATTTTCTATTGTTTAAAAGTCGTTTCCTACAGAGATCTAAATCTTTCACAGAAATTTAACATTTTCTACAGAGAAGAATAAATTCAATTTTCCAGAAAGATGTTTTCAAAGCTTTGATATAAATTCAACAAAGGTTCTATAATTCCACTATAATTTCCTTTTGTATAAATCTATTTCAATAATCAATTTACATAGAAGATCTAAATTATTTTTCTAGAGAGGCTGTAACAATCATGACAATTTCTTTCAAAAACAAAAGCTTCTAAAATGAAAGAGATCTTCTAAACTTTTCCAATTTGCTATACAATAATAATTTAACTTTTCTCTTTCAAATTAAAATTAACAAAGTAATAAAGACCTTGTTCCAGAAGATCGAACGATTCAGAGATTGATGTCGAGCTTCCCTTTAATCTTCAATTTTTTAGAGATGCCAAAGCTTCCTCCAGAATAATTTTCACTTCCCAGAGAACAGAAATAATCCACAACCAAGAATACAACAAACTAGATTCCTAAAATTATCAGAGAGCTTCAAAGATTTACAATTTCTTCAAACCACAAAACAATTCTCCCATTTCCAAAAACCTCTCTCTTTTTTTTCCCATGAAAACAACTTCCTCTTTTCTCACAAATTTCAATCAATCTCTTTGAAAATCAATTTTAAGACAATTAGAAAACAAAACCTTCTAACTTCCAGTTAACACAACAAATATCTTTTTCTTTAACAACCAAGATATTTCTAAGATCTTTTCCCAAAATATGCATTTAAAATTAAAAAAAAATTATTTAATTCAAATCACATTTAAATCACTTATTTATTTAAATCCACATTTAATCTAATAATTAAAATTACTTTATAATAACTTAAATTAAATTTATTTATTTATTTATAATAAGGTCTCCATATTAATTAAATACTTAAACACAACTTATAATTTAATCCTTACAATTTAAACTTGCACGATAAATAAAATACCAAGACCAACATGGATAAAGAACATGACCAAAACATGGACGGATGACACACTGTGCTAGGGTAAAGGTTTGACAAGGTTAACCAGTTACTATCTCCCAATCAACATTACTGTTGAGTAGTGGACACGCTCAGACCTGTGAAACCAGGTGAAGCCATTGTCTCGTACCTGCAAACCTACAAACAAAGAAAATGTAGTACATGTATCAAGATAATAATTCATACACGCCATGAAGAGAGAATCACAGAAATCACAGGGCACTTGCAAGTGAGTGATGCAATAACATTCTCTTCACCAGTACAATGTCACATCAACTGACGAGATAATATATCAATTAAACTACAATGAGCATATATAGAAATGTCATCTCAACTAAGCATCTATGCAAACATAAAGCATATCAAACATAATCACCATGCATATAATGTATCATCACATCAATATGGTCTATCATCGCTCCACTGTCAACGATAAAATAACAATAACATAAAATAAGTTATAACAAAGTATCTGGGCTGTCAAAGAAAACATAACAAATCAGAGGGGTGTCACAATATGGGGCTTTCGGCCATAATATTAGCTTGTTCCTCTTCTTTGTCTAAGCTTGTGGTTGTGTTTCTCCACCGAATGGGTGTTTCCTTTGTTTCAAAAGTGAAGCTTCTCAAACTACTAATTATATTGGTTTGTTCTCTTTCAATGAGTTCAAAGTTTGGTTGAATGATAGTGGGCATAAGGTCGGATTGTTCAACTAGAGTGATATGTCTCCAAATGGTCATGTGAGGTTCAATTTTTCAATTTATCTTACTTAAGTGAGTTTCTTTTACCACAAACACTTCTCTTGATTAAGTTCAAACTAAATTTCTATGTCAAAAAAATCATAAATTTCACAAGGTCCATTTTGTGAAAATCGTGAGGTTGAAGCCATAGTTTCCTATGTTAACTTTGGGAAGTATGGATTGAGATATAATTCAAGATATTTAGAAATATTTAAGGATAGGACAAGCATTAATATCAAGGCTATTTCAAATGGTATCCATACTTAGACCAAAGGGTTTGAAATTTTGAGGAAAATTGTGAATGTTTGTTTGCAATGTTTTGAAACCAAGCAAACTATTAAACAGACTCACAAGCATTTACCACCCTAGGTTCAGAAGATACTACTTGTTGAATCCCCACTTAGATTTCTCCAAACACTAAGACAATGTGAACAAATAGAGATTTGGTGACACTGGCTCCCCCTTACATAGCACACACTTCTTGGGACCAACAAATCTCAAATCTTGAAGATCCAAAGATCCTAAGGATTTTCCTATTTCAACAATAAATAGTAAACTATGGGGTGACTTCAGAATGACTGCTCCTGCACCAGCAAGCATAAAGGTTTTTGGCTTCTAAACAATTGATTCTTAGTAAGGATTTTCATACAACGTGGCCATACACGCAGTAATATTAGCTCAAAATCAATCAAGAGGCTTCCCAGTCCCTTCCTAAGAAAGGATTTTGATTTGTCACATGGACACTAAGCGTGGCACTTGTCGGTATGACACATCCAAACCTTTTACTTATGAATTTCATCAGAAACTTAATTTTTATATAGCAATTTGAAAGAGCTTGGCTTTAGCTTGTTTCCACTTGGGTCATTCCCACCTTTCGAAGTGGGGTGGCAAGCCCTCTAAAGGTATAAAAAAGCAAGGAAGTATGTTTTGATGTTTGATCTCCCAAGTCGGATGACGCAAGGAGAGAGCATTCACAATGCCTTTTCCTTTCACTAGCATGGGGTTCATTTTTATTCCAGATTGAAATATGTGGGTGATTATACAAAATTTCAAAGGAATGCTTTTGATTCCCAAGATCGTCGAATGGGATGAGAGAAGATCATATGCATTCAATGATGAAAATTTAAATCAGAAGATATAACAAACACTTGTTGATTTTAACCCTCAAAGTAAAGGTAAGTTCATTTTAAGCACCAAACGAAGTGTTAAGTTGTATTGTTCAATTTTATACCCAAAGTAAAATGATGTGAGGGTTCAATTTTAACTAATTTGAGTGTTCATTTTAAAACCCAATTGAAAGCTAGTCTGGTCCTAAAGCATAAAATAAAAAGCATGATAAATGGATTATAATTTCCCCAAACGTGTCGAAATACTTGTTACAATTATAATATTTAAAGATAAGGATGCTTCTTCACTTCAACTTTTATCATCCAACCTGCAAAATCCAGTTAGCCTAAAAACTAGAACAAAGTCAAAGACATGTTAGTGATCAGATGAAGTAAAAAAATTAAAGCACATGCTAAAAATCACACTATTTTTGCTTACCAGGAAAAATTGTATCTATTCACAATAGTGTTGCCATGAATCAAATGAGTGTCACTCTGGTGAAAATTAGTGTCACTTTATAAAAGGATAGTTACGATGATAGCGTTGCCATTTGGGAGCATCGACATTTGGAGATTCTCGATACCTCTAAAAAGTATTAGAATTGTCATTTATTTTAATCAATGTCAGTGCATCAATTAGGCATCATTGTATCAGATGGAAATAGTGTCACTATATGGTGACACCTTACAAAAGAGTCATTGAAATCTCTTGGAGTGTCGTATCTACAAAAAAATTAGAAAACAAACTTCAAGATTAAAATTCGTCAAATGTGATCAGTTATGCCCTCATTCTAGAGCCAAAATGTGACCAATGGATTAGTATGGGAGTACACTTGATCCATGAGGATACGAAGTATATTCATGCCACTAAACATCAATCCAATAGAGATCATTCAAATGAAAACTAAGCTATGCATCCATTAAAACTAACATGTTAAACTATGAAAGATTCAAAACACCTACTCCAATCCATTAAAACTTATCCTATTGGGGGAGTGGTGTCATGTTGATGTGGAATGGCAACCCTTTCCTAATCTCTGGGATGATAAGCTTGTTTCAATCAATTTTATTGAAGAAAACTGATGAAACCATTGTGACATGTGTGTTGAAACGTGATTTAAAGCTAAATGATCCTGATGCAAGCTATTTTAACATGATTTTTTGCTAAGATGATAAATATGTGTGAATGCAAAGCTATTCTAAATGGATTTTAAGCTAAAAGATTCAAACACTAATTAATAAACAAGCTACATGAATGCATCTATGTTACCATGGAAGCCATTAATGGAATCTTAAGCTAATTAATGCAAGTAATTAAGCTAAAATAATACTAAATAAATGCTAAATATGAGTGTGAGTGTGAGTGACTTCAACAACATGAGTTTTCTCTGAAAAAGATGGATCCATTTATCTCCAAATAGTGATCTATTTATAGGAGAGCAAGTGAGAAATGGAAGGTTGAGATCAAAAAGGTTAATCAACGGTCAAGGATGGAAGAAGTTGGAGGCATGGATCATGGATTCTCATCAACAGATGAGAATCAATGATGATATTTAATCAAGGGTTCACCTTTGTCCAAAAAAACATACTTTTAACTTGCACAAGAGGTCATAAGTTAACTTGCACAAGAAGACAAGTTTGTTATAGAAAAAGAATATTCCCCTTTTTCAAATGAGTGAGGAAAGAGAATATTCTTTGGAATATTCTCATGGGTGAAGGAAAATGAACATTTACTAATTAAAACAAAGTTTTAATGTGGAAAAGGGGAAAGGAATATTCCTTTTGGAGGAATGAGCAAAGGAGGAATATTCCCTTGCAAGTGGGAGGGGAATTAGATGATATTCATTAAATAAAATAATTTAATGAAAGGGGGGAAGGTGAAATGATATTCAATTAAATAGCTTAGGGTTATTTAATTAAATATATTTAGGGATTTAAATTAAACAACTTGATGTATTTAATTTAATAAGATGAAATTTTTGCATGAAAGGGGGTGAATTAACCTGATTAGATTAATTAGGTTAATAGATGCAAATGATGCAATCAATTAAATAGCTAGGAAAATTTAATTAATCAAGCAAAAAGAGGATGGGTTTTAGGAGGAAATGATGTTAGTATACTTGACTTGAGTCTATGATATCATTCAGGACATTTCTCAATGTCTACATTTTACCCCTCTTTGAAGTGAGGTACCTACTACATTGGTTCAAAGACTGACGCTCTTCAGATTAAAAATTGCTGCCTAAATCAAAAAATAATGTTTTTCTAATTTTTTGATGCTCCACTATTGCCCCAGCGGAAGGAATAAGCCGGTTCCCTACCCCCTCAAGAAATCAAGTGGAAATTTTGAATTTTGGGTTGATTTCTTAACAAATGTAAAGTGCTACCTCAACTGCCTAAAAAGACTCCAGGATGTAAAAAACATTTCAAAAATGCAAAAAACAATGCAAAATAGGCTTCAATGTGGCTGATTAGTAAAATGGTGAAAAACCCTAGCTACATGGTTAAATTAGGGCAAAAAACCCTAATTTTTAGGCATAAACAGGTGAGGAAGGGTCAATTTCAATTCATTTGTGCATTCACACCTTAGAGAATTCTTGCAATTTGATTTCCCCTTTAGCAATTAGTGTTTTCTCAAGGGTAGTACCTTTCTCAATAAGGTTGGAAAATGCGGTACAACAATGGATTTGAAGTTCGTATTTCAATTTTGTGACTAAGTTTTTGACAAACATGTGTAATAATTGTTTTTCAAGTATTTTGCAAGGACACTTACTAGCCATGCTTCTCCATCTCTGGAAGAAAGATATAAATGTTTCCTATTCTTCTTGTTTGGTATGACACAATGTTCCTATGGTTATGTCATTTTCAATGTTGTAGGAGAAATGTGTCACAAACTTGTCGGCTAACTCATTCCATTTTTATATTCCCATGGGTAAATGGGAAAACCACTCAAGTGCTTGTCCTACAAGACTTCTTGGAAACAATCCCATTAAGTAGGTATGGTCAAATGCAATATCTATGCAAGCAGTATGGAAATCTCAAATTTTTTATTGGACTTCCATTCCCTCTGTATTTGTTAAAATTTGGGATAATGTAATTGTCAGGGAAGGGAGGCATATATATACTTTTATCAAAAGGATATGGGCATAATTCTTGTGCAGATAATTTCTTTGTTCCTATTACTTACATATCGACAACTTGTTGTAGTACATGTATTTGATGTGTCAAGACTTCTACAAAGGACAATGATGTGTCTACAACATTAGCAATCGCATTGTGAGATGGATGACCCATGTTTGAGGTAATTTTTTGTAATCCAATATTGGGAACGAAAGAATTGAGGTTAGTTCCAATTGAGTGTGATGAATAGGAATTTTGGTTTTGGAAGTTAGGAGTGAAAAGTGGATTTTGATTTATGCACGGATTATGTGGGGGATTGATATTGGATTGATATTGCAATGGGTTTTAATTTTCTTGACCATGCGGATTTTGATTGCCATGTTGTTGAGAAGACCCTCGGATGTTGTTTTGTTGAGTGTTTCCCAAATTGAGACCTTGTTGCAACATGTTGGTGTTTTGATTTGGCCCAAAGTTTAAATTGATGTTTGGTGTAGCATTTTTCCTTGGAGGTTGTGACTTAGGAGCACTAATGTAAACCTTTTTCATCTTGGGTAGATTGGTGTTTGACGTGTTTTGACCCATGGTGTTGGTAAATGTTGGTGTGACTTTGGTTGAAGATGTTGCAAAAGGATTAGTAGATATAGTCCCCATAGTATGAGATGAGGAGGAAAATGGATCAAATGTTTTGCTAGGTAGTGGGACATAGATTGGGTACCTTGTGCTCCAAATATTGGGGTCATGTTGACCATTTTAGTGTTTTGAGTTGTGCCCCCTAATGGTAAAGTAGCATATAGTTGTGAAGTAGTAATGTTGGAAGTGGATGAGATATGTACTTGGTCTTGTGTGACAACATTTGTTTGTGATTCAGAAAGCATGTTGACATCAAAACCAGTGTTAGGTCTCAAAAAATGCAAGTTTTAAACCTTAAGAGGATGCCAAGTTCTTTTTTGGCTAACGAACGAGGTTAATTGATATGGTTGAGAACCCCTTGTGCTTTAGGCTTTGCTAGACCCAGGTGGGTGTACCTAAATGATGGAGCAGATTTAAAAGTTATGTGTTTGATCTCTAATTTGGGAAATCTATTCACAGTGGCATGTAGAAGTGAAATAGATGCAAGGTTGACAACTAATCCTACTATAAATGTTTTGAGAGTTAAATGTATGAACAAGGTTTATATAATGTATTGCTTGAAATGAATATGACTAGTGCCTAATCCTATTGGGAAAATGGAGTTGAGATGTGTAAGATATGTGGATCCTCTTTCTTCGCTTAACTCTAATTGTTCGACATTTTGGATGTTTATACTTTGTATAAACATGTAATTTTTGTAGTTATTTGGACTCTTCTTACAAATCCTAGTGATATCTCCTTAAGTTACTGTGAAGTTTGAAAGGATTTTAATTCTTATGTGAAGGAAACTGGTTAAAACAATCAGTTTAAAAGGATTTTATTCCTGGGTAGGAACCTATTAAAGATGATCTCGCAAAAGGACTTTAATTATATTCTCATAGAAACCAATCAAAGAAATCACACAAGTGCAGCAAATGTGTCTTGACAAGTTAAATATATATTCCAGTATATTTAACTTGAATAACATAGAAAGACCACTCTAGAGACAACCAAATAACATGTATGAATTAAAATTGACATAACAGTTGAACACCAGAAATTGGGCCACCAATTCAAATTTTCTCCTCCATTATATTGCTTCAAAAGATAATACAATGTTTATCACAAGTCTTCATTTTCTGCTAATCTATTATATCTAATCCTAATTTCCACTTATTCTAATTTTCTAACTACTGATCGATGATTTTCCTTTTGATTTCATCTGTCATATATATGTTGTACTTCCAAGGTTATGACCTATTGTCTTTGCCTTCCCGTGAGAAATTGATTTTAATAATAATTATCCTTTGTTTATTGGAAATTGTATTTTCCGCTAAAATATTTTTTGGGTAAAAAATTATTCGTTCCCTTGGTGAAAATATTTCACAACTTCAAAATAAAATCTTTTACTTTGCACATTTATTTTAACATTTTACCCCGTATTCAAATAGTATTTTTCTCATAATCTTGAGGGAGAGATGAATTAATAAATTTCCTTTTAAATACAAAGTGTTTGGGCCATATTCTATGCAAGTAAAATTTTATTCATAGTTTGTTGTCAGAGGAGAAGGGACTCATCACTCTCTACCTTTGATACTTGCATCTCACCCCGATAAATCTTCAATAATATGCTTCCATCCTTTAGGGATTTCTCGCCGATATTTATATCTCCACCTGATAGATTCCAATTATATGCCCTTTTTCATTTTGGGAGATCAAGGAGACTCAAAATTGTTCACTTTGATATTCATTTCTATCTCCGATAAAAAATTTCTTTGTTGCACTGTACTGGTTCTAGGGTTTCTTGCTGAGCTTTTTTGTAGTGATGCGGGAATGCCAACTTCACACTTTGAAAAAATTTCTCAACTAGCACCATACATTCCTTGAAGAGATCCATGATTAAAGAATCAATCTAAATGGAGGCCTACACATTCAATGAGAGGGTTCTTTTCACGGCTCTACTAATTACAGTGGTAAACTCTGATGGTAGTCACTACAATTTTCTATACTTCTATTCCCTTAACATGCATAGATACTCCAATCCTTCAAGTTTTTCAATACTTGCTATGTCCTTCGGCCATTTATGAGTTCATTGATAAATAAACTAAGAATACATTTTCAATAGATTGAATGTGAAAAAAATCAGGATGCAGTCGGTGATCTTGCTTATTGAAACCATCCATATTTCCTTTTCTTCAATAATCTTTATGTTCTCTAGGAAATTCATGGAAGATTATTCAATTGACGCCTTGCATTATATTGTCAGAGGGAATTGCTCTTATGGCTATTTTTCAAATTGTATAATTCTACTATCTTTACACACATGTCAATCTTCGAAGATTCATTAGTCAGTACTGCTTCATTATCAAACTTAAACCCCTGATCTGAGAGCGTAGGTATGATAGTAACGACCACCACACACAGTTCCACTATACTAAAACACTATGAAGTGCTTCTTTCTGCAGGATATTTATTACATCCTTCAATTTGTTTCAATATATTTATCAATTGACGCACCTCAAGCTACAGATCATAGACTGACTCTTTCCTTGTTGATTTGTAATCTACATTTATGCATTCAATGTAATTCGTATGGTGTCTCTCAAAAAGGTCACTATGAAACAATATTCCTTGGCATTTAAAAGAAATGGAGTCCTTGTTAGATAAAATAGGTTGATCATGTCCATCTAAGCTCGAGTTCTCACTTATGGCACCTACTTAATAATCATCTATTTTAGTAGCCTCTTTGAGACTTCACAAGGTTCTTGTTGCACCAGAGAGCTAAAAGGTCCCATTATCTTTTTATACTGGTCTGATTTCCTCTAAGCATCCCAACTGTTAGGACAATTTATTTTGTCAATGTTGATCTGGCATGGTTATGGTACTGGCATAGGATGCAATTTTCTTTTTTTGTTTTACAACATTGGCATTTTAATTATTTCCAAAGCCTTTTCACAAGTCTATTTTGTGTATAATCTTCAAATCCAGTGGTACTGCCTCTTATGGCATTCTATCTCTGCTTGGGATGATTTGGAATTTGAAAATATTTCTCATATTATTTGAGTGTATATTATTTAGTAGGAAAAAAGCACTCATTGACCTAGTTTTTTCCTTTATATGTGCATGGAAGTACCATTATGTCTTTGTCCCTGGTACCAAGACAATGTTCAAAGAAGATCCTTGCATTGACTCTTTGTTTTGTATGATCTTGAGGTCGAGGAATTCAAGCATTACTTTGTTTTGGAAAGGAATCTTGGGGAAGACCAAGTGGAAAATGATGGACAATGGATGATTTCATCTGGGTTTAAAATTGTGTAGGTAAGTTATTCATGGTGATAAAGTGTGTAATAAAAGGGATAGTCGCATGTTAGTTCAATAAATGATAGGTGTAAATTTCAGTAAAAATCATCATATACTTATTAATTCCTAATTAGACTTCCCCTTCACAAATTGCTTAATCCTTTAGTTGCTTCTTGCAATGGAGCCCAGTAATATTCCACCTCCATCAAACGATCTATTTCCTTTGGTTTTGCATTGTGCTTAACATGAAATGCGACAACTTTTGTGACAAGATGAATAAGATCATCAGTGGGTGCTCCACCAGTTAGCTTAATAGAAGACTGGCATGTCAATGGTGGTTTTCCATCATTTTTAATACAATTCTCCCCTTTTGTGCATATGGCTATATGTTGAATTCAAAAACACAACCTCTGGATGCTTTATTAGTTTAAATTGTTGATGCCATCTGATTCAATAATTGAATTTCATGCATCACTGAAGTGGATAGAGTTTTACTTTATGCCTTTAGAATTGCCTTGGAAAACTGATCAAACTCTTTCTCGGGGTCATAAAAATACACTGAAATTTTGAGTTATGATAAGGGAGTATGGTTGTCGAATAGATTGGAATGAATTCATAATGATTGCAAACTACTAATGCTCAAATTTGCTTACTTAGCCTTTTCTAAAACTGTACTTGTTTAAAGTCATCTGGAACCCACCATTTCGCCAACTTGAAAAATTATCAAATTTGATTCTGGGAAGCTTCCACCCTAGATATTAGTTCATTTAGATCAAATGAACATGTTTGAAAAATGTTTTTTCATCAATCCTCTTCCTCCGCAAAGAATCAGGCTTCATAGTTGACCTCTGTGACAATTTTCTAGAAATGCAAATGTCCAAACTGTGTAAAACCCATTTACTTTTTGTTTTGAAAAAATACCAAATGAGGTGTTGGGACCTTTAAAATTGGCATGAAAGCACATTAATATGAGGAAAGTATAAAACACCAATCAGTTCATCAAGAAAGTCATCCAACTCGTAGATATTGTCCTCCAAAGTTGACCTTCTGGCAGATTTAACACCATGCAGCCAACAAACCTTTCTAGAACCTTCCAACTTGGTACTTTGAAACCTTGTCAAAAATAATTGTAGGAAGCTAAAATCAAGTTTATGTAATGCCCCGCCACGCAACCCTAGGGGAAGTTGCAATTCACTAACCAAATGCAACAATTTTTTTTTTTTAAAGTGCAATAACATACAAGTTTGCTACACATTGCCAACATCCCCTAAGGCTACGAGACAAAGATTACTTCACTACTGGATTTGACACCATTTTCTGACGGGCGTTCGTCGGTCGTTCAAAAAATCTTTGTCGGAAGAGCGACACAATGGCGAAAATCTTTCCGTCGCTGTTTTTCCATCGCAAGGCCGACGACAAAATAAACGTCAAAATAACGGTGAAGAATCGTCGGTCGGCAGCATCGTGAAATACCTCGGTATTTTGTCAGAATATCGACGAAACCTTTGTTTATCCACTAACGAATTACACCAGAAGTTCGTCGTCGGTTCGACGAAATGGGCAAGCAGTAGCATGGAAAACATGGAACGCTCGTCCAAATAGTGACGAAATACTAGAGCAGTAGCGTCGAAAGAACACCAAAAGTTCGTCGAATGTGCGACGAAATAGGCAAGTAGTAGCGTCGGAACAACACCAAAAGTTCGTGCACTTTGCGACGAAATTAGCAAGGAGTAGCGTTGGCTGCGCACCAAAATTTCGTCGAACGTGCGACGAAATTAACAAGAAGCAACGTCGAAACAACGCGAAAAGTTCATCGACGTTGCGACGAAATTAGCAAGGAGTAGCGTCGGAAGAACACCAAAAGTTCGTCGAAAGTTCGACGAAATTGGCGGAGAGTAGTGTGGTAGTGAAGCCGAAATATCATCGGAAGGGCGACGAAATGGGTAGGGAGTTACGACGAAATCGTCGTCGCAGCTATAGCAACTTCGTCGAGCCTTTCTGTTGATTCGTCGGTGGTTATCGTCGAAATTGCGACGAAGAAGCAAATTTTTATAAAAAAAAAAAATTATATATTC
>VDFB02000003.1:189614987-189825687 GCA_007258455.2 Sequoia sempervirens | reverse complement strand
TGGTTAAGGGTTAATGGTTTAGGGTTTAGGGTTATGGGTAGTGATGGAACTTCAAAGTTTTGTTCTCTGTGTTCTATTTTATCCTACCTTGTGTCTCTGGTCATCTATAGTGTTTGGGAAAAGCCTAAGGATGGGGTTTTACCTTCTTCTTCATGTAAAACCATAGTGTTCATCTTACACCTTGGATGGGATCTATTTGACCATTACTTTTTGGGAAGGCTTTAAAACGACTTAAGCCCCATCACTTCGTACGTCTAGGCTGGGCCCCCTTTTGTTTTATTGTTTTATTTCCTTCGCCTGACTTTATTTTTCCTAAGTATTTTGTTGGTCCCGTGTTCCCTCATTAAAACAACTTATGTCATTGTTTGTCGTCGACCTAGTGATGTCCCCTTATTCCTTTAGGGGAGAGGGCCCAATAGTCGTGCAGGCTAACTTTCTCAGCATGTAGCAATTGACTAGAATATCATAGAACCTTCATTTTTTTTTGAAATGTAGACTAGTTTCTTATTTATCTATAACTAAGGTTTGGAGGCCCGACTCATCATGCAACTCGCCACATCGGCAGATCTTTTGAGAAGTGTCTAAAATTTGACTTTTTAAAGGTTCGACCAAAACTTAATCATGGAACCCCCAATAGTTGAACCAAAAAAATATTATTTGTTGCTTGTAGAATATGATATTTTTATTTAAATTAAAATTAATATACAACCTAAGTGGACCAAATACTTATTGATAACCATAAATCTTTGATATCTCTACCTTTTATATTCAACACATATGGACTAATAGTTGAACACAAAATCTATTTGTTGTTATAAAAAACAACACATAATGATTTAAAATACAACTTATATTGAACAAAAATGGACCAATAGTTGAACATAAAACTTTTTGAAAATCCTTCACATTTAATGGGAAAATACATGTTATTTATTGTGCTCACCTTTTATATTTGTGATAGGACAAACTATTAATATAAAATTATCCAATGCTTGTACATTGCTACCCCAATTGTTGTACACATAAGAACAATATTTTTTCACTATGATAACAATACTTGTTTAAATGAGTGTCTTATTTTATTAAATGAGCATTTTATTTTTTAAATGATATAATTATAGTGGAGAGTTGTGATATTTTATTTGAAACAAAAAAATACTTATTTCACTTCTTCATGAATGTATTTATGTTTTTTTCATATAAAATTTAGAGGTTCTCATGTGTTCAAGTATGGGTCCATTTTTTATCAACATAAATGGTTTTTTCTTTATTTACATTTTGATTTTTTATTTACAATATATAGTATAAATATGTGGTAAGACTGGGTATTATCATCACGATTGAGTGCGCCTTCTTCCCTAATAATTTTTTTTATTTTGCACCCCGCACGACTATTGGACCCTCTCCCCTATTAAATGTTTTTATTTTGTAGAGGGACAAGTTCGCATGGCCGTAGATCAATCGTCATGTGATCTTAGCCGTTCCCCGTCATCTCGCGATGACCCCACTAGTTGATAGCGATATCACGGGTGAGTGCCACGTGTACTGGGCCCTCTCCCCTAATAAATATTTTTATTTTGTAGAGGGACAATTTTGCATGGCCATAGATCAATCGTCGTGTGATCTCAGCCGTTCCCCGCCATCCCACGATGACCCCACCAGTTGATCGCGATATCATGGGCGAGCGCCACGTGTCTCATCCAGTGAAGTCGAAGGAATGACAAATAATTTGATGTCTTTAATACATTATGCCATGGGTTACTAAAGCAGTTATAAGATGCACGTGTTTTAAATCAACGAAGATGTTATAATTTGGGTAGAAAGGTGCTCAATGGTTAATAACAAGGCTGGCGACTGTGTTGAACGAACAAGATTGCCGATGGTTGAGATCCATGGTTGCCCCGCATCACATGATCAAAATTTGTGAGTTATTTATTGATTGCGATATCACAGGTGGGTGCCACGTGGATCTCCTTGGCAACGAGTAGTATGGTAAAAAATTGATATATTTATTTTATTTTATTTATTAAATACTTACTAGCACATACATTATTTATTAATAATATATATATAATATGCTGAGAGATATCCTTTTGATGCGTCTATTGTACTATTATAAAATAGGTGCCTCGACAAAGGTATCTCTTGGCGTATTTTGTATATATTAATAAATAGTATATATATGCTAGTAGCATTTGTAGCAAAAAATGAAAGACAAGATTAGAATTACTTTTAGTTATACAATTATAATCCTAACCCTTCTAATTTTTAAAATCCATAAAATATTTATTATCTATTTAGTTTTACTAATTATCTAATAAAATAAAATTAAATAAAATTAAATATTCATTTTAAATTAATTAAACAATTATTAATTAGAATTTTAGAATAAATTAACAAATAAGATCTATATAAAATCAACTTTTCTATTTTTTTTTCTTTGTGTCCAAATAATTTCATTTTCTAAAATTATACTAAATTCTAGATATCATAATTAAACACAAAACTTTATTATATTCTAATCCTAACCCTAGTTAAACCCTAACCCTATTTGGACTCTAACCCTTACCCTAATTGAACACTAAATATAATTGTAATTGACCACTAAGCATAATTGAATTCTACCCCTAACCCTAACCCTAACTCTAACTAAACCCTAAACCTAACTCTAATCAAACCATAACCCAAACCAACTTGATTCATAATCCCAACCCTAACCCAAACCCTAATTGAACTTTAAAACTAACCTTAATTAAGTATTAACCCTAATTGAACATTTATTGAACACTAGTCGTAATTGTACCATAACCCTAACTTTGAACTACAGTTGAACTCTAATCCTAACCCTAACACTAATTCTTATCCTAATTGAACCTTAACCCCAACCCTAACCCTAACCAATACTTTCCACCAAGATGGTTTACACATAGACACTTTACAAAAGCCTTCCAATGCTATGAAATTAAACTTCAAAAGGGCAGATTTACTTTGACATAATAACACCATTTCTATCCACAAGAAACATGGCTATTCTAAGAACTCTTTAGCTTCTTCAAATCTGCAAAAATACACAAACTTTTCTCTAGAGGCCAATGGTGTGCTCACCTCCCAGCCTTTGGTTGGAAAGCCAACCACCCCTGAACTAGGAGGCACCTTGGGAACCAGGTACATTCATGCAAACCAAATACATTTAACACTCAAATACACAAAGAAAATATACACACCCACCCAAGGGGAATTTTTTTCACATAACAAAGAGTTCATTATGAACCCAATACAGGGGATGGAGGTGGACTATGCGCTCCATTTTGAGGACCCACAAAAAATAATATTATGAATAAAAATCACCATGTTTTCAACCCTTCAACTACAAGCCCTTCCTCCACATCTCCTTATCCACCCAACCATTCTTCACATTACACAACACATAGGGGTACTCATACCCATCTTCTAAACCTCTCCTTTTAAAGGAGGAATAACCTGTCCCCATGGAGGTTCCTACTCTAACCATCCCCAAACTTGGGATGCTCTTCCCAAATTTGGGTGAGCCTATCCCATTACAACCTTTTTTCCCAACAACACTCACACAAAGAAAATAAAACAAAAGAAAACAACACTTAGGGAAAGAATTTTAGACACACAATTACATGTACATAGCATACAAATTTGAAAATATAAAAAGTAAAAATGTGTGTTGAGCCTACCTTAATCCAAGATGAGGAAGGATGTGAAGAGAATGTGCCCAACTCCTCTCCCTCCAAGCTTGCTCTCCAATCTCTCAACCAAATCCAAGAGCTCCCAAAAAAAAATCCCAACTCCAAAAACAAAGAATCCAAAAGAGAACCCCCAAAACCCTTGTTCTTAGTTTTTCTTATAGAATTTCAAGTTTGAATTCGTTTGAATGGGGAAATGCCACTTGTCACTCACCCATTCACCCTCCCAAGCACATTCACCCATGTGTTCTCTCACATGTGTGAGAACTTGGGGGACTTCCAAGACAACATAGAGAAGTGGGAGTGGAAAGGGACTAGTCCCCATCCCACTTCTCAAAACCTTATTTTCGCCAAAATTCTTAAGGCCTCAAAAGGGGTTCCCAATCATGAAACTAACTCAAAAGTATAGGCTGAAAAGGTACCTAACCCATAGGTACTTGACCTAGGGACCTTAAATCAATAAAAAAACTTAAAAAACTCAAATTTTCAACCCTCAAAAAGTTCCCTAAAGATCAAATCCGAGTTTTTCCACTTGGGTGGACAACTCACCACTTAAATGGATTGACATGGAAATTAAAACCAATTTACAAACATGCACAAATACATCACAAGGAAAAATACATTAAAAAATGGAACTATAGTCCCTTCATATGGACTATAGATTGGCTTCACTAGTAAACTCACTGAAGGTTCCCAAAGGTCACCTCCAATTTCCATTGGCCATGGAAAGTGTACCTGCACACTCGATGCACACGTTAATCCATCCAATAAATCATATATCAAAACATTTGAATCACCATTTCATATACACAAGCTTCCATCCAAATAAATAATATGTCAAAACAATTGAATCATCATTTCATATAATCAAGTTGCATAATTTCACATAGCATATATATCCCATATCATAACTGGAACAAACACTAATCTTATATCATATCCAATTCTTTTTACCTTAATTTTCAAATTTATCAAATTATAACATGGTTTATTCACAACACCTATTTCATTTGTTCATCATTTCAAAACTCAAATTGAACAACCATAGTAACTAGCATAAATTTAGGTCAACCATTAAAGTCATCTAACTAAGCATGTAGCATCATAATCAAACCATCATAATAATTCAAATGTCTAAATACCATAGTCAAATCATCATAAGAACTCAAATGTCTAAGTATCATGTCATCAAGAGTATCTCTAAGGATAATCAATAACCACAACTCAAAATAGTCTAAATACTAGATGTATCATAGGGGTAGGCCTCACATCCTCCCCCTCTAGGAATGAACTTGCTCCTGGAAGTTCTCAAAGAGGTGGGGATATAAAGCCATCAATCGTGAAGCATCCTCCCAAGTGGCTGCAACCTCATCATATCGATCCCATTGGACCCTAACTTGATCCAACTCTCGACCTCGAAGGGCCAATGTCTGTCGAGCCAAAAGGAAAATGGGTTGCAAGGCTAGCTATCCTTCCGACTCCACCTGCAAGGCATCCCAATCCAAAACATGAGAGTCATCATGCACATAACGTCGCAATACCGATACATGAAATACATCGTGGATACGTGACAAGCTAGGTGGCAGGGCTAGACGATAAGCTACAGGACCTATCCGCTCCAAGATCTCAAATGGACCAACAAATCGAGGTGCAAGCTTAGAGCCTTTCCATAACCGATTGGACTCTTGTGCGAACACACTCTCAAGAATACATGATCTCCTACTGAGAAACTCCGATCAACCCTCTTAGCATCGGCATACTTTTTATGTTGATCTTGTGCCTCTCGAAGGCACTACCTGATCAAATCCACCTGCTGCTCCATATCCTGTATCATCTCTGGACCAATTGCCACTCTATCCTCTATATGATCCCAACTCAAAGGAGTCCTACATGGTCTACCATACAAGGCTTGATAAGGCGGCATACCCAAGGAACTGTGATGTCCGTTATTATAGGAAAACTCAACCAAATACAAGTACTCCTCCCATCAGGACTGATAATCCATCACATACATGCGTAACATGTCCTCTAACACTTGATTAACCCTCTCTGTCTGCCCATCTGTCTCGGGATGGTAAGCTGAACTGAAGTTGAGTTGGGTGCCTAATGCCTTCTGAAATGAAGTCCAAAATAAGGATGTGAAAAGTGAATCTCTATCTGAAATGATCCTTCGAGGGACTCTGTGTAATCTGACAATATCATCAAGAAATACCCTTGCAACTGTCGGTGTTGTATATGTCGTATGCACGGGTGAGAAATGGGCCACTTTGGTCAACTTGTCAACAATCACCATGATGGCATCATGACGACGTGAAGACAAGGGTAGACCAACAATAAAATCCATTGAAATGGTGTCCCATTTCCACTCGGGAATATCATGCGGGTACAATAATCCTGCTGGATGCTAGTGCTCTGCCTTGACTCTGACACTCAAGGCATCGGCTCACAAACTCTGCAATGTCACGTCACATCCCTGCCCAATGGTATAACTATCGAGGATTAGCATGCATCTTCTTCACCCCTGGATGTGCTACATATAGTGCCATGTGTGCCTCTGATAAGATGACTGTACGAAGATCACCAAAGTTAGGTACATAGATACGACCTCTATGTCACAACAACCCATCTGACTCCAATGTGTACCCTGTAAACTTTCCCTTGAGGGCTCTCTATGACTGTAATTCCTGTTGTACCTCTCTATACCACTCATCCTCTACTAAGTGTTGAAGGATGCGTCCCCTCAAATCTGTGCCTAAAGACATGGATGATAACTCGTGTCTCCTCCTGCTCAATGCATTTGCCACCACGTTCTCCTTCCCTTTGATGTAATGGACATCAAAGTCGTACTCACAAAGAAACTCCATCCAATGCCTTTGACGTGCGTTTAGATTAGGTTGCGTGAAGATATACTGTAGGCTCTAATGATCTGAATGAAGCTCGAAGTGGTGTCCTAAGAGGAAGTGTCTCCAACGGACTAATGCATGAACTACTGATGCTAACTCTAAGTCATTAGTAGGGTAGTTCATCTCATGGGGTTTGAGTTTTCGTGACTCATACATGATCACTCTACCCTCCTGCATAAGCACTGCACCTAAACCATCCAATGAGGCATCGGTACAAACCATGAAATTAGCTGATGAATCTGGTACTGCTAGGATAGGAGCGCTAGTAAGACGCTCTTTGAGGGTCTGAAAGGCCCTCTCACACTGCTCTGTCACTCAAAATTCTTCCCTTTTCATTGAAGAGAAGTAATCGGATGTGCAATCCTAGAGAAACTCTCAACAAATCATCGATAATAACCCGCTAAGCCCATGAAGCTCCTAACCTTTGTCACTATAGTAGGCACTGGCCACTCTATGATAGCTCTAATCTTCAATGGATCTACAGAGATACCATCGCCTGATATAATGTGCCCAAGATAATGAACCTCTGAACGAAAGAAGGCACACTTAGACAAGCTGCCATACAACTGATGCTCTCTCAAACACTGCAGGACCTGTCGTAGATGCTCCTCATGCTCCTCCTCTGAATGTGAATATACCAAAATTTCATTCAGAAACACTATCACAAATCGATCTAGAAAGGTACGAAATACCCCGTTCATGAGACTCATGAACACTGCAGGGGAATTCGTCAAATCGAATGGTACCACCGTAAACTCATAATGACCATACCTAGTCCTAAAAGCAGTCTTATGTATATCTGCATCTAAAATCCACAACTGATGATATCCAGACTTGAGGTCAATTTTAGAGAACACTCTAGCACCCTGTAGTTGGTCGAATAGATCATCGATCCTTGGAAGAGAGTAACAATTCTTGATCGTCACCTTGTTTAACTGTTTGTAGTCCACACAAAGTCGAAGGGATCCATCCTCTTCTTAATGAAGATGACAGGAGTGCCCCAAGGTGAGACACTTGGACGGATATGACCCTTCTCTAACAACTCCTCCAACTGTAATTTGAGCTCACTAAGCTCATGAGTGGTCATCCTGTACGATGCACGTGATACTGGCTCGACTCCTGGTACCAAGTCTATGTGAAAATCAATCTCCCGCCGAGGTGGCATACCTAGTAACTCTGAAGGGAACACATCTGCAAACTCCCTAAGGATGGGATGATCATCCAAAGATGTCTCTGACCCCTCCTCAGTCCTATCACTGATGGTAATGGTGAATAACTAACATCCTTTTCACATACACCACTTAAGTTGCATAGCGGATATCATGCGAAGAGATATGGCCCTCTGTACTCCTAAAATCTCCACTAATGTACCATGGTCATCTATAAACTCAACTGCTTTATGACGACAATCTACCTTAGCTCGATGAGTGTCAAGCCAATCCATACCCAAGACTACCCCATAGGAGCCTAATGGAGTAACACGAAGATCCACTGAAGTAGTCCAATCTCCTAGTTGTACTAGACAATCTCTAACCACTGAATCTACGGGCACCTTAACTCCTAAAGCTAACTCAACCTCCCACCTATCATTTTGCCTTGATGCCACTAGCCTGCTACGCTCCACTATAGATGGGGAAATAAAAGAATCGGATGCTCTAGAATCAAACACAACAGAAACATGAATATTACCAATCATACCTGGTGTCTCAATGACAGTGGCCTGATGCTCAGCTTGGCGGTTCTCGACCACCGCAAAAACTCTATGGGACTTGCCCACATCTCCCATGGTCTGCTCAGAACCTCCTGTCTGTTGTCCTCTAGTTGCAGGTCCCTGAGAGAAATCCCTAGCTAGGTGTCCCATTGCACCACATACATAACAAGGACCTCGAGTATACACCTGAGCTGACTGTGTTCTGCTAGGCTAGTGTCCCCTAGTCCTACTAGAACCACTAAATCCCCCACGGGAGGACTGTTGTGAATGTGTTGGAGTGATACCCTGTGTCTGTGGACGCTGATCACGTCGAGGACCCTGTGGCTGCCATGCCCTGAAGTGGCCACCCTATGAGCTCCATTGAGGCCTAGACCTCTGACTCTGCTGCTGCTGCTGCGGTGGTCTAGGTGGTCCAACTTGAGGCTTGAATCCTCCCTTCAAAGGAAGGGGAGGTCGTCGAAAGTTATGTGACTGTGGAGTGTGGTTGCGGTTCTGAAACCGCTCTTGTGCATCCTAAGATTTCCCTTGAATTTCCTCTACTATAAGGGCCTTCTCCACAGCAACCCGAAGGTTCTCTGGATTGGCCATGCGAACTGGTCCTGATATACCTACATTTAGGCCCCTGATGAAATGGTTGACAAGAAGCTTCTCATCATGCAAATAATCCACATATGGTAGTAGCTCCAAAAATCAGCTCTCATACTGTGCTACTGATAAACCCCTCTGATGTAGGTCATGAAACTCATCAATACGACGCTGTCTAAAATGCTCAGATAAGTAGCGTGCTCGAAACCTTTCTAAGAATGTCTCCCAAGTGAGGGTATCTAAAGATAGGTGGTGTTTGTGCTCCTCTTGGTGCCACCACGTAGATGTTGAACCTCGAAGCAATAGTATCGCAACACATGCTTTTAGATTGCTTGCATAAGCACGCAATCCCATGCATCTCTCAAGGCTAAGAAGCCAAGACTCAGCCTCTACTCCATCTGTGGATCCCTCAAAATTAGGTGGTTTCAATCGTAGCAACTCATGAATCTGATAGCCTGGATCTCGATATGCTCTACCCTCATCTGGTACCTCAGGATGGGGAACCTGTGGTGGAGGATCTAGATGGACTGATCCCCTCTCTCCCTCATCATTATATTCCTCGAGAATACGAGGGGGACTCCTGCTACGCTCTCTGCGCTCTGACCTGTGTACCTCAGTTGAGTGTTGTGTCTGGTCTGGTCTAGGGTCCTCCTCTGCTGCTGGTAGACGAGTGTGAATAACCCCAATCAAATCCTCTAATGCATGGAGGATTTGGGAATTAAGATTCTGTGAAGGCTCATGTTGTGGTACCTCTGAAACATGTGGGGCTACTGGGGGTGACTCGGCTCGCTCCCATCTCGTACCACGTCCGCCCCCACGTCCACGCCCATGAACCTTTCACAATTGAGCTGGCATCCTACATGATAATGTCATAACACATATTAACATGGTGAACACATATGCCCAGAGTTCCCAGTGTTGGAACCTAGGCTCTGATACCAAAAATGTAATGCCCAAAATTTACTCCAAAATAAAACATGACTAATTTTTTTTTTGACACATGTTTGTAAATTTTCTAGCATTATACTAACCATACACAATGTGATGATGTATTACACGCATTAGATGACATTTCCCTTATAACAAGATCAACAACACGCCACTCGAGGGTGAGGGTTGGCTACTTAGATGAGCGGGTATGCGTGGAGACCATCACACATACCTTCAAGCAATCATGAGAAAGGTCGGGGTCCGACATTTGAGAATGAGTAATTACAAGTTAAAAGCAAGGATTAATTGATGTTATAAAGTTATGCTTGCTCACTCTACACTAATTAAGCTTCCTTGCCAAAATTGATGAAGCCTACATTAACATCTAATTTTGAAGGCTAAAAGCAAGGGGGAGAAGAAAATTTATAGTTTACAAATCAATTAATAAATAACAATTTTAATTAATTTGTTATTATTAATATTATTTAATTATTATTATTAATTTATTTTAAAAATAAATAAATAAATACATTAATATATAATAAAAGCATTTATTTACTACAAGAATAAATTAAAAGATATTAAATTAAAGAATAATTTATACAAATCATTACATTATAAATTCCTTTATATGTACATATTTTTAATTTTCTTAAAGGAAGGAAGAAATGGTATAAAGAAAGAGGTATTACTTTCTTTTCTAGAATCCCTAATATTAGGTGTTTAAATCCCTCCTTATTTTTTTTAATTTAAAGTAAAGGAATCTTTCCTAAAGGGATGGGAATACATTCCTTTATTTTCTTTTTATTTTAAGGAACACTAAACATGGGATGAAAGATGTCCTAAATAAGACAAAGAGACATCACTTACGTGGAAGGAAGGGGTGAATCCTAGCGTAACTTTTGGAGGTAATTTTTAAGGAAGGCTTTCAAGATAGAATCGCCCCAAGAGCATAGTCCTTCCTAATGATATTGAAACGTGAATGCTAAAAATAAGCGTAGATTTATGACAGTGATTTATTTAACGAAGTTGAAGCATATTGTGGTGTCCATTTTAAATATCAATATTTCAACCCTAAATTGTTGGCATTTTCTTTTTAAACCTGGGTTTCCACAGAGCAGGACGATGCACCATTTATCCCAGTTAAACTTTCAAGAGTGCTGCAGATTGAATATGTTGGGTGACTCATCAAATCTGTCTAATTTATTTCCTGAGAAGGTTGGTCAGAAACTATGGCGGTGTTGGGGTGATTATTCTATTTGGGGGCGAAATCCCTAGTAGACTGCATTTAGGTTTGCATCTTTATTTATCTATCTATATATATATTTTTTGTTTAAGCATAGATGGTTTTCAACCTACAACTGATAAACATTTTATGTTTTGAGATTTCTTCTTTGAAGGGCTTACTAGTGAGGGCTTTTCACAAAAAAGTCATTGGCCTTCTTTGGGGCTTGCAACCTCTCTACAAGTTGTGGCCTGTGAGAGTTGTAGCCCCATTATAGAGCCTTTTGGCCTGTATATTTTTTTTTTTATTCCTTTTTTAAGCTATCTTATATGCTAGTTTCCAATTTACTGTATTTTAGCATTCAATACCGTATTGCACAGGAAGAGCTCTATATTGAGGAATAATAAATTTGTATTATATACTGTTAAAAGTGAGATCTAAGTAATCTTCGCATTGTTTTCAATTTTATACTAGAATACTTTACATTTGAACATATGAAAGTAACATGGCTTTTCTAAGTTCTGTCTTTTTTTTTTCTGTAATATATCTAAGCTACAGATATTGCAGAACATGTATTGAAAGTGAGTTCTGTAAGACATTTCAGGGAATAAAATATATTCATATATTTATGATTTAAATGCCAATAACTTAATTCAAATTCTTACCATTTATTTTGTCAAAATTCCAAGCAACTTTTATCAATGTAAAATTGAAAAGAGCAGGTGTATAAATCTTTTCTCTTGCAACTATATTATTAACAGAAGAGCAGAGATTTTAAAAGCAGCATTTTCTTTACAAGGCATGTAATTCCCTACATTATTATTGAATCCTTTTTTTCTTTCACTGAAGATTACATAAAGCTTATGAGCCAAACAAAAATCTAGTATTTTCTATTGAACCATATCTTACATTTATATCTATACATTTTCCTTTGCTTCTTTCTTTAGACTAAACAACCTAGTATGCAATATATTCCTCTTTCATTTTTCAACTACGTAGAGCCATATAAGCAACAAAGTAAACTCAAACAAATCTGCCTAACAGAAATATTTTCCAACTGAAACTACACATTCATTTACAGGCAAATAAATAAATAAATTCGACCCTATGGTAGGTCCGCTAATTATTTTTGAACAACTCCTTGTAGATATTTCAGGTTTTCCACCAGAACATACTAGAATCCTGAGTGTTCCTTTTTATGTAATTTACTTTGGGTTACAAAGTATAGAGTAATAGCTTCCTCCTAAATATATAGAATTATATATAACTCAAGAGAACAGAGCTCACATTAACATATTACACAACCTTGTATTTTTATAAAATAATTGCAGATTTAAAATTTGGACAGTTCATTCCCTTTCAAATAAAAATAGATTCTTCACAAAAAAAGTGTACTTGTATGTGAAGCTATCAAACTAAATAAGCGGAGTACTACTTTTTATTTCAAAGATACAACAACAAGTTCTTTCTCCCTTACGTTCCTAGTGAATAGTTACTCTATAGTAATATAGTATTTTATTTCAAGAAGCAAGGGTTGATGTGATAAACATTCCAAATAAAATACCATACTTCCTCATCCAAACATAAAATTAGACATTACTTTCTTCTACACATCAGACTGTATTCTCCTTTTCAAAGCACAATACAAGTTCACTCTCATACAACATCTTTATAAGGGCTTAAAATTTTCAACCAGCATGGTAGATTTCTTTTGAAAAATAACAACCCAATACTTTCCACCAAGATGGTTTACACATAGACACTTTACAAAAGCCTTCCAATGCTATGAAATTAAACTTCAAAAGGGCAGATTTACTTTGACATAATAACACCATTTTTATCCACAAGAAACATGGCTATTCCAAGAACTCTTTAGCTTCTTCAAATCTGCAAAAATACACACAAACTTTTCTCTAGAGGCCAATGGTGTGCTCACCTCCCAGCCTTTGGTTGGAAAGCCAACCACCCCCGAGCTAGGAGGCACCTTGGGAATCGGGTACATTCATGCAAACCAAATACATTTAACACTCAAATACACAAAGAAAATATGCACACCCACCCAAGGGGAATTTTTTTCACATAACAAAGAGTTCATTATGAACCCAATACAGGGGATGGAGGTGGACTACGCAGTCCATTTTGAGGACCCACAAAAAATAATATTATGAATAAAAATCACCATGTTTTCAACCCTTCAACTACAAGCACTTCCTCCACATCTCCTTATCCACCCAACCATTTTTCACATTACACAACACATAGGGGTACTCATACCCATCTTCTAAACCTCTCCTTTTAAAGGAGGAATAACCTGTCCCCATGGAGGTTCCTACTCTAACCATCCCCAAACTTGGGATGCTCTTCCCAAATTTGGGTGAGCCTATCCCATTACAACCCTTTTTCCCAACAACACTCACACAAAGAAAATAAAACAAAAGAAAACAACACTTAGGGAAAGAATTTTAGACACACAATTACATGTACATAGCATACAAATTTAAAAATATAAAAAGTAAAAATGTGTGTTGAGCCTACCTTAATCCAAGATAAGGAAGGATGTGAAGAGAATGTGCCCAACTCCTCTCCCTCCAATCTTGCTCTCCAATCTCTCAACCAAATCCAAGAGCTCCCAAAAAAAAATCCCAACTCCAAAAACAAAGAATCCAAAAGAGAACCCCCAAAACCCTTGTTCTTAGTTTTTCTTATAGAATTTCAAGTTTGAATTCCTTTGAATGGGGAAATGACACTTGTCACTCACCCATTCACCCTCCCAAGCACATTCACCCATGTGTTCTCTCACATGTGTGAGAACTTGGGGGACTTCCAAGACAACATAGAGAAGTGGGAGTGGAAAGGGACTAGTCCCCATCCCACTTCTCAAAACCTTATTTTCGCCAAACTTTTTTAAGGCCTCAAAAGGGGTGCCCAATCATGAAACTAACTCAAAAGTATAGGCTGAAAAGGTACCTAACCCATAGGTACTTGACCTAGGGACCTTAAATCAATAAAAACACTTAAAAAACTTAATTTTTCAACCCTCAAAAAGTGCCCTAAAGATCAAATCCGAGTTTGTCCACTTGGGTGGACAACTCACCACTTAAATGGATTGACATGGAAATTAAAACCAATTTACAAACATGCACAAATACATCACAAGGAAAAATACATTACAAAATGGAATTATAGTCCATTCATATGGACTATAGCTCGGCTTCACTAGTAAACTCACTCATGGTTCCCAAAGGTCACCTCCAATTTCCATTGGCCATGGAAAGTGTACCTGCACACTCGATGCACACATTAATCCATCCAATAAATCATATATCAAAACATTTGAATCACCATTTCATATACACAAGCTTCCATCCAAATAAATAATATGTCAAAACAATTGAATCATCATTTCATATAATCAAGTTGCATAATTTCACATAGCATATATATCCCATATCATAACTGGAACAAACACTAATCTTATATCATATCCAATTCTTTTTACCTTAATTTTCAAATTTATCAAATTATAACATGGTTTATTCACAACACCTATTTCATTTGTTCATCATTTCAAAACTCAAATTGAACAACCATAGTAACTAGCATAAATTTAGGTCAACCATTAAAGTCATCTAACTAAGCATGTAGCATCATAATCAAACCATCATAATAATTCAAATGTCTAAATACCATAGTAAAATCATCATAAGAACTCAAATGTCTAAGTATCATGTCATCAAGAGTATCTCTAAGGATAATCAATAACCACAACTCAAAATAGTCTAAATACTAGATGTATCATAGGGGTAGGCCTCACAGCAAGGCAGTGAGTGGTGGTTTGGAAAAATCGCAGGTATGAAGGACTTGCTTTAGATGCATACTATGCAGTCTAGCTTAAGACACCATTCTTAGAAGAGATTGAAGGTGGATTATGGAACTCAAGGGTTACCATGAAAATGATTAAAGAAAAGACTGAGATCTATTTAAAATCCACGGTCATGAAGATATTAAAGATGTCACATGCAAAACCCTAGTAGCTGGAGTAATGAATACAGTGCCAAAGAGGACAATGTGCTGGGGCAGATTTAGGAGATCTCCACATTATCTAATTACAAGGAAATACATCATTTATTTATTTTTTTAATTAAAAGAAATCATTCTAAACCCTACATAGGATACATTGATACTTCAAAAGCCTCTGAAGGAATTTGAGATTATGCAAATATATGTCAAGTAACATTCATAACGTTTAGAAAATATTGATCACTCTCTAGAATAGCCCATTAAACAAGGGTTGTGCTTGAATGCACTACATAATTGATATAACACAACCACTCTACATATCAACGAGAGTTATAGGCTCTTTATTGCAACAAGAGGTAATCACTCTTCGATCATGCTATAATTACATCCTAACTTGTTAAACTTGAGACAACCTAAATGCACCCAATGATGATTGACACCTACATTATACAACCTGAATTAACTACATTATATGAGTGCCTCCATTTCTATCACAACATAGCCACATTAAACTTGGGTCACACATGAATGCATCTTATATTTGTTATAGCACAAATGTGCCACATGACCAATAGAGTTATGGATCACATAATTACAGTCACAAGAATCTATTCCTTGGTTGTGATCTTATGGTGATTCCACACAACAAAATCTGGACATGAAATTCTCAAAACCCTAAACCTCTAAAAATAAAATCTGATGAGATGTTGCTTTAAAATATGATTTTCAAACCTGAAACTACAAATCTGACTTCACAACTGAATTCTACAAAAAGAAAATGACTACCCTCAACCTGGCGATATCTTCTTGAATTTTTTTTTATTTTTCCCAAGAAAATCATCCTTAGTTCTCCACAAATTGTCTCAAGTAGAGAAAAACACTGTCGCAATAAATCAGGTGTGAACTCACTTTTCTTTATGTCGGCCACAATTTGATTTTTTTCTATTTTTCATGTTTGTCGAAATTTCAACGAAACTGATAGTCGACATTTCGACAAAACCCAGGTTCGTCGAATTTTTGATGAACGTCGGGGATAAACTTTCAAAAAATTGAAAATTACACATCAAATTTTACAAGCACCTAACGATAAATCAAATTATACATATTTCATCAGATTTTTCAGTCAAATGAGTTAGTGTAACATTATGTATGATCTATTCATTGTTAGATTAAAATTGTATATATCGTTTTGAAGTGGTGTTGTATCTGTGGAAATATGTTCATTACATTTCTATGTTTTATTATTATGCAATGGGTTAATGCTTTGTTGTATGTTGTTATCATGAGTTAATTTCATATGCTATGTTTTAGAATAACTTTTTAAGTTTTTGAAATTCACATGTAGACGCGTTGCGTGGCCTAGAGGATGTATGTGTTAGAGTAGTTTACTTCACTCGTCATTGTTACTCTTTTTAGGAAAAAAAATTAGTTGTTCTTCCACAGTGTTGCGTCATCCTCTAGGTTGCAGGACAGGGTTTTACACATATTACCACCACCCGTGTGGCAATAAATATACTCTTTTTGATAACCTTAAACTTCTCCAAATGATCTCATACAAAATTGAAATCCCCAAGAGAAGGCCTATAGGTCATCACTTTAAACTCAAGCATCTTAGTCCAAAATCCACCAAAAAACACCTTTTATCATTTCACCAAAATAGAAATAGGTTAGTATACAACTTCTATAAACGTGCTTCGAGGAACAACCTAGACTTGTATGCATTCTTTTGGAGTCAAAATCCTGGTCTTTTTCATGATCTTGAACCTATCTAAATCATTGGGCCTTTAGGATTGGAAAGCTTTCATATTCTAGCATGTTTCTCACTACAACGGTCTTATCAAACAAAGGTTCACTCTAGGTCAACATTGGGTCAAACATTTCATCCACCCCTTCATCAAAATCCAAATTTCACTTCACCAAAATTTGCAAAAAAATTGAATATACCAACACTTTTAGACTTGGACATCTATCAACCAACCCCTAACTTAGCTAATTTGTATGTGAAATGAATCCTTTTCCATGCATTTGGTTAAGTTAGTTATCATCTTTGAACTAGTGTATCTTGAAGGTCACAAGTCTACCCTAAAGGTTCACAAGTTCATAAACATCCTTTATCCAAACATCAAAACATCAAACTCAAGTCAAAAGTGTTGTCCCAAAACATTTACGAAAACTACTCCCCATATCATTCATCTTTTCATCTCCCATTATCATCATTGCTCCAAAAATACTTAGAGCATCCCTTTTACCTAGATTTGAGTCAACTAGAAAGTTCAAAAAGTACAAATCTCAACACAACTCTCCCAGAGGTGACCCAAAATTTATGGTAAAAAAAAAAACACAAGAGAATCATGGAGAAAACCAAAGTCACATTTACCTCAAGTGATCCTAATCCTCTAGAATTTGATTTGAGAAGTCATGTTACCCCATCACAACAGCCTTCATCACCACCAGGGCCATATGAGATAGAAGACATCATGAACAATCTATTTGGACTTACTAGGGAAGAATTAGGGAGCATCACACCTTAGAAAATATAGTTCCTAATTCCCCATATTTTGTTGCACAATCATTAACACAAGGCTTGACTTCATCCACTAGTCAGATGAATCCATCACTAGGGCTCAATCAATCACCAACACCTAGTATTGTAGCCAGTCTTGCTAAGTATTTTGGCCATACTCTTCCATTTGAAAGTAGCACACTTGTGGGTAACCCCGATACCAATCCTCCATCCCAAAAAACCACTTGGACACCAACATTTGCCACTCCTCCCGTTCCTAAGGATCCCCAACATCCATATAAACCAATTACACTTCATTACTCCACAACAACTTCAACATATCCATCTTCATCATCCATACCCATGAGTATCACAAGGGCGCCCAATATCACACAAAGTAGTGTGGGCCAAGTATCACAAGTAGACCCAAAAGGGAAAGGGAATACCCTCATGCAAAATTAGACTTTAACACAACATGTAACATCTTCATCCAATCCTCCCATTGATACATCAAACCCAACGATTTCCCAATACACATCTATCCCATCCATCATAAACCCACGTCAAAACAATCCCTTGATCACAAACTCCATCAACCAAGGTAATACCTTGACCACATCCCAAACATAAGGGAATCTCCAAAAAAATTGGTCAAGGGAATCCTTTCAATTAGTGGACCCAAGGTCCTAATATTCCCATAACATCACAATATTTAATAGTACCATCATCATCTTTATCGTTTATCCCCCGCCATGCAAAATCAAATGGGGCCTCAAACTTACATTCCTCCATCACAATCCACTATCTTGCAAGAAATGTTAAACCAAGGGAACCTCCAACCTCTCATCAACAATTTGCAACCCACACAAAAAATCAACACCCAAAACCCATCGTAGATGTCCCAACCACTAATTGATCCTACATTGCAAGCATATGCCTTAGCTTTATAGCAAGCACAACAGGCTTACCAACAAGTAGTCCAACAACAACAAAAACAACAAGCAGCCTTAGTAGCACAACAAGTAGCCCTAGTAGCACAACAACAACAACAACAACAAGCAGCCTTAGTTTCACAACAACAACAAGCAGCCTTAGCAGCACAACAACAATAGCAAGAACAATAGCAAGCAACCCTAGCAGCACAACAACAAAAACAACATCAAGCAACCTTAGTAGCACAACAAGAAACCCTAGTAGCTCAACAACAACAACAAGCTCAATAGTATGCCCAACAACAACAATTTCTCACACAACAACATCAACAAAAGGGTTTATAATATAACACTCAATAAAGCATTGTCAACCTGAACATGTTAGGAACATATACACCTACACCATCATCGCCTTATCCTACACCACCATAAACACCATACAACACATCATCATATCAAAATCCCACATACCCTTCATCCACCATCCCATCATATGCAACCTATGTTCCTCCACCTAATCCACCAGACGATATGGCATCACAACTCAAGGCGTTAACACAAGAAATGCAGGATATCCAGATGGGAAAAATGAAGAAACCCCATACACAAAACCTATCCCATATCCATTTGATCGAAACATCACAATGGTACCATTCCCTCCTAGTATTGAAATTCCCAAATTTGACAAATAAAAAGGGAGAGGAAGTATTGTGGACCATATGAAATAGTTTAACGTCATGTATATGGAGGTTGCCTATAACAAGTCCTATTTGATGCACCTCTTCCCACAAAGTTTAATAGGTCCTGCCATGGACTAGTTTTCTCAATTGCCTCCAAGTATCAAAAATTTCCAAGAAATCGTTGACAAATTCATAGATCACTTCTCCTTCAATCTTGACATGGACGTAAGCTTAGAAGAATTATATACTCTCAAACAAAACAATGAAGAATATTTTGCCAACTAATTGCAACAATGGAGGCAAAGAGCTAGTAAAAGCAAGTGGCTGATTCCCGATGAACAACAAGTGGGCATCATCATATCAAATATTGATCTAGATCTATCCTTTCACTTGAAAATACAGTGCATCACATCTTATGACGAGCTTGTCTCTAGGGCCCTTAACATCAAGAGAACTCTAATCTCATAGGGAAATACTCAAGCTTACAAAGACAATCAACCATAAACCAGTTCAAATGAAAAGCCTCATGTCTGGGATAACAAAAAAAATGTAACAAATGATGGATTGGTAGATGCTAAGGTAGTCCTAAGTGCTCCTAGGCCAAACAACAATCAAATCATCAATGTTCAACCAACTGTACAACAAACAACACCACCACAAAACAATTAGGTCAACAACACTGAAACACAATAGAGATGAACACCTAACAAGAACAACTATCCAAAACAAAATTATACACAACTGTTAGAACCCATTGAGACTATCATGAAGAAAATGGTAGATTCCAACCTAATAACACTTCCAAAATTTGAAAACTACCAAGAACCGCAAGATAAACCACCCCGGTACAATAAAAAAGATCTTTGTGACTTTCACAAAATCAAAGGACATAAGACAACGAACTAAATGTGACTCAAAAAAATTATCCAGGATCTTATTGAGAGTGACACCATATCTATTGAGGTACCAGCCGATAATTAGGATCTTAAGATATATAAGACCCCTATGTCAGATCATAACAAAGGAAACAATATTGGGAAAGCTAATCATTACACAAATGTGCAACATACCTATTCCAATGTGGTCGCTTCCTGTGATAGTGTCATTACCATCATTACTATCAAAGGACCTAGTGTGGAATGTGGAGTCACCACATGACGTGGAAAAGTCACCATCCAAGGAGTTCCATTTCAACAATAAGCCCTAGCAAGTACAATCTCTTAGATCAACTTAAGAAGACCCGCACTCAGATTTCTATCTTAGAACTATTGAGACTATCCCCCACACATAGGGAAATCTTAGAGGAAGCTTTGTCTACATCGTCCATCCCTCATATAGATACCAAGCAGTTTCAAGCTATGGTAGGGAATATCACTAATCATTTCCTCACCTTCTTGGAACAAGACCTACCGTCACAACAATCTCATAATCATGCTTTACACCTTGAGGTCATCATTCATAACGAAAAGGTTAAAAGAGTCTTAGTAGATGGAGGTATGGGTCTGAACATCTGCACCCTTCAATTTATAAAAAATATGGGCTATTCAAAGGATACAATTGAGAAAACAAAGAGCACCACCATCAAAGCATATGATGACCAAGAACACATATCACAAGGCATCATCGTACTACCCATCTAGGTGGGCCCCATCATCGTAGAAACTACATGCCAATTGTTAGAACTTGATCATCCCTACAACATACAACTTGGTTGACCTTGGATCCATGCCCTAAAAGCTATAAATTCAACCTACCTTTAGTGTGTAAAGTTTCCTTTCAAGGGTAGAGAAGTTACCATCTATGGAGATCCTGAGTCTTTTTCTTACTACAAGAATCCTGAGGCCAAGTTATATAAAATCCCCCAAATACCCAAGAATGATGAAGGGCCTACACCTTCTACCTCATTTGTTGACCCATCATCTCTTGCATCTATCTCAAAAAAAAAAGCACCTATTGTGCAGAACATACCTGATAGCAAAGCAGTGATCCAGGATGATGGTTGTGGGAACTATAAGCTAATAAAGGATACTTTTGTGTTGGGATAGCTACCTATTTCTCCCAAATCTCATGGGAAGCCCACACCTAGAAACAACATCCTTAAAACTATCAAGATGGAAGCTACTACCTTCACCAATTGGGGTGGCTTGAATAAAGAAGATATCAATGAGGAGGATATCTCTAAACTACTATATCAAGATGAACGACCCATCCCTATTCTTCCCATGGAAGATGACAAAAAATGAGTTCAGCTAATGAAGGGAATGGGGTATACCAAGAATGAGAAACTGGGAAAAAATGACAATGGTTTGCTGGAACCTATCGTTCTTGAGAAACATCCAAAGAATCTTGGCCTAGGTTGCACTACTAGCAAGGTTACCCTTATTGGAAAAGGTACTTTTGGTAAATGAGTTGAGGCTTCCTCTTGGTTACCAACATCATGTGATACTACCTTAAATGACTTCCCCCTCAATGTTGTTGACCTATTTGAGAATAACTACCTCTTCATGATACCTACATCATCCTTCACCCCAAGTGACTGACCAAATGAAATGTGCCTAGTATACCTGCAACTCATTGAATTGGTCCAACAAGGACCACCGATTCTAGATTTGTTCAAAAATGATGAAGCGATCTTAGAATTCATGGGAATTTGTGACAAATTACCATGGGAAGATCACAAGGCTAATTTTAACATAGATCTTGACACAAGGGCATACTATGGGGAGATGATTGAATGCTTCAGTCACAAAATTGATGGCATGCAACTAACTTGTAGATCTTTGAGTGAAAACCACACCGTGGCACTCTCTAATCCTGAAATAGTAAAAATAAAGGATGTATCCAAGGGTGAAAACCTCTCTGAGGTGCCCAAGTATGAGGGATTCAATCTCCCCCTTAGTGAAATGCATCTAGAAAAGTCAACAATCTTAGCAGAAAAGGCCACTCCAATCAATGTAGGAATAGAAGAAGCACCCAAAATCACTTTCGACGCCGAATCCTTATTGGATGAAGAACAAAAGAGCCTAGCAACATTCTTAAAAGAGCGAAGGGCTAACTTTGCATGGTCATACACAAATATGCCAGGGCTCAATCTAGAAGTAGTTGTGCATCATCTAGTAGTCTATCCTCAAGCTAAACCAGTGAAGAAAAAGTTATAGAACATGCCCCCTTAGATAACACTCTTGGTGAAACTTGAGCTACCAAAGCTTCTTGACATTGGATTCATTTGACCCATAGATTAACCTAAGTGGGTTTCAAACTTGGTACCAGTCTCCAAACCGATTGGGGGCATTAAAATCTATACTGATTTTAGAGACTTGAACAAAGCATGCCTAAAAGATGATTTCCCTCATCCTATCATCGATATCATAGTGGAATTAACAGTTGGGCATGAAATACTATCACTCATGGATGGTTTTTTAGGCTACAATCAAATCATGATCGCTAAGGAGGATCAACACAAAACTACATTCACTTGTCCATGGGGGACCTACTACTAGAACATGATGTCATTTGGGCTAAAGAATGCAGGAGAAACCTATCAAAGAGAAATGACGCTCATCTTTCGTGACATGATTCAAAAAATAGTTGAAGACTATGTGGATGATATTTTGGAAAATTGAAGAAAAGGAGTGAGCACATACAAGTCTTAGGACCCATCTTCGACAGACTCAAAGAGTATAAGGTACGGCTGAATAAAAAAAAAAGTGTCTTTGGGGTGACATTAGGAAAGCTCCTTAGCTATATCGTCTCACAGAGAGGGATAAAATTTGATCTAGCAAAGGTAAAACCCATCCTAGACATGGAACCACCACAAACATTGAAGCAGATGAGAGGGTTATAAGGAAGATTGCAGTCCATCAGAAGGTTCATAGCACAACTATCAAATAAAATACACCCTTTTTCACATCTTCTCCATAAAGGAATAACTTACAAGTGGGATGAGAAGTGCAATAAATCTTTCCAGCAGAACAAGGATTACTTTTTGACACCTCCAATGCTCATGCCACCAATACTGAACAAACCATTGATCTTGTATATCTCAACAACATCAGTAACACTAGGTGCTCTTTTAGCACAACATGATGAAAACAAAAAAGAAAGGTCTATCTACTACATCAATAGGACCTTGGTGGATTATGAAATGAACTATTCATGCATTGAGAAAGCATGCTTAACATTGGTTTTTGCTTCACAAAATTTTAGACACTACATGTTATCACATCAAATTAAACTCATTGCAAAGATCGAACCATTAAAATACCTGTTATCCAAAGCAACTCTTACTGGGCGAATGGCCAAATGGGTAATGATCTTGACTGAATTTGACATAGATTATGTGGAGTGTAAGGAAATCAAAGGTTAATTAATCATAAAACAACTAGTAGAGGCATCTATCTATGTAGAAAATCGATTGATATATGAATTCTCAGATGAATTAGTATATCTTGTTAATACAACAAATCAATGGAAGATGTATTTTAATGGATCATTTACCCAACATGGATCAGGGGCAGGTATTCTTTTCATCACCCCTCAAGGTGATTGCATCCCAAAGTCATGCAAGCTATCATTTCCATGTACTAACAACATTACTAAGTATGAAGCCCTAATCACAGGCCTAAGGATAGCAATTCAATGGCAAATACAAGAGATGAAAGTCTATGGAGACTCACAACTAGTTATCAACCAATTCAATGATGACTACCAAACTAAGGATGACAAGCTTACTCCTTATAAGAAGATGGTAGAGAGTCTCAAGGACCTTTTCATTGATATAACTTTTGAGCAGATTCCTCGCATGAACAATTGGGCAGCAGATGCTATGGAAACAATCAGATTGTTGTTAGACATGCCACACACCGTCCTACAATGTGAATTCTTGGTACAACAACTTCTCATACCAACTTTCAAAATTATAAAATTTGAATTCATGTATGTCATTGTTGATCCTAGATCCCTGTGGTATCATGACATATTCACCTACCTAAGAAGAGGAGCCCTCCCATCCAATATCACCTCCAACCTTTAAAAAGACCTTTGTTAAGAAGGTATCCCTATTTGTGATCCTAGGTGATACCTTATATCATCAAAGCATCGAGGGTACATTACTACGATGTCTTAACCAAGATGAAGCCTTGACTACATTAACAGAAGTACACAATGGCGTATGTGGTTCCCATTCTAGCGGTATGAATTTAGCTAAGAAAATGTTGAGGATGGGGTACTATTGGCCAATCATGGAAAGAGAAGCCCATCAGTATGTCCAGAAGTGTGTCCAGTGTCAACAACATGGAGATCTTATTCATGTTCTGGCTCAGGAGTTGCAACCAATGGTCACACCTTGGCCTTTCTCATAGTGGGGGCTTGAACTCATAGGAAAGATTACCCCAACTTCATCTAATGGCAAAAAGTTCATCATAGTGGCCACTGAATAGTTTACCAAGTGCGTAGATTCCATTCCTATGACCTACATAATGGGGAAGAAAATTGCTAAATTTATCCTAAATTACCTCATATGTCGTTATGGTGTTTTGCAAACCTTTATTTTAGAAAATGGAACACCCTTCAAGAACCAGGATGTGAAAGAGCTATGTCAAAGATTTAACATCCAACACTAATTTTCTACCCCATATTACCCCCAGAACAACGATCAAGTTGAGGCTAAAAAAAAGACCATTCTGAAGATCCTAAAGAAAATGGTCAATGAAGTTGGTCGTGACTGGCATCTACAGTTAAATCCAACTCTTTGGTCCTATTGAACCAGTATCCACACACCTATAGGTGTAACCCCATTCTCCCTAGTCTACATATCAGAAGTTGTCCTGCCTATTGAGGTCGAGCTTCCATCACTACGAGTGTCACTAAAAAACCTAATCAATGATAAAGAATACAAAATATCTTAGCTAAATGAGCTATAATTCTTGGATGAGTTTCATCTTGATGCCCTTAACCACTTGCAAGTATATCAAAACCGATTGAAATGAAGCTATAACAAGAAGATCAAGAATTGGTCCTTCCAAGTAGGGGATCTTGTCCTAAAACATAATAAAAAAACTCTTCCAGATCAGGACAGTAAAGGAAATTTTGAGCCTAATTGGTTAAGTCCCTTTTTCATCATAGCAAGTTATGTATCAGGAGCATATCAATTGTCAACACCTGAAGGTGAACCCTTGTAGGAACCAACCAACAGATTGCATCTTAAAAAGTTTTATGCCTAGTATAGAAGGGTATAAATCTGAAAATACAAAAAAAAATTTAAAAATGATCAAAATGCCAAAATAAATAAATAAATAAAAAGGACTAAAAAAGTAAAGAAAAACAATTGTCCTCTAGTGAAAACCACTTTGGTGGTGCTTTGGGAATGTACCTTGGTGAAAAATTGGCAAACAGACACCTTGCATAAATAAAGCACCTTCATCTATTCTTTGGCTCTTTATCCTATCATTCTTTGCATCACATCCATCTATCACACCGTTCATCCTATTTATCATCCATCACCCATTCGTATCTGCATCATGGCTTGGTATTGCGAAGTATTGTATTCCCCTCTAGAACTACTTGGTATATTCCAAAGGTTAGTTTGTCTTTCCTATATCGAGGTTGTCTATCACATCACACTAGGGGAAAATTTGTTCTGGATCAGATTGGGTTCTTGTATATCTTTGGGTTATTGGAAATCTCATCAAAAACACCAAAAAACTTTTGTAAAATGTTCACCAAAAAATCCAAAAAATCCAAATCTTGTATATTAGAAAATCCAAAAAACATCCAAATTCCTGTACAGCTAAAATCCAAAAACATTCATAAAATTGTAAAGTCAAAATACAAAACATCTAAAACACATCAAAAAACTCTAAAAAGGTCGAACATCAAAAATCCAAAAGCAGTACCTTGTCAAACTACGTTGTCTCTGATCTTGAATGTAGGCAAGGCCATCATTGATGAGCCCCCGAGATACCCTAGGTTAGTCTTTAGGAGTCTTTCATAATAAACTAGCATTCCATCAACTATTTATATCTCATCTTCAATAAGTCGAGTTAGTCAAACTATGTGGTCTCTGCGTGTATAACATAGGAAAGGCTCATTTTTTATCAGCCCCCGAGGCCCCTAGGATAGGTCTTTTAGGTTAGGTTCTTGTTTGAAACTTAGAAAATCCTTAAACATTCAAATATAAAAAAATCTTAAACATTTGTAAAATCTTAGAAAACCCTAAACATTTAGATAACAAAAAACACAAAAACATTGGAAAACATTCAAAAGGCCTAAACAACATCAAATATCTTAGAGAAAACCCTAAATAGCCTCAAATAATAGAAAAAACATAAACATTCACATAAACTTTCAAAAAGACCAAAAATAGCCTCAAAACATTTTCAAAATACCAAAAACATTGAAATATTCTAAAAAGACCAAAACCATCCATCCCATCTCTCTTTCACCTGCAATAAACCTCTGCCTATAATAAATCGAGCGTCACATTCAACCTTTGGTGAAACAAAGAGGAAGCAAGTATACAAGTCGTAAAATGAGAACCTAAGTGTCAAAATCTAAAGTATAGATCATAGGTAAATGTGTCAGTGAAGTTTGTATCAACAACTTATCATAAACCTCATCCTAAATCACATCTGATCAAAATTTCCTAGGATACATCCTTCCTGTGATGGACATTATTATCAGACATCAGCTTAGCTAAAATAAACTAGCAAGAGATATAGATAGCATTAACTGTTTGACTTTGATTTTTCTTTTGATTTATCTTAATGACCCATTTCGAGGACCTCTCGATGATGTCTATCAAAATGATTTAGAGAGAAAGGAATGGGGAATCAATCAATATCTTTCATTTGTTGTGCTTGTGGGTGTTCTTGTAAAATAATCTTGGTGCATCCTTTCTTAGTTGTGTGTAAGAAAGTTGTTTGGAGTACATTGTTGACTATTACGTATGCTTTGGTATGATATTTTAAACTACTAAACTACATTCCAATGAGTTTTCCATATTTCAAGGTGTGAAGAAGGATTATCCTATCTGTTTGTAGAGTCAAATTCCATCACACTAGATGCAACGCCATCTTGGTTATCAATACCTTGATGCATCGTGTCTTTGTGTTATATCAAACAATAAGGAATGACAAAAATTCCCAATCCTAAATATGAGCATATCATCATCATGCATTTATCATCACCATCTCTAATAAAGTCTCGATGGATCATAGACTTGTTGGAATTTTTGAATCAATCATGAAAATCAATGGTCAATCATCTTATTTCTTCTATCTTCTCTTCGCACTAACCTAGTATCATGACATTCAACAAAGACAAAATCATCAATGCATCCATCTTGCATCCACAAATCATCGACATGCATACATCTCACATAAATTATAGCATATCATAATTCAAAAAACAAATTTCACTACCACATCATTATCATTTAAGTTGCACTGAATAATATAGATTTGTTATTCTAAGCATCTTAAATCATTGCACACATATCATGAATGTACATCACATTATCATATCATAAGTAGGAACATCTACATTATCCATACATACATCCATATTCATACATCATCATCTCATAAATGGCATCGAAAGGTACACAAAAAGAAGTGCATCCATTCGATATCATTACATCTCATATCATCACATCATAGATTATCATCCCATATCACATAAACATGAATAAAAGGAAACACATCCATTCATTATGTTGCATCCATACACAATCATAATATATATAAGCACATCACATCATATCAACATAAAATGCATCCATACATTTGTAAAGAATGCAATCAAATGAACACATCACATCATATCAAATTATTATCATATATATATATATATATAAAATGATTGTCATAATACAATATTTGAGTCAGTGTCTATATATCCTTCAAAAGTACAATATCAACAAGGCTATCAAAAAGGAGCCCATGAATGTATATTTGTATAAAGAATCAGGAAATAATAAAAAGAGTGTCTATACAAATAGCTAGCCCTGATGGTTGCTCCCCTCCCCAGGATGTCTCTCTAATGGCTGATCCTCAAATCAGGGGTGTGCTCCACTCTACGAGAAATCTGGCTGCCTAATTGTTGCAAGGACATCTCAGTGATAGTGCATACGATAATATGTAGCCTCGGTCACAACCTCTCTATACAAACGGGAAAAAACTATCCATTCCTATGGGGTGGCTTTCATAGTCTCTAACTACTAGCGCCACTCGACCTCCTATGCCAACTACATGTTTGAGGTCTATCTGAGCTGACACTCCTGATCCCTCTCGGTTGTGACTGCCTGTACCTGCTGTTGGGCCTAGTCTCTCTCAGTTGTGATGGCCAAAATATACTATTGAGCCTAATCTCGCTCAACCATAACCACCTATAGCTATTGAATCTTAGCATCATGAGGATTTGGCCCTGGCAGTGGCTGCTGCTATATTGGTAGTTGTTGGTGCAATGGTGGTGCACTCGGGACTTGTCCATCATATTGTTGGCCATCCTGGCCATCCTATTCTCTTCCCTTGCCATTTGGACCTCTGCCCTGACCTCTTCCCCATCTATCATGTGGCTGCCCTTGACCTCTACCTATACCCCTCTCTCTTGGCCTCCCTCGTGGAGGTATACCTGTTGGATCTGTCAGTCTGGGAGGGGGTTCTACCATGAATCATATGAAGGCATGGTCTATGCATCTTCCTATCCCTGATTGTAGGCCCATATCCTCGCAACCAATTGTTGAAATCCCTCAACAACCTAATGGGCTGGGATCGTATGTCTCCATGCAGTCTCTCAAGCTAACTTGGAAAAATTGGTTGCATATGTATCATCAAGCCTGTCCTGCCTCTCACAAAACTGTCTAGCAACCCTATCGGGTAGGTGCCTCTCTATCATGGTATGCTCTCGACCTTGCATATATCGGGTCTATCAAGCAAAGAACAACTGCTGAACATCATTGTACCATGCTAGTATCTAAAGCCATAGCCACCGTTGAAACATTGTAATATCGTCGATCACTCGACGCTAGTAAGGAATGTCGAGTTGTCTTGTGTGCTGTAAAGTGATAGCACCTCTGTACCGCCAAAAGACTAGATCATCTGGCTCCACATCTACCATATGAACAATCAGTAAAAGCATGACAATGTGCTCCATGGCCCATATGTGGAGAAGGGTGACCCCTATACCAATCGCTCTCCCATCACAATATACAAAGTCATGCATATAATGATAAAGGGAGGCCAACATCACTAACCCGCATGTATATTGAGTCCTCCAGAAGAGCATCATGTGCCAAGCCAGCCCCCATCCTAGATTGAATCCTCTGCTTCGTTGATCTAGAGCAACCAAACCCGAGATCATTGCAGCAATAATCAATCTGAAGTTCGACACCCAACCTCTGTACATCTCAAGATCAATCTGGGAGCTGACCAAGACAATGGACTCCTAGTCAAGAACCTCGTGACAAGCATCATAGGCGACATCAGTGTCATAGATCACATGCTCACCATGTATCAACAATCACAAAATATGCCATACATCCTCTAGTGTCATTGTCACCTCGCCAGTAGGTAAGTGGAATGATGAGGTCTCACTATGTCATCGCTCACATAACATTGTCATCATCTCCAAATGGGTTCACACAATAGGCATGTAGGCAACGTACCACAAATTGATCTCTCCCAGGTGCTCCTGTCAAAGCTCAGACAAATCATAAAATCTAGACAACATGGTCGATCGGTGCTCATGGGACATCAAAGGCTAGATAACCTCTTGCACCCATGAAGCGTACGACATCAAATTTGCAAAAAATGGCTAAGTTTGGAGTTTTTATCCCCCAAAATTACAAATCACAAAATGCGTTGCTAATCACAAAAGCATCAAAATTTGAAATTAGAAACCTGTTGTGCAATTTTTGCACACACGCCCCACCAGAGGCAGGGACCCTATTTTTTCTTTTGTATCTCCACATCTTGGCTTGGTTGAATTTTCAGATTTTCTCTTCTTGGGAGGTTATTTTTGGATTAAGTCCATACTTGGTTTCATGAAGGCAATATTTTGAGGCTTTGGGGGAAATACACCTGTCTTGAATTTTGGAAGTGGGGATTTTGAAGTGAATTATCAATGTTATATGAAAATCTTTTTTTGCACCCATGGATAGAGGATGAAAAATTAGGCTGGGTTGCTTTTTGACCTTTTCAAAAATTCCTTCTAGAAAAAAAGTTATGAAGTTTAGGAGATTTTGACTTGGCTTGGATTTCAAAAAATTCAAGCTACCTCGGATTAAGCCATGGAAAATTCAAGCTACCTCGGATTGAGCCATGGAAAATTCTAGGTTCCTCAGATTAAGCCATGGAAAATTCTAGGTACCTTGGATTTTCCATAAGGATTAAGCATGGAAAATCCAATCTACCTCGAATTTTCTGAAATTTCCATTTTCAGAAAATCCAAGACCCCTCAAAAATTCTAAAATTTTCCAAAAATGGAAATGTCCAAAAATGGAAATTTTTCTTAAAAGGACAAAATTTTATTCGAGTTTAATTTGGATATTTTATGGATGGAATTGTTTTTAACATGTGAGCTACTGATGATTGTATTTATTTTTCAAGATTAAATAAATTAAGAGGGCACTTGCATATGAATTCATGCCAAGAGTAAAATATGGAAAAGATTACAAATGAATATTAAATAAGCACCTGCCTATGAATCTGTGCCACCAGTTGTATACCAATTGGAGAGGTGCCTTTAACAATGAAAGACATGTGAAGCTGTATTTATTCTCCAATGAAGATTTTCTCAAAATTGATGTCATTGGGCCATAATGTAACTAAATGCAATTGATTGGATGATGATGTATCATGAGCTCCCAAATTAAATGTAACAGCTTGATGCTTCTAAAAGTGCAATTGCAGCCATTGGATGAATTAAATTCTGGACATTGGTTCAAAATGTAATTTTTTATAAAAGGCCAATGCCTTCTCATTTGTAAAAGGTTAGAATAGTTGATTAGAAGTTGTAGAAAGCCAGAATTGGCTAAGTTAGGAGTTAGATTTTTCAAGTCAGAAGTTGTAGGAGAGGAGAGAGACTTGAAATTGTTATGTAAATACTAGAGAAGTTAATGCAATTGGATTGTTGATTTGGAAAGCTTTGTGTTACACTTTGATAGTTCATGGTTTCTTGTTCTTGATTCTCAAATGTTAGATGGTAGATTTCAATTCTTTCGCAATAATGGTGAAATGTGAATGATGTTTGATCAATCTTCAGTCTATACTTTTAGCAATTTGTTGATTGTAAGTTGTTGTGTAAAGTTATTCTAGGCCTTATTTTTTGCTAAGTTCAACTGTGGATGCTTGTTTACATTGCACCAAGTATTGGGTATGTGGATGAATATTCATAGTATGAAAATCTTCAGTTTCCTTAGAAGATTGCACCATTTCTATGAAGTTGTTGGCTTATCCTTGATCAAGCAGAGATTGGTTTTATTGGGGATCTGTCCATTTGCAGCATTCATCAATGTTGTGATTGATCTTAGGAGTTAGTTTAGAATCTCTCTCAACCCATCTCTTTTTCTCTTTCTTTATATCTGGGTTAGTTTTAGGATTGAAAGCATCACCATATTGTTGCATCTGATGAAAGTACACTTCCAACATTGTTCATTTGTAATGCCCCTTGTGATTACCAACAATTTCACATTATCTCTAAGTTGTTTCACTGCATTTTTCAAGACCTGACATTAGATACCTTGGGGTTATCTCTTGAGGCTTTCTAATAGAGATTTACCTTTCAAGAGAGATAGGATACTTGTATTTTGTCTGAGTTGTTGCTGCGTAGAAAACACCATCAACAAAACCATAATTCTAAATTCTAAATTAGGCGGGTGCATCGTTATTTATACTTGCGTTGCCATTTAAAATTAGAAATCCCTAAATCTAAATCGTGAACTATGTTGCTAATCACAATAACATCACTAAAAATAGTGTTGCTATATAGTGATGCCGCCTAAACTCAAATTTCAAAATGCAATAAATGCACTCAAAATTCAAAATGCAAGTCAAGTTTCGAATTGCATACCGGTGGTCGTGCACCTGGAGGCCTCTGGTACTCTTAAACCCAGTCGAAAATGTGTCGTGGGAGCACTCGTTTCGCCATTTCATTAGGAGGTTAGGGCTCAAATTTCAAGAATTCTCTAAGGTGTGAACACACAAATGAATTGAAAGTGACCCTTCCTCACCTTTTATGCCTAAAAATTAGGGTTTTTTCCCTAATTTAACCATGCAACTAGGGTTTTTCACCATTTTCACTAATCAACCACACTAAAGCCTATTTTGCATTGTTTTTTGCATTTTTGGCATGTTTTTTTATATCCTAGGGTCTTTTTAGACACTCGAGGCAACACTTTAGCTTTGTTGATAAATCAACCCAAAATTCAAAATTTTCGCCCGATTTCTTGAGGGGGTAGGGAACTAGCTTATTCCTTCCACTGGGGAAATAGTGGAGCATCAAAAAATTAGAAAAAAAATATTTTTTGATTTAGGCAAAAAAATTTAATCCAACGAGCGTCAGTCTTTGAACCAACATAGCGGGTACCTCGCTTCAAAGAGGAGCAAAATGTAGACATTGAAAAATGTCTTGAATGATATCATAAACTTGAATCAAGTATACTAACATCATTTCCTTCTAAAACCCATCCTCTTTTCACTTAAATAATTAAATTTTCCTAGCTATTTAATTGATTGCATCATTTGCATCTATTAACCTAAATAATCTAATCAGGTTAATTCACCCCCTTTCATGCTAACATTTCGTCTTATTAAATTAAATGCATCAAGTTGTTTAATTGAAATCCCTAAATCTCCTTATTTAGTTAAATAACCCTAAGTTATTTAATTAAATATCATTTCACCTTCCCCCCTTTCATTAAATCATTTTATTTAATGAATATCATCTAATTCCCCCTAATTTCATAATTAACATTATTTTAATTATTCAATTACTAATAAATCTAATTTTACCCACTTGCAAGGGAATATTCCTCCTTTGTGTATTCTTCCAAAAGGAATATTCCTTCCCCTTTTTGCACATTAAGACTTTGTTTTAATTGCTAAATGTTCATTTTCCCTCACCCATGAGAATATTTCAAAGAATATTCTCTTTCCTCACTCATTTGAAAAAGGGGAATATTCCTTTTCTATAACAAACTTACTTGACTTCTTGTGCAAGTTAACTTATGACCTCTTGTCCAAGTTAAAAGTATGTTTTTTTGGACAAAGGTGAACCCTTGATTAAATCTCATCATTGATTCTTATCCATTGATGAGAATCCATGATCCATGCCTCCAACTTCTTCCATCCTTGACCGTTGATTAACCTTTTTTATCTCAACCTTCCATTTCTCACTTGCTCTCCTATAAATATATCACTGTTTGGAGACAAATGGATCCATCTTTTTCTAGATCAAACTCATGTTGTTGAAATCACTCACACTCACACTCATATTTAGCATTTATTTAGTATCATTTTAGATTAATTACTTGCAATAATTAGCTTAAGCTTCCATTAATGGCTTCCATGGTAATATAGATGCATTCATATAGCTTGTTTATTAATTAGGGTTTGAATCTTCTAGCTTAAAATCCATTTAGATTAGCTTTGCATTCACACATCTTTATCATCTTAGCATAAAATCATGTTAAAATAGCTTGCATCAGGATCATTTAGCTTTAAATCATGTTTCAACACACATCTTACAATGGTTTCATCAGTTTTCTTCAATAAAACTAATTGAAACAAGCTTATTATCCCAAGGATTGGGAAAGGATCATTGTTCCACATCAATGCGACACCACTCCCCCAATAGGATAAGTTTCAATGGATTAGAGTAGGTGTTTCGAAGCTTTCATAGCTTAACATGTTAGTTTTAATGGATGCATAGCTTAGTTTTCATTTGAATGATCTCTATTGGATTGATGTTTAGTGGCATGAAGGTGATCCCACAATACTGGTTTACAATTTTTGGCCAAACTGGACATTAAACTGGTTTTTTTTTACTAAATTTTCACTTTCAGGCACCTATAGCGGCTAAACCGTGAGGAATTTGAAGATGATACAAACTAGTTATTTGTGACATTTTTTCTATAGATTCTAAATATATTTTTTTCAAAATTTTTGGAATCATATTATACTTCTTTTTCCATCTCCTTTGAAAACTAGTTTTTAACCGTAAACACCATTTTTAAAGAGTGATGTTATTGGATAAAACATAAAAAAAATTCTATGAAGGATAAAATTCTAATTTGTTAGAATTTAGATTTGTAACTATGATATATAGTGCATGGAATTGGTTTCATAGCATTTCATTGAATAATATTTTCTTAATTAAGTTTCAAAGTCAAACTAGTTATAATTTAGACATGATTTATTGGCTAAACCATAACTTTTTTTGTATGTATTGAAATTTAAATTTTTTTTTGTTGGATCAATTACATTAATATCTAGTGCATAGATATATTTTAGATTTTTTTTTTTGATAATTTGCTATTTTTCCATACGTGAAGAATAAAGAGCTTGATTTTAGGTGAAAAACCTACATTCATAAGAAATAAGAAATAAATATAATAATCAAATTAAATTTATTTAAAATTATACTTTTTGGGAAGCTTAGAATAAGGACTAAATACTTACAAAAAATAAATTTTAAATGAATTCATTTGATTCCCAAAAAGGTAAATCAAAAGTGGTTTTTTATTAGCATTTTGATAGGTGTAAAGGATCCGTTATAGGTAAACCACTATTTTAGGTAAACCACTATTTTAGGATCACCCATGAATATACTTTGTATCCTCATGGATCAAGTTTACTTGATCCATACTAATCCGTCGGTCATACCTACATAACTAGAACTTGTAATCCCACAATTTGGAACTAGCATGTAATACTGAATCACATTGAATTGACAGTGGAGCCAGATGCAGTCACATTACTTTGGCCAAAGTGTTCTCAAATGGTACTTTGAATGAAGGTCATCTATCACATACATTACTTTGGGCCGATTTGACTTAAGGTCATCTTAAACTACCTATAGGTATTTCCTTCAATGAATGATCTATCACCCCAAAGATAACCTATCACCATTTCTACAAACTTGGAATGAATCAACTTTAACAAAGTAAATACACAAGCTCACTCCCATACTAGATAAAAATCCTAGGAATAAACACAATCTATGCTAGTTAAATCAATAACCTAGCTAAGAGTAACTCATATGCCACTCATTTTTAATCATATCTAATATGTAATATGTATGAAAAACACAAACCTCCTATTATGGAGTACATACAAGCACATCATAAAAACAACATATTAGCTTCTCTTTCTTTTTCAAATCCATTCTAGTTTCCCTAAATGCAAGTACTCATAAAAGAAAATTCAAAGAATTCATGAAGAATAATCTTTCATAATTAAAATAACAAAGAAGAATATCCCCATGCCTATTTTTGCTTATCCAATCAATTGACAACAATTTAGATTCCTCTAAACAACAACTAGACTAATTATAGCTTCTCAAGAGACTTCACAATAACCCTCTAATACTCAAGTTAATAGAATACTTCTCTCAAATACTACTCTTTCTCAATATAACATAACTCTCTCTAACTCTCAAATAAAACTAAGTAAATTGATAAAAATGCAGAGTATAATGCTCGCAACAATGCATCCCCAACAAATGAGTTTGCTCTACTATTTATATAGCAACAATGAGGCCTCACATCCTATAGTTAAGGCATGGATATTGACAAAAAATTTCATGCACAACCTACTCACTGGACTTAGCATAAAGGTGGCACAAACATAAGATTGTACTCAACAATTCATAGCTATAGATCGACCTTATTGATTGATAGAAAAATGAGACTTATTCAAATCAACACATGATCGATATGGTGTAATTCAAATTACTCAAACAATATAGACATCTACATCAAACATATTTCCAAAGGGGGCACCAAGTAAATACTCACAATCCAATAGTTGGTGAGGTATTTTTCATATTTGAAACAGTCATTAACAAATATGCAACACCAAGCAGGCATCGACCAAGTCTTAGCATTAGTCGATTCAGATAAAAAATTAGTTTGACAAAGTCATCAACTTGTTTACTCATCACTTTTCTCGCCTTTTACAAATGTTGGTTTAAGCATAAAGACATGGCATTTAAAGTTTACTAATTCAAAGAAGATTCCCATCAAACGCGTCGACTTATTCTTCACTGTAAATTGACTTAATGTAATGAGCTACATTATAGTAAACGTATTCCACTATGTGAGGCAACAAGAGTAAAAATCAACCTTACAAAATATAGTCACAAGTAACTTATAATCGGCCTCTAACAATCGACCTCTATCATTGTTAATGATAGTTGACTTCACGTAATAGATAATATATTAAATATATATTAATATATATATAATATTACATATACATATATATATATGTATATGTATATATATGTTAATATATATTTGTATATATATCATAAACCATCAATGTAAGTATACATTCAATATAAAAATAAGTATAATCACACTAGTATTCACATACTAATCCCAATATATTGATTGTATACGTATATATGTATATAAGTATATTCCTCTATGTACATGTATACGTATGTATATATATATATTTTACATTCATATGGGTATGTTCGTTTTCTATCGTACACATGTACTGATACATATATACATATGGATATATGTATATCCTATACATATATATATATACAAATTCAATTCACATATAACCATTCACAATTATCGTTGTATTGATAAACATTTACGTGTAGTGCATCTATTCATATGCATATACATGTTGTTAGATCTCTTTGACATGCATGTGTATATATACATGTACTCCATATATGTCCTTCTCATCAATATAAACATAATAAAACAAGAAAGAACTCCAAAGCTCACTTAAATAAACATTACCAAATAATGCACTCAATAGTAAACAAGACTCTACTAATGCAGACACATCAACTAAGGATGACTTACCAACTTCCCACTTAATGACTCAACTCAATTATTCTACTGTGGTGTGTATATGCTCAGATAGTTTTTGTTACTGGTTACCGACCAAGATCTTCTCCTGAGTGATACTTCCCCTCCACCTGGAGGAATTAAACATATACCTGCAACCATTAACACATGCACACAATAGTCAAATATTAACAAAATATGCAGTACACGTAATACATCTCCAAAGTTAGAATATTAATTCAATAACCATTCAAACACATATATGCAATACTTTTCACACAACATAAAATGTGATAACATACATTCATAATGCATTGATAACAAAGTACAAGCACAATTTATTCATCTCTAGAATTCACATTACATTTATATTTACCATACATAGTCATAGTAAATAGTAATTACACAATTGGGGTGTAATAAAAGCCAAAAAGCACCTCTAGAATAGGAAAAAACTAAAAAGAAAGGATGTATCCAAGAGTGAAAAACCTCTCCAAGGTTCCCAAGGATGGAGGGTTGGATGTACTCCCTATAAGTCAAGAAAAATCACCTTTGTTGGTAGAGAAATCCATGGAAGTCAACAATGGTACTGATGAAAATCCTAGAATCGTCTATTTCATAGCATCTTTAACAAAGACAGAGAAATTAGAATTTCATACTTTCTTTTTAGAGAGGAAAATTAACTTTTATTGGTCTTACACTGACATGCCTGTATTGGATCCCAAGTTGGTGTTACATCATTTACCGTTGTTCCCTGATGCCAAACCAATCAAACAAAAGCTAAGAAAAATGCATCCCTAGATTGTGCTACAAGTAAAAGTGGAGCTAAAGAAGCTATTTGACATCGGTTTCATTCAACCCATTGACTATGTAGAAAGGATTTCCAATCTAGTGCCCATGACAAATCCAATAGGAAAAATCCGAATTTGTACTGATTTCAGAGATTTAAATAAAGCATGTCCTAAGGATGACTTTCCATTGCCCAACATCGATATCATAGTGGATCTAATGGTAGGGTAGGAGATTTTATCGCTCATGAATGGTTTCGCAAGATACAATTAGATTAGGATTGCTCTTGAAGATCAACATAAGCCAACTTTTACTTGTCCCTAGGGAACATATTGTTGGAATTCTATGTTGTTTGGGTTGGAAAATGTTGGAGCCACATATCAGCAAGCTATGACTACAATATTTAATGAATTCATGCACACACTTATGGAGGACTATGTAGATGACCTACTAGAAAAATCACTATCAAGGGGTGACCACCTATGAGTACTAGATACTATTTTCAAGAGGTTAAAGAGTAAAAAGTGCGATTGAACCCAAAGAAGTGTGTTTTTGGGGTAACCTCAGGAAAGCTCCTAGGATATATTATCTCTTGAAGAGGCATTAAAGTTGACCCCGTGAAAGTGAAGGATATCATGGACATGCCCCCACCAATGAACATAAGTCAGTTACGAACACTACAAGGTAGATTATAATCCATTCAGAGGTTCATTGCTTAATTAGTGGATAAGTGTCAACCATTCCAACATTCACTATGAAAGGGAGTACCATTCATATAGGCTGATCGATGTCAAGAGGAATTTCAACAAATAAATGACTACCTATTAACACTGCCTATTCTCATGCCTCCCATTGATGGTAAGCACCTCATACTATACATATTAGCAACCATGTCAACATTGGGGGAATTATTTGCACAAAATGATTATGATGGAAGAGAGAGTAGTCTACTACATCAGTTGCACACTTGTTGGATATGAGCTCAATTATAGTCCTATTGAACGTGCATGCCTTGCGGTGGTTTTTTCCACTCAAAATATTAGAAACTACATGTTGAATCACCAAACAAAGCTCATAGAAAATATTGATCTCTTAAAGTATCTCCTTAGAAAAGTAGCCTTAACGAGTCGATTAGCTAAATGGCTCATGATATTAAGTGAGTACAACACTCAATATGTTGAGTGAAAGGTAATAAAAGAACAAGTCATAGCCAATCAACTTACAAATACACCCACAACAATAGGCCATCCATTGATATCCGACTTCACCAATGAGTCCATATTCACAATAAATACTTAGGTCACATGAAAACCTTATTTTGATGGATCTCACATGAGTCATGGTTCAGGAGTAGGGATACTATTCGTTACACCTCAAGGAGAAAAAATACCAAATTCTTTTAGAGTAGCCTTTCTTGCACCAATAATAATGCAAAATATAAGGCACTACTCACAAGACTTTGTATGGCCATTAAATGGAAAATCAAGAGTCTTCACATCTATGGTGATTCATAGTTGGTTATTCAACAGGTTAATGATGATTACGACATAAAGGATGAGGAGCTTACTCCTTACAAACAAATGGTTGAAAGCTTTAAGCAGTAATTTGATGACATCATCTTTTGGCAAGTCCTAAGAATTCAAAATAAGGCAACTGATGCAATGGATACAATAGGATCTCTCTTGGACATACCAAACAATGTACCATAGTATGAGTTCTTGGTAGAACACCTATTGATCCCTGCCTTTAATATCCCAAAATTTGAGATGGTGTGCGAAATTGTTGGTCCCAATTCCCCTTGGTACAAAAATTTCTACGATTACCTATATGACCAAGTTATCCCTCCCAACTTGTCTACCAATCAGCACAAAACATTTATTTGTAAGAACTCTAGATATGTCATCATCGGTGACACCCTCTGTTATTGAATCTTGGACAACACCCTCCTTAGATGTCTTGATTCTAATGAAGCACAAAGAACATTACGAGAGGTACACAAGTGTTTATGTAGAGCCCACTCAAGTGGTCCAACTTTAGCCAAGAATATCATGTGTGTTGGATACTACTGGCCCACAATGGAACACGATGCATGCCACTTTGTTAAGAAGTGTCGATATTGTCAAATACATGGAGATCTGATGCATGCACCAACCTAAGAACTACATCCAATCATGTCACCATGGCCTTTCTCTCAGTGGGGACTCGCCCTTATAGGTAAGATTCACCCATCATCCAACGACCATAAATTCATTATCATGAAAACTAAATATTTCATGAAATGGATCAAAGATATCCCTATTACGTATATTACTGGCAAGTAGATATCTAAATTTATCCTCAATTATATCATATTGTTGGTATGGTGTCCCATAATCCATTATTATTGATAATGGTCATCCCTTTAAGAACCAAGATGTCTTCCAATTATGAGAAAAATTCCACATTTAGCACCACTTCACAACTCCATATTACTCCCAAGGTAATTTCCAAGTTGAGACATCTAATAAAACCATCATTAAAATCCTAAAGAAGACTTTCAATGATGTTGGTCGTGACTAGAACCTCAAACTCAATCCTGCCTTATAGGCCTTCCAGACTAGCATCTGTACTCCCACTAGAGCCACACATCTTTGGTTCAAAGCCATCCTTCCTATTGAGGTCGAGTTACCTTCCATGAGGCTATCGATGCAAGGACTTATTGTCGATGAAGAGTATCATGTATCCAGGTTGCATGAGCTAGAGTTGTTAGATGAGTGAAGATAGAATACATTAGTCCACCTACAAGCTTATCAAAATCATCTTCATTGCAGCTATAATAAGAAGGTTCTAGTCAAACATTTTGACATTGGTGACTTGGTCTTAATGGAGAATCCTAAGAACCAAGTAGAGCAAGAGAAACTTGGAAAGATTGAGCCTAATTGGTTGGGTCCTTACATCATAACGACAATATATTGATCCAGTTCTTATTAGCTTTCTACTCCTGAAGGAGAACCATTTCCAGAGCCTATCAATAGCCTACACCTTCACAATCTCTATACCTAGCTTCCAGAGAGCCTTGTAAAAATTTCAAAAAAATACAAAAAAATCATAAAAATAAAAAAAATTATCAACTTGATGAAAACCTAGAAAATAGGAGTCTTGTGTGACCATAAAAAATCAAAAATTGAGAAAATAGTAAAGATAAATAAACTATCCAGTAGTGAAAACCACTTTGATGGTGCTTTGGATAAGTACCATGGTGAAAACATGGAAAAAAGACACCATGTGTAGTTAGTCTTTGCTCCATCCTCTACCATCATTCTATCTGATTTTCTACGCTCGCTCATGTCATCCATAATAATGAATTGTTGTCCTTATCATGGCCTGAGAATGATTGACATTTTGTGCCTCTTCTGCCTACTGCACCCATCCACAATAAGGCTTATCCAAGTCCAATTCCTAATAATTGGTCCTATACCTAACTGGGGCAAGTACTTGGCTTATGTTTTCATCGGATACTACACTTGGTATTGGAGGTCATTATCACAAAAAAATTAAAAAATATTTAGATAATCTTTCAAAAATCCAAAAACATTGTAATATCCCCAAAAATCCAAAAAATAAAAACGTGTCAAAAATCCAAAAAAATAAAAACATATCCAAAATTAAAAAAATCAAAACATGTCAAAAATTTAAAAAATAAAAACATGTCAAAAATCCAAAAAACATCCAAATAACCTTCAAAAATCCCAAAAACAATGTCAAGTCTTGTCAGTCTAAGTTCATTGAACTACAATGTCTCTACGTATGTTACATAGGCAAGGCCATCATCGATGATCCCCAACGACACTAGGTCACTCCTTTAGGTTTGTGGAGTCGATTCAATCATGACTTAATCCATAATGAATTATCTATCGTCCAATTCAGTTGAACTATGATGTCTCTGTGCATGTTACATAGGAAAGGCCATCTTCAATGAGCCCTTGAGGCACTAGGTCAATCCCTTAGGGACTGTCAGGTCCGTTACTATCCATATCAAAATAATTTTTCTCTAGTCAAATTGACACTTTGATCATACACAAACAACTATCTAAGCCTCAACCAAATCACAAATCAATAGACTATCTATTTGACTAGTCTTCAAGCCAAATCAATCAATTTCCTAATCATCAAATTTCCTATCAACACATACCATCCAATCAATGGTCTTATACAAGAGGTGGCATTGTTGAAACCAGACTCAAAATTTTATACGATTTTCCTCATTTCTTAAAACCAGACCCAATCCTATCATTTTTCTTATACAAGATGTGTCCTTCATGAAACCAGTCATCACCATTTATCAATCTTATCATTTTCCTTATATCGGTGGATGCACGACTAAAACCAAACTTGACATCTTATATGACATGCTTATATTCCTAAAACCAGGAGTTATCAATCAATCAATCAATCTCGTTAGTCCTATCAACAAACAATCTAAATGGCTGTTGAATTTGTTGGTCTAGTTGGTCTTATCTTATTAATTGACTTATCTTTGGTCATGTTACTACCTCAAGGATGTTCCACGAAGGATTTAGAGGAGCGATAATGTCTCATGACATACTTTTTCTTTCATTGTTGTTTGTGGTTTGTCTTGGAAAAAATATTGGGGTAATTTGGTTCCTAGTATGAGTCATGGCATTCCTTATCTGTTAAGTGACTATTTTCGCAAAGGGATGACATTGCACACCTTGGTCTATGTCATATCATGGTGTTTATTATCCATTTTCCATAATTTAATGCCCAATGATGATAAACATGCAAGCCTAGTATCTATCAAGTAAAATATCAATCCCTCTTTTTTTTTAATAACTCCATGCTAACATCAATTCCCTCCATGCTAAAATTTATTCTATTCCCATCCTAATGGCATCTTGTGACATAAAAAAATATCCTACATACATAATCATAAGCATATTAGTTCATCCATATTGCATGAGAAAATATAATATCATAGATAGCATCCCATCATAAAGAATCATACATGCATTCATATAACTATCACATGTCATAACCATATAGTACCATATTGCATCCATAAACTGTCAACATACATATCACAACATACATCCTGCATAATCATCACATACCATAAGAAAGAGATCATACATATCATTGCATTTACATACATCATAACTATCCATAATCCATGTTGCATCATAATGCATCCATAACATCACAAAGCATACAATTAAGGTAAATCAAGTGCATCCATCCATGCATCATCACATAGAAAATTATATATGAGCATAAATCATACATTATACATACATAAGGAATAATAACATAGAGAGTCATCTCATAATCATATAAATGCCTAATACCATAAGCACCATAATTGATCGCATAGACATGCATATAACATAGGAACATAAATCATATAGTCATCACCAAAAATCATGTATCTCACATATATATCCAAAAATCATGTCACAATACAATATCATGATGTCTCTCAAAATGGAGCTCACAAGCTTGATCAAAATAAGTGTCTAATACATATCATAAGTAATTCTAACCTGAGCTTCCCATATCCCCTAATGGAGATGGTCCTGGTGTGGGAGGCTTGTCCTGTCGTGGTTGATATCCTAAATCTCCATGGCCTAATCCTAATGGTCGATCATATGGAGAAGACCTAGGTTAGGAGACACCCCCACTACTTTGGGATCATCTGGAGTGTGTCCTACCCTATGATCTGCTCATCACCTTGGTGAAGTTGGACCCTTTTTGTGAGGGGGGAACTACCCTCTCATATAGGTCTTTGTAGTACTACTCACCCTTCCTAGACCTCTGAAGATCCTGATCTAGATCTGCGGTCAAACCAAAAACTATGCTAATGAAATCTAGGGAAATCTGATCTACCCACTGTACCCTGATAATAGCCATATCCCTCTTAGTGGTGAGCCTATCCACCTTTGTGCATAAGCTCTAGATTCATGCATCAATAGCTTGAAGTCATACCTATAAATCTACAATCTATGGATACACCGATCTGTCTCCCTCCACCTCCTCCATGGTGTCCAAAATGGGAACATCCTCAAATCTCTTGCCCAGGCCCTCTCCCATCACCATATCCTCCTGCTCTACTCTCTCCTCCTCTCCCATCTCCTCAGCCACTTTCGGTCCCTCCTACTCTGCCTTGACCCTTAGACCCTCTTGCTCTACCTCCTCCCTGATGGGTGAAAAATGTATACTGGCTTTCTGCCCTCTATCCCTCCTCTACCTGACCATGCCTCTCCCATCTCCCCTTCCTCCATCCCCACCATCATCTCCTCTAGCTCCATCTCCTCCCCTACCTCGTCCTCAGTCCCAAAATCTTCCTCATGAACCTCTACCCCTCCACTTCACTAAGGAAGGTTGATTTGGATCTGTCAAGGGAATCAACCTATGCTCTACCCACCATGCATCATACTCGAGTGTCATGCCCACATCAACAACCTCTATATTAGCACTCCACTGAACAGGCTGCAATGCATCAATATCCTACTTAGCTATCACTATGTTGAACATCTATCCCCACTTTGTGATCTCTTGAGAGCACCTAGCGAACTTGGCAATCCCAACAGGAAGCCCCTGTCACTCCTCAAACTATTTAAGTACCTACTCTAGAAGATACCGCTCAATGATGTCTTGGGATTGTACGGTCCTCTTAATTAGATAGCATGCCTAGTGAAAATATTTTAGTTGCTCCCCATCATCCTCCCATGGATGACACTCTCAGTATGGTTTCCATGTGAAACTAGCCTAAAGATCACTGGAATGACACTAGTATTCAATGTCGCAGACCTTGGTATGTGTGACCACTCCTCCATACAAGAACACATATGGCATCTCTGCTCCAAGTTGTCTCCCAACAAGAGGTTAGAACACAAGGATATGCTCCCAGGCCCAGATCATAAGCAATGTAGTCTTGCAATTGATGGACTATGTCTCCTTGTAGGAAATTTCATGCAACTGAAAGTATAACATGGACAGAAGGCATGGCCCCCACATGTATACAGTCCCCCAAGTCATCATTCCAATCAACATCTCTCCCCATTCAACAGGGAATCCATGTCCTCAACTATCGGGTATCACGATCCCCCCAATCACAGTGTATAGGACCATAATGAGCCACTCATTTATGTCAGCTAGCATGTCCCATTAGATCTCATACTCCTCAATACCAAGCTCTGTGATGTCCTCATACTCGAAGGACCTTTGGATAGCACCATACCCACAATCAAGATCATACGAAACATGCTCCCCATGAATTGGAAGCCTTAGAATCCTCCAAACGTCCTCCAAGGTCACAATGGCCTTTCCCATCAGTAGGTGGAAGGATCTGGTCTCTGAGTGCCATCTCTTTGCTAGGGAGGTCAACAATCCCCTATTATCCCTAATCATGGGCATAAAGGTTGCGTAATATAGGCTGAGGGCATGTAGTTGATCCCTCTCCTCATCTAGCAATTGATATCGTAATCTAAATGTCAAAGAGAAACTCTCTCTAGTATAGATGGGGTTGCATCTCACCTATGATCACAAGTAAGCACAGTTTTTCAATTGAAAACTCTAAGAAAACCTATTCAACCTCGATCATAGAGGGGTTTTTATCCAAAACTGGGGCAAAAACCTAATTAGGAAAATGTGTCACACTATCTAACAAATGTGACTCACCGGTCAAATGTGTCACACATTTGCATATGCAACCTACAAATAAAGTTGTGTCACATGATCAAGCACATGTGTTGCACAAATCACTTGCATCAAACAAATGCACGTGTCACACCCCTTCACAAATGTGACACACCATATCACTTGCATCATTCCAGACCATGGTTGTGTCACACAAATCTTATGCATTACACTTAATAGTTGCATCACAACACATTTGATTGACTCTAACAAATAGATGTGTCACACTAAGAAAATATGACAAACCACCGCCACTTATGGTGAATGCAATCACAGTTGTAGCACATAATGTGCACCACATCTGCTTTCCCTCGTTAGAGCCCTAAAAACTAATAGAAAATGACACAATCATGAAGGAAAGGGGTACATACTGCATCTATGGAGCCCTTTGGCCGTCTGTAAGTCTGAACTCTAATTTTTTGGTGCAAGGTGTGTGGTATAGGCAACATTCTGGCAGCAGCTCCGTAGCAAAGTCACTCTCAGAACTCACTATTCACTCCAATAAAAAGGCACAAATGAGTAATTTTACCCCCAAAATCCTATTTATAACCCCCAGAGGGTAGGGTTTTTACTGGATGCATCTAATATTGAGTCTAAACCCTAATGCAGATATCCTGGAAGTCCTCAAATTGAAAATTTTTGCTATAAACATCTTATCCACTGTTAGATTTGGCTTATCAGAATAATTTTTCAAAAAAAATGAATTTTTTTTCCAAAATTTGCAAAAAAATTTGAGGGGCCATAGGTCTATCCTGGCTTCATTGTGGCACACTCGAGCATATTTTGAACTGAATTTCTTTGATACAACATTCAAGTCACTTCACATCATATCAAATAGGGGAAAAATGTAGATAGTAAAAATTGTCCTAAGCCTGCACACACCATTTTCCATATCGATCCCCCTTTGTCCCTGCATAATTGAATAATCTTAATTATTTAATTATGGTATAAAGCCACATTCTTCTATTAATTAAATAATTTTAATTATTTAATTAATTCATTCCCCCTTTTCTATTCTTTCTTGATTAATTAAATAAATTAATATTTATTTAATTACATCACTAACTAATCCTTTCTCTCTCTATAATTAAATTTTATTTATTTATTTAATTATTCATTTTCATTGTCCTAGTGGAGCTCGCTGGGCGGAGTCGCAAGGTCGGTGGAATTAGGCCAAAGATCTGGGGATACCTCTGGGTTATCAAAAATAAATAAAATAATAATAATTATTTTAATTATTTAATTATTCATTAGAATTTTTTTCCATAATTAAATAAATCATATTTATTTAATTATTTCCCTCTTTTCCCTCCACTATTAAATAATTATTTACTAATTTGTCTTTTTCTTCTACTTTTAATTAAATAGTTATTTAATTAAAATGTCAAAATTTCCCTCTTCATTTATAATTAAACAATTGTTTTAATTATTTAATTATTCACTTTCCCTCGTAAATTAAATAATTTTATAATTATTTAATTTACTCCAACCACCTCTTTTTATGTACCAAATCTTATCTCTTATCTCAATTAACTTCCACCCTTGATAAGGTTTTATTACCTTTTAATCTCCACCGTACATCCTTAACTAAACCCTATTTTTTCCCTAGCCCTATTTCCTTGCTTCTCATAGTAGTTTCATCCATTGATCTTCATCATTTAATCTTGGCCCTTCATTCAAATTTGGTTTTCTATAAAAGAGACCTATCACTTTCATTTCAACCCTAACTACAAACACCATCTTTGATATTTTGTTATCACTATCACTAGGCTTATTCTTGCATACTATAAAAGGGCAAGCAAGCATATAAAGAAAAATGGAGAAGAGCAATGAAGGTGGTTCAACCATGGCATAGGAATTGTGGTAATATTTCTTTGTTATTGTTTATGTTTCTATGTTCATTTGTGCTTCATTGTTGGATTAGGGGTAAGTATTTGGTGGTTGATACTATTGGTTCAAGCTTTTTTCCATGATTTTACCCTATTCTATAGCTGTATTTATGCATATAACATTCATTCATGTAGACGATAATATAGAGGATGAAAAAAATATCTTAAGGGAGTATCATTTTTATATTAGTGATGATCATACACATTCTATAGAGTTTGTGCAAGGTTTCTTTCATATGTTCTACTATGATTTGGTTAGAAGGGGCATATCATTTCATTAGCATATCGTATGGTCAAATAATTATTCATCATAATTCAAGAACTCACAAATATTCTATTGGTGGAGTAAGATGCATAAGATTATAGGTGTTCAACATATGTGGAATTTCTATAAGGCTAAACATGGAAATGGGGGGCATGATGGTGTAGGAGCACCTATTAAAATAGCCTTTACATGAGAAGAGTTGAAGTAAAAATAAAATGCAAAGTTGACAGATGTGAAATCTATCATCAAATGGTGTAGAGTTACAATTGGTCCAGGTAATAAAGGTAAGTCTATAGTTCATATATTTTTTGGTTGGTAGATGATACTAACATTAAAAAATCTGAGCATTGTTGTACATTGACCGAATCGAGTGAGCTACATTCTTTTAGAAGTTCTAATGTAGGTTAATGGAGTATTCATATATGGGAGAAGGTATTCTTTTTCTCTTCATGTAAATATCAAGCTTGGAATGAGTGAGTCAAAGGAGTGGGTTGATGAATGGTGTACAAGGAGTCTAAGCCCACTTGAGACATATCATCTACCGATATCACTACAAATCATAGAGATAGAATAATCAATTGACTTTGATCACATATAAAATCTAGTTCAATTGGGAAATATATATACATGCATAGTTTAAGAAATTCCTAATTTTATCTTATTTTGTATTTTTTTTGTAATTTTGACAAAATTCATCTAATTGGATGCACATATCAATGCAGGAAATTTTTATGTAGTTATTGTGGATGAAGATAATGAAGAGGGAACATATTATTACTTGCATTGTGTTGAGGAAAAAAAGATATTGGAGGCTCCTGTTATAGATGGAGAAAACATCAAGTATACTATAGGGTCAATGATTATTATTGGAACATGGACTAGAAGGTATCCAATTAAGAAGTTTGATGTCTAGTTGTTTGAATACTTTGACATGCATCAAAATATTATTCATTACTCAAAATTTGTGGTGGCATCAAATTTTCATTTGATCAAGTATGGGGATAGACCATTGAATAATAAATTGTGGAAGGTTCATGATTTTGACCGTGAGGCAATACTTGATATAATAAAGAGTAGAGCAAACTCGTATTGTTCCTTGGATTGATTGTAAATGATTTTTTTTTTTTTGTAAATTCAAGCTAATTTGTAAATATGTATATTGAATTTGTATATTTGTGCACATACAAATCCAATAAATTTCACTAATGTCATTGTACATAAATCCAATAAGCCTATTCCACTTTATATTGCTTCATTTCTCCATAATTTAGGATGTCTTTGTTTTCTTGTAGTAATGATGGCAATGCATGTTTGTCTCTAATAGTTGAATGTTGTATTTTCTCAGGTGGATCTCTCTTCCCAATGACTTTATTCTTTTGATTGGCCATGTGGATATCTTGGAGCTTGGACATAATTATACATGCATTTGAAACACACTATAAAACATCATTTTTCATTTATTAGAGGCTAAATAAGCTTAACCATACATCTTCATTTTTAATCTCAAAATTTTCATTCAAGTCAACAAAATTTTGAAAATATGCCTCTCCTTGTGTTGTATCAAGTCCATTAAACTTGGGTAGTTGATAATAAAATTCTCTCAGTATGGAGTTAAGATTGACATAAAAGGAAGGTATAATTGATTAGAATAATAAGCAACAATGACCACTTTGTAAGGTTTTATATTTTGGGACTTCAGCTTGTAATAATTTGGGTCTTAGATTGCAACATATCAAGCTCAAGCATCTTCACATGGCTCATAAGACCATCATCTTATCTATACACTTATAGATTTTGATATGGATTTGGGGAGGACATGCAACTAATTAAATAAGTAGATGATGCCTCAATATAGAATACTTTAACATTATAATCATCATATTAACTAGGGTTGGGAGCATATGATGAAACACTTGAATGGTTAGGCCTAGGAAAATATTCACATACTAAACACTTGTTTATAATATTGTAAGATTTTTGCAAGAAGAGATCAAAGTCCATAAATAAGAAAGTATAAAATTTAATGCACTTCAATAACATATTATACTCTCATGAGATGTGCATTACATTATAACAATAGTCACTTAATTTCAATAATATAAACAATTAAAATCACAACAACAAAGTCACCACCTCTTCAATGGAAAAAACTTAACATAATAATGATATTCAAGGGTTGAATTGTCTATAGGTTATCTCCACTGGTAGGACCCTCACATATATGGTATGATAAAGAACAAAACCAAAGATTGTATCCTTCATAATGGTACCAATTATTGGTCCAAGTTGACAAGATACCACCTACACACAAGAAATATAATATAGCTATAGAATAAATTATCACATACCTTATGTATCAAGATTTTCATAATGACATCCCTATCAATGACACCATTTATATGTGTATTTTGGTAAGCTACCAACTACACATGGAAAGATGAAATGACCATAAAATAACTTATTAGGTGCTTTAGATATTTTAACAAAGATTCAACTAATGAAAGGTCAATTTGGGAAACTAGAAAGAATCTTGTGATAATACAATGGACAGAAAAGGGCCAATGCATAAGAAAAAAAGGTGAATCAATTTATAATTTTAATCATGTAGGTTTAAAAAATTATCTATAACATGCCCAAGGATGGTAGGCTTGATGTATTTGTGTTTATTGACTTGTTTTATAATGCAAATTTAATTTTACTTTAGTAAATGCTAATATTTTCATGTTTGTAGGGTTAAGTTTTCTAAGGATGCAAAAAAAATTATAGAATGAATTCATAGGTTTATTAGGACAACATAAATTCATTAGGACTATCACAAATTTATTAGGACTGCCATAACTTCATTAGGATAGTCATAAGTTGAGATGTGATGGTCATAGGCTCATTAGGACTTTTAACTTCACAATCATAGCCTCATTATGATTGTCATAGCTTCATTAGGACTATCATAACTTCATTTGGGTTGTCATAAATTCATTAGGATGATCATTACTTCATTAGGACTATATCCTAATATGCTCAAACTTTTGCAACTTTCTCAAACATGCTTATAGGGTATGTGAGAAGTGCATTAAAAAAGTTGTGACCTTCATGGATGTGCTTTAGGTCTATTGAAACCAACACACTATCATGTTGGTAAGGTCTCTCTTTTCTTATCCTATCTTATAGAACTTTGGAAATACTCTATATACCAGCATAGTTAAAATCCTATAAAAATACTCTATCTACCATTAACTTATGCTTGATTGAGATATCATCAATATCATGCACAAGTTTATCATTAGCCTATACTGTCACCTATGAGGTTTGATTTTCATTAACTTCACATGAAGTTTTCCTTTGACTGTCATAATCTTGGATTGTCCTAGGGTTATCATCATGCATAGTAGACTAGCTTTGACCTATTTATGAATGATGAATACTCTTTTTGAAGTGTTGATTATGCAAGAACCATTTGATGATAATACAAAACTATCATTGTTTCTTTAGGTCTCTTCAATTTTCATAGATAGAGGATTATTTTATCTTACCAATATGTGACCATTGTTGGGAGACTATCCTTTGACGACTCTTTTAAACATTTTAAATTATTTTCTCATGACTATCCTTGAATACTCTTATGTATACTTTAAGACCTTATCCTCAATTTCTTGACTCAAGGAAACCATCCTTTAATTGTCTCCTCAATGCATTATGGCTTCATGTATACCCTATGTTATTTTTACTAAAATTCCATCAATGTTTAAAGTAAGGTTTTGAAGAGACCACTGTTAGAAAATCAAGCTTATCATGATATATATGCTCTCAAACTATTGAAACACTATCACATGTCATTATTTATTCTTCTTTTCATATCCAAACTTTCCTTGCAAAGAATAAGTATTCAAATAAGATCAAAATATTTTATGTCCCCACTTACTAAGTTATTAGCTTTTCATTTGCATTGTGAAAGTCAGGTGGGACATGCATCATAAGATTAGGTAAAAAATAGTTAATGTTAAGCTAAATCAAAATAGGTTGTACCTAAGCTTCTTGACTTGCACAACCTACTCTAATATACTTTTCCCTAGTTCCTCATGACTGTCCTTGAATACTCTTATGCAAAATTTTAGACCTTGTCGTCAATTGCTTGACTAAAAGAAACTTGTAAAGAGACATAATTTGTATTTCATGTGTTGTGGGGCCAAATCGATAGTACTAACACATCTAGATGGGTGGGTTTATACTAGGAAAGGTCCTATTTCACACTCCAACTTTCCCAAATGTTGCATGCTATATTGTGTTGATGTTTTCTCTTAAGAACCTTGAGTGCCAAAAAGTGCTAAAGTTTGATAGGATTTTTCTTGGAAAATGTGGCACCTAGAAACATTTTTTCTAAAGGTATAGGGTCATGTAGCGTCCCTCCATAAGAACCTCTCTCAATTTTTTAAATCTCCAATCAACTTGACTATGGTGACAACTTTTTAAGTGTTGCAAAAAACATCAATTGTGTTTAGTAAAAACTTGTCAAGAGCCATAATTTGTATTTCATGCATCGTGGAGCCAAATCACTAGTGCAACAATTTCTAGATTAGTGGGTTTAAGATAGTCAAGTTATTATTTCACACCCTACCATACCCAATCATTCTAGACTACATTGTTTCGACACTTTCTCTTAATAGCCCTAAGTGCCAAAAAGTGGAAAAAATTATAGGGTAATATAGGGTCCCTCCAAAATAACCTCTCTCAAAATTTTAAAACTGCAATCCATTCAGCTATGGTGACAAGTTTTCACATGTTGCAAAAATGATGCAGGAGCATCCAACGGTGTAGGGAAATCTTGCATCACCCAAAAAAAATGTTTTCTTTATTTTATTCAGTTGTTTCAAGTCCCATGATGGCACTTAACGTGTGTAAGACAATCGTGCGTCAAAACTAGAAAAAAACAAACACTATTTTTAGTAAGTTGGCCTAATTCTTGTGTGGACCTGAAAATTCACCCCAAGGAGCATAACTGGAAAACATTTCCAGTCACAAAAGAATCACCTCAATACCCTGCATGGTTTGGGAGAAATTAAAGTTTTTGTCTAGAGAAATTTCTCAAATGTAGCTTCACATTCAAACATAAAACTTTAGAGGCCCTGAAATAGCTCAAAAAGTGGTTGAACCAACCCACAATGGGTTTGCATGTTGTAGAGCTCGTCGAGATCTTTCCAATGATATGCAATAATAGCAAATCGGACACCCGGATCAAAAGTTATGGCCCCGCGAAGTTGGTCCTCTAAAAAGTGAATTTCATAAAACTTTCTACCTAGGCCAAAAATCAAATGGCAAGACTTTTGGCACCAAAACAAAAGAGGGAAATTTGAAATTTCTAGAACATTCTAGGGCGGTTATTGGGAAAAATAAAAAGGGTTAAGTGGGGGTTGTAGAAGGTGGCCTTGATAGTGTAGATTGTGGCTCTTAATAGTAGATTTTATTTTTAGGGTTGATTTTGTTGTAATGAATCAAGCCCATGAGGTTGTAACATGTAAGCTTTGAATCTGCAATTTCATTTTCTAAAAATAATTGAAAGTGATTCATTTTTTTTTTGTCTTGCATCTTTTTTGTTGGTATTTGTTGTTGTGATTTCTATGGGTTTTGGGCAGTGTGGCCCTCATCAAGTGGTGTCAGAGCAGGAGTTCCTAAGCCTGTAATAGAGCATTGAATGTAAGGCAGTTGCAGTAGGACCTGTGAGTGTGGGTTGAGTCCATGATTCCTCCAAGACTTGACCAATATGGTAGAGGTAGAGGCCGAGGTGGTGGAGGAAGAGATCCACCTAGAGATGAAATCAGAGCCCTTAGAAGGCAATTAGAAACCTTGCAACAAGAGGTTTGAAGAAGAGATGTGCAATTAGACATAAATGGCAGTGAAGATGAAACAAAAGAGGAAATGGAAGATGAAGAGAAGAATCCAATAGATCCTGGAGAAAGAAGATTGTTGCGAGTGATCTCAAGCATTAGGAAGAGACCTAAAATGGAGGTTTCAACTTTTAGTGGAAATATGAATCCTCAAGAATTGATTGATTGGATCAATGACATGGAGGAATTTTTTGAGTTTGAGGAGATTGAAGATCCTCACAAAGTGAGGTTTGCAAAGAAAAAATTGAAAGGTCACACTAGTATATGATGGAAAGAGGTCCATTTAGAAAGAGGAAGACAAGGGAAAGATAAATTTCTAGATGGGACAAAATGGTGTCAAAATTGAAGAAACAATTTATTTCAGTTGATTATGAATTAGAGCTACTCAAGAAGATGTAGAGCTTGAGGCAAGGGACAAGGACAATGAAAGAATACATAGAGGAATTTCACAAGGTCCTGATTCAGACAAGAAATTAATAAAGAGAAAGTTATTTGTTATATTAGCAGGTTGAAGCCAAGCATACAGAAAGAATTGGCACTGGTAAGAATGACCACCATTGAGGACACTTATCAGTTTTCTCTAAAGGTTGAAGAATGACTGAACAAGAGGTTTGAGAACAAACAACAAGGTGGAGGCCATGGAGGAAAGACCGGTGGACGGTCATATGGAGGTTGGAATGAAGATCAAAAGAAGGGTGAAGGCTTTAGTAGTAGCTAGAACCAGAAAGGAGATAACATATACCATCCTCGTGATCAGAATAATGGAGACCAAAGAGGAAGGGGAAGATTTGGAAAAAGAATGGGAAGAGGAGGCTTCCGTGGAACTTGTTTCCAGTGTGGAGAAGAAGGACATAGAGCCTATGAGTATCCTCAACATCAAGGAAGGACAAATAGAAGAACTGAGGGTAATGCACAAGTTGCACATGTTGATGAAGATTTTGAGTCTTCACATTCTGAGGATGCAAAAAGAGGAGAGGTTCTTGTTACTAGAAGAGACTTACTGAATGAGGAGAATGAGCCAACTCAAAGGAAGAATTTATTTTGCACCAGATGTAAGTGTGAAGGTAAATTTTGCAATGTTATTATTGATGGAGGTAGCACTGATAACCTTGTTTTAGAAGAAATGGTTAGTAAGTTGCGGTTGGAAAGAAGAAGGAATCCAAACCCATACCAAATTGCTTGGTTGTAGAGGGACCATAAAGCCTTGGTAAATGAACAATGTTAGGTAAAGTTCAAGATTGGAAATTACCTTGATGAGGTATTGTGTGATATTATGCCTATGGATGTTTGTCATATGTTGTTAGGTAGACTGTGGCAGTTTGATCAACGAGCAGTACATGATGGACATGCCAACACCTATTCTTTGAAAAAGGATGGAGTTCGCCATTAGTTGAAGCCCTTGAAAGAGGTAGAGGAAAAGGTATGCAGTAATGCAATAATTTTTTTGGTTGATGGAACAAATTTCCTAGAAGGTATGAAGCATGAGCATATGTGTTTTGCATTAATCCCTAGAGTTGATAAAGAAGATACTATTAAGGTACCTGTAGAGGTTTTAGATTTGTTGAATGAGTTTCAAGCTATTATTTTTTATAACATACCTGAAGGTTTTCCTCCCATAAGAAATATTAGTCATTAGATGGACCTAATTCATGGAGCCAATTTTGTTGAATAACACAGCTCATCGTATGAATCTAGCAGAGAGCGAAGAGTTGAACAAACAAGTGCAAGAGTTGTTGTGGAAGATATTGATTTGAGAGAGTTTGAGTCCATGTGTAGTACCTATAGTACTAGCACCAAAGAAGGATTGGCAATGGCAGATGTGTACAGATTCTAGAGCCATCAACAAGATCACCATCAAGTACAAATTCCCCTTGCCAAGGATGGATGACACTATGGATAGTTTGAGTGGAGCTGAGTACTTCACGAAGATATATTTGAAGAGTGGATATCACCAGATCTGTATTAGAGAAGGAGATGAATGGAAGACAACCTTTAAAACCAAGGAGTTCTTGTACAAGTGGTTAGTCATGCCTTTTGGGCTAACCAATGCACTGAGCACATTTATGCAACTTATGAATGAGGTATTGAAAGAATTTTTAGGAAAAACATTTATTGTTTATTTGGATGATATTCTAATTTTTAGTAAGACATTGGAGGAGCACCTGATGCATATCTAGAAAGTTTTTGAGAAGCTAAGGGAGGAGAATCTGTTGATTAATTTGAATAAATGTAGTTTTGTGAAAAGGGGGTTGGTGTCTCTGGGATTTGTTGTCTCAGCAAAGGGTCTTAAAATGGATCCAGAGAAGGTTCAAGCTATCATTGAATAGCCTACCCCGAGGAGTGTTACAGAGGTAAGATCATTTCATGGTCTAGCAAGTTTTTACAGAAAGTTTATTAAGAGTTTCAATAGTATTTGTGCACCTCTAACTAAAGCAATGAGAGGGGATAGAAAAGAGTTTAAGTGGACTATAGGAGCAACCAAAAGTTTTGATATGTTGAAGAAGAAAGTTACAGAGCAACCTATTTTGGCACTTCTAGATTTCAATAAAGTCTTTTAGGTAGATTGTGATGCTAGCGAAACTGCCATAGGAGTTTTTTTGAGTCAAGAAGGTAAGCCTATTGCCTATTTTAGTGAGAAGTTAGATTATGCTAAGAGGAAATATTCTATCTATGATCAAGATTTTTATGCTATAGTTCAGGCTTTGAAGAAATGGAGACACTATTTTTTTCCAAAAGAATTTGTTTTATATACTGATCACCAAGCTTTGCAGTATATCAATAGTCAAGGAAAGTTGAATCAAAGGCACTTAAAATGGGTTGAGTTTTTGCAGAGTTATACTTTTGTTTTGAAGCACAGGAGTGGAAGGTCAAATAGAGTTGCAAATGCCTTAAGTAGAAGGAAAAATTTGTTGATAAAGATGAATATAGAGGTTGTTGGGTTCAATGAACTCAAGAGTTTGTATCCAAAAGATCTAGACTTTACAAAAGCTTGGAAGGCTTGTTTGGAACCTATTACATTGGATAGGATGATATGGTTGGATTTCTTAATCCAAGATGGGATGTTGTTTAGAGGAAGCCATTATGCATTCCAAGGAATTCTATGAGAGATAATCTAATCAAGGAGAAGCATAGTGGAGGATTGGATGGAAATTTTGGTCGAGATAAGACCATTGTTCTTGTCAATGAGAATTATTATTGGCCATAATTACAACAAGATGTGAAGAATTTTGTACAAAGTTGCAAAGTATGTTAGATGGCGAAAGGAACAAGTCAGAATATTGGATTGTATTAGCCATTACCTGTACCTGAGAAGCCATGGGAGGATATTAGCATGGATTTTGTTCTTGGCTTGCCAAGAACACAGAGAGGGCATGATTCCATATTTGTGTGGTGGATAGATTTTCAAAGATGGCACATTTCATTCTGTGTCATAAGACCAGTGATGGTGTTCATGTTGCAGAGTTGTTTTTCAGAGAGGTGGTGAGACTACATGGTCTACCAAAGAGTATGGTCCCAGAAAGAGATACACAATTTTTGGGTTATTTTTGGAGGATGTTATGGAAGAAGTTGAAGACAGATTTGAAGTTTAGTTTTGCACACCATCCATAGACTGATGGACAAACAGAGGTGGTGAATAGGATTTTGGGAAATGTGCTAAGATGCTTAGTTGGAGATAAGCCCAAGGGATGGGATTTGATTATACCACAGGCAAAATTTGCTTACAACAATTTTGTCAATAGGAGCACTGGTAAATCACTATTCCAGATTGTATATGGGAGTAGTCCAAGAATTTCTTCTAAACTAAGAAAGATGGATAAGGGGGAGAAGATTAGTGTTGAGGCTAAATATTTTGTTGAGCACCCGAAGAATTTGCACAAAGAGGTGAAGAAACATTTCAATAAAATGAACTCACAATATAAGGCTTGGGCAGAAAAAAAAAAGAAAAAAAAAGGAGGTATAAGGAGTTATAGGTAGGAGATGAAGTCATGGTTCATTTGCGAAAGGAAAGGTTTCCTATTGGTACATAAAACAAGTTAAAGATGAAGAAATTTGGACCATGCAAGATCCTGAAGAAGCATGATTCAGGAAATGCTTATGAGGTAGAGTTGCCTAGTGGAGTAAACATTTCTCTTATGTTGAACATTGCTGATTTGATAGAGTATCATGAAGGTGATATAGAGGAGGGGCTAATAAATGAATAGTTGAAAATTCCAACACCTACTTTTGAAAAGGAAGAGATAAAAGAAATCTTGGATAGCCATGTGGGTAGAAGCATGAGAAAGTGGTAATATGCAGAGTACTTGGTGAAATGGAGAGGAAGGCCTATTGAAGATTCATCATGGTTGTATAAGGTTGATGTTAATGGTCTTGGTTTCCCTCTAACTCCTAAGAAGTGACAAGATCACTTTTCTAATTACCTTGGGTGTCTGATGTAGGAGCATCCAACGGTGTAGGGTAATCTTGCATCCCCCCAAAAAAAAATTATTTCTTTTCTTCAATTGTTTTGAGTCCCATGATGGTACTTAAGGGGTGTTAGACAGTCAAGCATCCAAAATAGCGAAAAATGGACACTTACTATTTTTAGTAGGTCGGCCTAAACGGGCTCGTATGGACCTAAAAATTTACCCCAAGGAGCATAACTAAAAAAAATTTCCAGTTGCGAAAGAATCACCTCAATTCCCTGCACAATTTGGGAGAAATTAAAGTTTTTGTCTTGAGAAATTTCTCCAATGTAGCTTCAAATTTAGATATAAAACGTTATTAGAGGCCCCGAAACAACTCAAAAAGTGGCTGAACTAACCTATGGTCAACTCATGTGTTGTAGAGCTCATCAAGAGCTTTCCAACGATATGCAATAATAGCAAATTGGAAACCCGAATCAAAAGTTATGGCCCCGCGAAGTTGGTCCTCTAAAAAGTGAATTTCATAAAAAATTCTTCTTAGGCCAGAAATCAAACGGCGAGGATTTTGGCACCAAAACAAAAGGGGAAATTTGAACTTTCTAGAACATTCTAGGGTGGTTATTGGAGAAAATAAAAAGCGTTAAGTGGGGGTTGTAGAAGGTGGCCCTGATAGTGTTGATTGTGGCTCTGAATAGTAGATTTTCTTTTTAGAGTTGATTTTGTTGTAATGAATCAAGCCCATGAGGTTGTAGCATGTAAGCTTTGAATTTGTAATTTCATTTTCTAAAAATAATTGAAAGTGAATCATTTTTTTTGTCTTGCATCTTCTGTGTTGGTATCTATTGTTGTGATTTCTGTGGGTTTTGGGCAGTGTGGCCCTCATCAAAAAATCATCAAATGCATTGAAGATGAAGTTGCAAGGTAGTATAATTTTTGTTTTGTGCATCATGGGGCCAAACTAATAGTTCGAAAATATATGAGTAGGTAGGTTTATGCTATGAAAGGTCCTATTTTCCACCCCATCATGCCCAATCATTCCAGACTAAATTGTGTTGATGCGTTCTCTTAAGAGCCTTAAGTGCCAAAAAGTGGCAAAATTTTGACAAGATTTTTTTCAAAAACTGTGGCACCTCGATATGTTTTGTTTGAAGGTACAAGGTCACATAGGGTACCTCCAAAATAACCTCTCAAATTTTAAAAATTCAATCCATTTTTTTGTGGAATTTTTTTTTCACATAAATGCAAGATCAACAATTTGAATTTTTTACAAATTTACATGGAGAAGGGTATTGTAGAGGCCACAAAGTTTGAGCAAGTGAATACTGATGATGCCCCCAACATTTGAGCTTAGTGAGAAACTACATCATCTGATGTGAAGTTTCATTTTGTAAAAATCAAATTTAGGTTAGTTTCTAAATCGAAAGAAGATACCATGACGAGAAGAATGCTTAAGAAAAAATCAATGGTTCGAAAGAAAAATATGATAAAGAGGTGAATGTATGCCCCCTCCTATTTTTACCCCCAGCTTGGTGGGGTAAAAGAAGGAAGAATGGAAGGAACATTTTCACTAGGAAAATGGGCGAAAATGACCTATATATGCCTCGGGTGGGCCCATAGAAGAGTCATTTTTAATATTCACAACAAGGATATTTTTTGCTTTTGTGAGAGAAGAGTTAGAAAAATGTCTCACATACATGACTATGTAGCCTTGAGGATTGAGCAGCTCTGCACAATAGTAGCAGTAGGTGACAAGCTAAACAAGGTATGAAATTTTTTGACCCACCTTGTCATTTTGATGCACTTTTTTTAGTTTCCATTTTCCTTGAACAACGTAGGCGTCTAGTCCGTGCAGAGGTGTTTGGTTGGTGCATTATCATCCTGACAGCATGTCAGGGTACCTCGCGCATGCTAGCATCCATCTTGTGTGCTGTGATTAGGTAGTATTTAGCCTCAGAAACCAATGCACCACATAGACATCTACGTGGTGCACCTTTGTTATGGAGGCATACTTAGACAAAATTTAATGTAGAGATAGAAAACTTTTAGTGTGATGTAGGACGTAATGACATGGGACTTTATTTATTTTGCAAGAGTGGCTGGAGATCTGTGAGCATGCCAATGGATCACTACTAACATTTCTATAAGATCACAACAATGAGTTGCATCTAGATGACTAGGATATGCTATGAACGGGTCGACCTCTGTTGGATATACACCATGCCAGAGATCTGTTATCATACCTTGATGTTGATTGTGCTCATGGAGTGTTGGGACATAGACACTTATAGCTTCAACCTGCTAATAGGAGAGATGAGCATCACTTGGGAGGATTTCTATCACATCACTAGGATACCCATTTGGGGATGATGGGTAGCATATGATGAGGGTAGGACAACACAAGATGGCCTAGATGGGTAGCAGTATTGCATCGGTTGGGTGGTCCCAACGAACATGATTGGTCACATCTATATGAGGTGGCTCGAGAAGGGACCAATGGAAATGCCACGCGTCCATCGAGTGATGATTGTTATCATCACCCTTTTTGTTGCAATGGATGGGTGAGGCTTGCACCTAAATGGGGGACTAGTCCATTGCATTCAAGTGATGGAGTAGAGCACTATATTTTCCTAGGGTTAGAGTATGCTTGTGCATATCTACCATGACCTTGAGCAATACATATTATGAGTACCATAGCCTCATTGTCTACATGCTACTACAAGTGTGAGTGCTTGAGAAAATTGAAGGTGTATGAGGCCGGTTGGGTTCCCCTAAGGCTTTACACATGGTACACCCATGGTGCACACATATCTTCTAATGTGTGTGACTAGGTCTATGGTGATGTTGATTTTTGGTGATTACAATATGATTCTTTGTGGATGTGGGACATTAGATGGCACCCATATAGGTGGATGGGGGTATGACCCATTGAAAGATAGTAGTTGTGGAGAATGTAGCATGATCGAATCCCAACGGGTTGGTTAGACCATATCATCATACTGTATTATTGGCATTGGGTGGACCGATAGTTTGGGTAGATCCAGACTATCCCTTTGATGCCCCTATATACGTCCGATCAGGGAGGAGTATGGTTCAAGCAAGTGATCAACCTCGTCTAGCCTTAGTAGATGTCACAACTAGTGATGATTAGTTACACAATGATGATCAACTCCCAATCCTCATGATCAATTATGTCAATGTCACCCACAATTTTGTAGCATGGTGGGTGACAGTGGGCCTAACCCCAATTTTCCTAGTAGATGCCCTAGTGGGAAATGTTGGTGTAAAAGGGCCAAGGGAAATTATCTCGGTAGTGGCGATGGTGAGGAGGGTGAGGTAGTAGTGGGAGAGCTCCGGAGAGGCTGAGGCAATGACGATGAGTGTCTTCACCCCTACCAATAGTCCTAATCTCATCAGCTCCACCTATGAGCCAGAAAGTCACACCTTCTATAGTGGTAGTAGTAGGGCCTAGCATAGCACCCCCCTAATTCACACTGGCATGTTGGGGACCCAGGTATGATTATGATATATGTTTTATTTTAGTACTTGTATTTCCATTTTTATCATGTATGTATATATGTGTGTGTGTGTGTGTTGATATGATCGAGTACTGGCTGCGTCCACTTTCTCTATGATTGCAATAGATACATAGGAGTGGATCACCTTTATTAGGTGATGCATAGTAGAGGTCACCCCAGACATGTAAATCCAAGGGATCATCCTTGACATGTACATGCCCCCATCAATTGGGTGGCATGCTTGCCTTTTTGAGCTTTTTATACACTTGAGGATGACATACAAGGAGGCACACATTGAGGCCATGTAGAGGACCATAGACCGAGCTTCCATGACCAAGCAACAAGATCAATGGGTGGCAGAGCTTTGCACTATGCTAGTCGAATGATATCAAGCCATGAAACACACAAAGAGTGTCATAGCAACACATGACACCCTATAGAGCCAACTTGATGACATTGATAGACAAGCCAAGGTAGTGAGGCCAATCATTGGTCCCTAGGTGCAACAACTTTAGGAGGAGCTATGGTGGGGTCATGAGTGGGAGGCTTTGTTGTAGGAGAAAGATACAAGCTATGAGAGGATGCAGCTAAGCTTCAAGGAGATATATGATGGATATGTTCATGAAGCATGTCCATGTCATGGTCGCATTATTCCCATTTTTGTGTGTTCATCCAACATCCTCCTTCGCTACCACCACTAGTGCTAGAGGGCTCAAGGAGCCATGCACCTATGGGCTAGAGGCCCATTTTTGTATACCATATTTTGTAGATCATATCATTTTAGAGATGTATAGTAGTGTTTTTATGTATAGACATATATACAAATATAATCACCACAATTTGATATAGTGGTGGATACATATATATATGATATTTTGATATATATATATATATATATGATATTTTGATATATATATATATGTGAAATTTTTGGACTGACATCATGGTGTTCTTATGTGTACTTTTCTTTCATGTATGATTATGGGATGGATGTATGTTTATGGATTTATGTTTAAACTAGATGTTATCATGATCTAATAAACACACATTGAATATATGTTTAATTAAATACATTGATGATCCTATTGCCTAACCAAAAGAATTAATCAAATACAATGCACAGATACAAAGCATAATAGAACACATACATATAAATAATTCCTTTAATTAAAGAAATTAATTACATACACATGTTTGTATCATAACAAAAATTGAAAGAGATGTGTTAATGAAGAAATGTCATAGCACAACTAACTACAATCCTTAAGAGATGAGTGTCATGCGCATGCCACATAGACACTATGCATAGTATCGATGAAAATGCATTACATTGACTAGTTCTTTTAGAGGAATTTCATACATAGACGATAGTATATAGGCACCAAAACCATACATGGAGATGAATATGTAAGGACCTAACCAATTAGGGTTGAACATCCCTTTTTTATCAGGTGGTGCATTTACATTTCTTTAATTATCATGAAGAATGAGATCACCTACCTTGAAAGTTTAAAAAAGAACACCTTGATTGTAATGCTTAGAAATAGATCATTGATAAGCTTGGAGATGTTTGAGGGCCTATAACTAGTGCTCATCCAACAAATCAAGATAATAAAACCAGTTAGCATAGTAAATGTCATCATCAATCAACCCTTTAAGGTAAACCTGTAAAGATGGAATTCCCAACTCTAAAGGCATGATAACCTCAACACCATACACAAGGTTGTATGAAGTTGTACCAATATTCGTATGAATACTCATGTGATAGGCCCACAAGGCATACATTAATTGAGCATGTTGTCTTTACTATGTTTATTTACTATTTTTTGAAGAATCATCTCAGGATTTTTATTAGATGCTTCAGCTTGGCCATTAGATTGAGGATAATATGGTGTAGAAAAATGATGCTAAATTTGAAAATTTTCCACAAATTCCTCTACCTCTTTGTCCTTAAATGAAGCACCATTATTAGAAATAGGGGTAGAAGGAAATCCAAAACAAGGAATGATATTATTTTGAAGAAATCTACAAATCACTTTAGCATTCGTGGATCAAAGTGGAATAGCTTCGACCCATTTCATAAAGTAATCAGTAGTAGTAATGATGAAGGTATGTCCTTTAAAATAAGTGATATTTTTCTGATAATATCCAACCCCTATTTTGCAAATGGCCAAGGAGAGGTTTGATTTTGAAGCTTTTGTGCAAGAGCTCGAATGAGATTGTTGTGTTGCTGACATTGAGGACACTTCTTGAAAAAGGTTAAGGAATCGTGCTCCATAGTTTGCCAAAAGTATCCCATGCAAATTAGTTTATGCACCAAAGATTTACCACCAAACAGTTCACCCCTAGAGCCTAAATGGGCTTCTTGAAGGGAAAGGGGTATTTCAGCCTTAGTGAGACACCAAAGAAGAAGACCATTATACTATTTAAGATATGCAACATCAGACCATATGATATATCAGATTGAAAGTTTTCATTTTTGAGTGTGAGCATTTTTAGTCACATCATTAGGAAAATTTATAATCTTCAGATAATTATAAATGGGATAATGCCATTACCCTAAGTCTATGTGAGCACACACTAGACCATTGGGTTTAGGTTGATTTGAGATAGTAGGAGAGCAGAGAATGTAAAACATAAAGTCATATTCTTCTATACCATCTTCTGAAGATACAAGGGAGGCTGCACTTGTCATTGCATCCACATGTTGATTTTCTCTCCTAGGGACACTATCTATTGTAAAAGAAGAGAAATGATCAAGCAAGGAAAAAGCCAAATATTGATACTAAGATAGCTTACTCTTCTTGGCTTGATATGTTACTATGATTTAATTTATAATAAGTTCAAAATCACCATGAATGTGAAGATGTTTAATGTCCAAAGCCAGTGTGGCACACAAGCTAGAAATAAGGGCTTCATACTCAGTAATGTTATTAGTACAATGAAATTCTAATCAAAAGGATGGAGGAACCAACTTACCTTCAGGTGAGATTAAAACTACACCTACCTCAAAGCCATCTTGATATCTCAATCCATTGAAGTACATCTCACACAGTTTTATGGTCTACCACAAAGATATTTTCATTTGAAAATAAGTCCAAATTAGGGAAGGAACGAGATGAGAAATATTCTACCAATTGATCGACAACAAATTGACCTCTGATTGCTTTTTGAGTTACAAAATTGATAGATCAAACTCAAAGAGCAATATTACCCATTTTGCTAACCTTCCAAAAAGATCGGTTCTAGTAAACAAATGTTTAAGAAAATAATTTTTCACAATTACATGAGTTTTGACATGGAGAAGATAATGTCATAACCCCTTCATTGCAAAAATGAGAGCAAGAAATTGTTTCTCCATGTTAGAGTATCGAGTTTCATAATCAACTAGAATATGACTAATATAGTATATCACTATTTCTTTACCATCATTGTCACGTTGAGCTAATAAAGCTACTAAGACATGAGGTGATGCAGATTTATAAAGAAAAAAGGGTTTGTTTTGCATAGTTGACATTAGGATAGGAGGATTGGCCAAATAAATTTTGATTGACTCAAAAGTCTTTTTGCACTCATCATCCCATCGAAAGTGGACATCTTTCTTTAACAAACACATGAATGGAAGGGTATGATCAATCAATTGAGATACACATATACAAATTGCTTGAATATTCCCTTGAAAACTAAATAACTAAGAGATGTTTTTAGGAGGCATGTTAATAATTGCATCAATCTTGTTCATGTTGACTTCAATTCCACAATGAGAGATGATAAATCCTAAAAGCTTGCAAGAATCCACATCGAAAACACACTTAAGAGGATTTAGTCTCATTGTATAAATTTTAAGCCTTTCAAATATAAGGTAAATATTTTCAACATGATCTTGACAAGTTGTAGACTTATCCAAAATATCATCGACGTAATCTTCTAGAATCTTATGAATTGAATCATGAAAGATAAAGTCATTGCCCATTGGTAAGTTGCTCCAACATGACTACATAATAGAAGGTACCCCAAGGGATAGTGAAGGCTATCCTATACTAATCTTTTAGGTTAATACGGATCTGATTATAGCTTGAGAAGCCATCCATGAAAGATAGTAAGGCATGACATGTAGTCAAACCAACAATCATATCAATATTAGGTAACATAAAATAATCTTTAAGAGAGGCCTTATTATGATCACAAAAATAAATACAAATGTGAATATGACCATCAAATTTACTAATGACAATAATATTTGATATCCAAGGTGAATAGTCAATAGGACAGATAAAACCAGCTTTTAAGAGCTTCTTTATCTCAATATTGACTAATAAGGAAACCTTTGGATTCATCTTTCAAATATTTTGTTTAATAGGCTTAGCATTGAGACAAAGAGTGATCACAACAGACTCATCAATACCAAACATGTCCTCATATGACCAAGCGAAGCTATCATGATGAGAATGCAACAAATAAAAATATTTATTAGATTCCTTTGAAGAAAGGCATTTTCTAATCTTAATCACCTTATCGGAAGACTTAGGATCCATGAAAAGAATAGAAGTATCCCTTTAAGGAGAGTACTACGATCTTTAAACTGGGTTATAGGAACATCACCATCCACATTAGATAAAGGGTCTTTCTCATCAATGCTCATAATGGATTCTCCAAAGTATTCATATTGATTCAGGTGATATAGGAATCATCGTTTATGGTGATAAGAAGGTTAGTGAGAGTAGACACCTAATAATTCTTCCAACACTTCCTTCCAAGAGAAAAAATCTAAAGGAAATTCATTAGAGTCTACCATATTTTTAATAAGTTCAAGATGAACTAGTTCAAGAGAAGGAGGTTCAACAAAAATAATGTTGACATTAAACCATGGTTTCCTCTTAGATTTTGGTTTGGATTGATGGTATCTAAGTTCCATGTTACGCTCATGAAGATCAAATCATATGGGGACTTTAATGCCTTGTTCACTGCAGCCACAACCACTACCTCCATAACCATGTTTAGAAAGGAGATTGAAACTAGGGTTGTAGCGTGCTTGCAATTATTGGGAAGGAGAAGGATCAATGTAAAGGAGTATCATACTCCTTTATGAGAGCACAATCATCCTTCTCAATAGGAACAAAAAGATTAACATTTTTAGCAGAAGCATGAGTATCTTCCTCAATGAGAGGACAATCAACTTTCTTGACAAAGGTTCATGAGATCATTGGAATGTCTAGATGGATAGGGTCAACTCTATACTCCCCGATAAAGAATTTGGTAAAATCCAAGGATCCCCAATCATTTCCAAGACATGTGATCAATTTAGAAGAAGAAGTAGAAGGGTTATACTTAGGATTCTCTGCTTCAAGATGATCTTCCTTAGGGACATCCATCTCAGGAGAAACCTTTAAAATAGGCACTACTAGAGCAGGTGTCAAAACATTAAAATATAATAAAGGAATACAATTCTTAAGAGTAGAAGCAATCGAAGTCTAACTAGTAGCTATCATTTAAGGTGAATAGCATCAGGGTTAGCCTTGAGTGTAATCACTTCGTTATTAGCAATGAATTTTATATAGCAATGCAAAGTAGAGGTAACTGCTCCCAAAGCATGAATCCAGGGTCTTCCCAAGAGAATGTTATAAGGTAAAGGACTTGGCATAACATAAACCATGGTGGGTATAGTAATGGGTCCCAATAACAAAGGAAATATTATCATTCCTAAAGCTTGTCGATCAACATTATTGAATCCACAAATGTATAAAGAAGAAGCAACAAGAGACAATGAATCAATCTTAATTTTAGGTAGTTGTTCAATGCTACATGCATTGAAGCTGAACCGATGTCAACAAGAGCACATATAATACCAATATTATTAATGTTGACTATTGTCATTAGAGGATCCGCTTGCTTCTATACTTCTAGAAGCGGGAGTTCATGCAGATAGAATGTAATATTTGGTGAATATGCATGAATATGAGCCATCAACACATTAACATCCATTGGCCTAGCAGAAGAAGGCAAGATAATATTTTGCAAGGCTTCTTGAAGTATACCATGACAAGCTAGATCATTCTAAAGAAAATCTTATAGTGAGATATTTGTAGGAGTAACATAAAGTTGCTCGATAAGATCATACTCACTAGGTGCTTTAGTTGCAGGTTTAGGTGTTGGAGGAAGACTTGGTTGAGAAGGTGGTAAAGAAGTAGGTTGATTTAAATTTTGTTGATTCCTTATAGTATTGTAAGTATGGGATACTACTTTATATGAGGAAGTTTAAATTACATGAATCTCATATGAAGGTTCGATGTGTCACTTGTGAATGCGACCCCATGAATAGAATAAATTCTTTTAGGATATAGGCTAGTTAGAGTCACATAAATGGTGAGTCTCTTACGCCTTTGAGGGGCTACAAAAACTACTACATTCATGGAATCTTTGACTTATGAAGAAGAAGACAAAGGTTATGATGAATAAGTTTATTCAATAAATCTATAGATAGAAGGAGATGCCTCTAAGAAATCATCTAGGGAATCGTCCAACATATCAAAATATTCTTTAGAAAATGAATTGTCAAAAGCATCAAAGTTTTGAAGAAAAAGATCTGACATGATTTGATCCACGCCAGGTTCACCAAAATGTAAAGGAGGGGATTCACTACACCTGAGTCTCTAGGAAAAACAAGTTTATAGGGAGAGAATATACCTCGATAACCTCAAATTACAAGCTCAAGTGACAAAATATAAAATAGAGAATATTGTAATAACTTGATTAAATGAAATACTAAGATAGAGTTTAATAAAACTATGAATTAATAGAATTTGGTAAAGAATTGCATAATATAAATTACATAAACAAAAATATTAGGACTTGTAGATTTTAACCTCAAAAGGATAGAACCACAACCTACAAACTACATCATGTCATGTGGAAGTCTGCACCCTGCGTTGTCATCCCTGTCAAACCAGAAGTTGAAATTTTTGCAATTCATGAATACAAACTCTTTAAATCTAAAAACCTGCATAGAGAAAGGATGAGGAAAAGTTTTGGGGCTATTTTGAGGCTTTCTGAAATCAAACCCCTTTTTTGGTGTTTCCACCTTCATGAACAACTAGATAGATAGAAAATAGATGAGACATGTATTGTAATAGAAAAAACATGTGATAGAAACAAACCCTACTATGGAGGAGAGTCCCTATCATGAATAAAATAGACAAGAAAAGTATACATTTTCAAATAGACAAGACAAAGAAACAAGAGATTGTTACCAATAGTCTGTGGCTCCCTCTTGGCTTGATAGAAAATATGTTGCTTTCTTGAAAGAGATCCTTTGTTGTTGTCGAGACAAGAATTTGATAGAGCTTCACTATGGAGAGAAAGAGAAAAAATATATAGAAGATCAAATGAGAGAGTGTGAGACTAAATCAAAATGAGAGTGAAAATAGGAGTTTTGTGAGGCCGCATGGGTAGGAAGAGTCATTGAACTCAAGATTCTACAGCAATGACATGTGTCATAGGAAAAGGTCACGAGATTCCCTTGAACTCAAAAAGTTTGGGTATGCTAGTGCGCTGTGTGGATGCCCACACATCATGCAGAAATCTAACTAATTTTTTTTCAAGAAATGAGGTGGATGTGATATTAATGCTTCATAATTTTCCCTTATGGAGTTGGAATCATGAAATCCTAATTCATGAGGTTTTGTCATTAACGGGGCTAGGTGCCATAAATGTAGCAAGCTAAATGTGCAAGTGACATGAAATTGCCACATGGTGCAATTTTATGACACTACAGTTCCCAAAATTTATAGATTAGGTTGTGAAACTCATAAAAGTGTCACAACATTCGGTCCAATAGATGTCCAAACAAGAGAAGAAATTTTCAAAAATAAAATATTAAGGTAAGGATAGCTTCACATTGGTTTCACCAAAATGTAGAGGAGGAAATTTGACACCCCAAAATGACGTGATCTCGAAGGGTGAATGTTCCTTAGCTACCTCAGGGATCAAAGCTCAGGTGACGAGATATGAAGACAAAGGAGTTTGCTAATATTTTATAATTTATGTAAGATAAAAATAAGAGAGTTTTAGGAACTGAAAGAGCAATTTGTAGAGGTTCTCTAGAAAAACCAACAAACTCTCAACCAAAGATGATAGCATGACACGTGGACATCCCCATAGTGTGTTGTACTCTTATAAGGGCCAAAAATTGAGTTTATCATAGAAAAGCACAAAGAACTAGTTAACAATTTGATCACTAAAATCTTGAGAAAATTCACTTAAAATAATAGAATGATAGAGATGAAAAGAATAATGAAAATAGACATAAACTAAGCTAGATGGAAAGGAAATTAAAAAAAAAAGAAAAAAAGAAAGGAGACACTCACAAGAGATCCTCGAATGAAGCCTCCCACAATGCTACAACTTCAAAACCTACACACACAGAAATGAGGAAATGGTTGGGGCTGTTTTAGGGGCTTGCCTTAGTCAAACCCCAACATAGGTGTTCCCACCTCTATGGATAGACAAGTAGATAGAGATAGATACAAAGATTATAAAAGAGATAAAGAAATAACTAAACATGTTAGAATAATATACTATAAAAATAGACAATAATACAATGAGAAAGCTACAATTACCCTCTTTATCAAAATAGATAATAATACACTGAGAAAGCTACAATTAACCTCCTTTAGAAAATTTGAAATGCTGAAAGGAATAGCATACAACCTCCAAGATGTGCCAAGAGTGCCAAAATGTTGATATAAAAATCCAAAGTGAAAAAGAGCTTGAAAGAATGGAGAAAATGAGAGAATGAGTGAAATAATGAGAGAATATTGAGAGATAGATTGAGTGAGAGTGAATCCTATGCAAAAATGAGAGTTTGGAAGGAGTATAAGCATGCAAGGAGCTATTTCAACACGTCTACAAGCTGTAGAGGTGTTACACTTCATAGGTAGGTAGGAAGTGTAACGTCTAAATGGCTATGTAGTCATGAATCTTTTTGAGGTATTCGTGCACCACACAGACATATATTCGACACTGGATCATCTAGGACAAAAAATAACTTTAAAAACTAAGAACGAATGGGTTAAAAACAAAATTAAGTCTAGGTGAAGGTGATATTTCATTATCAAACTTAATTAATCCAAAGGGGAGGTTTATGGAATGCAAAATTTTATAGGGTGTAATTTTTGACATTACTTGTGTTATCCTATGATTCACCTTGATCTATATAATGAAGGGCCTCTCATACATGACATGGATAGTTTATTTTCATTTTATTTGCATTATTCGAGATAAATACAATTTAATTTTTTCATATTGATATTCTCATTTCATTGTACTTTCTATTAGCCTCTAGATCTTGGGTGGCTATCTCCATAGCTAATATTACAAATGTAAACTTTTCCTATTTTAGATTTTTTGTTTTGGAATAACATGGAAGAGATTTCCTTCATCATGTGGATCAAAGGCCTTCCTAGTGATATGTTGTACCTCATTTCTATGTTGATTACATAGAAGGTATTGGAAACCATCAAGTTCTCTAAAGAAACTAGGAGTGTAATCTTTCCAATTGTTGCTACCTTAAGGCTTTCATAACCCCAAGAGTTACCCCTCCATGCTATAATATTTGTGCCCTTATCCCATTATTTCCAAGAGAGAATGGAACTATATTTACTATTATACCATCCTAAAAAGTGTTAATTTTATGCATGTACCATAGATCCATGCTTGTAGGTATAAATTAGGATCACCTTGTCTTATTTATTTAGCATATTTAGGTATCTAATTTAGATCAATGAAAAACCTTGGATCATGCAATTTTGTGTTGGGTGGACTCATGTCAAGATTAACTTGATTGATTTATTCTTTTGGAGGTTGGGTTATGTGGTTTAGGTACTTGATCCTTATTTCCTCTAAGAGATCCACTTGATGGGTTGAAGAGTTCATCAAAATGTTGATGAAAAATATCTTTGTGAATATATCTTCTTGAGGTCATCAACCAATTCATATAGATCAATTGGTAGTGGAATGGGTCAATTGTTGAAATTGTGTGTCTCAAATTTTTTACTTTTAGGATCATAGTATCTTCTTGAAAATTTTCATTTTGGACCACTTCAATTAAGCTAAGAATTTTTGTTTCACCATTAATGACTAGTTTTCTTGGGGTTTTTGGTTCTTGAGAAGGGAAAATACCATTTGATTTCAGACAGTTGTAATTATTCCCTTGATGGTGTGCTAGAAAATAATTTTTTAGATCCTTATGTTTGAGTTTTGAGGGGTGATAGGTCCTTAATGATTATGGTTTTGGTTTTCTAGTGGGTGAAGGAATATGTTCATAAATATAAAACTTTGGAATTTAAGGTGATCTATGACTATTCATTGGTATTCTCTAAATGAATCAATGTTGTGTGTTAGGATTAAGGTGTCATGCATCTTGCAATCCTATGTATATTTTATGTGTTTCCAACACTATTTGAAGGTGTACATGGATGCTTAGGGTGTCAATGGAGACATACTCTATAATTTTTATTCCCCTATAATCTTTACATTAGCTTTCATATGCGTTCGTAAAGGATATGGAGCACAACAATGATAGTTACAATTGAATTTCAATTCATCGAAGGAACTTTCCCATGAACTAGGTGCTAGAGGAAGAAGTGGTGAATCTTGTAATGATATATGAGACCCATATGAGATACGGGTCTCCAAAATGGAGTGATAAACTTGAGGATGTGATCCCTTAAGGATTTATTGGTCAAATATGCCTTTATAGATACATTTTATATTTGGGGACTCATTGATTAAGCTTATGTGACACCAATGTTCAAAGGAATTGATGTGTTTATTATTCTCAGAGGATGCTAATGAAGGTGGATGTGGGATTTTTTATTGATCCTATGGTTTTTGGTATCCATTATTTTTATGAAACTATTTATGGTTTTGACTTCTCTCTTTGCCCATATATTTGAGGTATGATATAGTGGTTTATATCATTATTTTATAGGTACATAGGTGCTACTATAATGTTTTCGGAGTGTAGAGAGTAGTGTGTTGATATTGTATCATATACATTAAAGATTAATTTACATATTTCCTCTTTCAATGGTCAAGTCTTTCCTTAAAAGGGTTTCTTCATGCAAATCTTGTGTCACTATAGTTTGTTGATTTTATTTTTGTTTATTTGTACATCCTTGCATAATGTTTTATGGTAATTCTTGATTAAGAATTTAATTTTTTATTTTCATACACTTTGAAGAATATTTTATTGTAGTAGTTTCACTTTGTTTCTCAATATCTATAATAAGATTTAGCAATTTTGTACAAAGGGTGGTGCCTTTTATTTAATTTTGAAGGTTTCGAGCTATAATGGGAGATTTTGCATCAAGTGATTTTTATATTTGTGAAGGATAGAAAACTATGGCATCTACTTCTCATGCGAATATTGAGAAATTTAATAGTATTTAATATAAGATGTGGAATCTTAAGATGAAAAATATTCTTGATGAAAGAGCTATATGGGTGCCAATTTCTAATAAAAATAAGCTATCTATAATGCATAATAAAGATTGGTTAAATTTGGAAAAGAAGGCACATGAAACCATTTAGTTATTCCTTGTAGATTGTCCTCTTGAATATTTAGAAGTAGATAATTGTATTCAAGCTCTATGGAAGAGGATAGGTGATGAAGGGTACTCCCCTTACAAACATGATCTCATAGCCATAATATAGAACATCACTGAAATGTAGGAATAAAATGAGCTATTTTATTATCTCTAGAATGAAACCAAAATTACAACATTCAACCTTATTATATGGCCTATCTTATTATAGTCATATGCCAGAATTGCAAATCAGAGCATTCACTCTCAGCTCTACCTTCATCAACAAGTAATTGACATTCATTCTCAGCCTCGCTTCCCTTTCTCGCTAGCTTCTAGCTCTCTTCTCGTTGCCCTAATTCCCCTCTTAGATCAGATTATATCTTCATCGCTCTTCCCCTGCATTTCCTTAGTACCACACTTGTTGTCTAATAAGCAATGAGATCTTGTGGGTAGTTAGCTAGTTATCAGTGACTTCAATTCTATTTATTCGCACCAAGAAATCGTCTTTCAACCATTGGCTTCATGTTTGAAATTGTTTGGCCAATGATCACATTGATTCAAAACAATGTTGTGCAATGAACAAATAAAATCATGCCACGTGTTGCTACCTTACTCGTTCGTCTATCGCCATCAATCTACTCATGTCATAACTTAACCAACTTCTTTACCACAATACCGCATGATACCGCTCTGCTGCGGTCCATCCGAATAGCCATTGTGGTTTCTGCAAGTTATCATTATACCACAACCTCCTAATCAAATTGTCGTGAGATTGTGATTCTATACCACCCTACCACAAACTCCTTCATGGACTATCGTGGGCTTGTGGTTGTGTACCGCTTACCATCTTTTAGGTAAGGGTAAGCCCAACCTCTGTATCGGCAAGACCGAAACCCATCCTTACCAACTTCCATCCTTTCGAGTGTCAGGGTTTGCAGTTCCTGCATACATCATACATCTTTAGCAATTAATTCAAGGCGTAAGGATTAATGTCGAAGCCTAATGTCTGACTGTTCACAAAATTGAGTAAGCCTCAAGCCCAAAGTTCAAAACCTGAACTTCCACAGTTCTTCATACTTAACAAACTTAAGCCAATTTAGCCCTTATTGAAAAGAAACAACACACATATTTTTGGTTGATTCAAGATTTCTCTTACACCTTGGATGCTCTTGCATTAGACACCTGGGATAATTTGAAATGTTTCATGAGCTGAACTCATAAACATTTATATATCCTATGATTATCTTGGATCCATTTGTTTACCTTACCTTTTTGAACATCCTTCCTTTGCAATTTGATGTCTCTTCCATCTTTCATTCTTCCTCTCTTCCTTCCTCAATTCACAAATTCTAATTCCCACCAATTTGCACTATGAAATGCTGGAAAATCATAATCATCAATTTTATCCTCTTCAATAAAATAAGGAGACTCATGCATTACCTCTTCCCCTATTATTTCCGCAACAATCTTTTCATAATTTTCAATCTCTATTTGTTCTATAGACACTTAAAGATGTCCTGAATGATATACACACTCGAATGTGATACATTAACATCGCTTCATCTTGAAACCCATTCTCTTTTCACTTAATTGATTAAATTAGCCTAGCCATTTAACTAATTGCATCATTTTCATCTATTAATATGATTAATTTAATTAGGTTAATTCCTACCCCTTTCATGCCAACCTTTTGTCTTGTTAAATTGGATAAATCAAATTATCTAATTTAACCCCTAAGTCCTTTTATTTAATTAACTAATCCTAAGCTATTTAATTAAATATCATATTGCATCCCCCTTTTCATTAAATCAATTATTTAATGAATATCATATTATTCCTCTAATTTGCATGATTGAAACTTTATTTTAATTATCAAATTACTAATTAATTCTAACTCTCCCACTTGCAAGGGAATATTCCTCCTTTGCACATTCCTCCAAAAGGGAATAGTCTCATGAAATATTCCTTCCCCTTTGCACATTAAAATTTGGTTTAATTAACTAAATACTAATTTTCCTCCAAAAAGCGAATATTCTCATGGAATATTCTTTCCCTCTTCACTCATTTGAAAAAAGGAATATTCTTCCTTGTAACATACTTTCAGTGCAAGTTTTGAAAGTGTGCTTCTTTGCATGATTGTGAGCCATTGATTAAATATCAACTTACATTTTCAACCCTTGATGGGAATCCATGATCTATGCCTCCATCTTCCTTCAATCTTGACCATTGATTAATTCTTAAAATCTTGACCATCAATTTCATTTTTTCCTATTCTATAAATAGACCTTGCATCTATTGAATAGGGATCCACCTTTTTAGAGAAAATTTATGTTGTTGAAAACCACTCTCATTTGCATCCATGTTTTATGTTTAAAATCATTTTAGGTTAATCTTTTATGCATTAGTAGCTTAAAAGCATCCATTAATGGCTTCCATGGTAACTTAATTGCATTCATTTAGTATATTTTGAAACTAGGATTTTAATATTTTGAATCTTGCACACATCTAGAATAGATTTGCATACACTCACATCGATCATCTTAGCTTTTATTATGTTAAATTAGCTCTCATCATGTTTTACAATACATCTCTCATCAGTTTCATCAGTTTTCTTCAATAAAACTGATTGAAACAAGCTCATTATCCAAGGGATTGGGAAAGGGTCGCCATTCCACATCAATGTGACACCACTCCCCCCAATAGGATAAGTTTCAATGTATTAGAGTAGATGTTTGATCAACCTTTCATGTTTAGAATGATAATTTTAATGGCTTCTCCGCTTTGTTTAAATTGAATGATCTTATTGGGATTGATGCTTAGTGGCTTAAATATGCTTCAAATCTATATGGATCAAGTGTAGTTAACTTATATATACTATGTCATTGGTCACATTTTTTCACTAGAAGGAGGGATTAAACTAATCAATTTGACGAATTTATCTTTAGATTTCCATTTTTCTTGTGTTTGCATATCCAACAATGCTATTGAAGATGCATCGATGCATCTGGGATGCGTCACTATACAAAAACACACTTTAGTTCAATTTCAATGGCACATAATTAAATTTCATCACCACACATTCAAATAGCGACACTAAACTTGTTTTTTAATGCAACATGAATTTTATTTTAACAACGCAATTGATGTCACTATTTACTGCAAAGCGACGTATCCAATTTTTTAATACATCAAAACACTTTCAATATAGCAATGCATCTGATGGAAATTTAGTGATGCAATTGATTTCAACGTCGCTATTTACTAGTAAACAAAACTAAACCTAAATTTTGACATGTTTTAATTTTTTGATTTCGTCTGATTGCTAACATGTCACTGACTTCTGGTTTTTGTTTGAGGCTAACTAGTTTTGTATGTTTGTGCAATAAAATTTGAAGTGAAGGAGCATATCATCATTCGATTATATATTGTAACAAGTGTTTTTACACTTATGGGGCAATTATAACCCATTTTATGATTCTTTATTTCACATTTTACGACCAAATAGATTTCCTTTGGGTTTAATATTAACGCTCAACTTGGTTAAAATTGAACCCCACATATCCTCATTTTGCAATGTTGGTTTAAAACTGAACAATCTAAAACACTTCATTTGGTGCTTAAAACAAATCATTATGCATGTCAAGGTTAAAATGAACATGCGTCAAATATGCTTGTGTATGCTTGTTGTGCATATCCTCTCCCCTTGCGCTTCATGAGATCTCAGGTGAAGAGAAACACACAAGTATACTTTTCTTCTTGGAAGTGCCTATCCTCTCCCCTTGCACCTTTTGGCAATCTTGGGTGACAAAAAGCATTTTAAGTTTCAAACATGTGTTACCATTAGAGGGCCTGCCTCCCAACTTTTGAGAGGGAATGACCTAAGCAGTGCTTTCATTTCAGTCCACTATATAAATAAATTTGGTGTGACTAAAGTCATTAACCAAGCTGGTGTTGTTGTCCTATACTGACGGATGTCTCCCTTAATATTCATGTGATACGTCAAAACCCTTAGATATTTCTAAGGGTTGGGATGCCTCTTAATTGAGTGAATGGTTGCATGTACAACACCAATTTATCCCGAATATGGTCATTAAAAACCTTGTTTGTAGTGGCTAACCAAGTCCATTTCCAAAACATATTTTAAGGTAGTGCATTGGAATAGCACCGTTCCAAGAAGTTACATACCATGTTCATTTTTTGGTTGAGGCAATAAAGTAAATAGGGAAGGGACTCTTTTGCTTGGCATGTCAAGACAATACATTTCCTTGACATAGCCAATTTTTCCATTCCATCTTCATGGATTAATCATCTCTTATGGGGATGATTGGTTAGCCTACCTAGAAATATGTACCCACTTGAGCTAGGGATGTTATTGCTTGTGAGTCAGTTTAATACTTTTCTTGGTTCCAAAACATTTCAAACAAACATCAACAAGTTTCTCAAAATTTCAAACCCTTTGGTTTAAGCATGAACACCCTTTGAAAATTCTTGATATTGATGCTTGTCCTAATGATTCTATCCTTAGATACTTCTAAATATCTTGGCTTATATCTCAATCCATACTTCCCAAAGTTAACATAGGTAACTATGGCCCTAACTACATGATTTTCACATAATGAACTTTGTGAAATAAATGATGTTTTTGACATAGACATTTTAGTTTGAAATTTAAGAAAGACATTGTATGTGGTAAAAATAACTTCATTAGTACAAGATTAAATCAAATGAACACCCCACATTGATGTATGTTCAAAATTTTACTCCCTAAAACAAGAAAATTGACACAAGGAAAACATTACAAAACATTGAGTCCAAATTCTATTGTCCAAATCATTGAGTTCTATTATCCAAAGTCATTGAGTTCTATTGTCAAAATCATTGGGTCATATTTCCAAAATCATTTGAGTTCTATTTTACAAAAATCATTGAGTCCTTAGGGTTTGATCACTTTAGAGGTATAACATTTTTCTCACTACCTTGGTCTTGCAAAACAAAGGTTCATTTTAGGTTAAAATTTTGGGTCAAACATTTCATCCACCCTTTACCATATTTCACACTTAACTTCACCAAAATTTATAAACTTTTGGACACACCAACACTCTTTTGACTTAGACATCATCAAACTAATCCCCTAACTTAGCTATGTTGTGTGTGAAATGGATCCTTTTCCATGCACTTAGTTGAGTTGGTTATCACCTCTTGTGGACAAATTTATCTTGAAAGTCACAAGTCTACCTTCAAGATCTACAAATTCATTAACACATTTCATCAAAACAATCAAACCTTTAAGTCAAAAATGTTGTCCCAAAATTTTTCAAAGATCAATACCCCCATAAAATTCACCCATTTCATCTCCCATTCACACCATTGGTCCAAAATGACTTAGAGTGTCCCTACTACCAAAATTTGAGTTAACTAGAGAGTTTGAAAATTATAAATCTCAACATACCTCTCCCATAGGTGACCCACAATTTATGGTTACAACAAGATCACAACACAAGAGAATCATGGAAGAAACCAAAGTCACATCCACCACAAGTGATCCAAATCGACAAGAATTTTATCTAAGGAGCCATTCTACCCCTTCACAACCACCACAAAATACATTGAGGTATGAGGTAGAAGATGTCACAACAACCCACTTGAGCTTACTAAGGAAGAACTCCTTGAGTACAAACAAACTCATCAACCCTTAGAAAATGTGGCTCAAACTTTTCTCGCACAAAACTTGACACAAGGATTAACCCAATCTACAAATAAATTAACTCCATCCCTTGTGCCAAGTCAACCCTTAATATCTAGTCTTGCAACTAGACTAGGAACCAACCTTGGTCTCACTTCATGTCTAAGAACAAAAAAAACTTTGGGTATTCACAACACGACCATTCCATTAACCACCAACCTTCCCAAAAACACAAGTTGGACACCAACATTTGGCAAAGGGTGGTCCCACAATACTAGTTTACAATTTTTGGCCAAAGTGGACATTGAACTGAAGTTTTTTAGCTAAATCTTTACTTTCGTGAACCTATAGCTATTAAACCATGTTTAATTTGAAGATGATGAAAACTAGTGATTTGTGAAATTTTGTTGATAGATTCTAACTATATTTTGTTTAATTTTTTTTGAATCAGATTGCATTTCTTTTTCCATCTCCTTCAAAAACTAGTTTTTAGCAGTACGCACCATTTTTAAAGAGTGATGCTCACCGTAAACAACATAATTTTTTTTCTATGAAGGATAATTTTTTTTTTTTTAATTTAGCTTTTTAACTACGGTATCTAGCACATTCATTTGGTTTCATATTGTTTTATTGAAAAAAAAAATCTTAATCAAGTTTTGAAGTCAAACCAATTACAATTTAGAAATAGGCGGACCATAAACAACATAACTTTTTCTATATGTATCGAAATTCAATTTATATTTTTTTAATAGATCAAGGACATCAATACCAAGCCAAAACATATTTTTTAGATTTTTTTTTTGATAATCTACTATTTTTTCACATGTGAAGAACAAAGAGCTTGATTTTCGGTGAAAAACCTACATTCACAAGAAATAAAAAATAAATATAATAATCAAATTAAATATATTTAAAATTATAATTTTTGAGAATATTATAATAAGGACTACATGCTTACAAATAATAAATTTTAAATGATTCATTTGATCACCCAAAAGGTAAATCAAAAGTGGTTTTTTATCAACATTTTGATAGGTGTAAAGGAACTCCATTATAGGTGTAGTTTGAAACTAGCGGGGTCCTATCCAAGGGGGTTTGATATAAGGTGATTTGATCAAACCCTCTACAATTAGAATCATTTAAATGGAAATTTTCAAGGCTTAAATCATTATATTTTCTAAAAATATGTGATTTTAGCTAAAATCAGGATGTCCCAAAAAGTGTAAACCACTATTGTGGGATCACCCCAAACCACTTACATTCCATGATGCCACAACGACCTTGACATTTCAAGTGCAACCATCTTCATCCATCACCAAAAATACCCCAAGTGTGCCCAATGTTACACAAATTAATGTGAACCAAGTGCCTCAAATAGGACAATAAGGGTAAGATAACACACACACAAGGGCAACCCTTAACAAGTGGTTCCAACAACCCCATCAACACATCGAAACAAGTGGTTACCCAAACTACTCAAGTCAATCCACCATCCACATCAAACCCATCTATCATTAATTTGAATAAAGAAAACACATTGATTACAAACCGCATCAACCAAGGTAATGCCTTGGTACCGCATCAAACACAACAAGGGAACCCTTCACACATCGATCAAGGGAACCCTTCTAATCTATTAAACCAAGGTCAAAATATGCCATTGATATCGCAATACCAAATAGCACCATCATCATCTTTACCATTGGTCACCCAAATCATGCAAAATCAAATGGGGTCCCAAATCTACATTCCTCCCTCCCAATTGACAATCTTACATGGAATGATAGCACAAAACAACTGAAAACCATATCAAATCTATCAACAACCCATGAACACCCAAAATACATCTCACATGTCCCAACAACAAAATGATCCTACATTGCAAGCAAATTCTCTAGCTTTGCAACAAGCACAATAGGCTTATCAACAAACCTTAGCAGCCCAACAAAAACAACAAGCACAAGAAGTAGCTCTAGTGACCCAACAACAAAAACAAGCCCAAAAAGCAGCCTTAGTCACACAACAAGCAACCCTAGTGGCCCAAAAACAACAAAAAAGCCCAAAAACAAGCATTTCTCACTCAACAATACACACAACAACAAGGGTTGTACTATAACCCTCAACAAAATATTATCAATCCCAATATGTTTGGAGCATATATACCTCCACCACCATCACCTTCACAATATCCTACACCACCATACACACCATACAACACCCCATCATATCAAAATCCCACATACAATTCATCTACCTTCCCACAATATGTTCCTCCACTAAACCTGCAAGACAATGTAGCATCACAAATCAAGGAACTTACACAAAAAATGCAAGATATTCAAATGGGAAAGACACAAAAACCCCATACACAACAAAAAACCTATGTCCATATCCATTCGATCAAAACATCGCATTGGTACCTTTTCCTCTTGATTTTGAGGTCCCTAAATTCGATAAATACAAAGGGAGAGGAAATATTGTGGATCACATCAAAGAATTCAATGTCACGTGTATGGAGGTCACCTACAATGATTCCTACTTGATGTGCCTCTTTCCACAAAGTTTGACAGGCCTAGCCATCGATTGGTTTTCATAGTTACCTCTTGGTATCAAAAAATTCCAAGAAATCATCAATAGATTCATAGATCACTTCTCCTTCAATCTTGACATGGATGTAAGCTTAGAAGAGTTATACACACTAAAGCAAAGAAAAGGAGAATCCTTTGCTAATTTCTTACAAAGATGGAGACAAAGAGCTAGTAAGAGCAAGTGGCCCATTCTTGAAGAAAAACAAGTAGGGATTATCATAGTAAATCTTGACCTAGATTTATCCTTCCACTTGAAGATGCAATGTGTCACCACTTATGATGAGCTTGTCCCTAAGGCCCTCAACATTGAGTGAGCTCTAATCTCATAGGGAAACACACAAGTGTATAGAGACAACCACCCATCCACTAGTTCTAATGACAAACCTCACTTTTGGGCCAAGAACAAAAATATTACTAGTGATGGTATTGTTGATGCAAAGGTGGTCTTAACTACTCCTAGGCAATAAAAAATCCAATCCATAAACACTCGACATGTTCCCCAAAGAAAAAATAGTGATCCTAAATGTCAATTCACTCCCTTAGATTGATACAGTCTAATCTTATCACACTCCCAAATTTCTCAGACTATCAAGAGCCACGAGTCAAACATCATAGCTATAGAGATAATCATTTTTGTGAATTTCACAGATACAAAGGTCATAACACACAAAATTATTTTAGACTTAAACATCTAATAGTAGATCTTATTGAACAAGGAGACATTGATGTCGATCAAAAATCTAGGAATGAAAATATAAAAATTTACACAAACCCTATGCCTGATCATACAAAAGAAAAAGATTCAGGAAAGGCATCAGCCTAAAAAAATGTAAACCATACCCATGATACCACAGTGGGACATATTTATTCATCACAACATGATGAATTAGACACACATCAAGATACTATTTTAAACCAAAGTCCAAACCCATCAACATCGTCTAGCAATATTTCATACCATAATGACATCAAGTATATATCAAATTTTGATATATCTCCCACATATGACTTCATGATTGGGCATGTTGAAGAAGTTCCAAATGAGCCAAAAATATCCCTTGTTACACCCATACCCACAAACTGTTGTGAAGAGTCTTTTACCAATGATATACCATCCACCCAAGGATCATGTCAAGAGAAGGCTCTTGAGGATAACGAAAGTTACTCCAAATCGAGCCAGGATCAAGAACCCCTATCCCCAAAGTTTCACCAAGAGCTAAGGGACATCTTCCAAACTATTTTAAACTCTGAAGATGTCCCCGATATCACCCCTGAGATGTTTCTTTTTGATGGACCTATAGATGTTCTTCATCCAAAACAAGAGTCTCCCACTCTTGATATTCCTACACAAGAGCAATCAATAGTTGACATTCTTGATTCTTATAGTGATTGTACATCATAAAAATCTTTTGAATCAGCACCAACATCTATTGAAGCAGTATCAACAGATAGAAATTTCATAGAATCATAACAAATAATTCATATTTCTGAACAACAGTAACCCATAACAATATCATGTGTTCACGACAAGTCATCTGCAGTGGTTATGGATTAGAGGATACATTATCAGGGCAAAGGATTAGGTATTATACATACCTTCACAATGTCAGGGGAAATCTTGTCTACAACAAACATCAACATATGGGGCATGAAGTATCCTTATGATGATATTACTATCAACACTACAACTAGTCCTATCATGAATCATCATCCACCCATCATCTCATACTCAAACTGGGACCAACATAAAAGAAAAGATTCTAATCAAAACAAGGAGAAGATCATCAAAGAAAATGAAGCAATAAAGAAAAAAGGACAAAGCAAACACAAATGGATACCAAAGAAAAATAAATAAAATTATCCCTCCAAAACTCCATTAGTTAAAGAAATTATGGGGAAAAATAAAAAAGGGAAATGTATCCATTAAAAGTGTCCTCAAATACAAAAGCTTTCTTCTCAAGAAAGAAACGAAGTATATCCAATAGTTGGTCCTAATTCCATGAAAACCTCTGTTCCCACCCATCATCACTCATATTCCCAAGTTTGGAGAGTCAAAGGTTCCAAACCATCGACCAATCCATCTCAGATTCTTTCATACATGTCACCGCCACTCCATTCATGATATCCAATTCTCACATTAACCATGTGTTGGTAGCTAACCTTCATCATAAGGATTCTGAAGGTACCATATCGCGATGTGCACACATAGACAAGGTTAATTCTAGTATCCACAAGGCAGATTAGAGTTCTTCAAGGTTGCACCCAAGTGCTCATATCTTAGAAAAACAACTTCTTCAAGCAGGATATCGTTGGCATGTGATGATAGTGGCCTCTACATCAGTACCACAAGGTGGTTCAACATGAGGGTAAAAGTTCTCATAAATATCAAAAATATCAAAAAAAATAAAAAAAATAAAAAAATCAAGAAAATAGTAAAAATGAAAATTGTCCTCCAATGAAAACCACTATGGTGGTGCTTTGGGAAATTACTATGATAAAAACCTAGAAAACAGGCGTCATGAGTAGAATTGAGCATCTATATGATCCTTCTTAGATAGAAGCATCTCATTCTTGTCATGATAAATCCAATGTTCCCTCCATCCATCCAATCTAGATTTATCCAGATATTCCTATTTATCTTGATCTTGACCAAGATTCAACATATACTTCAACTCTACTCATGGAAAAATTTTGACGAGATCTTTACCATTTTATCTCATAAAGTCTCATATCCCATATCTAATCATGATAAAACTTTGTTGAACTCTTCACATATACATTTCCTATCTTGGTTTTCCTATTGCACTATGAAGCATTGCTAGACATTGGGGGCAAGTTATTGTACTCTTGTTCCCAAATAACTTTTGATCCATGTCTTATATCTCACAATGTGACATCGACATCGTCATCTAGGTATCATTTACCTCAAAATCCCCCAAAAAAATCATAAAACCTCATAAAAAATACAAAAACACTTGCAAAATCCAAAAACATCAAAATCTTGTATAGCCAAAATCTTAAAAAAATTCAAAAATTGTAAATTTGAAAATCCAAAACATCCAAATCACATCAAAATCCCTAAAAAAAAAGGTCAAAAACATCGAAAATCCAAAAAGAGTACCATGTCAAACTACATTGTCTCTGAGCTTGAACGTAGGCAAGGCCATCATTGATGTGCCCCTGAGACACTTTAGATTAGGAGTCTATCCTAATAAATTGACCATCCATCAACTATTCATATCCATCATAAATAAGTCAAGTCAATTGACCTACGTGGTCTCTACGTGTATAACGTAGGCAAGGTTCATCTTTGATAAGCCCTCAAGGCCCCTAGGATAGTCTTTTAGGTTAGGTCTTGGTGAAATCTCAAAAAACCCCAAAACATTCGAAAAACTTGGAAAACCCCTAAACATTAGAAAAACTTTTTTTTTTAAAAAAAAATTGAAAACAAAACCCCAAAATTGGAAAACTTGGAAAAATCCCTAAACAACCTCAAATAACCAAAAACCAAAACATTCACATAAACTTTCAAAAAGACCAAAAATAGCCTCAAAACATTTTCAAAATACCAAAAACATTGAAATATCCTAGAAATTCCAAAACCATCCATCTCATTTCACTTTCCCCCACAATAAACTTTCATCCATAATAAATCAAACATCATCTTCAACCTTTGGTAAAACAAACAAAAATCAAGTGTCGCAAGTCATAAAGTGAGCACTTAAGTGTCAAAATATAAGGTCTAAATAATAGGTAAATGAGTCAATGGAGTTTGTATCAACGGCCTATCACACACCTAATCTTAATCAAAACATTCAATAAATTGTCCTAGGATGCATCCTTTTGACAATGGGAATCAACATCAAAAATCACCTTAGCTATCTTAAACTGACAAGAGATATAGATATCACTGACTGTTTTTCTTTGATTTGTTCTTATGATTTGTCTTATTGAACCATTTCGATGACCTCTTGATGATGTCTCAATGATTTAGAGAGAAAGGAGTGGTGCGTCGATCATTATCTTTCATTTGTTGTGCTTGTGGGTATTCTTGTAAAATAATCTTGGCGCATACTTGCTTAGTTGTGTGTAGGGAGGTTGTTTGGAGTAGATTGTTGACTATTGTGTCTGCTTTGGTCCAATATATTCCAAACTTATAATCTTCATTCCAATGAGGTTTCTGTATGTCAAGATGTGAACAAGGACTATCCTATCTATTTGCAGAGTCAAAGTCCACTACACTAGATACAATGCCATCTTGGTTTTTAATATTGGGATCAATCATGTCTATGTGTTATATCAAACATAAGGAATGATGAAAAATCCCAATGCCAAGATTTGAGCAAAATCATCTATCTCATCACCATATCTAATAAATTCTTGAAGAAACATAGGGTTGTTGGACTTCTGAATCAATCTCAAAATAATGGTTAATCCATCCATCTTATTCTTCTTATTCTTCTATCTTTACTAACATTTATATCCAAGTATCAAATATGTGTGATATATCAAAATATGTAGGAGGTTACCCATGGTCGATGACTATCTATACATCATCAAATTTATCTACATTAGACATTTGAGCTTTCTAGTCCTATCTAAGCCGAACTGATCTTGCATTCTTTGTCAAGAGATCAACCCAAAATTCAAAATTTTCGCCTGATCTCTCGAGGGGGCAGGGTACTAGCTTGTTTTCCTTCCGTTGGGGCAATAGTGGGGCATCCAAAAATTATAAAATTTTTAATTTTTTTATTTGAGCAGTAGTTTTAATCCAAGAAGCGTCAGTATTTGAACCAACATAACAGGTACCTCACTTCAAAGAGGGGCAAAATGTAGACACTTAAAAATGTCCTAAATGATATACACACTTGAATTCTAAATATTAACATTGCTTCATCCTGAAACCATCCTCTTTTCGCTTAATTGATTAAATTAGCCTAGCTATTTAATTAATTGCATCATTTTCATCTATAATTTGATTAATTTAATTAGGTTAATTCCTACCCCTTTCATGCTATCCTTTCATCCTATTAAATTGGATAAATCAAATTATCTAATTTAATCCCTAAGTCCTCTTATTTAATTAAATAACCCTAAGCTATTTAATTAAATATCATATTGCATCCCCCTTTTCATTAAATCAATTCTTTAATGAATATCATATTATTCATCTAATTTGCATGATTGAAGCTTTGTTTTAATTATCAAATTACTAATTAATTCTAACTCTCCCACTTGCAAGGGAGTATTCCTTGAGAATATTCCTCCTTTGCACATTCCTCCAAAAGGGAATATTCTCATGGAATATTCCATCCCCTTTTCAACATTAAAATTTGGTTTAATTAACTAAATTCTATTTTTCCTCCAAAAATGGAATATTCTCATGGAATATTATTTCCCTCTTCACTCATTTGAAAAAAGGAATATTCTTCCTTGTAACAAACTTTCAACAAACTTCTTGTGCAAGTTTTGAAAATGTGCTTCTTTGCATAATTGTGAGCCCTTGATTAAATATCAACTTACGTTTTCAACCGTTGATGGGAATTCATGATCCATGCCTCCATCTTCCTTCCATCTTGACCATCAATTTCACTTTTCCTATTCTATAAATAGACCTTGCATCTATTGAATATGGATCCACATTTTCAAAGAAAACTTATGTTGTTGAAAATCATTCTCATTTGCATCCATGTTTTATGTTTAAAAGAATTTTTGGTTAATATTTTATGCATTAGTAGCTTAAGAGCATCCATTAATGGCTTCCATGGTAGCTTAATTGCATCCATTTAGTATATTTTGAAACTAGGGTTTTAATTTTTTGAATCTTGCACACATCTAGAATAGCTTTGCATACACTCACATCGATCATCTTAGCTTTTATCATGTTAAATTAGCTCTCATCATGTTTTACAACACATATCTCATTGGTTTCATCAGTTTTCTTCAATAAAGCTAATTGAAACAAGCTCATTATCCAAGGGATTGGGAAAGGGTCACCATTCCACATCAATGCAACACCACTCCCCCAATAGGATAAGTTTCAATGTCTTAGAGTAGATTTTTTATCAAGATTTCATGTTTAGAATGATAGTTTTAATGACTTCTTCGCTTTGCTTAAATTGAATGATCTTATTGGGATTGATGCTTAGTGGCTTAAATATTCTTCGAATCCATATGGATCAAGTGTAGTTAACCTATTCTATGTCATTGGTCACATGTTCCATGTGTTCCTCCCTTCCTGTATCTCCTAAAAAGAAAGTTTCAGTTGCAGATTTAATGTTAGTAACACAATCAAAATTCTCATCCTCTCCATCCCTTTCCTCTGTATCCATTTCAATGTCAATAACACTTTCAAAATATTCTTCTCTTCCATCCTACAATAAAATATCATCCATACAAATATCTTTACCACATGAGAAATCATCAACTGATGCAAATGAAAGCTCACCAAACAAACCAACATGCATGTTCTCACCTTCTTCCTTACTTACAACTATAGTACCTTTATTCATCAATGTACTCACTGCTGCAATACCTTCGTCTACACTAATCTCATCATGCTCACATAAATTAGTAACAACATTTTCACAAAAATCAGATTTTACCGAGCTTCTTTCTCCACCAAAACATTCACTCTACCCCTTTTGAATGCAATCAATACGGCTGCAACTTGCATTAGAGAATCATTTTCTTCATCCTCATCTTCTTTAACTAATTGTCTCACTCCATTAACCAAGCATTTTTTAGTGTTATTACATACCTTTCCTTCTTCTTTATTCAAAGGTTTCAACTTGTGTTTGACTCCATCTTTCATCAAGGAGTAGGTATTAGCATACCCATCATGCATTTCTTTCATATAAAATTTCCAAGGTCTCCCAATAACAATTGAAAAACATACATAGGCATAACATCACACAACACTTCATCATGATAATAACCTATCTTAATCCTTACCAAGCATTGTTCATTTATCAAAACCTTATGGTCATCCTGCAACCAAGTAATTTTGTATGGATGTAGGTTCCTTCTCCTTTGTAGTTGTAACTTGTTCACCATTTCTTTAGAAACAAGATTTTTAGTACTACTTCCATCAACGACAACATCACAAACTTTACCTTCACACTTACATCGAGTGTGAAACAATTTCTTTCTTTGTTCTGGTTCCTTCTCCTCATTCATAAAGGATATTCTAATATAACAAGGGACTTGCCCCTTTCAACATCTTCAGAATGTTAATACTAAGCATCTTCATCTACATGGGTAACTCAAGCATTACCTTTCAATCTTCTATTTTTCCTTGGACGTAATGTTGAGGACACTCAAAGGCTCTATGTCCTTCTTCGCATTGAAAATGGGTTCCACGAAAACCTGCTCTTCCCGGTCCTTGTCTAGATCTTCCTCTACCTTTTTGATCTCCATTATTCTGATCATGGGACTTGTTTGAGCTCTCACCTCTTTCATCCTTGTTGTCCTTAGTGTCACTAATTTTCTGCTTATCCTCCTTTTTTTGCACATAATCTCTACCCTTCCCCCTTTTCTTATTCTCAAATTTTATGTTCAATCTTTCTTCTACCTTCAATGCAAACTGATACACATCCTCAATGGTGTATATTCTCACTAATTCCAACTCTTGTATTCTTAGCTTTAACCCATTAATGTAATGGGCTACTTTCTCCTTGTTTGATTCAAAATTTCCTGTCTGAATTAGAACCTTGTGAAATTCCTGTGTATTCTTTCACCATCCTCATTCGTTGTCTTAGAATTTTCATCTTCTTGAGTAACTCTAACTCATAATATATAGGAATGAATTTCCTTTTCATCTTCGCCACCATTCTAATCCCATTTGGAAATTTTCTCTTTCCCTTGTCTTCATCTTTCAAGCTGGGTCTCTTTCCACCATATGCTTGCATGACCTTTTAACTTTGTCTTTGCAAACCTCACTCGGTGAGGGTATTCAATCTCCTCGTTTGAACTCAAAAAATTCCTCCATGTCATTGATCCAATTGATCAACTCTTCAAGATTTAGACTTCCACTAAAAGTCAAAACCTCCATTTTAGGTCTCTTCCCAATGTTTGATATCGCTCTCAACAATCTAATTTCTCTAGGATCCATTTGATCTTGTTCTTCCTCTTCTACTTCCTCTTTAGTTTCATCTTCATTGCCATCTCTTTCTCGATGCACTTCTCTCTTACGAACCTCTTCCTGCAAGGTTTCCAACTACCTTCTGAGGGATCTAATTTAATCTCTAGGAGGATCTCTTCCTCCACTGCCTCTACCTCTACCATGTTGGGAAAGTCTAGGAGGAATTTTGATCTCAACCCACACTCACAGGTCCTACTGCAAACTACCTCACATTCGACACTTTGTTTACAAACTCAAGACAACCTTCTCTAATACCACTTGATGAAGGGTACTCCCCTTATAGACACAATCTCACAGCCACAACATAGAACAACGCAACTAAAATGCAGGAAGAAAATGAGCTATTTTATTTTCTCTGGAATGAAATAAAAATTATAACATTCAGCCTTATTATATGGGCTATCTTATTATAGTCATCTGCCATAATTGCAAATCAGAGAATTCACTCTCGGCTCTACCTTCATCAACAAGTAATAAACATTCATTCTCAGCCTTGCATCCCTTTCTCGCTACCCTACTTCCCCTCTTGGATCAGATTATATCTTCATCACTCTTCCCCTATGTTTCCCTAGTACCACTATTTTTGTCCAATAAGAAACGAGATCCCGTAGGAAGTTACCAAGTTGTCAGTGACTTCAATTCTATTCTTTCGTGCTAGGAAATCATCTTTGAACGACCGACTTCATGTTTTAAATCATTTGGAAAATGATCACGTTGTTTCACAACTATGTGTAATCAACAAATAACATTGTGCCACATGTCACTACCTTACTCGTCTGTCTATCGCCATTGATCTACTCACATCATAACTTAACCAACTTCTTTACCATAATACTACATGATACCACTCCACCGTAGTCCATCTGAATGGCCATTGCAATGTCCACGGGTTACTGCTATACCACAACCCCCCTCATCAGACTATCACACATGATTATGATTCTATATCCCCCTACCACAAACTCCTTCATGGAGTTTCGTGGGCTTGTGGTTCCGTATTGCTTATCATCTTCTTGGTAAGGGTAAGCCCAACCTCCATCTCACGAAGAACAAAACTCATCCTTACCAACTTCCTTCCTTTTGGGTGTTAGGGTTCACAGTTCTTTCATAAATCATACATCTTTAGCAATTAAGTCACGGTGTAAGGCTTAACATTGAAGCGTGATGTTTGACTGTTCACAACATTGAGTATGCCTCAAGCTTGAAGTCTGAAACCCAAACTTCCATAATCCTTCATACTTAGCAAACTTAAGCCAATTCAGCCCTTATTAAAAAGAAACAACACAAATATTTTTGGTTGATGCAAGATTTCTCTTACACCCTAGATGCTCCTACATCAATAGGTGATAGTTACCAAACCAAAATTCTAAAAAACTAAGTGAAATCTCAAAATAGTATTATACTCTTTAAAAAGATAAATGCATCTTTTTTATCTTCTCTTTACCTAATACTTGGGAAAATTTAATTATTCCCAATAGTGGTGGTGGTGGTGTAGATCTAAAAAAGGATAGTATTGTTGTTACCCTTCTTTTAAAGGAGATGAGAAGAAAATCTATGAATGATAGCTCAAAGGGTTCCTTGCATGTTTAGGGAAGACCTAAGGATAAAGGAGGATCTAAAAGGGATAAAAATAGGGATAGCTATAAATCAAAAAGATATTAAAAACCCTAGGGAAGAAAAGAGTGAAGTGTTGGAACTATGGGAAGAGAGGTTATATGAATAAAGAATGTAGAAATAAAAATAACTCTTTAAATTCATCCATGGAGAAAATTTTGATGACAATGATAGTGATTCTATCTTTATTTTTTCTAAGACTATTAGTGGTGGTGGTTGTCCAATTGATTCAAATTTATCTCATCATATGACTCCTCATAAGGATTGGTTTTTTAGTTATATTGCTTATGATAGAGAGGTTTACTTTGGTGAAAATAGTGCTAAGTGGATGTATAGTTGTGTTTTAATAATAGAAAGGTTAAAACCCTTGAAAATGTTTGAGTATTCTAATAATTGAGAGAAATTTTCTTTATGTATTCAACTTTTGTTATTCTTGTGTGCATGCAATATTTGGAAAGTTTGGTTTTTAGATTGGTGAGAGGAAACTTGGTGGTAACTAAAGGATCTTGGATTGGAACATTTTTAGGAAGAATGCATCCATATTTTGTAACTTTGTCAATATGGTTGAAAAATTAAAAAATACATATATGTTGTGGCATAAATATTTTGGTCACATAAGTGAAAAAATATTAGTGCCATTATTAATAAAAATGATTAATAAACTTTTTAACTATTTAGTTGAAAAGAATAATTTACATAAGCATTGTGTTTTTGATAAACAATATAGATCTTCATTTACTATTATAAGTTATAAGGAAAATACATTATTTTAATTCATTTATTTAGATGCATTTGTTCTAATGAAAGTGGGTTCCATGGGAAAATTACATTATTATGTCTCATTCATTAATAATGCATCTAGACTTACTTAGATGTACTTTGTGAGATAAATATAAAGTTTTCACTATTTTTTAAGGAATTTAAGGCCCTAATTGAAAATAAAATAGAATATAAAATAAAGGTGTTGAGATTTTATAATGATGGTGAATATTAATCCAAGAAATTTGATGAGTTATATAAGCATGAAAATGTTGCTTGATAAAATACTACACCATACACACCTCAACAAAATAGGGTTGCAAAAATAACGAAACAAACATTAATGGAAAGACATAAAAGTATATTGAGTGGTACACAATTGTATTAGTGCTTTTGGACAGAGGTTATAGATATTTATTATTATTTAATTAATAGATCTACTTTTGTCCATCTTATTGAAAAACACCTTATAAAGTGTGTATAGTTAAGAACCCTTGTGTTTCACATTAAATATTTTTTGGTTGTGAGGATTATATTCATGTGCCCCAAGAAAAAAAACCTAAATTAGATCAAAAAGCTAAAAAGTGAATCTTTGTAGGTTATAGTAAGAATTCAAAAGATTATAATATTTATAATCCTCTAATAAAAAATAATTTATTCTAGAGGCATGAGTTTAAGGGAGTTTAGAGATTTTCTAAGTCTAGAACAACTAAATAGAAGAGATGAGAAAAAATAGTGTAGTTTGATAGTAAGGCCGATAAGCAAGAAGATGCACATATGGAAGAACATATTGATGGATTAGAGGATGGAGAGGAAGAATATGGTTTGTATGAGAGTTTAGGTAAGGATGTGTAATATGGGAATATCGAAGAAAATGCAGTTCACCTTACTTCTAACTTAAGGATATCCATGGGACAAAAAAATTCAATTGATAGTTACAATGTTAGAACATAATATTATTAGGGGTCATGCCCTTATAACATTTATATATTGTTCTAATATTTAAGGTTATAAAACCTTATATATTATATATTTTTTTAAGCATATCCCATTTGAAATAATCATAGTCTAATAATTTGAAGGGTCAAATCATTACCAAAGGACAATATCACATGTCCAATAAGCCCCCTTCTTATAGGTATATACCCTAGAGGTCTATTCTTGTCCAAAAACAAATAAAATTGACCATTCAACACCCCTTAAAGACCCACTCAAACACAAATATGAAATTTTAAGATTCAAACAAGGGCTCTTATCCCCCAAAATCACTTACACACCTAAACACATGACTTCACACTTAAACACCACACAAAACACAATTTCATATAACTAACAAATATTAACCCCATAACACACAATTTCACATTAACTCTAAACTCCAAATACTTTCTAGGTCATAGGGTTCAACATTAGAACTTCACAAATGAAGTATTTTATTAGGGTCTAGATGGTTCTCCATTTTCCCCATTAGCATAATTTACCCTTGCACTTTATCCACCAAAATTTTATACAATACCAAAGCATAGATAGACCATAATAATTAGTTTCATTATTTGCTAGAAATTATTCATAATTGTATTTGTAATTAATTCTCCTAGCTAATGTCATGCAATTATAAAAATTAGCTTTACCTTTAGGAGATTGAAATCGTCAAAGTTGGTTTTCCCAACCAACCAAATTTACCTTTAGTTTGGCTAGGGTTACCTTCATGCACATCTGACCATGATTGTTTGTTTGTCTTGTATAGTCACTCAGAAGGTATCGATGAACCTAGTCCATGCTACTACTAACGTACACCTTAGGCAACACAAAACACATTAATAATACATCTAGATATAACATAATTTTTTTCTTCTAGGTTAATTCAATTTGTTCGTTGCAAGATAACTCTTGAATCAAAACTAACTTCATCATTGCACATTAAATATTAAATCAACTAGGTATGTTATTTTTCTAATTTTTATATTGTAGAATAGTTCTCCTTATATTTTCTAAGTCATATTTACAAAATTACATATTCATAACGTAGTCATTTACATTAGGTAACAACATTAGAATATAAAGTTTGAAATGAGTTATAGGAGTTATAAATCCCCTATTAGAGACCATTCATAAAAAATGGTTCAATTTCCTTTCTTATACTATTATATTCATATTACGATATTTAAGAAAGAGATAAAGAGAGATAATTTAATAAAGTTTACTAATACATCCCATAGTATTGTCAACATGATAAAACACAATCACTTTGTTTATCCCTTTTAATCTATATATAACCATCGGTCAATGTAATGCATGTAAGAAAACATAGTTGCATTACTCATACACAAGACAGGGCCTTAAAAATCTGACAATTCAAATGATACATGTAATATATGTTTGTCTAATGTTATTTATCAATAATTTGTAAGATGTGGCATTTAAATGAATGGAAGTATGTCCAACTAATGTAAATTAGTTGAGTAATATGTTTGAATATTATTGTTGTCAATCAAATTGCACCCAAATGCTTGAATGGTTCAATTCAGCAATCTGTTGAAACATGGGGACTATCTTCATGTTGTGGGTATTCCTATGGCGAAGAGAGACCTCTAGATTCTAGGTTGGTTCCTATATGATAATGAATTAGGTACTTGAATGATTTGTTTTGAGAAAAGGGTAAGAAGGATTGAACTGAATGAAAACCTCAGTGATGCACCTAAATGATGGTAAACTTGCAGAATAAGAATGATCCACAACTTATATCTTCAGAAAAAAAATGTTAACACAGTCCAATTTGAACACTTTCAACACATGAATAATTCATTAAAAGTTTGCATCTATTCTTTTCCTACTAAGGAAAACTGAGTTTTCACAAATTAAAGGAAAAAGAAAATAACTTTTGAGCACAATTAATGACCTGTGAAGAACTGTAATTATGTATATGCATGCGTAAACAAGACAAAAATTTGAAGGTTTCGAAAATGAAACTCATCAAAATTGCATCAAATTATTTAAACAATACGAAAAACCTGGAATTGGAAAGATGAACTCTATGTGAATTAATATCTTGAAGGAAAAAACTCTGCAAAAATGATAACCTATAAAGCTATAAAATTGTATTAAATCTAAAATGTTGAGTTACAAGATAGTCTTCTTTGCATAATGCAAAGGCAGAAAACAAGAACTAGTGAAAAATTACTAAGTCATTTCACTTTATACAATAAGCCTCTCAAAGGCATGAAGATGAAATTGGAAGTCAAACTCAATGTAAAAATGATAACTCCAAAGTAATCCATGAGCAAAAGAAAAAATCCCTAAAAAGAAGGCTCAAACTAATGCAAAAACGAGTGTATGATGATCCAAACTCAAGGTCAACTCATAACTGAACCCATAGAGCACTCAAACTGAATTGGAAATCCCACAAAAAGTGGGCCCAGGCATGCAAAAATTATCTCATTTTTGTCAATTCGCCCATGATAACTGGTACTCCATCTCTGAATTGTGAATGATGATCTTCAGTCAATAAACCATGATTCCTCCAATTACATCTAAATATTTGCATGATTTTCTTAAGGAACTTGCAAGCACTTGAGTTATCTCTTCATTTTGATTTGCATGTATATTTGACTGAAAGTGAAACATTCCTCAAAGTATGCATTATATCTCCTTTATTTTTATTTTTGCATGATTTTATGGACTAATGTAAAGGATATTTACCTTAATCCTTGATTACATGCAAAAATAAAAATAAAAATAGAGTTTCTCTTTCATCAAAACTTTAATAATTGAAGCTTGACCATGCAAATCACGGGATCTTGTGATCATTAGGTCTCTTGACTTTAAAAGTCATAGACCATAGATAATAATAAGTCATAATGATTTACTTAAAAACATAAGTAACATTCATCAATAGTCGAATTAGGGCAAGTAAAGAACACCGAACCCTAATCATTTTTCATTTCTTCATTGACTCTTGCTTATCATGCACGTGCCACCATGGTGGAGAAGATAGGGTTTCAAGTTCAACTTGCACATCTTCTGGATGTTTTTTGAGTGATTTCCATAGAAAACGCGTGGTAATCTCTTCCTTGTCACAAAAACTGAGCATTTTTCTTTTGTGTGGAGTGCGGCTATAGTGATTATTCTAATGTATTATCCTTTGTTGATATCTATTCACACTACTTGAGTCACCATTGGAGCTTGGTTCGAGCTTGATATTCGATGATTTCTTCAGATTTTCTCCTTAATATTGGTCGACCCCCTCTCTGTGGCAAAGATAAGTTGGTTCTTATCATCATTATGGCTTTTCCACTGTGTTTTTGTAAGGCAAAAATGGCCATAAGGCTGTGACTGGTATAAGCATCTTCTCTAATTTTTTGTGCATTCTTTTTGGCCACCATGTTCCTTACTTTGTCTTTGTGAGAATACATACTCGCCCCTTGATTTCTTTGATGATATAGAAATAAAAATGCTATAATGAACAACACAATTTTTGATACCCCACATCACCATATAGCTCGATCTTTTGTTGCTCCTTATACTTTGTGCAAGAAAATAGGGTTTGACCCCTGTCATTTTATTATCCTGTAGGTTAATGATACTCGACCTATGAGTTATTTGGGCCACCATGATAGCACTTTTGAAAAAAAATTGAGGGTTTTGAAACCCTCTTCTCCTTGTGAGTTTGGTTTTGCTCCTCTCCATTTTGTGTATTTAACCAGAGAGCTCGGCCTGTGCATCAGTTTTAAGGAAGAAAAAATAGACTTTATTTTCCTTCCCTGTCTACTGGGTTTCAAAACCCCATGGCCGACTATAACAAATCCTTAATAGGAACAATGCTTCTCATTTGAAGTGTTGAACACATGCAAAAATAATATGAATGAGGTCTTTGAAGAACCTTCAGTTTTTAAACTTCAAGTACTCCTGTTCATTTTATTCACTATTTTACATGCATATTTGCATCTCTATTCTACACATGATTTTGTTTCTATAAACATTAGCTTATGTAATTTTATCATTCTTGTTCAGAAAGTGATCAAACTAACATACATCTTCTTGAGAAAGTTAATGTTTCATTGTATTCATAAGAGCATATTTCTAGAAATTCTATTCTATGTGAGTTATCTGTCACTCTGTGCAAGTACTTTGTTATTCTATGTGAATACTTGGCTCCCTCTTCATGCTCCCACATCACTATATGTAGACTGGTTGCTTTCTAGCCCTGATGCGTGGTATTGAATGTCTTCTTTCTCTTTATTTTGTATTAATTTCCACAGTCAATACTTGACTCTGTCCTGTATTACTTCCACATTTGTCATTGATCTGAAGACTGTGCCCTTCTTTCATTATGATGTATACTCATTAACAAGGCTTGAATTGGATCTCTGTGTAAGGTTCTAAAATTTGTTGCACCTTACTTTTAATAGTGAACTCAAAAGATCTAAAATTTTCTACATTCAAGGAGGTTTGCTTATACAATGGAAGGAAATTACTAAATGTATAATTGCTTCAATCATGCTATTCCTCTGAGTTATTAAAGACATATGGTGTGACTGCCTGACTCATGTTGAATCATTGATCATAATAAACCTATAGTGTTGCTCTAGAACATCAATTTTACCAGTCATAGGGACTGTCAAACATCATTTTATATTTTGCACTGACTGCAATATCATTGTTATCATGGCAGTGCTTTATGCAAATAAACCTCTCAAATATGGTTGTATGGCCTCTTATGTAAATGTTGTCCTTTCCTTTTGTCTACATGGTACATCTTGTTTATATGAACGATTTGATTGTATCACTATTTTCAATGTTCACCTGTACCTTTATACCTTATGATAACACTCAGTTGAAATATGAGCAAAAGGATGATTTGCTCAATCTATTTTTGTCATATTGAATCAAAGGTTGTTCTTATGAACTCCTCTTATTACATTAGTCCTTCCCTGATGACTGTAATTGAATATTTGATAACTCTCAAATAATGATGTGAATGAGAGGTGTCATTTTGATATGTCGGTCTCAACCCTTGTGGGAGCCCGTTTTTCCCCACATATTTGATGAAATTGATCATAATGAACTTGTCCTACACATTTAAACAAACATGTTAGCAAAATAAATGAAGTTGAAAGCTTCCATTGAATTATGTTTTCTTTTGAACAATGAAATCATCTAATTGATGCCTGATCGAATGTGCATTATATTTCTATTGGTAGTGTAGGCATATGATAGGATATGATTTTTCATTGCTTAGAGAGCATCTCTAATACCACATTTCATCATACTTGTAGATGCTTTTGGAGCCTAGAGATGGATCAATTTGAAAGAACAACACAACTGAAGACTTTAACGTGAAGAGTATTCGTCATTCTAGGTAATGACGAATGACCTTCTATCTTATGCTCATGTTATTTTTAGTTGTATAATTTACATTCTTTTCTCGTATCCATCATTTGATTATAAAAATCAAATTAGCTACTCCAGCAGCTTGTGCAGGACTTCGGTCTTTCCAATATGAATAAAAACAACATTCTTTTATGCAAATTTATGAGTTCTTCTATTACAAACATTTGCATAATCAAAATTTGAAATTCAATGAATACTTTTAGGAGAAATTTTGCACCTTTCTGTGATGAATGCAATTCAACTCCACCTGTTTTGAGTTGTAGCTAAAAATAGGTAACAATTTGGCGACCTCTGTGGAGTGTTTTCCTACTAAACACTATAAACCAATTGCCTCAATAATCCATTGGGAATGGAGTCAATCTCTACTCTTTGGACTTCTGAAAACCTTGTAACTCAGCTTCAAACCACACAAACTAAAAGAAACTACTGCAAATTTGTTGAAGACAAAGTTTGGAAAAACACGTGCAACAACTTCACTTTATTGAAAGCACAACAAAACTGAAATGAAAACGTGCCACAAGGCACTTATTGAAAGCATAACTGAAACTCTACCCTACCCTACACTAACCAACAGTGTTAGTGCTCAGACATGACCATTTACTAGCTGTGAGAAATAACTTCCCTTTCTTAAAAATAGAGGATACTTCAAATCCTTAAGATCAATAAAAAATAGGTATGTAAATGATAAACATTTGACTAACTGTTGCAGAAAAGTTTGAAACATCTCAAAAGGCATCCCTTCCTCATTTGATTGACCACCAAAGATGTTATTTTGAGGCATATAGCTGATATTAACTTGTTGCTCCACAGTTGCAATCACATGCTTTGGCAGAATCATGACTTGTTGTAATTCTATAGACTCTTCATATGATAAATACCTTATTGGACACCCCTTTGAAAGGATAAAGCTTGGCCTCTCACTGCTGCCTTCATGTTTATAAACTGTTGGCACTCCATCTTGTTGATTAGACTGCTCTACTTGCAGTGTAATATTTTCTTCCTTCTTGTTGCCTCAGTTCCAATCTAATCTGAAAGAGTTGGTTCACATAAATGAAATGAAGGAATGTGTGGCTCTTTGATTTGAACAGGTTGATCACATTCTGCTAGCTCATATAATACTAGTTCATAATCTATGTTAGAGAAAAAAGTCTTTATAATGCCTGAAAACATATTCTCATATGACTCATAACTGTGCATTAAATCCAAATGAGTTTTATCACTTAGTTGCTCAAAAGTAGGCACTAATGCTATCATGCATGTGATATCCTCATTTTCATCAACAAATTGAGGAAGTTCATCAAAAAAGTCAGAAATTTTTTGAGATTCACTTTCAATTTTCTCTACTTGAACATGTTCAATTTGCTTTTGTTTTTCATCGAAGCTTGAAACAAAGGATTCAAGGTCATTCCAAAACATGGCTTCTTCATAATCTTTGCTACTTTGTGGCATGAGAGGGCTTACCTTAGATTTAAGATGATCCTTTTGAAACACAAGTTCTGATCTGCTTTCTTGTTCAATTTGGGAAACATCATGCAAATTATTTTCATTAACCTCCAAAACAGAAATGTCCTCTTGCTATCTCAAATGGATTGAGGTTTCAATCTCATCTCGAACCAGCAGTACATCATGCTCTGCAATATCTTCTGAGTGTTTCAAATTAACTGGTAAGTCAGACTCCTGTGTACTCTTTTCAGCTTGCTCAATAAAACCAGGTAGCTGGTCAAATAAATAAACTGATCGCTCCTCATGTGGTTCCTTCTCAAATGAAGCTTGGGCATCCTGTAAGTGAAAATTTTTGACTAGTAATTCTTGTACTCTATTTTTATCCATGTTATAAACAACATTAGAATTTTTTTCAAATGAGTCAAAATCCAAGGGGTTCAATAGTAAGTTTGAACCAATATCCTCTTCGCATGTAATATGGTAATTTGGAGCTGGGAACACAGTACAAGCAACCACAACTTCCTACTCCTTCTGTTCATTCTTTTGCTGCTCTAATCGGTAAAATTTCAAAGCTAAACGCAATGGGTTTACATTTTTGACCTTCTCCATGAGAAGTAAAATGTCCTTATCAATGGGCTGCTATGTAACTACACTAGGTTGTACTAGATTAATTTCCTCTACTTGTGAAGGATGAATGGTTGTAAAATTTGGGATTTCATACCTTGGAAATTCTTCCTCTTGAAACTGATCTGAAATGCAAGAAGTTGTTTGGATATCATGCTTTTGAGCAATCAACATTTTAATTTTCTCTTCCTTTGTAGCAAGATCTTCTTCATACTGTCTCCTCTATATCAACAAGTCTTTCTCATAGAGATAGGCCTGATAGGCCATCTCTTCTTATTGTTGATCGTACTCTTGCTGCCTCTTGATCTCTTCTATCTACTTTGTGAATTCTAACAATATGTCCTTCATTTTATTCATGTTATTCTTCATATCATCAACCTCTTGGAGCTGATTGTGGACATATGAATATTGATCTGAAGGCTGAGCAGGGGTGGGTGGGAGGTAAGCATGTTGAGAATGCTAATATGATGTTGCATGGCTGTTTGGGATAAAACCAGCAGCATGATTGGCCTGATATGGCTGATAAGGATGTGAATAGGAACGATTTTCATGAAACAGAGGTGAAAACATGCTTTTTTCATAAAAACCAGACATGTTAAAGCATTTGAAATTTCCAAATCTTCTTTAAATCAAAGTGAATCGAACTTCTTTTGTAAACGTGAACATACCATCACTTCGTCTACTAAAACCAATGGATTGGGCTCAGAGTCACTAGGTATAATTTATAACCTCTGAAAGGTAAAATTCAGTGTTGTATATACCAGAACAACAACTTGAACTCTTGAATTCTTTCTCTGAAGCATGCTTCAGAGTCCCATCAAGTGTGCTAAAAACTATTGTCAATCAGGTTGCACCTGAATGCTTGAATGGTTAAATTCAGCAATTTGTTGAAACATGGGGACTATCTTCAGGCTGTGGGTATTCCTATGGTGAAGATAGACCTCTAGATTCTAGGCTGGTTCCTATATGATAATCAATTAGGTACTTGAATGATTTGTTTTGAGAAAAGGGTAAGAAGGATTGAACTGAATACATGAACTAAAACTAAAACCTCGGTGATGCACCTAAATGATGGTAAACTTGCAGAATAAGAATGATCCACAACTTATATCTTCAGGAAAAGCTATTAACACAGTCCAATTTTAACACTTCGAACACATGAATAATTCATTAAAAAGCTGCATCTATTCTTTTCCTACTAAGGAAAACTAAGTTTTCACAAATTAAAGGAAAAAGAAAACAACTTTTGAGCACAATTAATGACCTATGAAGAACTGCAATTGTGTATATGCATGCATAAACAAGACATAAATTTAAAGGTTTTGAAAATGAAACTCATCAAAATTGCATCAAATTATTTAACCAATACGAAACACCTGAAATTGGAAAGGTGAACTCTATGCTAATTAATATCATGAAGGAAAAAACTCTGCAAAAACGATAACCTGTAAAGCTGTAAAATTGTATTAAATCTAAAACGCTGAGTTACAAGATAGTATTCTTTGCATAATGCAAAAGCAAAAAACAAGAACTAGTGAAAAACAACTAAGTCATTTCAATTTATACAATAAGCCTCTCAAAGGCATGAAGATGAAATTGGAAGTCAAACTCAATGTAAAAATGATAACTCCAAAGTAATCCACGAGCAAAAGAAAAAATCCCTCAAAAGAAGGCTCAAACTCTTGCAAAAATGAGTGTATGATGATCCAAACTCAAGGTCAACTCATAACTGAACCCATAGAGCACTCAAACTGAACTAAAAATCCCACAAAAAGTGGGCCCAAGCATGCAAAAATTATCTCATTTTTGTCAATTCACCCATGATAAATGGTACTCCATCTTTGAATTGTGAATGACGATCTTCAGTCAATAAACCATGATTCCTCCAGTTACATCTACATCTTTGCATGATTTTCTTAAGGAACTTGCAAGCACTTGAGTTATCTCTTCATTTTGATTTGCATGTATATTTGACTGAAAGTGAAACATTCCTCAAAGTATGCATTATATCTCCTTTATTTTTATTTTTGCATGATTTTATGGACTAATGTAAAGGATATTTACCTTAATCCTTGATTACATGCAAAAATAAAAATAAAAATAGAGTTTCTCTTTCATCAAAACTTTAATAATTGAAGCTTGACCATGCAAATCACGGGATCTTGTGATCATTAGGTCTCTTGACTTTAAAAGTCATAGACCATAGATAATAATAAGTCATAATGATTTACTTAAAAACATAAGTAACATTCATCAATTGTCGAATTAGGGTAAGTAAAGAACAGCGAACCTAGGTAATCATTTTTCATTTCTTCACCGACTCTTGCTTATCATGCACGCATCGCCATGGTGGAGAAGATAGGGTTTCAAGTTTGACTTGCACATCTTCTAGATGTTTTCTGAGTGATTTCCATAGAAAACGCGTGGTAATCTCTTCCTTGTCACAAAAACTGAGCATTTTTCTTTTGTCTAGAGTGCACCTATAGTGATTATTCTGATGTATTATCCTTTGCTGATATCTATTCACACTGCTTGAGTCGCCATTGGAGCTTGGTTCGAGCTTGATATTCAATGATTTCTTCAGATTTTCTCCTTAATCTTGGTCGACCCCCTCTCTGTGACAAAGGTAAGCTGGTTCTTATCATCATTATGGATTTTCCACTGTGTTTTTGTAAGGCAAAAGTGGCCATAAGGCCATGGCTGGTATAAGCATCTTCTCTAATTTTTTGTGCATTCTTTTTTGCCACCATGTTCCTTTCTTTGTCTTTGTGAGAATACATACTCGCCCCTTGATTTCTTTGATGATACAGAAATAAAAAGGCTATAATGAACAACACAGGTTTTGAAACCCCACATCACCATATAGCTCAATTTTTTGTTGCTCCTTATACCCTATGCAGGCAAATGGGGCTTGACCCCTGTCATTTTATTATCCTGTAGGTTAATGATACTCAGCCTATGAGTTATTTGGGCCACCATGAGAGCACTTTTGAAAACAAAAACAAATTTTTTTGAGGGTTTTGAAACCCTCTTCTCCTTGTGAGTTTGGTTTTGCTCCTCTCCATTTTGTGTATGCAACCAGAGAGCTCGGCCTGTTCATCAATTTTAAGGAAGAAAAAATAGACTTTATTTTCCTTCCCTGTCTATTGGGTTTCAAAACCCCATGGCTGACTATAACAAATCCTTAACAGGAACAATGCTTCTCATTTGAAGTGTTGAACACATGCAAAAATAATATGAATGGGGTCTTTGAAGAACCTTCAGTTTTTAAACTTCAAGTACTCCTATTCATTTTATTCGCTATTTTACATGCATATTTGCATCTCTATTTTACACATGCTTCTATTTCTGTAAACATTAGCTTCTGCAATTTTATCATTCTTGTTCAAAAAGTGATCAAGCTAACATACATCTTCTTGAGAAAGTTAATGTTTCATTGTATTCATAAGAGCATATTTCTGGAAATTCTATTATGTGTGAGTTATTTGTCACTCTGTGCAAGTACTTTGTTATTCTGTGTGAATACTTGGCTCCCTCTTCATGCTCCCACATCACTATATGTAGACTAGTTGCTTTCTGGCCCTGATACGTGGTATTGAATGTCTTCTTCTCTTTATTTTGTATTAATTTCCACAGTCAATACTTGGCTATGTCTTGTATTACTTCCATATTTGTCATTGATCTGAAGACTGTGCTCTTCTTTCATTATGTTGTATACTCATTAACAAGGCTTGAATTGGATCTCTGCGTAAGGTTCTCAAATCTACTACACCTTACCTTTAATAGTGAACTCAAAAGATCTAAAATCTGTTGCATTCAAGGAGGTTTGCTTAAACAATGGAAGGAAATTACTAAATGTATAATTGCTTCAAAAATGCTATTCCTCTGAGTTATTAAAGACATATGGTGTGACTGCCTGACTCATGTTGAATCATTGATCATAATAAACCTATAGTGTTGCTCTAGAACATCAATTTTACCAATCATAGGGACTGTCAAACATCATTTCATATTTTGCATTGACTGCAATATCATTGTTATCATGGTAGTGCTTTATGCAAATAAACCTCTCAAATATGGTTGTATGGTCTCTTATGTAAATGTTGTCCTTTCCTTTTGTCTACATGGTGCATCTCGTTAGATGAACGGTTTGATTGTGTCATTGTTTTCAATGTTCACCTATACCTTTATACCTTATGATAACACTCAGTTGAAATATGAGCAAAAGGTTGATTTGCTCAATCTATTTTTGTCATATTGAATCAAAGGTTGTTCTTATGAACTCCTCTTATTACATTAGTCCTTCCTTGATGACTGTAATTGAATATTTGATAACTCTCAAATAATGATGTGAATGAGAGGTGTCCTTTTGATATGCCAGTCTCAACCCTTGTGGGAGCCCGTTTTTTCCCATATATCTAATGAAATTGATCATAATGAACTTGTACTACACATTTAAACAAACATGTTAGCAAAATAAATGAAGCTAAAAGCTTCCATTGAATTATGTTTTCTTTTGAACAGTGAAATCATCTGATGGATGCCTGATCGAATGTGCATTATATTTCTATTGGTACTATAGGCATATGATAGGATATGATTTTTCATTACTTAGAGACCATCTTTAATACCAGTTTTCATCATACTTGCAGATGCTTTTGAAGCTTCGAGATGGATCAATTCAAAAGCACAACACAACGAAGACTTTAACGTGAAGACGATTTGTCATTCCAGGCAATGACGAATCACCTTCTATCTTATGCTCATGTTATTTTCAGTTGTATAATTTGCATTCTTTTCTTGTATCCATCATTTGATTATGAAAATCAAATTAGCTACTCCCGTGGCTTGTGTGGGACTTCAGTCTTTCCAATATGAATAAAAATAACATTCTTTTATGCAAAATTATGAGTTCTTCTATTACAAACATTTGCATAATTAAAATTTGTAATTCAATGAATACTTTTAGCAGAAATTTTGCACCTTTCTATGATGAATACAATTCAGCTTCACTTATTTTGAGTTGTAGCTAAAAATAGGTAACAATTATATGCATTTTTAAGAGTAAATGTGATGTATTTCTATATGTTTTAAAAAGTGGTGTATAATTAGAGTATTTTCATAATGATTTTGCATTAATTACACTATGATTATTCTCTACTCTAACTACCAACTCATATGTTGTAATAATATTCTCTCCTCCTAATGATTTGACCATTATGAAGATATATAAATTGAAATTTTTGAGATAAACAATATTTCAACTAGTGCTCACATAAAGGAAAATATTCTTCCCTAGGTTTTATTAAACCTAGCATTGAAATATGTAACAACTTCTTGAGGTTCTCTCTTTACATTGATGAACTACTATAGAAATGAATATTTATATCCCTTCTCTTCAAATATTTAAAAGATAATTTCTCCAAGCTAGTCCCATTTGGAAATAGAGTTTGATGCCAATGAATAATAACAATCTATCGCTTTTCCTTTAAAGGAATTTGCAAGTAACCATAGGGAAATATTTTGATCAGTAATGTAATGTATCATTCGTATATTTGTGACATATTGAAGATGTTTTGCAAGATTTCTAAAATCTTATTGAGTGAATTTTGAGAGAGATTTGAGAGCATTGGGAAGAATAGGGTCCCATATAGTAGGATGAATGGGGGGAATTAACAACATACCACTATTATTCTAATTTATAAGATGTACATGGATTTTTGGTAGCACCATTGGAGAAGATAACGAGTTAGAATAAATAATACTCCTCCTTAGAGTAATAAAAAGAGACTAAATAAGGATATGAGGGTGAGTAGCTAAAAGAGGTCTCATTTAAAGCCTTTTACTCATTTTTTTTTTTAAAAACTAGTTATGATGGTGGATAGAATAGAGTTGAACTACACCTAGGTTTATTTTGTGTCCCACTGAGCATGCCAAAATTATTGATATTTAAATATACACTAGCATGCAAACTTATACCAACATGGGGAGTCTGTAAGTGTGAGAAATGACTTGCAAAGAAACCTTTAGGATTTACAAGCTAACTCTTTTTATGATTTTTAAATTAATCCCTTAAAAATAAGTATAGGAAAAGAAAGAAGGAAATTAAAAACTAAATTTTAATCTACATGAATAGTATTACCATTTTTTGGATAACATGATTACTTTTCCATGACACAAATTTTGCACAACCATATATTAAGAAATGCATATAAATAAATAGTAGATTTTATTAAAATAGTTCAATTAAACAATGTAGAGGAACAATAAATCATGAATTAATATATAATTGATAACAATACAAAGATATGAGTTCAATAACTAGTTGAATAAGTCAAATAAATGATATGATACTATTTTTGATAATATAAGTAGGGAAGGGCCCTGATCCCATGGAACAATAGCAGATCAAAAAAGATACCAAGGTGGTTAACAACACCACCATCCTAACCAAAAATAACATGATAAAGGCACACAGGCCCAAATTTAAAACCATCGCTATAGTCCAGCCCATAATTATCAAAAACAAAAAGTTACTACCAACAAAATTTAAGCTACAAAGACCATTGATTAAGTCCACAGTATACCAGGTGGTATTCCACCAGATCTTAAAGATAAAATACGAACAGTCCCAAATATTGATAAAAAATAAAAAAACCCATCAAAAGTAGGAAAATAGCAACCCAAGCCATTAGCTAGCCTTCCTTAACAATTCCCCATACTCCCCTAAGAGAGCCACATACTCACACCAATTAGGTCCCTCTGTTTCGTCCAACAATTTGAGGGAGTAAGCCTTTCCTTGCTTCTTTAGTTTTCTGCTAATCTTTGCTTCTCTCGAGGCTGTTCCCAGCATCATGCGTCTCATCAGCTTGTTGGAGAATCTCATCAGGGTCACCAGAGCCTTTTCCATATACTCAAATTGGACCTACAAAAAAGTTAGCCTGATTTTAAGAAAATCAATACTCAAATCTTCAGAATTATTCTCCTGACCAGAGAGCCCAACATCCTCATCAATCCCAGTTCCATTCTTTTATCCAAATGGCTCCACTTGCTCCTCCTCTTCCTCATATTTTTCTTCCTCCTCCGATTCATCTTCTCCCATATCATAGGAAATCTCCTCAAAGTAAAAATCCTCATAATCTTCATCTTCCTGAGCCTCAAATTCCTCATAACCCGGGATATCCTCCACATCAACAGACAATTTTTCTTTCCCTTTTCTCTCTTTTGAGGTTGCTTTCGCCAATCGTGCCAACCTCCTTTCACCACTCCCACCACTCCCACCACTCCCCTGACCCTGAAATTTATCCTTGACCTCTTCCTTTTGATTCACGTCCTCTGAAATATGAATAACATCATAAGGGTTGACCTCTTTTCTATGTTTCTTGGCTTTAGGGAGTTCAAGCAGTAGGGGAGAGTGTATTCTTTTTTTAGGGGTAGCTCTGGTAAGTAGTAAGTCGACATTTTTTGAGTCCTCACTTTTGTGGGAGCGAGGGGTAGAAGGGTTCGAAGCGTTAGCCACCGGAGAGGATCACTTAGCAGGGATAAGCAAATGTCTCGCAACAACAGCAGGGGGGTTGCAGGGAGAATGGTCAACAACCAGCGGTTCATCAACTTCAAGGTTTTCCACCCTCTGAAACTCAACATTTTCTTCATCAGAGGGGTTCGGGTTCTCCTCTCTAGCATTTAGAGGATTACCATGGGGATTTTGGGAAAGGGAAAATTTGTATAGAGTAAGCATTAAGCCCTGGTGAAGCAGTGGGTTAGTACCTTTCTCAATATTCAATTGCATGGAGGAAAAAAGGTAAAATGGCAGGTTAATGTGTTCCCCATGTCTAATGTGGTTTAAAATAGGAAAATGATAAGCATGAACAAACATATAACGACCTTCAAGAGTGAAATATCGCATAACAAACAGACTCACAAGGGAAAAAGGAGGAAGTTCGAGTCTGGCATACCCATTTTGAAACTGTTTGAGATTTTCCCCATGGTGCAATAAATTACCCACAAAATGTTGATAATAAGATCCACTCTTTTTGGCAACCTTCAGACCAAAATTTTGCAGCCCCGTAGCCTCTGCTATAAAACGAGAAGTCACCTCAAATTTCACAACACCAATAGAAACCCAACCTCTCCTCCAAGAGTTTGTAAACTTCACCATTAAATTTTCATTATAACCTTTGAGGGATTGGAAGAAGGAAGCCATTCCTGCATTTTTTAACATTCTCCAGAGGTCGACATTCTACTTAAGCACCTAGCAGTTAGGCGGTTTGGTTCTTTTCCTCAGGCCTCCCATCTTGCTCTTCTGTAAATTCCTTTGCCGAGACTGGCTAGAATTCATACTCTCCTCTACACCCAGCTTTCTTCCCAAACCTAACCCGACATTCAAAACCCAAGCTAAAAACTAGCTCACAAAAGAGTTGCAATTCAGGGTGTTTCTTCTTAAGGATGATAGCCTCACATTTCTCAGAGCCGAAAATGCATTATGATTTTTGCAAGCAATAACACCCATAATTAAAATCTTTCCATTTCCCTCTATAGAATTTCGTGAATAACTGACAGAGGGAAAATCGGCACACGTTGAAAAGACAGCCTTTAAAAGAACTATAATTGGCATGTGAATTTTGATCAAATTCTTTAATGGGGAATTAATGAAAAAATCTCCCTGAAGGATCCTCCTATGTACGCATGTACCACTTAAGCCATCATTGTTAGGAAAGCATGACAGTGCCACCATGTACTCTTCTATTCCGCCACCAACCAACTTTTCAGATATTCGTTTGATATGCATTTTCAAAATTTTCTTTTAGTATGATATCTCTCAGAGTCTGTAGCATGTTCCCATTGGTCCACCTAGTCCAATCCCTACACTCAAGTGCCACATTGGCTGCACAATTCCCTTCCCTATACACATGTAGGACCCAACAAATAGTAAAGTATTTTTTAATAACTTTACATCTATTGATAATGTTTTTGATTTCCCAAGGGGAAGTTACAACATCATTTAAAATATCCACAATAAGTTTTGAGTCCCCTTCAATGATAACATTTCTGAACCCCAACTCCTTTAAGAATTTGAAAGCTCCAAAATAGCCATTGCTTCAGCTTTTTTCTTTGAACATATCCCAAGGTTCACACCAAAAGTCATTATACAATCACCATTATGGTTTCTCACCAGGCCACCAGCTCTAGCCTAACCTGGATTACCTTTAGAACAACCGTCAAAATTGCATTTCACCCAATCTTTCATAGGAGGACACCAGACAGTACCCCACATTTTAAACATCTTAGACCAATTCAGATTGGTTAGGTCTCTACTTATACCCCAATTTTATTTATTCTCATCTCCTTATAGTTCGACCAGGAATTGGAAAAGCTAAGTTTTCTTACCTCCATATTTTCCTTAATTTGAGTTCTAACAATTTGAAACACCTCACTACTTCTCTCCACCTCTCTAAAAATTATGTTGTTTCTCTCCTTCCAAATCCTCCAAGTAACAAAGGGGGGAACTTGATGCCACAGATCCATTATGACATTGTGGGTGAAAGGATAGTTAGACCAACCTTCAATAAACAACTTCATTGAGTTAGGAAAAATCCAATCTGAAGAAAACAACAGTAGAACCTTGGACCACACTTCACTTGAATAATTGCAATGGAAGAACAAATGAGTTATCAATTCTTCCTCCTGCTTACAAAGTGAACACCAATTAACCAAATGGAAACCTCTCTTTACTAGGTTATCAATGGTAAGGATATTGCCATGGGCCACCGACCACTAGAAATAGTTTATTTTAGGGATCAAATTCTTAAGCCTCACCACTTTCCAGAAGGAACTAGGAAAAACATCCTTGGACCTCACCAAGTCTTCATAGGTCCTTCTAATTGAGAAATAGCCAGAGGGAATGCTTTTCCAGAGCCATTCATCCTCCCTTCCCCTATCAAACCATTTTTCCTCCCCAATCAAATTATGCAAATTAATTGGGAGAGGAGCCTAGTTCACCTGTCTTTGACCCCTCAGATTATTTCTCCTTAACAAGGCATCAAAATCCTTCCATTTAGGTTCCTCCCCTTCCCATTTAATGTATTCACTCACCTTTGTGCCACAAATTTTGTGAAGGTTGCACTTTAAGGGATTCAATTCCTCATTAGCAAATAGGGTGGCATTCTCTATCCAAGGGTCCTACCAAAATTTTGTGTTAACTCCATTCCCTATTCTCTTCATTGCCCCCAACTTTATCACATTCCTTAATTTGGTTAGGTGGATCCATAGGGAAAATCCAGAAGGGAGATCCATTCGAGACAGAAAGCAGCCAGAGTTCCTGTTTCGCAGGTACTTAGTTTGGAAGATTTTGACCCAGTCTTTTGAGCCTTCTAGTAGGTTCCAACCAATTTTTTCAGTTAATGCTTTGTTTAGCATATGAATTCTTCTCATCCATAACCCCCCACACCTTTTAGGCTTGCACACTTTATCCCAACTGACAAGAGAAATTTTTCTTCTTTTCCTCTGTTCTTGATCACAAGAATTTCCTCTAAATCTGTTCTATCTTCTCCCCTATATGAGCAGGAATTTTAAACAAGGAAAGGTAATACACTGGAATATTTTGAAGAGAGGCTTTTAGGAGTTGGGTCTTACCAGCAAAACTCAAAAACTTCCCCTTCCATCCAACCAAGAATCCTTTCTAATAACTTATTCTAGTAATTATTTTCTAACCTCTTGGAAAACAAAGGAAGCCCCAAGTAAGTATCTAGAAACTCATCCTCTTAACACCCCAAAATTATTTTCACTATGTCCCTTATCTGGTGATCAGTGTTGAAGAAGTAAACTTTGATTTTCTCATAATTAATGCACTAACCAAAAACTTCAATATAATCGTTAAGAATATGTTTCCAAGCACTTGCTTCCCCCACTGATGCATCCCCAAACAATAGGGTATCATCAACAAATTGTTGATGGGACTCAGGCCTAAGAGAAGAAGCAGCCCTAATAACTTTAAGAGCTTGCACATACACCAACATTTGAATATTTCTTCCCAGGGATTCAAAAACAATAATAAACAAGTAGGGAGAAAGGGGGTCCCCCTGCCTAAGACCATGCCTACAAGAGAAGAAGCCTTGGGGAGCACCATTAACCAAAACAAAGTACATAGGAGAAGTAACACAAGCTGAAATCATCTTTAAGAACCTACCATCTATCCCAAACTTCTTAAGAATAAAAAGAAAAGGCTAGGAAATCCTATCATAGGCTTTTGAGATGTCAATTTTAAAGGCCATTCCAGGCTTTTTTGAATGCTCCATAGAGTGGGTTATCTCATGAGTTGAAATAACAGCATCAAGAATGTTTCTACCTTCAACAAAACCTTTTTTGATTAGGAGCTATCATTTTACCTAACACTAGTTTAAGTCGAAAAACCAAAAATTTAGAGAAAATCTTATACATAGTATTACAGAGGCTAATAGGCCTAAAGTTTTTCATTGTAGAGGCATCAAAAGATTTAGGGATAAGAGCTATAAAAGTAGAATTTAGATTGTTTAACAACCTTCCTGACCTAAAGAAGTCTCTTGTAGCATTAAAGAGATTATCTTTAACAATTTCCCAATAAGTTTGAAAAAAAGAAGGGGAAAACCATCAGGACCAGAGGCTTTAAGGGCTCCAAAAGAAAAGAAAGCATTTTTTACTTCTTCTAGAGAAATAGGATTTGTCATCATCTTAAGATCTAACTTAGAGAAAACATTAGTAATAACATTAAGAAAATCAGCATTAATCTGGGGGTCATTGACAGGGTTTAAAAGGTAGGAGGAGAAAAAATTTATAGCTTCCCAGGCAATCTCTCTTTCATTAGTAACAATAGAGTCATCCTCTTTAACCAAAGATCTAATTCTATTTTTGCTTCTGTGTTTGAGAGTATACTGGTGGAAATAATTGGTATTCCTGTCCCCTTCAGTTACCATTGAACCCTTGACTTCTATTTCCAAATATTTCCTCCTTTTTATTGCATTTGTACCATTGGGATCTCAACTCTCTTTCCTTCGCACAAGTCTCTTCATCCACCAAACCAAACTCCATTATGTCCTATATTTCTTTTAAACTTTTTCCCAAATCATTTTTTAACTCAAAAATGTTACTAAAGGTTAACTTATTCCACCCCTTAACCCTTTGCTTAACACGACAATTTTTTTTAGCCAAACAGTACATAGGGGTTCCAATGATGGGTTCCTCCCACCACGATTGAACTAAAGCAGGAAAATTTGGATGAGTTCACCACAGAGCTTCAAATTTGAAAGGGAAGGGGCCCTTATTGTGATCCACATGTATTTTTAGAACCAAAGCATTATGATCAGAGCCAGACCTAGGAAGAGCGGAGAGAGAGAGAAATTGGGAAATATCCCAATTAGAAAATATAAAAAATGTATCCAATTTGACTTGAATTAAATGGTTTCCAATCCTCCTATTTGACCAAGTGAATTTAGTGCCTTGGAGAGGAATATCGATCAACCCTGCTGAGTTAAAGAATTTAGCAAGCTCCATCATACTATCTGAGTACTCATCCAATCCACCTGACTTCTCAGAAGGGAGGAGGGGAGAATTGAAGTCCCCTCCGAGCATCCAATGTTCATCACACCTTTCATAGATAGCTTCACTAATTTGTTCCCACAATAAAACTCTATCTCTACTGGAATTAGGGGCATAGATATTTACAAGAATCCAAGACTCGTGAGAGCCTAGATCTTCCAAAGAAATATCAAGGTGATTCTTACTGTCAGAATGAAAAGTTCCTTTCAATTTAGAGGGGTTCTAGAGGGTAGCAATACCTCTAGATGCTCCTTTAGCCTCACAAACACAAAAACTAGCTTCAGGCCAAATACTAGCAATATCTTTTTCAAAAGTTTCTTTCTTCATCTTCGTTTCTTGTAGAAGGAGGACATCAATTTTGTTATCCATTATGCAGCTCTTAACCAAAAAATGTTTATAGGGACTGTTAAGGCCCCTAAATTCCAAGAAACATACTTCATTAAAAACAGAAGCTACCACAACCCCCAATACAGCTAACATCTTGAACTACTTTTTCTTGGGCTTCAATCCTATGATCAAATCCAAGGTTTTTTGTTTACCTACAGCCACATCCCTTACTGTATCTTTCAATCTTGCTTCCTTTTGAGAGGGTCTTCCCACCTTAGTGCCCCCCCCCACATCCGGTTTCTTTTTCTTCTTTCTTTTCGAGGTGGTTTGTGACCATCCCTCCTCATCCTCCTTATCACTTGACCCTTGGGGGAAGCCAAGAAGGGCCATCGACTCATTCAAATTTTGAGCACCAAATTGGGAGACAAAATTCAACTCCTCCAGAGATGGAGATACCTCTTGAATAACATACTCGCCCTCTTCCAGGACTTCCACAATACCATTTAATGACTTGTTAGCCTTGAGACTCTGAACATTCAAGGGGTCCTCAATTAGGATCTTAACCTCTTGACCTTCAACATAAGGACCAGTCGAAACCTCAGAATCCTTATCCTTTAGAAGGGGGATATTCTTAGAATTATTATCCTTCAAAAGGGGAAAGGACACCTTCTAGGGGTACACAAGAGAAGGTTGCACTCTAGAGTCTATGGCTTTAGGTGAAGATTCTTCTTTAGACCTCTTACCTTTATCTTTTGATCTTTCACCCAAAGCCGCACAAGAGTCAATAAGATGACCAAACCTCTTGCAATACTGACAGAAGAGGTGAGCATTTTCATACTCCATGGGTTGTGTCCAGTTGCCAAACATTGACTTAAGCAACACAAAAGAAGGAAGAACCGTGTTAACTGCCACATTGACACATATACGAGCATATACAAGTCTCGATCTCTCCTAGGTGATTTTATCAATGGCCAAAAGGCTTCCAAAAGAGTTAGCAATACCTTGAAAAATTCCTTTCTCCCAGAACTCCAGGGGAAGCCTCGGAAGTCGAACCCAAGTAGGCACAAGCGCCCCCAAGCCAACCGACGGGTCAAATCCAGGTTTCCATTTACAAAGAGAGAAATTTTTTAAAACCTGGGTCAAAGGACCATGGACCTCTAGTTAAAACTTTCAACATATCCTCATAAACCACAAAAGAGAACAAAAAATTACTTCTAGGCATGGCATTAATTGTGACATTGCCTTTAAGGTTCCAGGTGGAAGCAGCCCACTAATGCACAAGTTCAATATTTGGCCTGAACGCCAAGAAATTTCCAACCAAAGCCATTTTGAGGCTATCCATCACCTTCAGCATAAGGGCCTCAAGAACATCGACTTCCCAACCAGTAACCAAGCAAGAAGCAGAATCAACAAGTTTTTTATTCTAGGTTGGCGAGTCAGACCCCACCAAATTTTCCATGTAGGAAGCAGGGGATTCCTCTAAAAAAAAAGAGTTACAACCAAGCATCGGAGAGAAGGACGACTTCCCAAAGATTCCAATAGTCTTTTCCCTCGAGGAAAGGACAACAATACTAGGAGAAAATGTCTTTTCAGAAGCAGGCAGGCTGGCAATTGCCACCACAAGAACAACAACAGAAGCGGGGACAACATCCTTGGAATGGGGAGCCATCCATATACCCACCCCGGTCAAAACACCCATGAAAAGCAGACAACAAAAAATGGTACCAAAAATATAAAAATAGCCAACGCGGGAAGAGTTGAGTTGAATCTAAATTCCTCACCCCCTTTTTTGAATGAGTTCAAAAATATTATTTATGTCTAAAAATTCCCCCAAAAGTTTTTGATAAAAGTTAAAACAGGTTTTGAAGGGACCCGAAACCCTTTACAAACAAGAGCACGACTACAAAAAAGATAGCCTATAGCCAACCAAAAAACCAGCTCCAAACCAAGACACTTCAGGATTTACATTTAGCATTTTTCTTGTGGGAGCGGAGAGTCATATCAAAAGAAGGCCTAGAGATTTTAGCTTTCTTTCCCATTACAGTAATCCAGCCTTCCTCAACTTGCAGCGCCTTGTCAAGCTAGACCAACTCATAATTATCTTGAAGATGAATGCCCAACACCAAAGTCTTAGAGATTTCATCATTGTTCCTTTGCACAGGAAAAGACTTATCTGAAGAGCCACTAGACATGGAAGTCGTGGCGCTATCACCAGAACTGGCCACCTGAGACCTAGTTACCTGTTCAATAGGGGAAGCCATAGCTGCCCCGCCAATTGAGGCAGCCGGATGGGATGCCCCAAGACCCTAAGATTCAGAAGCAACCACCTTTGAAAAACTTTAGCACTATAATATTTTTAAAAATAAAATTATAGTTACATTAATGGGAGAGTGCAGGATCATGGGGGTCCAAAAAGTGGCGATATGACAAAAAAGTGGTTGACGACTTTTTTTTATTTGAATTTGATGAAACGAAAAGGGTTTATTGAGACAATTGTCAACTTTCAAAAAATATAAGATATACTTTATTTGGAATTAAATAGATAATTATTATTGATTTTCTACATACATTTTGAATAAAGTCTTGATTGATAGGCTAATTGAAAAAAAATATAATTCTTAAATAATTTTATATTTTTTGAATCTAGAAATTGTGGTACATTCTATGCTTCCCATACTATAGGATAAAAAAAGGAAATTTTGAATTTCATAAAAAATTTACCAAATTATGGTGGTCAAACAAACAATTTTTAATATTTTTAAAAAGTTTTATTAAAAAATTCATAGCTAATTATTTACTTACAAAAAAAATGCATCACATTCAAGCATGTGTGGACTCTACTTATATTAAAAGTTTCAAAAAAATATATTATTTTTTTCTTGTACTTAGGTTGGTCAAACATACACCTGCGTTTTATTTTTTTCTAAAAATTTAGTACTATTGCATTGAAATTTAAAATTTTCACCAAATAGATTTACTTTTTTCCAAAAATGGAATAGTATCTTAAAAACTATATTCAATTTGCTACAAATTCTATTCTTACATATGTTTTGTATTATGTTAATAACTTATTCAAATTTTAATGTCAAGTTGCCTAACTGTTTTTCTGAATTTTATTGTCACTTAAGGGCCTAGTGTGGACCCCCATGATCCTACACTGACCCTAATATCTGTTAGTGAATAATTGTGCCAAAATTTTAGAATTCAAAATAATATTATTTTGATAATTTATCATTTCCTTCAATATTTGAGAGGTGGTAGTGCTCATTATTTCAACAAATTAATTTGGAATGTACCATGGCTCTATTTTTGTTAAAATTTATTTTACCCAAATTTACTCTAGTCGTGAGAAGCAAGGATTCCTACTACAACCAAATAGCTCCAAAATAGTCCTGTTATTTTATCCTTTATGAATTTTCACCAATGATGCAATGAAAGGGAACAATCACACTAATTATAAAAAAAAAAAGAGGCCAAAGCTATCAAGTATCCTACAATATCAACTCTTTTTTTTGGTGATGGGACCTATGCATGCTTAAGTGTTTCTCATGAATCAATAATACAACATTTTGGAGTTTTCAAACTGACAAATCTAAAATAGTGCACACACTATTAATCTTTAAAAATAATAGAATAGTTCTAGAGTGCTTTGGACACTTTCTTTTTGGAACTACAAATTTAGAAAGGAGACCACCATCACAATTACCTTTACAACTTAGCCAATGGTGCAAAGGGAACTTATCATTGAATTGGAAAATATTCTAGGATGTGAGAATCCATCATTTAGTAAGTGCTCCTACTTTTATATTTTTTCGATTCTATTTTATTTTGAAGCCGATAAAATAAAAGTGGTCCACCAATGGTAGCTTGGCGATTTCCACTTACAAATCCAAAATAGTGTGCATACATGTTGATCTTTGAAAATGATTGAATGATTCTAGAGTATTTTGGATAATTGCTTTAAGAATTTTGTGAATTTGGAATGGATAGAAATAAGAACCAAAACTAAAACTTCTTGAGAGAAAATTATTAACAAACTATGGTGATCAAAAGAAGACAAATGCTACAACTAATCCACAAATAGAAGGGATCTTGTGAAGAGGGGTTGGTAGGCTTTAGATGGGCATATAAATCAATGCTCTACATGGTCCACTTTGATTAAAGTGTTCTTTAAGTAATAATAAATTTCCAAGTGACATAGTCCTCTATGAATTTGGCTCATGATATTATCCCTATCCCATCCTCATAATCATAATCATGCATACTAAGAAATTGATCATGATCCATAGATCTCTCATTCCCCATCTTGAATTATATTTTTAGGTATAAACTTGATGTAGACCATCTTTGTAATAGTGAAGATAAACCTCATTTTTTATTTAAATTTAAATTAAATATTGCTAACTTCCTCGTAATACCATTTGAAGCTAACCTAGTATAGATCTATGTTCAATTCAATGTTATTTATTCTTTTTAATGACATGCATTTATTTATGTTGAAACCACTTAAGAATTATTGAAAGAGCATTCACATGAGAGCATTGTAATATAACTATAGAGAATCCTAATTGGATATCACTATCTTGCATAATGATCCTAGCCCCATTACATGATTGCAACTTTTTATCTTTTATCATTATTCTAAAGCTTTTGAACAAGTATCCTAGGGGTTTGACTAGCGAGAACATGAACCTTACAATTTAACATACTACTCAAAGGTGTTTCTAAGCACCGACATTCATTAGTGAGATTCATAGCACAAATATAAAGGCTAGCATATTCCAAGTATTAGATTTGTGCTAATTCACCTACAATTATAAAATCAAGTCTATGTCTTAAATCACTTTCATAGATGCAAGGATTAAAATTTCACATACAAATTTAAACTAAAATACAACACCGATATTTTCTAAATTTAAACTAAATATAAATTTAAAGTAAAATAAATATTTCATTCAATCTTAAAATTCTAATATCAACGTTCCCATCAATATTAACTCATTATTCAAACCAAATTTATGTATCATTATAATTGAATTACTTTACGTTAACTAGGGGAGAGGGGCCTATAGTGGAGCACCCTAACTTCACATTTCTCAAAATCCTATGTGGAAATTTCAAATTACTCCCAATTTTGTACAATAGTTTATTTGGCAACTCATGTGCTTCTATATTTCGTTTTAGGGTCACATCATCAAATATGATGCCACATCAGCATGCTTTTTGTTGAGGTAGCCAAAAGGGCCCAAAAAAAAAGTGAGACCGATAGTAGTGCACTAAGTCATGTTTTATTGGTGCGCTGATGTGGCATCACATGATTTGTCACTTTGCGTACTTTATGGATAAAAAGTGTTTTGCAATTGAATATTAAAGTGCTCCACTATGGGGCCCACTGAGAACCACTTCTATCCCCAATATTAGACCCTACTCCATTATAGGCCCCTCTCCTATATGCCCCTCTCCCCTATTTTATTCCCCTTAATGACATTTTGAATGATTCTTTGTTCATGAACCCATATATCAAGAATTCTAGAAATATTGCAAAGAATCATCAATTTTAAAACTAGTAAGCAAAAACAAAGACCTGAAATTTATCTTGTACGAATCAAACACTATACACCAACAAGCAAAGATTGGGATAACGAATGGAGGAAGGTAATTCTTTTTTTAAATTTTATTTTTCTCCTGATATTACATTACTTGCTGAAAATGGCTGTGATGATCCACACGCAAACAAACTTAGTTTTAGTTAGAATTGCCTAAAGTTGCCCACATCCCTTGTCATAAATATTGTACGCAACGGCTTGGATGCACTCCGAGCTCTATTGAATGCGCTCCAAGCTGTCTGGATTGAATTTGCACCTTTCACGTTTGGAATTTTTTTCCTTCGACTGGACTGACAAATAGTAGGATGATGTCATCTGGAGAGACTATAAATACCCAATTTCTATATTTCAATGATAAGCACTTAAAATCATGTTTCTTAGCCTTTCAGCACACCTTTTCAGCAAGTTATGCAAGCTCTTTACACATAAACCTCTTCTAAAAACTCATCAAAATAACTTAAAATGGAATGAGTTTGATATACAATTGGTGCAGAGGTTGGCAAGGCAATTCAATATGATAACTCTTAGACAATTGAGAGCTCTGGCATTAGCAGTTCTTGCATTTTCTGCACTCATGATTTCTGCAGAATGCTGTGATGATAAGAAGCCTGTGTATGATGTTTTGGAATCCTTCAATTTTCCAAAGGGTATTCTGCCTGCAAATGCCAAGGAATATGTCTTACATGCAGATGGAAGTTTTCAGGTTTTTCTGGATGGATTGTGCAACATCAAGATTGAAGAAGAAGGGTACCAGATCAGATATGAGAAGGAAATCATGGGGAATATAAGTGCAGGATTGTTGAAGCATTTGAAGGGTGTGAGTGTTAAGGTGTCATTTGTGTGGTTGGATGTATCTGCAGTCAAGCTGAGCAAGGGAAAGTTGAAGTTCTATGTTGGGCCCTTCTCTGCTGCCTTTGATGCTTCAAATTTTGATGAAAGCCCAGTATGTGAATAGGCCCATCCAATTCATATGCAAGATATGAAAAACTGCTTTGTCCACTAACCCAGGGAAAAAAAGAAAAAACCTGAATGTTCTTTAGAATCTGAAATAGCATCTAACTATTTGGATTTACAGACTAATTGTAATATGCATATAAAGACCATGAAATAATTATTGTTTTAAGTATTATATTGCTTTATTAAATTGATTAAATATGGATTATTATGTATGTTATATTTTATTTAGTATTCAATTAGAATAATTTAGGTAAGTTTTATATGATTTCAGCATTTTACAATTACATAGTTAAAATTATTTTTAATACTCTGAATGTGGGTTTAAATGGTTTTAATTGATTATAAATATGATGTGTGATTAACAGAAATTTGACATGTCAAACATTCATTCCATTCATTTGTATATACATTTACATAAAAACTTAATAAATTATAATAATATTTTAAATATTAGAAACATCAATTTCAAGACATCTATCTCAATTATATCACAAATTCATTATTGTATCAACGAAGTTGATACATTTAACATATCTATTCTAGTAATTATTATTTTTCCCTAAATTAATTAAAATGTTTGAATGGAGTACCTATAATTATATTAATTCCAACTATTAATATAATATGTGATAATTACAACTATTTTATAAGTGTGTGGAGGTAAGGTGTAATGACAATTTTCCCCAAAATATCCTATTTAGACAATTGATGTTACTTGTAAACTTTTAAAAGGGGGATGTAATTCCTCAATCCCTTATTTATAGTCATAACTCTTTTTTTTTTTTGCTCTGTAAAATGCAACCAGAGTTGTGAAAGATTGTATTGATAAAGAAAAAATTACATCAGTTTTACAATCGATCCCTACCCATCGTTAGTTGTGGGCATAATCACATAATCAAGGGGTTTCCCACATCAAGGTCAGATAGTCGAAAGCCAAAAGATAATAGGGCCGAGGCAAAAGGATTCACCAAAATACAACACATGAGATCATGACCATAGGAGTCAAAACTAGTGTCTAAGACAAAACAACTTCTCACAGAAATAGAACCAAAGAAATCCAAATGGTAGGGGAAGGAATAAAAAATCTAAAAAATCCCGAGACCTAGAGGAATTATTCCACATTCCACTAAAATTCATCAAAGCTTACCACTTGCACAAACTCCTCAAGCCACAGTAGGTTGTTATCATAATCTATGCCCACCACTTGTCGAAGAAAGTTTTTTCCCAAAGTCACCCATTGTCAATACCGATCCAACCCATGCATATCCATGTTTAGAAGGAAAGGTTGCTTGTTAACCACCATGCTAGGTTGAAGTAATTTGGGAATGTCTCATGGCCATGGAATTCCAACCTCGAGCAAAATCAAAACCACAATTTCAATGTCATCTAGTAAGAAGTCTAGCTTGAAGACCTCACGAAGGAGAAGCAATGACTAAACCTTTGACTCGCTCAAATCCAAAAGAGAGGCCAAAAAATGAGACAAAATATCCATATTTACCTTATATTTGTCCACTGAAACTAGAAACTCCTGATCGATCAGAACCATTCAAATTGTTGGAAATATTAAACATTCTGATTGAGCCTACTAACACGTCAAACTCCCCAGCTATTCACGTACCCGTCAGGAGCTTTCAACGACAGTTTCTTTTTGGGGATTTTCATCCTTGTCCTACTCCTGACTACACATAATTTATTGTGGTAGGCATTTTTGAAATTTTGAATTTATTGTTTTAGGTGATTTTGAATTCTGAGAGGGAATTTTGAATGAAGACAAATAGAAGGAATGTAACAGCTAGATTTAGTCTAGCAGTAGAAGAATTTTCAAGTGATTTGCAAAAGGTGAAGTTTTAGTAGCAACAAAGAATGTTTTGTGGAAGGAGCAACAGATAGATCCGAAATTTTTAGTGTTTGTAGCCTAGAGCAGTAGATAGCTCCAGATAGCTACAAATTAGCTATAGTGGTTGCAAGGAGCGGCAAACAACTCCATATTGTTCATTGTAGAAGAAGTACAGAGAGCTTTGAGAAGCTCCTGATAGTTCTGCATGTTTGGGTGCAGCTCCAGATTGCTGCAAGTTAAGTTTGTAATTAGTAGTTCATAGTTTCTAGTTAATTTGAAACCAATTTGTAATGGTTATTTTTCTGAGTTAATAGAACAAGCAAGTTTGCATGCCCAATTGTGTGTCTCCAATCTATTTTGGTATTCTCAATGATTGAGAAACATAGTGCAACAACTCTATGTCCATTCGTATTTGAGTTTATGGCATGGTATCAGAGCATTAAGACATTTAGATATTTTTGACATGGTATCAGGGCCCTAAGTCTTGAGTGAGTTGGGCATTTATTTCTTCTGGGTGTTTAAAGTTTGCTTTATTTTGAGACATGGCTGGAGATGAGAGTAAGAGTTGGAAACAACCACCACCATTTAATGGACAAAACTATGATGTTTGGGCAAAGAAAATAAATACCATAATGGTTGCAAATGATTTGCAGGAGTTTGTGATCAGTGGGTTCAATGATGTGACTGATCTAGCAGCGTATGCAATCCTCACAAACAATCAGAAGACCCAGCTAAAGGAGGCAAGGAGGAAAGATGCAAAATCATTGAGTTTGACTGAAGCAGCCTTGACAGAGTCGATTTTTCCCAGAATAGCAACAACTAACTATGCAAAGGAAGCTTGGGAAATCCTCCAAACTAGTTACAAAGGGACTGATAAAGTCATATTGGTGAAGCTCCAAATGTTTCAAAGAGATTTTGAGACTCTCCAAATGAAAAAAAGTGAGTCTATCTCAAACTTTCACACAAGAAGGTCCTCAGGTTTGATAAACCAGTTGAGGGTGAATGGAGAAGTCATGGATGACTAGAGGATTGTGGAGAAAATCCTCAAAAGTTTACCCACAAAGTTTGATGTAGTTTTGATTTCCATAGAAGAGGCAAAGGACCTTTCAACATTGTTCGTTGATGAGCTATTGGGTTCTCTACAAAGCCATGAGCAACACCTAAATAGGTCTGCAAGTTCTTCCCAAGAGAAAGCGTTCAAAGCTCAAGCCAATGCAAGAGGTAGTGGGAGAGGTAGAAATAACTTTGGACATGGTAGATGCAGATCTGGATGTGGAAGTGTTGAATATGATAGCTCAGGATGAGCACACAGCCAAGAGGGAGTGACCAGCTCTCAGTCTAGCTCCAGAAAAGCCAAGAAGAACATCAACTCGAATTGGAAGGGTGATAAGAGCAATGTTGAATGTTTCTATTGCCATAAGTTTGGCCATTATGCAAGTGAGTGTTGGAAAAAGCAACATGATCAATCCAAGAAAAGTGCAAATGTGGCTAATGAAGAATTGGTTGAAGGTAATTAGCAAAGGCCTTCATCATGTGCAACATTGCTAAGCAAGGAAGTGATGAGGTATGGTTTTTAGACATTGGTTGTAGCAACTGCATGAGTGGTAATGAAAGTTTATTTTCTTTCATTGATAAAAATGTCAAAGTCTGAAATAAAGATGGAAAACAATGAAATAGTTCTATTTGTGGGCAAAGGGTATGTTTTGTTTCAAATCAAGCAAGGTGAGAAGAAGGAGATTGATGATGTTTATTTTTCCCCTGGTATAAAGCACAATCTCATGAGTATTGGAAAGTTGATCCAAAAAGGATACAAAGTTTTGGTGGAGAAGGGTAAATGCATCATTTATGAGAAGTATGGAGGCAAGAAAATCACTACAGCAGTGCCAATGATGAAGAATAGGATGTTTCCATTGAGGCTAGAAAGGTGTTTCTCAGCTTAGTCTGCAACTACAGAAAAATGTACAACAATACAACAGCAAGCAACCTTCAAGGCAGTCATTCACGACCCTTCCAAGCTTTGGCATCTTAGGTATGGGAACTTAGGCTATGCTAGTTTGAATATTTTGTCAAAGAAATGTTTGGTTGGAGGTTACCAATCATTGTAGAGCCTAGTGGTAGATGTGAAGCCTGCATTTTAGGTAAGCAACATAGGCAGCCCTTTCAATTGGGAAAATCTAGGAGGGAAAGATCACCATTGGAGTTGGTGCACATTGATTTGTGTGGCCCTATGAAATTAATTTCTATTGGTAAAAGCCAATATTTTAAGACCTTCATAGATTATTACAGCTGTAAAACATGGGTTTATTTTTTATAGCATAAATCTAAAGTTTTTGACAAGTTTGTAGTGTTTAAAGCCCAGGCTAAAAAGGAGAGTGGACATTTCATTAAGGTCTTAAGGTCAGATAGAGGGGGAGAGTATACCTCCAATAAATTTGTGAATTTTTGAAAGAAACATGGCATTAACGAGCTAACAATAGCCTATACTCCGCAGAAAAATGGAGTGGCTGAGAGGAAAAACAGAACCATCGTGGAGATGGAAAGAAGTATGCTTAAAGCCAAGAAGCTCCCAGATGAATATTGAGGTGAAGTTGTAGCAACAACATTATATTTGACAAATAGAAGCCCTACAAAGGCAGTATTTGGAAAGATTCCACAAGAGGCATGGACGAAATGCAAGTGGACGATTGAGCACTTGAGAGTGTTTGTATGTGTGGCATATGCACTTTTTCCAAAAGAGAAGAGGAAAAAGTTGGATGACAAGGGAGAGAAGTGTATTTTCACAGGCTACAGTGAGGAGTCCAAAGCCTATAGGCTATACAATCCAGTCACCAAGAAAATTGTCATCAGCAGAGATGTAGAGTTTTTAGAGTATGAGTCATGGCATGGCCTGATAGATTCTGACAGCTCCCAACCACTCCCAACAACTCCAGGTGAAGAAGGAAATGAGTATGAATTGCAGCAAGATGAGCCTCCAGTCACTCTTGATAGCTCTAAACTAACTCCAAACCACTCCCGACCAGCTTTGGATCGCTCCAGACCACTACACAGACACAAACAGAGAACTCCAAATAGCTTTGAATAGGGTATGCTCATCAAAGTAGTAGCAGTAGTGAAAGTTTAGACCCTACTCTTGCCTCCCTAATTCCAAGAAATACCAAGAGTCAAAGGGAGATCTACCAAAATGAAAGGTATGATGAAGAGTTTGATGAAAGTATGAATTTTGCATTATTTTCTCATAGTGATCCAATTTATTTTGAGGATGTTGTGAAAGAAAAGAAATGGTGTGAAGCCATGGATGAGGAGATAGATGCAATAGAAAGGAATGGAACATGGGAGCTAACAGTTTTTCCTTCTAACAAGCAAGTAATTAGAGTGAAATGGATCTATAAGACCAAAAGAAATGCCAATGGAAGAATAGAAAGGCATAAGGCAAGATTAGTTGTCAAGGGATACAAATAGCAGTTTGGGAGAGATTATGATGATACATTTGATCTAATGGAAAGGATGGAAACTATGTAGGAAATCATAGCAATTGCAGCCCAACACAACTTGTGGAAGGTGTTTCAAATGGATGTGAAGTCTGCTTTCTTAAATGGATTATTGAAAGAAGAAGTGTATGTGGAGCAGCTACCTGGTTATGAAGTTCCATGTCAAGAAAACAAGGTATACAAGCTAAAGAAATCTCTTTATGGGCTGAAGCAATCTCCACGAGCATGGTACAACAAGATTGACTCATATTTATTGAGCAATAGATTTAGCAAAAGTGATGGTGAGCCCACTCTTTACATCAAGGCAACTGATGGTAAGATTTTAATTGTTGTCTTGTATGTTGATGATTTATTTTTCACTGGGGATGATGATTTACTCATTGCTGATTTTAAAGAGGCCATGAAAAGAGAGTTTGAAATGACAGACTTAGGTCTCTTGAGGTATTTTCTAGGCATAGAAGTAAAACAAATGCATGATGGTATTTTTATCTCTCAAGAAAAGTATGCAGCAGAGATTTTGAAAAGGTTTAGGATGCAAGATAGCAAGCCTGCCCCCACACCAGCAACCATAGGTCTGAAGTTGAGCAAGGAAGATTTCAACATCAATGTGAATTTGACCATGTATGAGAGTTTGGTTGGAAGTTTAATGTATTTAACAACAACTTGGCCTGATATAATGCACGGTGTAAGTTTGATTTCCATATTTATTGAGACTCCAAAAGAGTCACATTGGAAAATGGGTAAAAGAATCCTAAGGTATGTGAATGGAACCAAAGGATATGGAATTTTGTATAGTGCAGTAAATGATTTTGGGCTAGTTGGTTACACAGATAGTGATTGGGCAGGGAGTACGGATGATAGAAAGAGAACATCTAGATGTGTGTTTCATTTGGGATTGGGATTCATTTCATGGACTTCCAAGAAACACGCCATAGTTTCCCTATCTACAGCTGAGGCTGAGTATATAACAACAAATGCAGTAGCATGCTAACCTATTTGGATAAGGAGGACCTTAGCAAATTTCAACGAAGAACAGAAGGATGGAACAACTATATTTTGTGACAATGTTTCATCAATTGCTTTGATGAAGAATCCGGTGTTTCATGGAAGAAGCAAGCATATTGTAATCAGGTATCATTTCATTAGAGAATTAGTTGAAAAGGATGAAATCAAGATGAAATTTTGTAGGTCTGAGCAGTAGCTTGCAAACATTTTCACCAAACCTTTGAGCAGAGATTGTTTTGAACGCCTAAGAAGAAATTTAGGTGTTGTTGATTTGTATGAATAATGAAGCTTGTTTGATGGCTCAGTCAAAGGGGGAGTGTTGGAAATATTAAATGTTCTGACTAAGATTGCTCACACATCAAACTCCCCAGCTGTTCACCTACTTGTCAGGAGCTTTCAATGACAGTTTCTTTTTGGGGATTTGGGTATGTGCAAGGTCATCATGGAAAAAACAGGCCCTTAAGTGGCAAAAAAATCAGAAAAATCAGAGTTAGGAAACTTGACATAAAAATTTGAATAAGTTATCTATATTATTTAAAAAATATGTAAGAATAGAATCTATAGCAAATTGAATGTAGTTTCTAAACTACTAGGTTTATTTATTTATTTTTTAAATTTATTTGGTGAAAATTTGAAATTTCAATGTAGTAGTACTTAAATTTCGGAAAAAATAAGAAGTAGGTGTCCGTCTGACCACCCTAACCACAATAAAATGATAATATTTTTTTATAAGATTTTAGATCTAAGTAGAGGACTCATGTCCGGATGTGATGCATATTTTTTTGTAATTTTTTCCAAGTAAATAATTAATTATGATTTTTTATTACAACTTTTAAAAATATAAAAACTCGATGTCTGACCACCTTAACTTGGTCAAAACTTCATGAAATTCAATTTTTAATCCTATAGTATGCAAGCATAGAATGTGATGCATGTTTTAGATTAAAAAATGTGATACCATTTGAAAGCTATAGATGTTTTTCAATCAGCCTATCAATCAAGACTTTAGTCATAATTTAAATAGAAAATGAATAATAATTATTTATTAAATTCAAAGTAAAGTATAATTTATATTGGTGGAAAGTTGAAAATCTCCTTTAAAAACCCTTTTCGTTTCATCAATTTTGGGTAAAAAAAGTCGTCAGCCACATACCCTACACATACCCATCATATCGCCACTTTTTGGCCCATCATGATCCTGCACATACCCATTTTCATTCATGTCCTGCTCTTGATTGTACAAAATTTATTGTGGCAGGCATTTTTGAATTTGCAGAATTTATTATGTTAGGTGATTTTGAATTCTGAGAGGGAATTTTGAATGAAGCCAAATAGAAGGAATGTAACAATCAGATTTAGTCTAGCAGTAGAAAATTTGCAAGTGATTTGCAAAAGGTGAAGTTGCAACAACAACAAAGAATGTTTTGTGGAAGGAGTAGCAGATAGCTCTGAACTGTTCAGTGTTTGCAGGGAGCAGTAGATAGCTCCATATAGCTACAAATTAGCTACAATGGTTGCAGGGAGTGGCAGACAACTCTAGATCATTCAATGTAGAAGAAGTACAGAGAGCTCTAAGAAGCTCCTGATAGTTATGTATGTTTGGGTGCAACTCCAGATTGTTGTGAGTTAAGTGTGTAATTAGTAGTTCATAGTTTCTAGTTTGAAACTAGTTTGTAATGGTTTTTTTTTAGTTAATAGAACAAGCAAGTTTGCATGCCCAACTATGTGTCTCCAATATGTTTTGGTTTGTTATTCCACATTTTTTTTGGCATTCTTAGTGATTGAGAAACAGAGCAACAACTCTATGTCCATTCATATTTGAATTTATGACATGGTGTTAGAGTATTAAGAAATTTAGATATTTTTGACACAAATGGCTTCCATAGCAATTTTTCTTATTATTTTTTAGACCATCTTCAATCTGTAGTCAGTTATATGGCCAAGGAACATAATTTTCCTCTTATCGCACCTTAGTCCGATTGGAGTCTCCATCAAAAATCTGAATGAAATTTGTTGAGAGAAACATAAAAAATATATGAAAGACAACACCATCCACATGATTTTTTAGAATGAAATGAGGGGGGATCATAAATATATTTGTCTTATGAGAGATATATGAATGTCACACTGATAACCACCACCAAAGATTTAGTTTTGAAAGGACGACATACCATCGAAATTAGCAAAGATCCACTCCAATTGCAACATAATAAATATCAGGAAGCCATCGAAATGATGCCCCTAGTATGACCCAACATATCAAAAACAAAATTTAGGTTCCAACTCAACCCTCATGGTGATGAGGTCATGACCATCAATCGTAGTATTTTCCAGCCTGTCAACTTTTTCATTACCCTCTCTATAGATATGATTAATGGCATGCAGTTAAAAATTATAGAGAAGTTCTACTATATGCTCCAAAAGTGCCTTCAATTTCCAATTTGGCATGGACCCTAAGGGAGAGCATTAACAACCAAGGATGAGTCACCTTTTATTTCAATTCTCCTTATGGCCAAATCCTTACAGATGAGGAGGCAATGTATTATTACCAATAATTTTGTCTCATTATGCGTGCCTCAGGGAAGTGGTTTGGAAGAGCTCTAGATCATTAAACCCTTCTAGTATTTGATAATATAATCCACACCTCACGTGCCTGAGTTACCTCTTGAAACTTTGTAAAATTTCAATTTATACCAACCATGTTGAGGAGGGGACCATACAACTTGATCCCTAGTTGAGAAGGTTGTAGGACCCCAATACCAAATCATAGAGAAATTATCAACCCCTGCCAATTAAACCTCATTTGGGCATCCCAATCTGCAGATGGTGCATCTTTTCGAGTGATTTGAGACAATTTTATATTTATCACCTCTAAAATTACCACCTCAATCTTGTTCTCTAGTGAGGTAAGGCTCATTTCCTTATCTTAGAAAAACCTCCTATTTCTTTCCTTCCATAATTCCCATAAGAGAATGGAGGGACTAGTGATCCAAAGACTACTAAATGCAACAAACCTTTTAATGTTTGGTCAATATCAAAACATACAAATAATGTTTCTTGGAAGGGAACTAGACCATCCTAGCTTGGAGTAAAGCCATCACCAACATTCCTTGGGGAATGGGCATCCCAAAAAAAAGGTGATCCATATAATCTTCTTGTGCTTTATAAAGCACACACCTAGAAGGGCCTTGAAATCCCATCCTTTTGAACTTCTCCACTATTAGAATCTTCCTTTGTAGAGCGGCCCAAGTGAAGGTAACTACCTTTGAAAGATAAAATTTTCTCTAGCAAAGGTGTAATGGAATGTTTGTCTCAATCCGCTCCAAATCCTTTGCCAACAACATATATCCATCACTGGCATTATACTAACCCATTTTGGAGCCACACCATATTAAATCATCCTCCTTGTGCTTGAACACTATGATTCTATTAGCAAGAGCAATAGCGAGGAGGTCAATATCTCTTACCGGTACACCCAAGGAAGAAAAGTCCTTCCATTTCCAACCCAACATTTGGTCCTCAAAAGAAAAGATCACATAGTCTTTCACAAAATCACCCCAGAGGTGCTTTCAAGTACTTCACACCTGCTCCATGTCTAACAAACTATCCAATCTAGGACATCCTACCCACAAGTCTTCCCAAAAAGAGCTTGGTTGGCATCATGAATTTCCTAAGAAAGATAATAAGACACAATTGGTTTGAAAAATTTCATGAAATTCCAAACCCGTGAGCCCCTTCGAAGATTAGATGTAGTTAGGATGCTAGATGGACTTCATCAAGATATTTTCTTTGCAATATTTTAGCCCATTTCTTGTTAGGCTCTTTGAACATACACCAAAAAGCTTGGCCCCAAGGGCTCTATTCTAGAGCAAATATTTTTTTATCCCTACACCACCCTCCTCCTTTGGCTTGTAGATTTTATCCCACGATATTACAGTAGTTTTGTCCTTAGATCAACATTCCCCTACCAAAAGAATTTCCTCATCAACTAGCTTAAATTTTGATTGACTCCATAAGGTAATGCCATAAAAGAAAGCAAATAGTTGTGGATAGAAAAGATGATTAATTTTAGTAGAGTGATCCTTCTTGTCCATGATAACCATATACCCTTCTAGGAGGACATGTTGGAACTCATATTCAAATTTGGGGGATCCCAAAGTTTGGCCCATTTAAGACCTTTCACCAAAGATAGCCCCAAGTAGGTGCATGGTAACTTCTCCTTTTTGAAGTCAAGAATCCTGAGAATTTCTTGTTCCTTCTGAACAAGGGTATGAAAGAAGAAAATTTCTAATTTGGCCTTACTAACTTCCTATCCTGAGGCTAGAGAGTAGAGATTTAGAATGGCATTCAAGTGGACACCCTCCTTCCTTTTGGAAGCTCCAAAGAGAATGGTGTCATCTGCAAACTATTAATGGGAAATAACCAAGAGTGCACTAGTGACTTCAATACCTTCAATGTTCCCAAACACAACCTCTTTCCCAAAGACCTTAACCAAGGCTTCTGCCATTATGATGAAAAGGAAGAGAGACAAATGGTCCCCTTGACAAAGTCCTCGAGAAACTACAAAAAACCTTCGAGGGACCCATTAAGAGAACTGAGTAATGAGGGCTGGAGATGCAATTGAAAACCTAGTTCAACCATATTTTGTTGAAACCAAATGCTTCCATTCCCTTTAGGAGGAACCTCCAATCCACTTTGTTGTAGAAATTTTTAATGTCTAGCTTAATCACCAGCAATTCCTTTTTGTATGTTGAATGGAGTGAATAGTTTCGTGAGCAATGATAATTCCTTCAAGGATGGATTTTCCAGGGACAAAACTAGTCTTCTCATCAAAGATGATATCAAATAGAATTATTTTCAACCTATTTTCCATTACTTTGGTCATTACTTTGTAGATGGTTTTACAAAGGGAGATTAGACAGTAGTCATCTAAAGAACTAGTAGATTTATTTTTTGGAATGAGGGAAATTAAAGTATTATTAAATTCTCTAAGAATGTTTCCATAATTCCAAGAAGCTTTGATGGAATCCATTAAATCTTGCCACATTGTATTCCATAATTTCTTAAAGAAGCTTGTTGGGAAGCCATCTCGACCAGGGGCTTTTTCAAGGTGTGGCTAAAATAGAACCTCTTTTATCTCTACAATAGAAAAGCTTGCATTTAACATTTAGTTTTGAGCCTTCGTGAACAAAGAGAGAATGTTTCGAAGCAGCTCCTGTTGTGCCTAGAGATTGGAATCTTCTAAGTTATTGAGGAGATTGCTGAAAAAGAATACAGATTCCTTAGCAATGGCCTTAGGATCTTCAAGTGTTATTTCATTTGGCATTTTGATTGAAGAGATATTGTTCAGATTCCTTCTATTCTTAGTGATATTATGGAAGTATTTGGCATTTATATCACCATATTTTATCCAAGATTCATGAGATTTTTGTCTCCAAAAAATTATTCTTTAGCAAGAAAATCTTTATTAGAAAGCATCAATTTTTTCTCTTCAAAGTAGTTGGTTTTATTCATGCCATTTTTTATGACCTCTTCACCCAAAAATCATAAATATTATTCTATCTCCCTCTTAATATCAAAAATATTCTTAAAATGAGCCAAATTCCACTCTTTAATATTTTATTTTAGGAGTTTCAATTTTAGATAAAGAAGAACATTTTGGATCCACTTGGATGTTCCTCATTCCACCACCTTTCCACAAGTTTGAAGAATTCCATATCTCTCATCCACAAGTTTTCAAATTTAAAGTAACATATTATCGACTTCCTATCCTCGAGAATTCCAGCTGAATTGAATAATTATATGATCCAAAGCATGAAAGAATTGAGCTTTAAAAGCTATAAGGAAAGCATCCAAAGTCCCCATAGAAGAAGAACCTATCAATATTTTTTGCAATATGATTGAAACCCAATATCCTATTAGTCCACATGTAGATACCATTAGATGGATTAATTTCCATCAAATTATTCCTATCCACCCAATCCCTAAAGTCCTGAGATTGATTCTCCCCTTTGGCACCCCCTCTTTTGTCATTGTTAAAACATAGGAAAATGGGTGAGGTAGGTTTTTAATGGGGGTATGAACCTATTTCCCTAATTTCATTAGGAAAAGGAGATCCCCTAGGGAAAGATTGAATTTTGACCCTTAGGTGAGTCAACCTTCATGGAGATCTTGTTGTTTTCCTTATGATTGAGGATGGGGTAAATCGGCCTAAAATTCACTTTTAGGAGATGAATGAAGAAAACCAAATGAATGCAATTATGCAATGTAAAAAATAATAATCAATTTAAAACCTTAATCCAATAGAATCAGTAAAGTTCCAATAGATCTAAGAAGGTTATGAATTTATGCACCTATCTTCAAAAGCCTCTACTAATTGTCCTCCTAGGATAGATTCGCCCTAGGACGAATGGGTCTTGCTACAGGGATCCAAAATTTTCTTTCATAGTCCTTTGCTCCTAGGTCTACACTCTCATCTTCTCCATATTTCATAGTTGGGAAGTCAGAATTAAATTTTGTAAGTGAGTTTTTGTATCTTGATGATAGTGTTGACAACTTTGACAACTTTGAAAAATTACAATTTTGATCAATCTTCAATCCTTCTTCAACCTAAGACCTATCACACAAAAAAGAGGTAAAATTTTTTTGCTTTTGGTGAATGGGGGTTTGCCTTGGTCAAACCCCATTTTGGTAATTAAACCTTGAAATGAAATGAAACATGAATGGAAGGAATGATGAATGAACACTACTATGTTGCAACTCACCAAATCCTTGAGTGGAGATCCTTGAAGGACTGAAATCTAATACATCTCTCCAAGGTGTTGATCTTGCATGAAATGGATTGATTAGATGTTGATCTTGATGCTTGAAACCTACATTGCAAACTTAGCTCCAGAAACATGCATGAATGACAATAAATTTGACATGATGCTTGAGATATTGAATGTTACAACAAATGACTGAGAAATCTTCTCTTGAACACCTTAAACAATAATATTTGTTGTTTTGAAGTTTAAATAATATTTCTAGCTTGCTCTAGATATTGAATTGATAAAAATACCTTGTATTTATAGGTAATTTTCTAATTTCCTAAAAATTAAACATCAAAAGCCAACAGTTGCAAATTGAATTCAAATCATAAAAAAATTGCCAAAACATATAAAAAATTAGGTTCCTGCTGGTATTGGCATGGTGTGATGGTTTATAGGTGGCATTGTTGTTCTTGCCACCAAGGTTCAAACCCCATTGGGGTGGTATTGTTGAATGGTTGTATCCGGTTCATAGCTCCAGTCAAAAGCGTTTACCCCTTGAATAAAAAAAAAAAGGTTCCTAAACTTAAGGGGGGCTCATTCACCCTTGGGCGAATGGGTCCTAGGCCCCAAGCCTAGGACGCACCAATTTCAAGGCAATTTAAAATATGCTTGTAATTGTTTAATACAACTTTCCCTTTTCAAAAATAAGATTAATTAAGATTTTAAATGCATAATTGGGCCAATTAGAGGCTTAATTAAGTCCAATTTATTAAGGGACGCAAACATACTATGAAAATGTAACTATGTACATTTTTCGACACTACATTTAGCCCCCACTTTAGTGAGAGGATGAGCCCTACACTCAAAATCACACTAAAGTAGTCAAACAAGCATCAAGAGAGGTCTAATTGTACAACTTTTGGAAAGATAAGACAACAAAGGTCAAGGAGGATGATCGAGCCACCAAGATCTAAGATCTCATGGAAAACCAAAAAAGGTACAAAGCGACACATCAACAACAAGACAAGATACAAAAGCATATAATGTCAAATTAATGAGAAGAGAAAGAGGGGTGGATCAAGCCTCAACTGTTTGTCCAATCAGTATGGATCAAGCCTTAGCTGTTTTGGAATATGGGAGCACAAGAGTTATTTGTAAAAAATAATTTTTGTGCATGTTGTTATCTCATTTTTGGTTGCCCCCTTTCAAAATGTGTCCACTCCCTTTAACAAAGTTAATCACATCAAGTTGTCACACTTGAGCATTGGTTTTCAAATTTGTGTCAGGATCTGAAAAAGTTTTCACAACCTCTCTCTCTCTCACAATGATCTAATGAGTTTTTCCTAAGTCATCTTTACATTGACCCTTGTTAAGTTTTTGAATAGTTTTCAGGTCCTGGAGTGGTTTTCCTAACCTGGGCATATGCTGACAGAATGAAAGGAGATTAAGTAGAAACAAGCTCTCTTCTGAAATTTTGTTAGGTTCTCAAACCTTTGTCAATTCCCGACAAGGTTTGTGAAAATTGACTCATTTCTGTGGTGGATTTTCTAAAAGGCTAAGTGTTTCTCGTAAGGGTTCTTTTTGAAAGCCTTAACGAAAAGGAGGGAATCAAAAGGTACTTCTAAAGTTGGTCTTGCATGAAATTGATAAAGTGGGAGATGGGTTTATTTACAAAACTAAAGCAAACTCTGAAAGCATTTTGGGAACCCTACTTAGAGTCCACAATTATGTGTTTTAACTAATTAATATGAGCTATTATTTAAAATCTATTCATAAAAGGAAATAGTGATATCAAAATAAAAATATTTGCAAAGATAACATATGAATGCATAACCATTGAGAAACATTAAAAGTATGAAAAATAAAGAATTGCATTGCATACAACATGAAAATAGAAAACTAAAAGTACAAAATTATCACATTACACAAAGTTGAGTCAAAAGACAAAAATATTATATATATTTATATGTAAATATTGTATTACAAGCCAAAAATTGGAGCTTTCAACACACGGGTTTCAAACATAGAGAATTAACATAAGGATCTTGATGCTCTCTATCACCTCATGGAGGCATTCTATCTAAGAAGGGGAGAAGAGGTTCTCGTTGAATTCCAAATAATGGGAAAAAGTCTCTATTATGTTGCGCTCCAGGCCAGTGTAGAGTGAGGAAACCTCCTATCTAGCTAGCTCATTCCTCAAGGTGGTATCAATGCATATTGCATTACCCACCAAACTAGTATGTGGATAAGTTAAGACAAGCTCCCCATGACATCTTCGATGCATGGTAGATAGAATGGCCTTACCAAGTGTTTAGCAGTTCAAATTATCCACTCAAACTTCCCAGAGGTGTGTATAATATTATAAAGAAAACACTCAAATAGTTCTGAGTTGTGCACATGCACTTAGGAGAGGAAGTTCTCGCCAATTATCTAACTGATTACTCCCTCTTCCACATTGTTGTGAATGAGGAAGACCTCCCTTAGCTAGTCCATGACTAGCCTCCTCATGACATTGCATTCTACTCCCTTAATAGTGAGGAAGACACTCTTATTCCTAGAAGTTGCATCGCTAGTTGTTCTCAACATGTCTAAAATTGTGATTATCATTGAAGAAAATGAAGGCACTGCAACTGATTTATAGAAAAATGGGAGTAAGTGAGTGGAGTTCACTTGAGAAGTAGTTAATAAATCAAGGACATTCAAGTTGCTTCAAATTTAATGAACTCAAAAAGTGATGTGATATAAATCTAGCAAACCATGCCTTGGTGTCGAGAAATCTCTTGTATTTAAACTACCCACATGAATATTCTCCTAGTTGGCATGTCATTAATTGGAATATTGAGAAGATGCAGACTATTCACATGAGTTGAAGGACATGGGGCTCATTTACAAGCTTGGCAGTTTATTCTCATGTCCTAATCAATTGGAGGATCTGACACAATCATAACCATTCCTAATAAAATTCCATTAATGTGTTTGTGTCTTAATCAGACAAAGCTCGGCTAACCTCCCGTGAAATGCTTATTTGTTGAGGTGACTGTTACTCTTCCCCAAGAATTAGTTTTCAAGAAATGGTTGATCATTATGATTGATTTTTTTAATATGATAGAATCAAATATCAGAAGGGTCCAAATTTTGATCCCCTATGCACTATGATGCATGAGTGAGAATCAATCTAAATAAGGATCAAGTTTTGTAGTTTTGATTATTTTTTGAAGGTGTTTATTGTCTATGAGTAGTAAATTTGAATGAAGTGCTTAGTATTTATGAGTAAGTCTATGAGCTTGATAAATTTTAGGATATTCCTTCTCTTTTTGGATGTGGTATTTGTGGTGTTCCATTCATATATATTTAGTGTATGTCAAGATTTCTTTGAGTTGAGTCAACTAGCTATTAGTAATATGATGTTTGAGTCATGTTATTAGTAGTTGGAAATCTTTTTTTAGTTTAGTTGATAGTTTAGAAGTTGATTTCAATCACATTTGTTCCATGGTTATGGGCTGGTGTTAGTCTTCCTTTCCTACTTTCTAGTTAAAAGCATACCCCCATTTTCTTGTAAGTTAAAAAAATCCAAATTCATATCATACGAGGGAGTTGTACCTCTTAAAATTCAGTGGAAGATCACCAATACAATGGTGATTTATCCAACTGTTGGTGATCGATTTAGTCTTTCTCTTGGGCAGAATGGAGTTAATTTAAGTTAATCATTTAAAAGAAAAATCTGTCAACCAACATATTTTTAGAAAATCCACCTGGGAAGTCAAACTTAGAAGCTTAAAATTTGTCTTGACGTATAAAAATGGTTTTACCCCATGAAAATGTTTTTCCTATATTACAAACTAACATAGATTGGGTTAATTCAGAGCAAGAAAACATTATCTTTGAGTTGAACACACTTACTTGGAGATATTGAAGGAGTGTTATGGAGTACATGCAAATAAACTTTCTTCTTGAAGAGGAATAAAAATGAGCACGGTCACCAACTAGAGAGGTGGTCGAAAGGTGGCCAGAGATAGAAATTGTGTGGGACCCTCATCCCCAACATGCCCCAAATTAAAATTAGAATCTCTTTCTAGACAAAATACATCGAGAATTTGATGCATAAAAGATATTTTTGTAAAATATAATTACCTCCTCAAATAAGGACCTTGGAGACTTTTTGATTGAAGACTTCCTCTACTTTCATAAGCAACCTTGAGCATACAAGATTGTGTTGGTCGCTCGACAACCATGGAGAACTCATTTTGGTCCCCTAGCTCTATCCAAGTACTTTCCTCTACTTTCAGGGCCAGGGGATCATTTTCCTAAGTTCACTAGGGAGGGCGTCCAAAGCCTAAAGATTCACATCAAATATTTTGTTGTCGCATGTGGGACTCTTGGTGTTATTAAGGAAGATGTGGCTGTACGAATCTTCGTGGAATCTCTAGTTGAAAAAATGACAAACTAGTTCCAATATTTGGAAGATAGATGTATTGTTGGTTGGGACATAATAGAGAAAAAAATTATTGCAAGATTCAAACTAGTCATTGATATTGGAACTCTGCTAAGTCACTTATTTCAAATTAAAAAAGGAGAGCATGAGAATATGAGGGACTTCATTGATAGATTCTCTCAAATCCTAAAATGGATTCCTCATCCTAATATACCTACTTAGTCTAATCTATTGACTATCTTCACAACAGTTTTGCATCCAAAGGTGCAATTTCACTTGAAGAGGAAAAGGATATGAATTTAAAATTGCTAAACTAGAAGCCATCAAGATAGAGGATGATCTACTATTGTTGGGATATTTCAGCCAAGAACATATTGAGATATTGTCTGATGCAAAGCCCTCTTTGGAGGATGGTCCAAGAGCATTAAGTGAAAGGAGGTTCTCACCTTATATGAGCACATGCTTGGGTCTATGCCTATGCCAAGAAGGTCATTCAAATGGACCTGGTGTTGATGGAAGAAGCAAGATACATTTAGTGGGTGATATGACGAAGAAGAAGGGGACTCTGATAGCTTTCACGAAAAAGGTGATGATTCTCCTTCTGTTTTACCATATTTTCCCATCATGCCCTCCATCTCGACAAATGAAGGGGTTGAATGATGACCTGGTTCTACAACACAAGTTATCCCCACACCCTCTAAATTTGAAGCATTCACCTTTGAGGTCAAGGAGTCAACTGGTCAACTTATGACAATGATTGGAAATTGTGAGAAATTGAAAAGGCATAGAGATAATGACTGTAAAAAGGTATCAGGTATTTTAGCACCTTGTATGTACCTAATAGTCTAGGATTTTTTTTTGAAATCACCAATAATCCTCTATTTCAGTTACATGAATCTAAGCTAGATGGTTTGAATCCCCTTGCTCCTATTCTTCTTGACGCTGTGAAGGGTGATAAAGCATAGAGCTAGAGATAAGCATGGAATTAGAGCGTAACTTGTTTTTGGGAAGTGTTCCTATTGCCAGTAGTATCTCTCCACCTCTTGATTAGAATTCAAGGATGTCCTTAGAAGAAACCTTGTAGAGAAAATGTGTATCTGGCTTTGGGGATATGTTAGTGAATGTAGGAAAGAGTATTGAATGGATGATTGCAAAGCTCATGGGAATCATGTTGAACGTGAGTGATTTGGTTGGGTATTGTAGCATGATGTACACCTTGCAATTGTGTATGGCTTGGGGTTTAGACCTAGGTTAACCCCTTAAGATTTTTTCCTCTGTTAATGAAGTGAAGATATTGGATGTAAATTTTCCCAAAGTGTTGGATGGGTATCTAACTTAAAGGCATCTCACATGAGGAGTGGTGGAAGTGTATGAAGAAAGGTGGCTTCTTAGTGGCGATGATGTACCACTAGAGGTTACTTACCATGAAAACTCATTTTGGCTTAGCCGGTTAGTCATAAATGTCCAGAAGTGGCTCATACTTTCCTTTCCTCATCAATGGTTTCTCTTGAGTAGTCCTAATCCTCATTGTAGGTAGGTGGTCCCCCTACCTTGTACATAGTCTTTTATTTGTTTGGTTTGTTTTGGTGTCTTTTCTTTTGGGCTTGTACTATTTTTGGTTTTTTTTTATCCTTCTTTTTGTGGTTCTGACTCTATGCCCAATGGATAAGAAGTGGTCAGTTGCTATGATTTTGGGTTCATGCCTTCATCCTTTGTAGTCCTTTTCCCCAATTAAAGCCATTTGTTACTGTATTTTTGTTTGCCCCTTTCAAAATGCGTCCACTCCCTTTAACAAAGTTAATCACATCAAGTTGTCACATTTAAGCCTTGGTTATCAAAGTTGTGTTGGGATCCGAAATAGTTTTCACAACCTCTCTCTTGCTCGATGGTCTAATGATTTTTTCCTAAGTCATCTTTATGTCGACCCTTGCTAATTTTTTGAATAGTTTTCAGGTCCAAGAGTGGTTTTGATAACTTGGGCATATGTGGATGGAATGAAAGGAGATTAAGCAGAAACAAGTTCTCTTCAATTTTTTTGTTAGGTTCCCAATCCTTTGTCAGTTCTCGACAAGGTTTCAGACACTTGAATCATTTCCATGACATTTTCTAAAAGGATAAGTATTTCTCCTAAGGGTTCTTTTCGAAAGCCTTAACAAAAAGGAGGACCTTGAAGATACTTTTGAAAAGCTAGTCTTGCATGGAATCGATAAAGCGAGTGATGGGTTTTTTTACAAAACTAAAGTAGACTTCAAAAGTATTTTGGGAACCATACCCAAAGTTTGACATTTATGCGTTTCAGATGATTATAAGCTATTATTTAAAATATATTAACAAAAGGAAATAGTGATATCAAAATAAACATGTTTGTAGAGATAACATCTAAATGCATAGCTATTGAGACACATTACAAATATAAAAAATGAAGAATGGAATTTTGTACAACATGAAAATATAGAACTAAAAGTACAAAATTATCACACTACATAAAGCTGAGTCAAAAGCCAAAAAGATTATATATATTTATATGTATATATTTTATTACAAGCCAAAAATTGGAGCTTTCAACATAGGGGTTTCAAACATAGAGAGTGAACATAAGGATCTTGATGCCCTCTATCACCTCCTAGAGGCGTTCTATTTGAGTAGGGTAGAAGAGGTTCACATTACATTCCACATAATGGGTAAAAGTCTCCATTATGTTGCACTTCAGTCCAATCTGGAGTAAGGTAACCACCTGTCTAGCTATCTCATTCCTCAAGGAGGTAGCAATGTAGATTGCATCACCCACTAGACCAGTGTGCGAATACTCATAAAAGCTCCCCATGACATCTTTGATGTAGGGTAGATAGACTGGCCTTATTAGGCATTCAATGACCTGAATTCCCCACTCAAAATTTCTAGAGGTGCAGATAATGTTATTAAGAAAATTATCCAATAGTTTTGAGTTGTGCACATGCACTTGGGAGAGGAAGTTCTTGCTAATTATATTCCTAATTACTCCCTCTTCCACATTGTTGCAGATGAGGAAGACCTCCCTTAGCTAGTCCGCAACTAGCCTTCCCATTGCACTACATTCTACTCCATCAATAGTAAGTCACTCTTATTCTCAGAAGCTATGTCACTAGTAGTGCTCAACATGTCTGAAATTGTGATTATCATTGAAGAAAATGAAGGCACTATAGCTGATTTATAGAAAAATGGGAGTGAGTGCAGTTTGCTTGAGAAGTAGTTAATAAATCAAGGACATTCAAGTTTCTTCAAATTTAATGAAATCAAAAAGTGATTTGATGTAAATCTAACAAGGCGTCGAGAAATCTCATGTATTTAAACTACCCACATGAATATGCTCCTAATTTGCATGTCATTAATTGGTAGATTGAGAAGATATAGACTATTCACATGAGTTGAAGGACACGAGGCTTGTCTACAAGGTTGGTGATTTATTCTCCTATCCTAATCAATCTAAGAATGTGGCGCAATCATAACCATTCCTAAAAATGGCCATTAATGCATATGTGTGTTAATTAGACAGAGATCATCTAACCCCCCACGAAACGCTTATTTGTTGAGGTGGTGGCTACTCTTCCCCAAGAATCAGTTTTCAAGAAATGATTGACCATTATGATTGACATTTTTAAAATATTCTCAAATCAAATATCATAAGGGTCCAAATTTTGATCCCCCTTGCACTGTGATGCATGAGTGAAAATCAATCTAGAAATAAGGATCAAGTTTTATAGTTTTGATTACTTTTTGAAGGTGTTTATTATTTATGAGTAGTAAATTTGAATGAAGTAAGCATTTATGAGTAAGTCTGTGAGCTTTGATAAATGTTAGGATATTCCTTCTCTTTGTGGATGTGGTATTCATGGTGTTTCATTCATATACCTTCAGTGGATGTCAAGATTGCTTTGAGTCGAGTCAACTAGCTGTTAGTAGTCTAATATTTGATTCATGATATTAGTAGGTACAAATCTATTTTCAGTTCAATTGATAGTTTAGAAGTTGATTTCAATTGTATCTATTCCATAGTTACGAGTTGGTGTTAGTCTGTTAATGTCTAATCTTTGGGGTTCTTAACTATTAGTTTAGTCTTTATTAATTTTTTGTTCAGGCAATTTTGTATAATAGTTTATAATTGTTATCTATTTATTGTTTCTTCTTCTATTTATGTCATTCTTCTTTATTTTTTTAGAACAAGGTTTTCATTCTATGAAATAAATAATACAACTTCCAGTTTGCCATTATTTCAATTTTATTTTCAATCATGGGCTAACAATGGTATCAGAGCACAGGGATAATTTTATATGTGAAGCTTCTAAAGATTGGAGCGCTCTACAGAAACAATAAATTGATTCAGGTGAAATAAAACAATTTATTTTTACAAGGATTTCATATCTCTAAATTTGAGCAAGAAAATTGAGCAGTCATTTTAAATCTGTAGTGTGTATATTTCTTTTAGATTCACAATGCCGTCTATTGTTTCAATGATTGGGGAAACTTTAACTGGAAAAGATACTTGGTTGGAATGGCATAGAAAAGTAGAAAATACACTCATTTTTAATGATTTATGGTGTAAAATTTGTGATGGAAATACCCAACCTACAGAACCAACTGATGCTAAAGAAAAATAAATTTGGCAATATAAAAATTCAAAATCTTTGGCTTTAATAAGAGCTTATGTTAATGGAGATGTGTATCAACATATACAAGGATGAAAATATGCTTGGGAAGCCCTTCATAAATTAAAAAATTTGTTTGATTCTCATTTTAAATTAGAGTTTATTCAGTTACAGTTAAAATTATTTAATCTTGAGTTGAAGAATGATGATGTTATGAGTTTGGCTTATGAAATCAGAGCCATAAAACAAGATGTTGATGTTGTTCGTGGGAAAGTTGATATCTATCTCATAGCCTTTATTAAGGAACTTATTCCAACAAATTCCACTTATCTAGAGTCCCTTCAAGCAAGCAATCAATTGAAAACCATTACCTTTGATCAATTGGTTGAAAAGTTAGCAGAACGTGAAAAAGATTTTGGAAGAAAAATAGATAATACTAGTGAATACTTATCTTGCTTATCAAAACTAAAAACCCCTAAATAAGAACTCTTCAAGAGGTGGTTATAGTGATAAAGGAAAAGGTAGAGGTCAATGGAGACATAATGATAATCAAAATGATAGGCAACATTTATATTGTAAAAGATGTGGTAGAAAAGGTAGTCATGAAGCACATGAGTGCAAGCTCTCATGGGATAGATAGAAATTTTTAAAGAAATTTTTTTTAAACAAAAATATAAAACAAAAATTCACAATGATGATAAAATTTCAAGAGCAACCCAATTTGCTTGTGATAGTGATAGTGATCAATATGTTCTTACTGTTTCAGACTTTGCATCTAATTCCTCATGGTATGATTCTTGGGTCTTAGAAACTGGAGCAATGCAACATATGACATTTTAGCGTGATTACTTTGAATAATTTCATGAAGGTTTCATGTTGGAAAAGGAACTATTAGACTTAAGTTGCCTGATCTCCCAGACTTTTTGCTTTATGATGTGTTGTTTCTTCCTTAGTTGCAACATAATTTGTTATCACTAGTATTGATTCAACAACAAGGCTACTCTTTTTTGTTACAAGATGGGAAATTTGTTGCTAGAAAAATATCTCATAATCAAGTTGCATTTATTGGTTGTGAAGATGGAAGATTATTAAAAATCAATGGTACTTCTACTCTTTCGAGAAGTTTTGCATATCTTACTGAAGAAGCTAGTCTATCTCCTAGTCTTTTGTGGCATGCAAAATTTGGACACATTAGTTATGATATCATTCATATCATGCAAAAGAATGGTGTTGATGTTTTTCCCATTTTGCCTAAAACAATCGAAAAATGTGAAGCACGCATTCTTGCCAAACAACATAGAAATCCATTCCCATGCTCAACATGGAGAGCACATAGAAAATTGCAAATCATTCATTCTGATTTATGTGGGCCTTTACTAGTAACTTACTTTTGTTGGAGGATCTAAGTATTTCATGTTGTTCATTGATGATTACAGTCGCATGACCTAGATTTATTTCTTGCAGAAAAAAATAGAAGCTTTTGAAAATTTTAAAAGGTTTTGTGTTATGATTGAAAATCAAGCCCAGTCTCAAATTGGTACTCTTCGAACAGACAATGGTGGAGAATTTACTTTTGTAGTTTTTGAGGTTTATGTTCTTAAAAATGGGATTCAACATAATCTCACTATTCCAGGTACTCAAAAAAATGGTGTGGTTGAAAGAATGAATAGAACCATCATGAACATGGTTCAAGCAATGCTATATTTCAAAGGAATCAAGTTACATTTTTGGGTTGAAGTAGCAAGAACTGCAGTCTATCTTCATAATAGATCTCCATCATCTGCGCTTCAACAGGCCATTCCATATGAAGTTTGGTTTGGGTATCCTCCATACGTTTGACATCTTTGAATTTTTGGGTCTACTTGCTATGCTTTAATTCCTAAGGACAAAAGAAGTTGCATAATCACAGCTAGAAGTGCATTTTTCTTGGCTATTCTGAATCATCCAAAGCCTATACATTGTATGATGAAGCTAACAAGAAATTCTTCATTACATGTGATGTTGTATTTTATGAATCTTCCAAAAGTGATGCGGATGTTGAATGTTAATTAAAACAACTTGATAAAATTGCAATATTTTCTCCTTGGATAGAAAATATCTATGAGGGGAAGCCAACTCATTTAGACGCACCTTTAATAGATTCACATGTAGAATCTATATCCCAAATTGTCCCAACTCAAGATACTCTATCTATAAATGTGCAATCCCAAGCTTTCCCAACTCACGATGCTCCATCTATAAATGTGCAAGAAGAAGCCCCCTCTTATAATGATCTTCTCTCTAATGATGAGCCTAAAATTTCAAAACCATAAGCCACTAATGAAGCATCTAATCAAGAAATGGAAACACCTTTTGTGCAACCTAAATCTTCACATAAGTGGGCCAAACAAGTATTGCAGACTTTGAAAGATTTAAGACTTGATGAAATAGGTAAAACAGGTACAAGAAGCTCTTACAAAGCAAGGTTGTAGGCTGTAATAAACAACCCTCAATTTTGTTTCAAAAAAATGCCAGTCTACTGTTATGATTTATTGAGTACGCTTCCTTGTAATTTTCATGTGTAATTTATTGTTTCATCATGCATTGAACAATATTTTTCCTGCTTGTTGTTCAAAGTTTAATGAGGTGTTTGTATTGAGTTTTTTTTTTAAATGATAATCATACATAGTGCTGGAATAAATATTAAGAAATTGTAGTGAACAATGAATAGGAGAAAATACTAAGATTGATAAACATTCACAGTTTCAAAAACCAAATTTAAATGACAGAAAATTAACTATTATTTTCACATTCAGTTTTAGCCTCAAATACAAGTAACTCAGACCTGGGATAAGTGTCTAAACAACATGAATATGGTTCATTGAAGGCCACGCCATGCAATAGATTATAAAACCCTAAGCCCTTACGTTTTTGGCCTCCAACTAGTGAACTGGAGAGTCAACACCAACCTTTAACTTTTGTTCTTAACCCCAAAACCAGCCACCACACCCAAGGGTCATGTAAATAGGGTCTTTAATGGTGATCAAAAAAGCCTTAACCAACAACAACCCAAATCTATTCTTCCCTTTCAAAACCGTCCCTCCTAGAGAGTTTGAATTTCTCAAGAAAATTAAAAACTTCACCCAAAAATCTGAAATAACTCCTAAAAGGGTCACCCTAATGTGAGTCTTCAAATAGTCCAATACCCACTTTAATCACCTTCAATATTTTAAAGATATGAGCAAAAATCTAATTTCTAGGTTAAACTGTAAGTGCCCAAAAAATTACTTAAACTCACCACAAACTTCAAAATCACCACGCCAAACTGGAGAGGAGCATACTCTAGCTAAAGGACAAATTGAAACTCATCAAATAGTAGACATAACATCATTTTTTCTAAACCAAAATCAACAACTTTGAAGTCCAAATGGAACTCCTAAATGAAGCTCCCAAAATCCTCTCCTGATGTGATCTTCCACACACGAGGAAAGGCGATCTTGCAGAGGTTTTTGTCTCAACAAGTCGATATCAAACCTCAGATCCAAGCTCCAAAGCCAATGCACTAGAATAAACAAGCATCCATAATGAAAATAAGCCTCCAACATCATCCTTTATCAAATTTTCTCTAGCAACCCTAAAATGAATGCCATTTCTAAAAGCCTTTTCATTTAATTTAATTTTTAAATCCTTCTTCAACTTGGGCGCCCAAAGAGGAGGCATTAAGATAAATATTTTAACCTTAACTTTAACATTAGCTTCTTTTAATAAAAATATCTTCTTTTTTCACCTTAGGCTTCCCTCCCCTTATTGCAATATAGAATATTTTAAAAACTCTTTAAAATGACTTTAAGTCTTTGAACTAGGCGCCATGGTACAACAATGGTCCCCTTCATGAGCCCCAAAAATTAAATATAAGTTACTTTATAATAGACCTTTTTTGAAGCATAAATCAAATATTAAAGTGATTTAGCTTAGTAACTTTATATCAACTAAAATTGTACTGCTGTGACCTGCCTGACTGGGATTCATTGAGCCAAATTGACTTACTATTTTTAGAAAGTACTAAAATTAGTAAATTGTGCCCTAAATCTTGAGCCAAAGAGAAACTGAGGTGCTCGAGATGGCTCTCCAAAGACCAAAACACCACACCATACCCCCTGCTAAAAATAGAACTTACTAAAAATAGTAAGTGTGCTTGAATCAACCCAACTGAAAGAGGACACCATAAAAATGGGGACATTACAGTTCGCCCTTCCCAAAGATTGCTTGTCCTCAAGCAATTCCAGTAAACTTTTAAATCCACATACAAATCCATGCCGCAACCCAAAATGATCCCCGGGTCCCAAATAATTCTAGGTGGCCTATAACCCCAACTACTCAAATCCCTGCCCTATGATGCACCAACACCTGAAGTCTCTTGAATGTCACATGTAAGAAGAGTGATAAAGTGCCACCAAAACTCAACCCACTCCTCAAAAAATGTCCCTCAAGAGAACCAAGCTAGGGTGCCACACGAGTAAGCTCATGAAATACCACATTGGCTCTCTTATCCCAAACGGTCGCTACACTAGAACTCAATGTGATTCTTGGGTTCCAAGTGAGTCTCAGAAAAATGACACCATGCTAAATTTGTGCCACACTGATCATAACAGATTGTCCAATGTCACCCAATTGCACTCTCCTATCCTGGACCATCAAATAAATAAGATCATCAAAGCCCGAATTGAAAAACTGGATGAGACTAAAATCAATGGCATGGAATATGCCCTGCCACAACAACTCAAAGAAGGATGCGTCAATAAACTCACTGCCAACCACATCCTTGGTCTCCATGAAAATCACCTTGCTTAACCATAAGAGATTATCCTTAGCATGATTCCACATGATAACCAAATTGTGTAACCATTCATCCATTTCCACAACACTAAAATCAACCAACCAAATAAAGCCAATGTTGAAGCTAGCCAAAATCATGGCATTAACATTTAATCTTTGAGTGTCAAAAGAAAGGTCCAAAACACACCAACTTACCCAAACCACTGCAACATGCACTAGAGTGAAAAAAATGAATGGGTAAATAGCATGTAGATGAACACTCATAGCCAACTATCCCAAGGCCTACCCAACCACAAAATCAAACTGCTCACTAAAATATGATGTCACATCCAACAAGAGGAAATAGTGGTAGTGATAAGAAAATTCAAATCCCACTAGAAAGAGAAGAGAGATGTGTATGAAGGTATCAACAGAGTCATCTCCTAGAATCAAATCATCTTCGTCATCAAGCCTCAACAAGAAACTACTCCACTATTGAATTGAGGGAACCATCCAACTCGTCTACGAGTCTGATGATAAATTCATGTGCAAGCTGGTCAGAGTATGAACAACAGTATCAAAATAAAAAGTAGACCCACTATGCCAATTCTGTGACAACACCTCATGTCTAGAAACTGAACCTGGGTCCCAAGCTTGGTTATCCAACTCACTCGCATCACTGGACTTTCCTAAGTCTCCATCTTCTAACTCAAAAAGTGGGTCGTCAAGAGTCGAATCAACATCCAATTCAAATAAAGGATTATCAATGACCTGAAGGTTATCCTCAACTCCCAATCTAAAATAGTCCTCTTGTTGATTCAAACTCATATCTTCAGATTTTCTTAGGCAATGAGCAAGGTCATACTCCTCCTGGATGTGATCAAGCTCCATCATTACCTGTTTTATTTTGTTTTCCCTTTCTCTACCTTCTTGCTCATTCAACTGTTGGGTCTTGTGAAGCTAATCATTAGCTTCAAGAAGTGCCTCCTGGACACTTTCCAAGGCAATCTTCATGGAGTTAAGCTCAATGATGAGCTCACTAACCTCTCCCCTTAACTACTTAGATAAAGATAATGTTTCATCAGCAAACTTGGTGGCTATATCTTTATCATGCATCATGTTCAAGTAAGCTATTTTAAACTCTTCCATCTAACTCTTCAATGCATGTAAATCAGCCAATGAAACATTAAGCTCACTTTCTCCCTTAGATGCATTGTAAATTAAATTTTCCACTTGAATGTATTTGTTGTCCATACTAGATAAAATGTGCACCTCATTTTTAGTTGAAACCAAGAGTTGTCTTTTCCAATCATGATCAAGCAAAAATGTTGAACTGTTGTTTTGAGGCATGAAAAAAATAGAATTTTTGTACTCACTATCAATTATCGCTATCCCAAATTTCCTGAGCCTCTCCCTCTTCTTTCTCAAAGGTAGATTGAGAATCCCAAACAACAAGGCTACTAGTTTCCTGATCAAGTTCAACTTCTTGCAATGTGAAATATGGTTTTGTTTCTTGTTCATAAACAACTTCATCAACGCCATCTAAGTTTCCTTCCTTGCATAAATGTGGGGCTGAAGTAAGGAAAACACTATAGTCAAAAGTATATTCATCCCATTCCGATCCTTTGTCATACTTGCAAGCTAATTCACCTGTGTCCCAATGTGCTTGGGTCTCTTTCCCTTCATTCCCAGTATCAAACTGTGAATCCATATCAACCAAGCTACGAGGTCTAGGCTCAAAATCAACAACCTGCCAAGTGAAATCATATTCCTTTTCAAGGTTGAAATCATCTCTTTCTAAGCCACCCTCTATGCAAGACTCCCAAGATGAAGTAAGGACCTCATTACCAACCAAATTAGTTTCATCCCAAGGTGAATCCTCATCATACTTAAGCGCTAACACACCAGGATCCCATGTGAAGATAGGCTAATCACTCTATTTGTTGGTGTAATTAATATTTAATTACACTTTGCATAAATTTACTTAGGATTTATTTAATTCCTAAGTTATAGGTTCTTATCTTTATCTTATTGAGCTATCTTGTTGCTCAAGATAAGATTAGGGTTATGCATCTTTGCTTTTATAAAGCAAATTATCTCTTGTAATTATTTGTACTTTGAATATATCAATTTGCACATCTTTTGCAAATCTATGCTTTTTCATTTTTCTCTTCTGTGGAAGGTGATTTTTCTAGTTTGCAATCAGATCTTGGTTTCTAACATGGTATTAGAGCCTTGATTTGCAGCCCCTTTCTCAGCTTTTTCGGAGGAATACATTGCAGAGCTCGTTCGGGGTCCCTCGAGGGTTTCATTCCTTGAGCATCTATATGCAGCATCTTAGATCAGATTGGGGTTTTCCGTTGGATTCAGAGCGCTAGAAAAAGTCAGAAATGGCTTTTATTTCATTCATTTTGGTCACCGTTTGCCAGATCTGCGAGGGTTTCAAGCTTGGTGATTTATCTAATAGATCCGGGGGTCGCTTGATTTTCTGGGCACTTTGGGCTCAAACGGACCTTGTCGTTGGATTCGCAGTGCCCAAAAACCCCTATTTTGATATAAATTTTTTCCGATTTGGACACAGTCGTCCGAAGAGGAAAAAAATTTTTACCTGAGGGTCGTACGACCCCTAGGCACAGTTTCTGAGGCACAGAAATCGAAAAAAAATCAAAAAAATATTTAAAAAAATAAAAAAAACAATATTGTTTTTGCGCGGCCAGTTCAATTTTGTAGCACTGCCGCTGCACCACGGGGTAGCCACTGCCGCACCACCGGGCCACCACTGCCACCGGTGGTTATCTCCAGTCCGCCACCAGCCTTCACCCTTTCCACCGAGCCCAAGGTCCTATGGGGAACCGGGTGCGAAGTCCAGCCCCCCCGAGCCCTCTTTTGCTCACTCAAGGTCATATTGGGGATCGATCCCCAAGCTTCTATCCCCCGTGGGCCTTACTTGCATAGCCTGCGGCCATATGGAGATCCGCAAGCCACAGGCGCCAACACCCGCCAGCCTTTCAACCCTCGCGGGCTCCGCCCAGGTCCTATGGGCAACCACAGCCCAGGCGCCAGCCCCCGCCAGGCTTTTAGCCCTAGCCCTGGCCACATGGGTGACCAGGGGCTGCGCCGAAGCCCCCTAGCTGCAAGCCCCCGCCCAAGCAACCTGGGGCTCTATTTTTTTAGCCCTTGAGGGCTTCTGGTAGCCAAATCAAACTTTTTTGGAGTACTTTCACGGAAATGGGCGGAACTTGGGCATACGATGTCCTTTTTTTCCAAACGAGATATCTTCAGAAAGCTGTTTCAATGCTCTACACAATGGTACAAGTGTGATTTTCTGTTTTTTCTTTTTTGATGCCTTTTTCAGCCTCGGAAGTCAGATGTTTCCTTTTTCACTCTGGGAGACGTATCTTTTGACTCGCTTATCCGTTTTTCGCGATTTTCATGACATTGGAAAGCTGGTTTTGGCCTCTATGCAGATCTGAGGTCATTTAAAGAAGATGTGTACCTTATTTTATGCATGCATTCATTTTTTTTTCGTGCACTAGGTTTGCATTTTCGCTTATGTTTTTGTAGTTTTGCATTCTCTCCTTCTGCAATCATTGGGTATTGTAATAACGAATTGATATAAAGTTCCATTAAGGGGGGTTATTGCATCCATTCTTCATATTGGTGACAACTCGCATGAGTTTGTCTGGTTTCCTGTTGTTTCCTTTAGCTTCTTTCTTGCTTAGGTAGACACATTGTTGGTTTGCTTCGGTTCACACTTCACATTGGGATTTTATGGTTCTTGATCTGCATTGGTTCAGATCCTTCTCAGTTTGAGGGCCACGTTTTTATGGTTAATGTTCCAGAATCTTGATGGTACTCGTCTTATGGGTAGTTTTAGTTTTAGTTTGGCATTGGCTTCAAGAGACATAGCTTCCAGATTTTGTCATCATTATGGGCTTCATTCATCCTTTCATCTACTATTGCTTACAGATTCCAGGGTTGATCCAGTATGTGAGTTTCCAATGTTCCTTGGCATCGGGTTTGCTGTTGCATTTGTGATTCTGATATGGTATTTTGCAAACAGAAGTATCTTTCCTTGCTTGCCGGATTTGGGGTTCCAATGTTTCTTCATCAATGTTCTTCCAGTGCTTCTTTGCAGTAGTTCATCTCATTGAGGGGGGGTTTTTCCCATTGGGTTTTCTCTCTCTTTGCATTTGTACATGGGTACCTGATCAGGCCTTTGTTGTCGGGACCCATCTCACATCATTTGCATAATAATTTGCTTCTCCCTAAGTTGCACTTATGGGGGGGTGTTGGTGTAATTAATATTTAATTACACTTTGCATAAGTTTACTTAGGCTGTATTTAATTCCTAAGTTATAGGTTCTTATCTTTATCTTATTGAGCTATCTCTTTGCTCAAGATAAGATTAGGGTTATGTATCTTTTCTTTTATAAATCAAATTATCTCTTGTAATTATTTGTACTTCGAATATATCAATTTGCACATCTTTTGCAAATCTCTGCTTTTTCATTTTTCTCTTCTGTGGAAGGTGATTTTTCTGGTTTACAATCAGATCTTGGTTTCTAACACTGTTTAGTAGACAAGTAATCCTTTTTCTCCCCATAAGTTGTTTCCTTTCTAAATAAGCCATTCTCCATCTCATGATTATCACTAGAGTCATCATATTCATCTCTCTCCCTAGACTTGGTTCAGAGTTCAAACTCAAAACCACCTGTGTTATCATCAATGAAGAGGAAAGAATGATCATCAAAGCCTAATTTGAAAGAATCATCATTTATTATTTCTATGTGCCCATCATCCAAAGGTACCTTAGTAGTCCTATCATCAAAATCTACTCCACTGAAAACTCCAAGATATTCATTAGTCTCAGAGTCATCACTGGATAAATCTAAACTAGGATCCAAGGTTTCTATTTTGTTTTTCCCTTCATGCATAACCTTACTCACATTGTTATCATGCATGACCCAAGAATCATCAAGAGGCTCTATTTCACTTTCCTCAGGCTCCAAATCAACCACTTCATCTTATTTTTCTGCTATCAGCTTCTCTTCAATCACCTTCTCTTTACAGATCGCATGGGAACTCAACTCTGACACCTCTGTGGAGTGTATTTTTGGTTCCTTCTTGTCAAAATTCTCTATGAGTCTCTCAGTGAACTTGGTGTATGATGTGATTTGCATATGCTCCAATATAGTCATATCATGGTACCACCACCTATGTGCAGCTCCGTCAAGGTGCATGGTGGCATATTTTAGGGACTCTTCTTCAAGCATGGGGGTTTGATCAAAGTATGTGTCCACACTTTGAACCCATGCACTCACTGAAATCTCATTGGACCTGTCAAAGAAAGGAATGCCAAGTTCTCCAACTTTCCATCGAAAATCATTAAGGTGTCCTCTATGGCCCCTGTTGGGCACATGACTCATCCTGAGCTCTATATAATCCCACAGTGACATGTCATGCTAGAAACCAGGACCTGTAGGCAACCAATCTTTCTTAAACTATTCGTGTCGCTCAACTAAAGTGAGTTCTACTAAAGCTTCTATTCTTGGTGGAGAGATAGGCATACAGTGTCTTGTCATGACTCCATTCTATTGATTATTCACTCTGTTTTGCTCAACTCTATTACCGTGTCCCATTTTTTCCATTATTTGTATAAGTTGTTCCATGCACTGATTAGTTTCCTGTGCTAATTGAGTGGATTCATCCTATCCCCTAACCAATACTTCCAAGAGTTGCAACATACGATCACCCATGTTTTCCTTATACTTTCTTTCATAGTCCCTAATGCTCAAAATTTTTTTAGTCACCCACTAGCAGGTAGGATGATTTGGCTCTTATACCACTATAATAAACAACCCTTAATTTTTTTTTGAAAAAATGCCAGTCTACTGTTATGATTTACTGAGTACGCTGCCTTGTATTTTTCATGTGTAATTTATTGTTTCATCATGCATTGAATAGTATTTTTCCCACTTGTTGTTCGAAGTTTTATGAGGTGTTTACATTGATTTTTTTTTTAAATGATAGTCATACATAGTGCTCGAATAAATATTAACAAATTATAGTGAACAATGCATATGAGAAAATACCGAGATTGATAAACATTCACAACTTCAAAAACCATATTTAAATGAAAAAAAATAACTATGATTTTCACATTCAGTTTCAGCCTCAAATACAAGTAACTCAGACCTGGGATAAATGTCTAAACAACATGAATATGGCTCATTGGAGGCCATGCTATGCAACAAATTATCAAACCTTAAGCCCTTACATTTTTGGCCTCCAACTGGCGAACTGGAGAGTCAACACTAGCCTCTAACTTTTTTTCTTAATTCCCAAACCAGCCACCATGCCCAAGGGTCAATAAATAGGGTCTTTAATGGTGATAAAAAAAGGCCTTAACCAGTAGCAACCCAAATCTGTTCTTCCATTTCAAAACCATCCCTCTTGGAGAGTTCAAATTTCTCAAAAAAATTAAAAGCTTCACCCAAAAATCTGAAACAACTCCTGAAAGGTTCACCCTAATGTGAGTCTTCAAATAGTCCAATACCCACTTTAATCACCTTCAATATTTTAGAGATATGAGCAGAAATATGATTTATGGGTTCAACTTTAAGTGCCCAGAAAATTACTTAAACTCACCACAAACTTCAAAATCACCATGCCAAACTGGAGAGGAGCATACTCCAGCTAAAGGATGAACTGAAACTCATCAAATAGTAGACATAAAATCATTTTTTCTGAACTGAAATCAACAACTTTGAAGTCCAAATGGAACTCCTAAATGAAGCTCCCAAAATCCTCTCCTGATGTGATCTTCCACACACGAGGAAAGACAATCTTGCAGAGGTTTTCATCTCAACAAGTCGATATCAAACCCCAAAGCCAAGCTCCAAAGCCAATGCACTAGAATATCCAAACATCCATAATGAAAATAAGCCTCCAACATCATCCTTTATCAAAGTTTCTCCAGCAACCCTAAAATGCACACCATTTCCAAAAGCCTTTTCATTTAATTTAATTTTTAAATCCTTCTTTAACTTGGGTGCCCAAAGAGGAGGCATTAAAATAACTATTTTAATCTTAACTTTAACATTAGCTTCTTTTAATAAAAATATCTTCTTTTTTCACCTTAGGCGTCCCTCCCCTTATTGCAATATAAAATATTTTAAAAGCTCTTTAAAATGACTTTAAGTCATTGAACTAGGCGCCATGGTACAACAATGGTCCCCTTCATGACCCTCAACAATTAAAAATAAGTTACTTTATAATAGACCTTTTTTGAAGCATAAGTCAAATATTAAAGTGATTTAGCTTAGTAACTTTATATCAACTGAATTTGTGTTGATGTGACCCGCCTGACTGGGACCCATTGACCCAAATTGACTTACTATTTTTAGAAAGTATTAAAATAGTAAGTTGTGCCCTAAAGCTTGAGTCGAAGAGAAACCGAGGAGATGGCTCTCCAAAGATTGAAACACCACACCAGACCCCCTGCTAAAAATAGCACTTACTAAAAATAGTAAGTGTCCCTGAATCAACCCAACTAAAAGAGGACGTAGTAAAAATGGGGACAATACACAAGCTCAATCCAATATTGTAGATAACTTAGAGTCCTTTGATGAACTCAATTTCATGATAGATTTAGAACGAACTTCCTATAATGAAGCTAAGAATATTATAGTATGGAGGCAAGTAATGCAAAATGAGTGATGCACTTTTGAAAAATGGCACATGGGTGTTGGTTGATCCTCCACTTGGTTGTAAACCTATTGGTTGCAAGTGGGTTTATAGAAATAAATATAAAGCAGATGGTTCACTTGACAAACATAAAGCCCGACTTGTTGCCAAAGGATATGCTCAAAAAGAGGGCATAGACTATGATGAAACCTTTGCACCTACAGCTAAACAAACTACCATTCGTGCTTTGTTGGCTCTTGTAGCCCAAAATGGGTGGAAAATTCATTTAATGGATGTTAAAACTGTGTTCTTGAATGGTGATCTCAAATAAATAGTGTATATGACTCAACTGAAGGCTATGTCATCAATGGTAAAGAACACTAGGTATGCAAGCTTGTCAAATCTTTGTATGGTTTAAAACAAGCCCCCCGAGCTTGGTATGATAAACTTACTGAGCATCTCTTGCAGTTGAATTTCAAGCATTTTGAATTTGATGGTGCAACCCTTTTTGTTACAATGATTGATAGCATGGTTGTCTATCTTTTTGTTCATGTGGATGATTTGTTTATCATTGGTACTAATGAGGATAATATTCAAGATGTGAAAAAAAATTGAAGCAAAGATTTGATATGACTGATTTGGGCCATCTTCATTACTATTTGGGTATTGAGGTGATTCAAAAACCCCATTCTATCTTCATCACCCAAAAAAAATATATTGGTGAAATTTTAAATAAATTTGGCATGGTTGATTGCAAACCCCTTAGTACTCCTATGGAGAAAAATCTTAAACTCACATCAGATGATTCTTCAACATTGGTTGATACAACTACCTATAGGAAACTTGTTGGAAGCTTCATTTATGCTACCTCTACTCGTCTAGATATTTCATTTGCTATTGGAGTTCTTTCCAGATTCATGCAATAGCCTAGAGAACCTCATTGGCTGGTAGCCAAACGGGTTCTTCGATATCTCCAAGGTACTCAAAACTATGGGCTCCAATACTAAACAATTTTCTTTGCTCGGATATTCTAATTCAACTTATGCATGTGACTTGGAAGATCGTAAATCTACATCTTGTTTTTTAATGCATCTTGGGTATATTGTCATTTCATGGAAATCTAAAAAGCAACCAGTCCCAACCCTATCTTATTCCAAAGCTAAATATATGGCAGCCTCTTAAGCAACTTGGGAAATTTTATGGCTTCACAAAATTCTTGAAGACTTGTAGGCACCACAAGTTTCTTCAACACCACTCTCTCTTGACAATCAATCTACTATCAAAATGATTAAAAATCCTATCTTTCATGATTGTACCAAACACATTAACACGAAGTTTCATTTGATTCGACATCATGTGAAAGCTAGTCATGTACAACTCAAATATTGTCCTACTGTAGATCAGCCCGCCAATATTCTTACCAAGGCATTGGGCAGAGAAAAGTTTGAGAAGTTCCAAGGAATGCTTGGCTTAACCCCTTCAGATTACAGGGAGTTGTTAATGTCTAATCTTCGGGGTTCTTAACTATTAGTTCAGTCTTTATTAATTGTTTGTTCGAGCAGTTTTGTCTAATAGTTTATAACTGTTATTTGTTTATTGTTGCTTCTTTTATTTATTTCATTCTTCTTTATTTTTGTAGAACAGGGTTTTCATTCTATGAAATAAATAATATAACTTCTAGTTTGCCAATATTTCAATTTTATTTTCAATCATGGGCTAACATTAGTCTACCTTTCTTGCTTTCTAGCTAAAATCATACCCCCATTTTCTTTTAAGTTAAAAATTCCAAATTCATATCATATGAGGGAGTTGACCTCTTAAACTTCAAAGGAAGATCATCAATGCAATGGTGATCGATCTCCAACTGTTGGTGATCGATTTAGTCTTTCTCTTGGGCAGAATGGAGCCACTTTAAGTTAATCGTTTAAAAGAAAAAATTGTCAACTAACACATACAAACCAAATTTGACATGAAAGTTTAGTTAATATATATATAGAAATATAGGCCATAAAAGTCAAAGACAATTTATGAGTTTTCCCAAAATGTGCAAGTGTAACAAAAATCCACATTACACCTTAGGATTTATTTGATTTTCATAATTTTTTAGGGGTGAGTGCAAGCTAGGTTAGTGTCATTTGTATAGAGTTATTAAAGAAATCCATGATCTTGATGTAATATAAGTTAGAAGACTTGTGACTAATGAACAAGAATGCATACACTTACGTAGATGCTTCTAAACTTAGAAACTCCACATGTACTTACGATTTCACAATTATCTCAAAATTTGGGTCAATTTGGGAATCAAACATCTCGTTCACACAATGTATGAATTTGAATAACCTCAAATAGCAACAATTTCAAAGATATATATTCAAACACTAATAAACAAGACATGAGGAAGTAAAACCTACATTAAGGAACTTAAAGCATAAAGTTTGACATATGCATAAGAGACTTGAAGTTTTTAGGAATGGGTATGATCAAAGTGATATGATAATAAAACTAAAATATCAATGCTTGCAAGGTTAGAACATGATCATGATAGTCTATAATTAAGGAAAGCATGACCCTTTCTATTTAACATATTCATCAAAGGTGTTTTTAAACACCAACAATTATCATTGAGATTCAGACTATAGAAAGAAAGGAGATCAAATTCTAAACATTTTTTTTTGCCAATTCACTCGTATGAGTATAGATTTCGGTTCACACACCAATTCACTTACATAGGCCCACAAAGATTAAACTTGCAAATATGGAGAGCATCATCAATTTGCAGATTTTGAAATAGTGATTTGATCAAGTCCTAAAATTCAAACACCTTGGCGAATCAATTTTCAAAATCTTAAATACATTTGCATCATCCAATTTTAAGCAAGTAGCAAATTTAATTATTTAATTTTTGCATTTAATTTCATTATCAATCCTAGCTCAATGTCCTAAGTCAAATTTATCTATCATTGTAATTTAATTAGTTTACATTGTCAAAGGGTCCTTAATCTCTTGGTGAAGTTGAATAGTTTTGATGAGCCCAATAAGGATGAAGTCTCGTTGAGTGTAAGACCTCCAACACCATAAGGGATGAGGTTGGGATCATACACTAGGCAGCCTTCAATCTTTGACTCTCAACCAAAAAGACGCATAATCCTTAACTCTTAGCCAAAAACATATCTAACTTCTTGTACAACAAAATTAAAATTATCCATATGTAAAAAGGTAATTAATTTATATAAAAGGTGATTTATTCCCCCTCCATCTTTTTTATTAAAACATTTTAAAACTGCTCTTGTTTATAAAGACATATAGGGGAGAGGGGCCCATAGTGGAGCACCCTAACTTCACGTTTGTCAAAATCCTATGTGAAAATTTCAAATCACTTCCAATTTTGTACAACAGTTTATTTGGCAATTCACATGCTTCTATATTTCGTTTTAGGGCCACATCATCAAATATGATGCCACATCAGCATGCTTTTTGTTGAGGTATCCAAAAAGGCCCAAAAAACAAGTGAGACCGATAGTGGTGCACTAAGTCATGTTTTATTGGTGCGCTCATGTGGCATCACATGATTTGTCAGTTTATGTACTTTATGGATAAAAAGTGTTTTGCAATTGGATATTAAGGTGCGCCATTATGGGGCCCACTAAGGACTACTTCTATCCCCACTATTGAACCCCGTTCCACTATGGGCCCCTCTCCCCTATCAAGGATTCTACAAATATTTCTAGCAACCATCAATTTTAAATCTAGGAAGAAAAAAAGCAAAGATCTAAAATTTATCCTGTATGAATCAAACAACAATCACTAACAAGAAAAGATTGTGAAAAGCAAATGGAGGGAAAACTTTTGCCCCTGAAATTCATTACTTGCTGAAAAGAGTTATGATGATCCTCCACACGCAAACGAAGTTAGTTTGTGTAGGATGGTGAACATTCATTCTGAACAGTCAGCACTATAAAGGAAATAGCATCTACCGACTAATAAATTATTCTCTAGTTTATGAAGCATATTTATTGAAAGACCAGTACAATAATAGTCCAGGAATAAGTCCTGTATTCTATTACCCATTGTGCAATTGCTAGTGGGAATCAACCGACTAAAACAAATGGGTAGTAGTCCTTGATTCCCATGAATGATAGAACAGGTATTATAATTCTTAACTTCTCATGAGTAAAAAGATTGATTCCCCAGTAAATTGAAAACAATGAGATTTAAAGACATAGTGAAGATAGATAAGTCATTGAAGTGGCTCCAATGTTGGATTTTACACAACTTTGAACTAAGTATTCTCAGACAGCAATTAGTTTAACAAACTAGTATCTGCCCACTAGTAGATTATTCCATGACCCAGAAGGAAGAAAGGAATAACTTTGTTTACTTTTGTTTATTCTTTTCTTTCTCATGGGTGGAGACTGAATATTTTGAAAGTCATATCCTTTATATCTGAACAGGTACGTGTGCATAGTTAAAATGAAAAAAACTACTATTTAAGAGTTATTAGGTAGTATGTTGCATATTGTAGATTCAATCTAAATAACTTAAGAAAAATCTAGGGATCCTAAGATGTCTTCTGTGTATGAAGTATTGGAATCCTTTAGTTTTCCAAAGGGCATTCTACCTGGAAATGCCAAAGGATATGTCTTACAACCAAATGGGAGTTTTCAGGCTTTTCTGCATGGAGTAGTAAATTTGAAGGTTGAAGGGGAAGGGTACCAGATCAGGTATGAGAAGCAAATCATGGGGAATATCAGTGCAGGATCATTGAGGAATTTAAAGGGTGTGAGGGTGAAGGTGTCATTTCTGTGGTTGCCTGTGTCTGCAGTAAAGGTTAGCAATGGGAAGCTGACGTTCTATGTTGGACCCTTCTCTGTTTCCTTTGATACTTCAAGTTTTGATGAGATCCCAGAATGTGAGTAGGCCTGTCAGACTCATATTGAAGAAATAAAAAACTGAAGGGCTTTTTAAAATATGAAATTGCATGTAATTGTTTGGATATACAGGTTAAATGCAATATAGATATGAATACTATACAACATTTACTATTTTAATTTTATATTGTTTTACTGAATAGATTAAGCATGTATAATTGTGGGTGTATGTTATACAGTTGTGCAATATTTTATTTTTTTATGATGGATTACAGAATGTGATCCAAACTAGATGAAAAAACAAATGGCATACAGTTGAATCTAGGAAAAACACACTATTCAATATAGATTGAAAATCTGATAACTTTAATATTTTATTCTGTTTATCTATATTTTTCAGATTTTTGTAAAAAATGATATATTGGTTTGCATTTAATAGAATGAAACTTAGGGTAAGTTGTGTATGATAAAATCTCCTTGCCCTGTACGCTGAAGGAGAAAAAAAGGTTTGAGATCGGCTCTGTAAATCGATTTTAGGCCCTAAAAGGAATCGTAGTCCATGGTGTCTGCCGACCTTGCAATGGGGTTTCTCTCCTGAAATGAAAACACTTCAAATTCAAAATAAAACAGATAAAATATATCACACAGGCAACCACCGCCCTGCTGCCATGAACCAGTCTTTTTCTCTTCCTCCACCTCTCTTCCCATCTTCCAGACGCCTAATGACTCTTGTTTTGGGCGGTGAACATGCCATAAACGAATCTACAGTTTTGGTCAGTTCTTTTTCGGCGCTCCTCTGCAAGCATTTCTCTTCCCTTTTCATGGCCGCCGATTGTAGCTTCCCCTGCACATTTGAAAACAAAAAACAAGTTAAGAAAAAACAAAAGAATGTTCATTAAGATTTATATTGCCAATGAGTTATATGGTGGCTGAAAGTTGTGTTTCCATTTTTGAAATTTTAAAAATAAATATTTTTCAAATTATATCACTTGATCTAATATTTAATAGGATTTATGATGAATATATGTATAGATATTAATTTTATTGTAAGCATAACAAACCAAGTGCATAAGTCTTAATGAATTTATTAGATCTATAATCCTTTTATAATATAGTAATATTTTTTTATAGAATATTGTACTAATTGTAATATTTAATTTATTATATTATTTTAACATATTAATTATATTTGTTTAATGCCTCTGAAGATTTAATAATGGTTCATGTCCCCCTCCATTGTACTGTTTCAAATTCTTTATTGCTACCCAACTTTGAAATCCCTATCTTGTTATGTGCTATCCCCTTTCCCCTACTTCTATGATCTAGGGTGTTATTTCTAGGGTTGATTCTTCGTCTAATGGCTTTACAAACTAGAACATGGTGGTGGACCTAACAAAGATTGTTGTTACTAGGGTAGACTTGCTCACATCAATTGGAGGTTTCAAAGAGAATTTATTGGTTGATTTTTTTTATCACCAATGTCTTTTCTTCACAACGTTGGGTCTATCCCTAAGAATGGTGATGTTGGCATCTTGCAAACTCCTTTGTCTACTTTTTACACTACATGCCAAAATCCTTCTATCCAGATAGTGATTGCCCTCCTCACTCTAAGTTAGTATTAAGTTTCATTCTGTCATGTACACTCCTATAGTGGTTCTAGGGCAATATGTGGTGGAAAATTAGTTCTTTTTCTCCAATAAAGGCCTAGTGTGCAAATTTTAGTCACCTTTGGGCTTCATTGAATTGCATGAATGAATTCAAAACATTGGCTTCCCTTTTTGAGGATAGGATGGTGATTTGCCACTTCAAACTTTGCTCACAACTCCTTTACTTGGATCTTGGTGGACATTGACCTTGCGAAGGCTCTCTTGGGAAATTATTTTGTAGGTTTTAGATTGGCCTTGGACCTAAACTATCAACTATGAGGGTATTCCTTTCTATTGTAGAAATTATTTTTCCAAAAGATATTTGGCTTATAATTTGTGCTATCCATAATCATCCTTTCCTACATGGTGGTGAAATGTTCTCCCTAACTACCATACAATATTTCTTGAGGGATTCACTTTTGATGCAAAGACTTTAACTCACTTAATGTCTATTTTGTTGATTCTAACCACTACAATTGTTCCCACTAGTCTAACTCAGTTCATCTAATGCCCTTGGATTCTAGTGGTGTACCTTCCTCTATTCCTAGCATGGTTAAGTTGTAGTCCAATTTTATTACTATTGGCATTCCCTCAATGATAGTGCACTAATCATATGGTCCTATTAAGGTTCATAAACATTTGATTTCCACATCTAGGTGTTCTTCTCCTTGCTCAACACCTATGGTTGAGCTAGTTATGGAGTTTTTATCTCCCACTTCTCTGTTTGAGGACCAAGATGATGGTGTGTTGTAGAATATTTTTCAAATGAGGATGAGAGGTCTTTCTAAGTTTGCATCTCACTTGGAAACAAGGGTGAAGGGTGTACAATTTTCTTAGGTTGGGTCTAGTATTATTTAGACTTGTTCTTTTGTTATTATATTATTTTTAGTGGTTTAGCTATTGATGTTTTTGTACCTATCTAGTTTGTATGTTCCATATCTTTGGAACTCATTTTAATTATCTTGGACCATTCTAATTTTATTGTGTTCTACTTGTTGTTCCACTATATTGAGTTGTAGGGTCCCCTTATAACCTCTTTTTAATCTTTAATCAACAACTAATTTAAAATTCTAATATATATCAAAATCCATATACTAATTTCATATACAAATACTTAATTAAAACATATATGATTTATATTTAATGCACACACATATATAAATCCATGTATATTTATGGCAACATGTGAAATAAAAATGGTGGGAAGCCCCTAAAAAAAAGGATGTGGGATGCTTTTAAACAACATTACTAATTACGAGAAGTTAGAACTGTTAAGGGTTTGATTGAGGATTACGAGAATGCATCTAGTCAAAGGATTAATCTTCCTAAGAGTCAATTTTTTTTCCTTAACACCTCTGAAGCTCTACAATTAAAGCTTGTTGAGATTCTTTCATGCAATAGGGGCGAATTCCCATCTAGTTACTTGGGGCCTCCCTTATGTATAGATCTAAGATACCAGAGTCCTTCTAGTTGGGTTTGTTGGATAAATTCAGCAGAAAGTTGGCGGGGTGGAAAGGGGCACTTCTCAACCAAGTGGGGAAGATACAACTCATTTCTTCTACTCTTCAAAATATGTCTTTGTATGCAATGAGTCTCTTTAGAATTCCTATCAAGTTTGAAGAGAAAATGGAACAAATTATGAGAAGAATTTTATGGTCAGGTGTTGAATCCAAAGCTAGAATTCCTCTTGTGGCTTTGGATTTGGTTTGTAAAGAAAAGAAATGGGGTGGGCTTGGCATCAAAAATTTAAAATCTTTCAATAAGGCTCTCATGTTGAAGACCATTTGGAGGCTCCTTAATTGGGAAGTGGGATGGGCTTCTTTGGCCAATAATAAGTATTTGCATAGCTTTGGGAGATCCTAGAATTTGTTGAACTCTGATGATGTTCCCTGTGGATCTTGCTTTTGGAGGAATATTGTTCCTTGCAAGGGCTTGATTGTTGATGGTGTTAAATGGTTGTAGGGAAATGGTACCATAATTCTCTTTTGGGAGGATGTGTGGTGTGACTCTAAACCTTTAATCAATCTTCCCTAGGCTCCTCCCATTGTTCCTTTGTGCAATTATTTCTTTGGAATTACAGTGGCAGACTATTTTCAAAACGAGGAGTGGAAAAACTTCCAGGACTAGGATCCATCTTTGAAGATTCTAAAGGACTTCTTGTGCAATGTTCATATCCCCATTTTTCCAGGGTTGGATAGGGTTATTTGGGCTCCCTGTGCTAATGGTAAATTCCCGATGCCTTCTGCCCTTGTTAATTCCCTGGAAAAGCCTGATTCTCCTCCTTTCTAGGGGACTTTATGGAATAAGAAGTTGATCCCCAAGGTCAATGTCTTCTTCTACTTGCTTATGCAAGGTAAAGTCTTAACACAAGACAATCTCTGTAAAAGGGGTTTTTCTATTCCTAATAGGTGTGCTCTTTGTGAAGCTGATGCCGAGAGTGCTTTCCATATCTTTCTTGGGTGTGATTTTTCTTCTTTTCTTTAGAGAAAATTTCTTGGTCTTTGGAATCTGGACTAGGTCTTCTCAGATTCCCTTGATAAATTTGTTGACCAGTGGAAGTGCCCCTCCACCTCCCTTATTCTCCATGGGCTTTGGGATCTTATGGCCTCACATATTGTGTGGGGCTTATGGAAAGAATGAAACAACAAAATCTTTCGTGATTCTAAGCTAAAAGTTGGCAATCTTTTCATCAAGATTCATCGGGCGATCCTAGAGAATTTTTCTCTTATGGATTTTGAGTCACCTTGTTGTGCTCCTATTGCATGTTTGGCTAGGTATGACTTATCAGTTATTGCTAACTGGAAGGTCACATCTATTGCTACTATGAATACTAAGTCTAGTTTAAATGTTATATTGAGCACTAAGTGGCAACCACCTCCTATAGGGTAAGTTAAAGTTAATTTTGACGAGGCAGCGAAGGGTAATCCTGGGCCTGCAAGATGTGGGGGGGTGTTGCGGAATGAAAATGGAAAACTCTTAGGCATGGTGGCACTCCCATTAGGAAACCGAACAAATCACTGTGTTGAGGTGGAGACTGTGTTTACAAGTGTTAAATATGTTGTGGACAGAGGATACTCCAAATTATGGTTTGAAGGCGATTCCTTAAATATCATTAATTATCTGTGTGGCATTCATCAACCTAGTTGGAATGTGGACAAGGTATTACAGATACTTTAATCATGTTAAGATCTTGTGAAGAGACTCATGTCTCTTACATTTTCTGAGAAGGAAATTCATTGCCCGATTTTATTGCAAACAAGGCTGTCAGATTAAATGAGTTTGGTGCATGGGAGGAGGGATCTATCCTCCCTGAGAAATCTAGGAGCTTATTAAGAAATGATGGTGTGGACTAAGTTGATGCGGTGGCGGAATTTATTCTCTAGTACCTCCTCCCGACTCACACAATTTGTGGGTTGTGTTTGGAGTGCTAGTATTCAGTTGAGTGATTTTCACAAGATTTTTCTTTGATTTTTGCAAGAGTTTTCTTCTTCTGGTGTTAGAAGAAATGTGTGGCGATAGAAGTAGAATAGAGCCACACTCCTGTGTGGGTCTGAGGAAGAAAAAGAATCTTTGGAAGATCCTTTTCCATGGGAATTTCATTCCTTTTTTAGAAAGGTTGCATGGGCATGACCCTAATGCCTCTGCAGAATTTGTCTCATGCTGGCATAATCGTAAGATTCAGATAAAGTTTTTGGAAGTGGACGTAAATGAGGAACTGGTTGCTACTATGACTAGGATGTCAATGGTTGGTCATAAGTTTTACAAGGACAAGAAGAGAAATGAGGAAGCGATGGCCCAATTCTTCAAGGATGATGAGCAGAAGAAATTGGTTAAGATGGAAAGTTGGGGTTATGAGTGCAAGTCCCTTAAGAAGATTTGGGAAAATGTTGCAGAGGTGATTATGCACTATGTGACTCTAGAGGGAAGGTTTATTGCTATCCCTGGTCACCATTTCACCCTTTTAAATAATTTTAGGCATGGTTTGTTTATCTCGTTTCCATTTTTTTTGTTATCTTCTATGGAGGTTTATGTTTATGCCCATTTAAAAATTAGGAGGGCCCTCGTCCTCCATTAAGGTCTCATTCTTTTAATCATGGAGCATGTTAAAGCTCATCTCCCTACCCCTGCTATTAAGGGTAGGGAGCTTTGGGAATAAATTAGGTAGTATTTGTATTGTGAGTGCTTGGATAATGTGCAAACCACCTTAAGTGTTGTCAGAATAAAATATTAATAAGGGAAACTCTAAGGGACTTGAATGGTGTAGTAAACATGAACCTAGTTGTACTCATCCAACCGAAATAAGATTGTAAAGTACCCATTGGTCAATAAGGTTTATGGCATTAATATATTCTTTTGACATTAAATTTTCTTAAACCTAAAAAGGTATAGTTTAGTTTTTGAAGCAAGATCTTTTTATAAAGTGCATGAATAGTGTTATAGGACATCATGATGTGTAGAAACATTATTTTGTTGACTTCTTAAGACTATAATTCTCAAATACAATAATAATGCTACTTCTTGAAGTTATGGTTGTTTTGGGAGCAACATTCTTTTTTTATAGAAACCTTTATACAAATAAAGAATGAAAACTATATCACTACATAAAAGAAGTGATTATATGAACCTCAAAAAGGGGATTAAAGTGTTAAATGTTATGGTTGAATAATATTAAACCTCTAAACCCTTAAAATTGATTAAATCAAATTGACAACAAGATTCAAACAACAAGAAAACCCTTGAAACATGTATTATGTACAATTTGAGCACCCATATAGTTGGCTAAATAAAATCTTGTCAAAGATTAAAACTAAATCTTTAGGGGAAGGTTGTTTGACATAAATTTAAGGACTTTTTCACAAATTGGTATTGATACACCCATAAACTAGTATCTCATATGCCTTAGCATTTCTAGACCTTATCCTATTATCCAAATCTCTTGATTTACATAGAGATGTATAAGGGTTAATCTCATGAAGTAACAAATGATTCACCTTATGGTCGGTAGGAGAATTTTCATGTATGTCGACATAAACTAAGGATAAAATCCTTCTAATGCATTGTAAATTCAATTTTATAAAGTGGTCAAAACCCTACTTTATCTTGAATTAGCATTTTTGCAAGTAAATGGAGACTTAGTGAATTTAATGGAACTATGGAAATTACTAGAACTTTAGGTTGTTTTACCTATAGTCTAAAATAGTGGTGAGATGAAATGATTCAAGTCAAAGGTGAAAATGTGTAGAAAGTTGCATCTAAGTTAAGATTGGTGAAAATTGATTTAGATATTGTAGGAATAATTTGCTTCTAGTAATTAAACATATAAAACTTTTGTGAGGAGATTGTATCAAAATACATATTTGAAGTTAAAATGTTATCTAGAACACATGGTATTACTACCTTTCTTATAAATGAGCTAAGAACTTTAAAGACTTTTTGGTGCCAAAGTAAGAAAGGATGCATGTCATATAAGAAGTGATAACGTATTCAATTATATGTTGACCTTGAAGGTTGTGTACATGCCATAAGAATTGAATAATCAATTGTAACAATTTATAAATTGAATACTGAATAAGGTGTGATTCATGGTGTAAATTAAGTGATTGGAAAGTTAAACTATATAGATAAGAGACACTAAAGTAGACTTATAAAACCTTCAACTAATGTTGTATGTTCTATAACTATACTTACTCTTTCAAGGAAAAACATATACACTCCTATGTAAAGGAAAAAACTTAAAGGTAGATAAAACTTTCCATACTTTTACTTGTATGCATCCTTATGAGGTTAGATGGAACCGTGATTATAAAAATGATCATTAAAACATGTGAATAAATGGTTCCACCATAGATAGAAAAATGCAAGATTTGTAAAAGGATATTAAGGAGTTGTGAGAATTACTATTTCATGATTTATCATGTGCTTTATGAATTTAGTGTGCTTTCTTTTCCCATATTACAATGCTTCAAACAAAAATAGTTGACTATCTTCCTTATTAAGCAAGAAACCTGTAAGATTTGATGAAAAACAAATCTATTAAGCCCAAGAAACCTGCATGCAAAAACCTGTCACAAGGAAGAAATCTGTAGGAAACAAAACAAGGGTTTTGCTCTGACAATATGAAGAGTTTATTATCAGAGAAAAAATGAAATCAAGAAGTAAATACAATACAAGAGATCAATCCTTATAAAGGAGATCAATACCGAAAGGAAAACCTAACCCTAAGGTGAGTGCATTTTAATAATTAATATTAATTATTAAATGACTAATATATGTGCATAAAGTGAAATCTTAAGAGGAGAGTAAAGTTAATTAATTACTTTACTCTAACACCCCCCCTTAAGATGAGCTACAATGCAGCTACAAACAATGCAGAAGAAAGCAAAGGAACTACAATGCAACAAAGGGTCCCGGACAACATGGCCTGATCAGGTACCTGAATACAACAAAATCTCTATAAAGTGGAGTAAAGGAGAAAACCCAATGGGAAAAAACTCCTCTCCAAAAAGAGATAAAGAAACATGTTGAAAAGAAAACATGAAGGAAGGAAGGCCTCACTGAGACCCCCCAAGGACAACTTCCTTCACCCCAAGCATGGAGCACAACTGAAGATAGCGCGGAGATGCCAAAGGTTTAGTGAAGATGTCTGCAACTTGATCCTCTGTAGGAATGTACTCCAAGATGAGAGAAGCATCCTGAATCAACTGCCTGATGAAGTGCATGTGGATTTCAATGTGCTTTGTCTGCTGATGTTCCACTGGGTTGCGAGAAATGTGAATGGCACTCTGATTGTCACACCAAAGAATAGTGGGACTATCTGGAGGAAACCCAAACTCTGTCATCAACTGCCGAAGCCATAAAACCTCCTGACTGGCTAACACTGTTGCACGGTACTCAACCTCTATAGATGATAATGCAATAGCAGACTGCTTCTTGCAAGACCATGTGATAAGACCAGAACCAAGGCAAAAAACAAAGCCAAAAGTAGACTTTCGATCGTTGACATCACCAGCCCAATCGGAGTCAGTGAAGCCAATGATGTGAGAGGATCCTGAAGTGTAGTGAATGCCATAATGAGTGGTGCCCCGAATGTGCCTCAAAATACGTTTGGCTGCTTGCCAATGGCTCTCATGAGGATCATGGGAAAACTGAGAGACAAGGCCAACCGCAAAGGAAAGATCAGGAAGAGAATGTGTCAGGTACAACAAACTGCCAACCAACTGTCTGTATAAAGTGGGGTCTACTGAAGGAGTAGAGCAAGTGGAAGACAAAACAACACTTGACTGAAATGGAGTGGGGGTAGACTTGCAATCAAGCATGCCAAATCGCTGAAGCATATCAAGAGCATACTTCTCCTAAAATATGGAAATCCCATCCGAAGACTGAATAACCTGAAGACCCAGAAAGAAGTGCAGGAGACCAAGATCTGTCATCTCAAACTGCTCCATCAAAGCTCTCTAAACACTCTGAATCATGGAGGATGAGCTACCTGTAAGGATGAGATCATCTACATATAGCACAAGAATCAAAAGATCGCCCTCCTGACGCTGAATATACACTGTGTGATCAGAATGACAGCGTGTGAAGTGAGAGGAAAGCAAGAAAGAGTCCATCTTCTCATACCAAGCCCGAGGGGCTTGTTTGAGACCATATAATGAACGCCGAAGTCTGCAAGCCAAAGAAGTGTCCTGCACAAATCCCTGAGGCTGCTCCATATAGATCTCCTCATGTAGGTCTCCATGCAAGAAGGCACTCTTCACATCCATCTGAAACACTATCCATCCCTGTGAAGCTGCAAGTGAAAGTACAAGGCATATAGAGTTCATCTTGGCGACAGGAGCAAAGGTCTCAGAATAGTCAATACCCTCTACCTGAGAAAACCCCTTCGCAACAAGACGTGCCTTATACTTATCAATAGAACCATCTGCAGCATACTTGGTATGGTACACCCACTTGCACCAAACCAACTTTCTTCCCTTAGGAAGAGGACAAAGATCCCAAGTATGATTCTTCATCAAAGAAGAATACTCCTCATCCATGGCCCTATCCCACTCAAGGTGACCTGTAAGCCTCTGAAAACTTTGAGGATCATCAGAAATGGCATGACTCAAAAGATTAGAACCAGTCTGAGCACGAGTACGACGAGTATCTGAAGGAACACCTGCCAAAGAACCAGCTGCATCAACAGTGACACGGGCCCACCTAGGCAAAGATGGAGCAACTGGTGGTGGTGGAGATGGTGGATCATCATCTACATCATCCTCAAGAGATGAAGAGGGAGGAGTAGGCAATGAGGGAGAAGTTGGTGATGGAGAATCCATCTGAGGATAGCGCTCATCAAACTGGACATCCCGCCGAAACAAGACCTCTCTAGAATTAGGATCAAACAACCTATACACCTTAACATCCTCACAGTAGCCAAAAAATATGAGTGGTCAGCTCTTCCTCTCCATGGCTTTCGGCTGAGCATCTGGAATAAATGCCCAAGCCTCACTACCAAAAACTTGGAATGTAGAAACATCAGGCTTGACATGGGTCCAAGCCTCCTCAGGAGTCATATGTCGTAATGCCTTGAGGCATCTGGTTCTAAATATAATTGGCACAATTGACTGCCTCAGCCCAAAATGAAGAACTCATAGCTCGAGACTGTATCATACAATTTTCCATCTCCTGTAAGGTTCTGTTCTTTCTCTCAGCAACACCATTCTGCTGAGGTGTGTAAGGGAGTTTAAACTGATGTTGTAAACCATGCTCAGTGCAAAAATCTGTAAAAGCCTTATTAACATATTCCCCCCCCATTATCTGTGCGTATCCTCCTAATAGAAAGTCCAGATTGCTTCTCCTCAAATGTCTCAAAAGTCCTGAATGAGTCAAAGACATCAGACTTGTACTTAAGAAAGTACACCCATGTACGTCTGGAGAAGTCATCAATAAAAGTGAGCACATAGCGGGCCCCTGAAAAGGAAGGATTCAGAAAGGACATAAGATCACTGTGTACCAACTCTAGGGCTGCCCTAGCATGAGTGGCTCGACCCTTAGGAAAAGGATCACGATGATGTTTGCCAAGGACACATCCACGAAATACACCATTAGTACAAGAAATCTATGGAAGCCCAATCACAAGTGCCTGCATACTCATCTACTGTAAATATCTGTAATTGACATGGCCAAAACGCTCATGCCAAAGCCTGCTCACTGAATCTACATGTGCTATAAGAGAGGAACCAACAGTGTCTGAACTCTCAAAGCCATCAAATCTATATAAGTGTGATGCAGAATCCACACTCCCAGTAGCCACAACCAAGTCAGGATCATGAAGGTCTCGAATAACCACATCATGTGGTGAGAACTCAACTGTCTTACCAGAGCCAGAGTGGCAAATCTGATAAACGAATAGAAGGTTTGTCGAAATGTCAGGAACCAAAAGCACATCTTGTAGACAACCACCATCCAATGAAATAGTACCGGAACCCTGAACTGAAAGTTGTGTTGAGTCACCCACTGCAATATGTCTAGTGCCTGTAGGGGCAAGAGCGGTGACCAAATCCTCTGTGTGTGTCATATGGTGAGAGGCACCAGAATCTAGAATCCAAGTGGATTCTAAGGACAATGCTCATTCAGAAAGAGCATGACCTTTCCCTATGGGATGTGAAGGAGGCTGAGGCGCACTGATATTATGCTGCTACATGGCTTCCTCCAAAGCCTCTAAACGTTTCCAACATCTGGAAACTGGATGTCCTTCCTTGCCACAAAAACTGCAAGGATCACCAGATTTCTTCTTAGTCTTGGAGGAAGACTCACCAAACTTCGAAGATTTGCCTTGTTTAGAATTGGACTATGGTTTTGAATCAGACTTAGGTGGTGGCTTGGAGGGATTCTCACTAGCCCTTGAATCTTGCTTAGGCTTCAGTTTCTGCTTCTGTTTTCCTTTGGAGGACTGGGCTACCAATGCTTGGTTTTGTGAACCTGAAAGTGAATCCAACTGCTTGAGCTTAGCTTGCTCATGAGTCAGACGATCACAAAAGACCTCAAAAGAAGGCATGACATGTCGAGCACCCAAGGCATCCATGGTGGAATAAAAGGTCGAAGAGAAGATCTGAAATGGACCCCGAAGCTTGGAGAAAATTAGGAAGATGCACTCTGTATCAGTCTTAACTTTTCCACAACCCTACAAGATAGATCTTTGCTATTTGAACTTCATCAGAAAGTCCTCAATGGAGGGAAACGAATCAAGTACAAAGAAGTTAACTTGGCATCAAGTTGCAAAGCTCTGAACTGATTGAAAGTACCAAAAAGTCCATCAAACTTGGTCCAAATGGCTCGAGGAGTGAGACAACCCTCAAGAAGAAATAGGAGACTGTCAGAAATGTGTAAAGCCATCAATCCCATAGCCTGATCCATATTGTTCCTGTGCTGCATAACCTCAAAGGCACGAGTCAATTGAGGCTGAACCTCATCCAAACAAGACCATAACCCTCGAGACTAGAGTAGAGTCATCATGCGACCCTTCCAAGTGTGATAATTATGCGGTGTGAGAGGTTCAATAGATTTGTCGGCCATCCTGTGAACTGTGCCTCAACTGCTCTGAATTTTATTATTATTATTTAGTGGTCTTTTAGAACTAGACAGAAGATGCAGAAGGGGTTTGTTTGTTTTGTTTTGGTGATGTAGATTCTGGTTTTTTGATGTAAATGACAGAAAGCAAGAAAAAACACCCCCCCACAATGCAAAAATCCAATCCCCAGTACAAACTGAAAGCCAGAAAACAATAGAAAGCAGTAGATGATTGAGACAAATCTCTGTGTACCTGAAGAATTTACTGATGAAATAGACTGCAAATCTGGATAGCAATCGCAGGTAAAAAACTTTCAAGTCAAAGTACGGCGTCTGCAGGGGTTTGAAGTTTTGCCTTTTCAGATCTGCCAATGCAGACATCAGCTCATGCACGGCGTTCAGAGGAATAAGGTGCAAGACTGGTAAACAATACCAGGAAGGACACCACTGTGAACAACACAAAGGACACCCAAAAAAAATGCCAGATCTGATGCATGCGCTTGTAAGATTTGAAAACTACACCTAGAACCTCTCAAATTAGCTAAAGAATCCCAAATTTCTTCTATCAAACCCTTGCTCCCTTTTTTCTTCAAACATGAACAAGCTACAACAGATCCAGCTCTGATACAAAGTAAGATTTGATGAAAAACAAATCTATTAAGCCCAAGAAATTTGCATGCAAAAACCTGTCACAAGGAAGAAATTTGTAGGAAACAAAACAAGGGTTTTGCTCTGACAATATGAAGAGTTTATTATTAGAGAAAAAATGAATCAAGAAGTAAATACAATACAAGAGATCAATCCTTATAAAGGAGATCAATACCGAAAGGAAAACCTAACCCTAAGATGAGTGCATTTAATAATTAATATTAATTATTAAATGACTAATATATGTGCATAAAGTGAAATCTTAAGAGGAGAGTAAAGTTAATTAATTACTTTACTCTAACAAAACCTTCTCTAGCATGTTATGAAAATTATAGTGGAATTACCCATATTGATGTGTTAGTGAACATAACAAACATGGTTGAATGAAAGAGGAAGAATGGTATGGATAAATATATAAAAAAACCAATCTTGATCAGATATGTGATGTCAAACACTAACTTAGTAAGATGGGAAGTGTGGTGTACCATGTAGAATTTATTATTAAATTCTAGGCAAATGGAGTAATATACATAAGCTACATTTGTTCAGTGATTTATTTTACGTATGCAAAGTGAGTAGATATTTACAAAATTAAGAAGCAAAGTGAATATTGTTTAAAGAAAATGGAGTGTATGTAAGTGAATTGATTTTGTTCTACAATATGGTGAATTTTATAAAGTGTATTACATGTTATGATGTGTGAAGTGAAAACCAATAAATGTGTTATGCCCCAAGTATGAGATACAGGGTATCTGATTTGGGGTAAGGGTGGTGGACGTCTAGTACGATCCCCTGCGTGTACCCTTTGTGATGGCCTCTATGTAAGCTAGCTAGTTGTGAGTTTAAGTAAACATGTTAAGTGTGTAAGTGTGTCTATTAAATGAAATGTGATGTATTCCTTTGTGTCAGTCAGATTGTTGTATGTTAAATGTGTACCCCTAGTGCATGATTCCCCCCTTACGAGAGTGAGATTCCAACTAGCGTAAATAGGGGTTGAGAGGCACATGTTCACCCCTTGGGAAATTGTGAGCTCAGGGTGTTGTCCCTAATCTTGATAAAGGATCTATGGCGATACATTGTAATCCTCCCATGGACATTGACTATGGCCTACTCCCCCACATATGAAAGCCACACTTGTTGTTTCATAGTGCTAGCATCTTCCTCGATGTTTATAACCCATGGGTAAAGGATGGAATTACATGGACCATATTGATAGGGATGTTGATCTTGTTTTATAGTTACATATTTTGGATACTTCAGTGACACAAGACATTGGTACTATGTGGAAAAGTCCACCATGATATTGTGTGTTATCATATTTATGTGGTCAGGGACCACCAATTATTCATATTTATGTGGTCAGGGACCACCAGTTACTACATGCTATTATACTTACGTGGTTAGAGAACCACCATTCCCCTCCTCCCCTTAGGTGGCTTAACAAAGTCACATGGTGCTCATAATGTGTAAATTTTATTCTTGAATTATGAATTATTGGTGATTATTGATTGATGTTTTATTTTATTATGTGCCAGTAGTGTAGAATTCTACATTTATTTTATTAGGCTATTTAGCCATTTGAAGGTTGTCATAGTCCAAATTGCTTCAAGGACTTGTTTAATTTCATTTTTGAATTAATATTGGAATGTTGGAATGTAGCTACAATTGATCTTTATTTGGTTTTTCTCTTGATTTTATAAATTATTTTTTTATGGGAACATTGGGTGATTACTTTAAGTTACTTGGTTTGAGGCTTCCTTATTGTTTGCAAATTGTTGGCAAGTGTGGTGTAATGTGACATCTATAAAGCTATCATATCTCAAGGGGTTCCCTGACAGGTCGTATAGGGGAGTAGATGTGCTAGGGAATTATGAATTATTTTAAAGGGGTTGCAAATGAGACCAGTATGGGATGGTCATTAATCCATTCTTCCCCTAGTTCTATGATTGATCTTGTTGTACCTTCCTTTTGGAGGCTAATCCCCTTAAACAAACAAAGGGAAGGTACTAGGAAATGTATGAAGGGGTCCTTAGAGAAGGGCCTCAAGACCATATTTCCTAATGGCTATGGTATCTAAGAATATCCATCCTTGTAAACCCCATTATGTGAACCTTGTGTTGTAAATTATGTGGTTGTATGAGGATAGGTGCACCCAATGGGAAAGAGAATCCTTACTATTGTTGTGTGTACATGTGGAATTGTAAATAAATGTGATGTGATACACCTATGAACTATGTGAGAAAGAAAGTAACAATTAATGCAAGATAATATTCCTTGGGACATGGTATGAGTTCCATGACTATAAGGTAAAATGTTCTCTTAAGGACATATTTAGAAAAAATGTGAAGCTAATAATTCTGAGACATGATTGACCATTGAAACAGTAATATTTCCTAATATCATGAATGATATTTATGGTGCAAGGAGAATTTGTGGTGTACCAAAGGATGTTAACTTGATTGGTATATTCTTGTGTAATGAGAGTTGGCTAAAATCTCAATAATTTGTAACTACATGGATAGTTGTTAGCATTATTGCATTGAGAGTATATTGGATAAATGTTCCATAGTGAAAATTTTTGCTTTAAGAAATTTGGATGAGTAATCCATATAGAAGATGTCACTAATGTGTGCTTATAGTGCAATGTTTTGATTTTTTTTAATCAAGAAAGTAAATTAATTAGTATGTTTAATGGATTTGCGTGCATTGCTATAATGAGGTTATGACCTTGAACATTAGCGACTTCCAAGAGGAAGTCTAAACTAAGGGGAGGGGGATGTAAGGCCCCGACTTGTATTCAACTAATACAACCCTAATGTACTAGATGTGTATTCTATTGATTAGTAGTGAATCACATCAAAGATGATGCATGAAGTGTATTATTAATGTATTACATTAACAAACCTATTTGGACTCTCTGATACATCAAAATGAGAACATGTTTATATAACAAAATAGAATTGTTGGATTTTGAATTGTTTCAAGAAGGGAATAATTAACCCTTGTATCATATATTGTGTTTCATAAGGATTGCTATCTAGGTTAAATGATTATATTTTGAATCTCTAGCTTTTTAAAATTTCATCTTATAGAATTATGATGATTTATGTAGTGATATGTAAATTGAAAAATGAACATCTAGTCTAACTAGGGTTAATGTGTTATAGTGGGGATGATTATGATTTACAAATCAAATTTCAATGAACTAGTTGATTTAATATGAAGCTAGGAGGAATATTGGAGTTAGATCTTACTTGACAAATACTAATGAGTTTTATGTCTCCTAAGGTGGATACTGGTAGTGAGTGTGATAGGAAGATTTATGGCTCGTATATGATGGAACACAAAGGTTGGTTGACTACAACCTGGTATGCATGGATAAAACATTGATTAAGTATGGTAATACTACAAACATGTGGTAGAGGTGAGTAAAACATATTCTATATTCAATTGAGTTGTAAATCAACAATTATGAATAAATTAGATAAAAGTAAATTAAGTGGATAAATGAATGATTCTTTCTAATTGTAGTATTTAACTAATTTAAGATAGATTTTTGGTTGGATATAAATGGTTGTGAGCTAATGTGCAGGTATAAAAATTATCAATGTTATTAGATTTCCACAATCCATAAGAATATGAATAGTTGTTTCTGGATTCGATTGTGTAAGCTTTTTTGAATCAACGTTTCGAATCACACTCCGTGATCCATTTTTTCATATCCTTAAGCTCTCTATCCTGATGATGGATCACGGAGTGTGATTCGAAACGTTGATTCAAAAAAGCTTACACAATCAAATCCAAAAACAACTATTCATATAAAAATTATGTCAAGGATAAAGGGAGGACCATATAGACCTAAGTAAAGAACCCTTGTAATAAAAAAGGAAAGAGGTGTTAGTATTTAATATTGGAGTGTTTATGTTTTAGGGCTTAAGATTGGGGTTCTATGTTAAGATATTTTGTGAGGGTAGTTAAGAGTGTGAATGAGAAATTAGGGGTGTAAACCCTTAATTGAAGTTGAAATTTGAATGCATTCTTTATGGTAGCTTTAAAAGAGGTTGAATTTTATTTTTAAGTGTTCACATATTTTTTTAGGTCCTATAATAGGTACATAGGTTTTGGGGGCTTAATTATGACCATATCTTGGACCATATCCAAGATATGACCCTCATTTATTGTTCTTTTTGAAAAGTGACGATATTGATAGATTTGAGGAAAAGGGGAATGTCTTGGTTTTCAAACCCAATTTTGAAATGTGACATGAGAGAGAGAGTGACCAAGTACTTCATCACCCTTTTGATGAAGATGAAGGATTTTGAGATGGCGAGGAGAGGAGTACACTCCTCTTCCCATCTCCCCAAATTTTCTCACATGTGTGAGCACTTGTGGGGGATTGTGCATGAGGATTGAATGAAAGAGTGACAAGTGTCTCTTTATGAAGAGAGAAAAGTTGTTACCCACTTCTCCTTTTTGGAGAATCTTTGAATTTGGAGATTGGAAGTGTGATAGGGCGAATTTCAGTGTTAGAAAATGAACAACAAACAAGAGAGTGCAAAATAACAACAAAAGACACCCTACACCTCAAAATTAGCCTAGTTGGATTCAATACAAAATAAAGACAACAAAATAGAACCTTTTACCTTGTCTCAAATCGATCCTTTGGTTGGCCCTTCGATCTTTGGTGTTGTATGCTCCTTAGATGGCAAGGGATGCAAATGTGGATTGTAAGATGGATGAAAAATGGATGGAGGTGGATGCAAGTATGAAAAATGGCTAAGTATGGCTCAAGGAAAATTTTTGCAAGAATTTGGCTAGCATGAATGATCTCTTCCCAAAATGAGAGAAAATAGGGGGTATTTATAGAGAATTTGGAATTCTCTAGGGAAATGGACGATCAAGATTGAGCCACCAAGATCAAGATGTAGGGCTAAGGTGAGTTGAAAACTCACAAGCCCTCACATCTTGACATCTGGCATGTGAAGTGGCTTGAAAAAGATGATGTGTACATAAGGTGGAAGGATAGTACATGACATGGAGGTAGTACATAGTACCTTGGGATTGGACAAGATCTCCTCATAAAGGAAGTCCTTGTCCCCATGTGGGTGAAAGGACATGCGAGGAATTAAAAATTCTTCAAATATTCTCATGGGGATGAGAGAAGGAATTTAAAATTCCTTTAAATGCATTGGAGGATTAAATGTGAATTAAAAATTCACATGGGGAATGGAGTGCCTTCTTCAAAAAGAGAAAGTTTTTAATGAAGTTGACTAAGAACACATTCCATAAATGATATGGGGATAAGGTTGACCTAATTAAGTGATTAAGTTTGTGCAAGTACTTGATTAGACTAATTAATGACAGATTAGAGGCAAGTGGGAAATTATGGAGGATGGGACCCTAATGATGATTAGGGGTGTGCACATCTTAATCATAAATTAATTATGACTAAGAAAAAGGGTTAGATTGATAAGAGAGATTAGAGACCAACTTGTAAAAGTTGGAGGATGTGACAATGAGAGAGAAAGTGAGGAATTTAAAAATAAATTTAAAATTCCAAAAGATAATATGGATAAATTAATTAAAGTGATACATTTATTTAATTTAGAGAGGAAAGAGGGGGAAAATATTTATTAAATTAAATACTTTAGAAACATTATGTAAGACACAAAATATTAATTAAATGAATGATCTAATTAATACCGGAAAAGAGGATGATTTAAATGAGCAAATGGATGATTAAGGAGACGACTTTGACCATATGGAAGTGGTCAAATTTGAATGTCTACATTTTTCCCCTCTTTGAAACACTATTAGAATAATAGGGTTTCGAAAAAAAAGAAAAAGAAAACACAAACGACTCTATGGAAGAAGCAACCGAAAAAGAGATGCCCCGGCCTGGGAGAGTTTGTGTGAACTACCCAAATGGAGGAGAAATAAAGGGGATGTCTCAGTCTCGCAAGAGAAGGCCTATGACGGAAGATTGGGAGAGAATGGTAGAGTATGCCCCCTTGAGAAGACGGACGGAGAAAGAAAAGAGGCCCCTGACAACTTCTCAAAAATATGAAGTGGTATATGTTGTTGGAAAGAGCACGAAAAATTAAGAAGATTGGCGCTTGAACGGAGGAAAATGGGTATACAATGCGCAAATGGAAGCCCCAAGAAGATAGGGGGTGAGTGAATTATTTGACATTAAAAAAAAGCTAAATAAAAGGAAAAAAATCATTTTATTTTAAAAAGTAAAAAGGGACGAAAAAGGCTATAAAAGGTAATTCTAGGAATTACCTCTCCTCATTTGGACAACTGTCAAGTGAAGAGGAGAGGAAGAAGAGGAGAGAGCAAGAGGGAAGGGACACGATGCTAGAGTACAATACCAACATCATTCATCGGGCGGATGAGAGACGACGATTCTTCACCGAGTGTGTCGTGCCACGCCAGGTGAGTATGAAACCCCACTTTGTGATTTTTGTCAATTTAGCTAAATTTAAAAAAAAACAAAAATATGGGTTTTGTGGGGTTGCTCGGGAGGAAAAATGGGTTAGAGGGAATTTTTTCAAAAAAAATGTTTTTTTGGGGGGGACAAGTAGGTTTAGGCTAGGTTGGGGGGGGGCTTGGTGGGGTGGGGGTTAGCAGGGCACGGGGTCACCTTGGGGGCAGGGAGGCCCTTGAGAACTGCGGCAGTGCCCGTAGAGGCCGCCTGAGAGCTCGGTCGGGCTCACCCATGAGCTTGGGCGAGTCCGCCTAGGCTCAGTCGGCTCACCCTGCGAGGGCGAGTCTGTTCGAGCTCGGGGCGGGTACGCCTAGGGGTTGGGGTGAAGCCAGGATGACCAAAAAAATCTAAAGGCAGGGGGAAAGAAAAGGGTTTAAGGGTGGGATGGGGAAACGGTGGGATGGGGAAGGGAAATCCCGGGGTGGGAAGGATTATGATAAGAAACATGGGGGAAAAATGACGCCAGGAGAAACTGACAAAGGGCTGTTGCTATGGATGCAGAATGTTGAGAGTTTGCAGATGCGGGAGAGACGGTCTGAGGTGCTGACGAGATGCATGACGATGATGATAGGCACCGATCACCAGAGACTGGCAGAGGCAGGACTAGTTCACATGCTATCATATGCAAAGATTAAGGCCCACATGGCCATGATAATAGCCCTGATAGAGTGTTGGGACTCGGCGATATCGACATTCCATCTACCGACTGGGGAGATGACAGTGACCTTGGAGGATGTTTGGTAGATTTTGAGGCTCCCTATAGTAGGGCTTGCGGTTAGCGAGTGTTGGATAGTGGGCGAGGCGCTAGATGAGTCTGTGCATGTGGTATTTGGCAGTAACAATCTACCGATTCAGCGAGGGCAGCTGGATGTGGACAGATGCTTGTCTTGCAGGGTACCGACTTTCTCTTTGTACCTAGTAGGGCTGATTAGTGGGATCCTGGTACCAGACCAGAGTGGTCAATTTTTGTATCTCAAGTTCGTCAAAGTGATTCAGCATATCATCGAGGGCCGAGAGGGGGGGCAGTTTGCATGGGGGACCTGCCTGTTGGCACAACTATATCAGGATATGCACCAGGTATGTTATCGGAGGGCGTGAAGTGTGGCCCATGTCACACTATTATAGGTTTGGGCTTGGGAGCACATCAGGGTGACTAGGCCGATCATGCGCAGAGCAGGAGAGCAAGATGACAAAGAAGTCGTGGCCTAGGGATGGGGGGCATAGGTGGGAGTGATACTACGGTATCGAGATGTTAGAGATGTAGATGTATGGAGGAGGCGGCTAGATGATGTGCAGGTGGAGATGATAGTGTGGCATCCTTATATGATGCGGCGCTTTAGGGGCTGGAGGGACGATGAGGAGGCACACAGCGGTTACTTCTTCACCTGCTATTATATTATTGGGAGAGTTTTGCTTGTAGTGGAGCTACACAGATCTGATCAGGTGATGCGGCAGTTAGAGTGAGGCAGGATATTCTCACGAGGTAGGTGATGTTCCGGCGACTGTCACGAGAGCGACCATGGGGGGCTGATCTAGATCTAGAGGCAGTGTAGGCAGAGCTGGAGGCACTGTAGTTTGTGCCATACCCAGATAGGCGGGAGGGGCAAAGAGATGCAGGTACGACAGATCAATATCAACAGTTGTTCAGGCAACATCCACCTCCATGGATTACCCCAATAGTGTCGATTGAGGGAGCACTAGGGTTTGGATCAGAGGATGAGAGACGGCTGAGGGCGGTGAGACCAGTACCCAGAGGGTGACAAAGAGGAGGTCAGGCGAGAGGAGGACAGTAGGGGGAGGGACAAGAGGCGGTTGTAGTAGCTGAGGAGCCAGTGAAGGTAGCCAGGAGGAGACAGGAGGCAGTTGGAGCAGCTAAGGAGCTAGTGAGAGCAGCCAGGAGGAGGAGACAACAGTGCAAAGCCCAAGGGGATTGAGCAGAGGAGGGAGAGGATGAGGCTAGGGCTGCAGCACAGTAAGATAGGGGGCTAGATGCCCAGAGAGAGAGGAGCCAGGAGGCACGTGCATCCCCAGGAGGTCAGCAGTAGGAGAGAGGGGAGGAGGCTAAGGCCAGCAGAGCGCGGGAGAGGCAGGAGGCAGACATGGCCACAGGAGGCGGGAAAGGCCAGTGGGGTGCAGGAGAGAATGACAGGGATAGGGGGAGCCCCCCCGATAATTGATGTGGACGAGATGGAGGCGTCGACAGAGAGTGAGCGGTATGAGCTGCGAGAGATGGACATTGATTCTAATGTGCATGACATCGCACCACTATCGACAACACCTCCCAGAGGAGAGGATTCCACAGTGGTGTTGAGAGAGACTCTAGAGAAACTGTGTCTCAGCGAGCAGCGATTTCAACAGATAGAGGTAGAGCGGGTCAGATTAGAGGCAGCGCTGAGTGAGCTATAGGCACGATTCGCCTAGGGTGAGATAGATTACTTAGTCTTGGCCACGCTGCTGTCTAATGTGGAGAGGAGATTGATGAGAGAGAGATGAGGCACGAGATGAGACAGTTGACCTGTGGGCAGAGATAGAGAGATTGCGAGCGGAGGTGGCCAGGGAGCATGAGGAGGGAGATGCAGCAAGATGGGAGCGAGACCGTTTGGTGGCGGAGGCGGCAATACACAAGTCATTGGAGGAGGGACATGGCAGGAGCCATCAGAGATTGGGGGGACTGCTAGAGATACAGAGGGTCTGCAGAGACAACTAGAGCAGTTATGGAGAGAGAGAGCATATTGGCACTAGGAGCTGGCTGAGCTCAAAGATAGAGTGGACTGTTTAGAGCAGACAGTTGGGGATATGGGGTTGATACAACAGAGAGGTGGAGACGAGGAGGGAGATATGCATGCTGCGGTCCAAGAGAGATGTGGCATAGGCACAGGTGCAGGTCATGGAGGCAAATAGGGATGTGTTACAGGCACATGGTCAGATGGCTGAGAGTGAGAGGCAAGTGGTAGAGATAGAGGTTCAATCTCTTCGGAGTGAGAGGGATGCAACGATGTCACAGGTGTCAGGTTTTCGGCGAGAGTGAGATTCTGCCAAGTTCATACTACAGGCACTTTAGAGGGACAGGGATGCAACAGAGGCTCAGGCACAGACCACGCATAGGGAGAGAGATGTTGCAGAGGTACAGATGCAGACACTGCAGAGTGAGTGACACACAACACAGGCTCAGCTGCAGGCAACGCAGGGTGAGGGGGATGAGCCGGAGGTAGAGGCACAGGGGTTATGTGCATAGTTACAGCTACAGAGGCTTAGAGACAGGGCTACATAGCAGGTACAACAGCTGACAGAGGCACAGGAGGCCTAGGTATAGGAGTGGAGAGTTATTAGCGGAGACTGAGACATGTATAACTTGAACGGAATGTCGCTAGGCATCACGCTGTGCAGCGAGATGATTATATGCAGGAGTCAATTTACTTGAGGTGTGCCTATGAGCATGTCGTTCCAGATCCAGAGCAGCACATAGCGTACTACATCTGATAGGTACCTCAGATGTCGGCTCTGTCCCTGTCATTAGGGACGCGTACCAGAGGGTATAGTGACTACTAGCGGACTCCTCCTCTCGGTGGTTACCAAGGGACTCCCACCCGTGAGTATCAGGGGACTCCCATGCATAGAGGGCCAGTGCCAGACTCTCCTTAGAGATCAAATGTGGGTAGCTCACAACAGAGCAGCCAAAGAGCAGATGACAGGATACCAATTTTTTGACAAACACAGGATGGAGTGTTTAGTACTTATCGATAGAGATCAGAGGTGCTCTACATCTCTGGATTTTGTACCTTATTGGATGATATATGATAGAAATGTGGTAGATTATGCTCGAGACTTTGTGATGAGATGTACATTGTATTATTTTGATTATGATATGAAACAGTTCTTATTGACACCATGCATTATGTCTTTTGTGATGGATGATTTAGTTGATGTATGCATATGTATATGATATTGTATACTTATATGGATGGATGATTTGATTTATTTATGTATATGATATCGCATGCTTATATGGATGTATGATTTTAATTATTGATGCACATGTTTATGATACTATATGCCTATGTGGATGTATGATTTGGTTTATGTATGCACATGTTTATGATATTTCATGCTTATGTGGATGTATGATTTGATTTATTGATGCACATGTTTATGATACTTCATGCTTATGTGGATGTATGATTATGCATATACTAATGTTGATAAAGCGGGATGATATGAATATTTGGTATGAAATGTAATTCGGACGTAGTCAATAATATGTTTTGGTGGATGATAATGCATGTATTATGTAAATGTTAATATGGACATGTATGGATTGAACGAAACTATGATGCTTAATCTAATCATCCTATGAACTATGAAATATATTGAATCTATAATGTAACATAAAATATGAATGAAAGATGAGTTTCTATAATGCAAACCTAAGTGCTAGTAAGGACTTGCATGGGATTGTGGATAGGTGATAGGTGTATTGTGGGTGTGATATTGCGCCTATCAAAAAATCATTAGTATCCTAAGAGGAAGATCGAGAGGGAAAAAGAGTCGACCTTGCACAACCTAAATCACAAGTCCTAGGTCATGAAAAAGGCTGAATGAAGAGTGTATGTAGTGAAATGAGATGCAGTGCAATTAAGAATGTAATTTTCCATCTTCGAAGCATTAATTTTTTCTATAGCATAAGATACCAAATACCCTAATATGTAAAACCAAGGCGAGTTGGCATCTAATGCATGAAACAAACACAGCAAGTAGAAAGGCTATCCTGACACCCCAAGGTCACGATGACCTTGGTCGGGCCAGGTGTTGGGATAACCACGAACACACAAGGATGCCCCAGCGTAACACAAGACCTCAGGGATCTTGGTGGGTACTACGTGGGACAACCAACAAGACAACAACAAACAAAAGAGCAAGATAAGCCCCTATGTAGATGAGTCAAAGCACACCATGATATGATGGATCAAGGCGACCATGACAAGTGTTGATAGGGAGCTCAAATGATAAACAGAGTCCAAAAGCATAAAAAAAATCGCAATCAATTTCAAAATGTCCTTTGCCATAGGATCAAGGGGATGGATGGGATTGATGTGGTCTGCTAGGAAGGATGAATCCTATTGAGAGCGATGATGGAAACTAGACTAGAATGATCCAATTTGACGCCAGATGTTTTCTATTAGCTAGATGTCTTGACACTAGGGGATTTTTTTTGTGAAAAATGAGCCAGACAAGGATACAGACTAACACACCCTATAGACCTAGGGGCTCGGGGACCGATCAAAGATTAGCCTTGCCTACATGATAGTGCAGGGGCAATGTAGTTATACTAAGGACGCGATAGGATGGGGTCTAGATGGAGACCGACATGGTGGATAATCCTATGTGATGACACAAACTGACTGACAAGCAAACAAACGACATAAGCTCAGAGCGGGATACTAAAAAGCTCAGGATGAGGGATAGCCAAGATGGATCGTCCAATGCTCAATCAAAATATACCAAGCGACTGAGGATGGGGATGGGCGAGGATGATAGTGCAGATGAAAACATAAAATAACTAGGATGTCAGGTAGATAATGATTAAGCCCTCTACGGATGACCTCTGTTACTAGGTTTTCACCACCCGTACTTATCCAAGGCGCCACCAAAAGGTGGTTTTCACTATAGGAAAAATTTATTTCTCTTTACTATTTTGGATCTTTTTTAATTTTTATTTTTTATTTTTATTTTTATTTTTATTTTTTTATTTTTTTTATTTTTAGGTGGGGTTACCAAGCGGACTTAGGTGTAGAACCTCTTCAGATGCATGATATTGATGGGTTCTTCGAGGGGCTCTCCTTCAAGATTAGTCAATCTATATGCCCCAGATCCATATTTAGCGGCTATGATATAAGGCCCCAACCAGTTTGCCTCGAATTTTCCTTTCTTGTCTCGGTCCTGTTGGGTACACTGGTTCTCTTTAAGAATGAGATCACCAACCTGGAACTGTCAAGGATGAACCTTCTTATTGTAGTTACATTTGAGGTGGTTCTAATATGCTTGCAGATAATCATAGGCTTTGATTCTTCTTTCATCAAGCAACTCCAATTGTGCAAGCCGTGCAACACAAGCATCCTCCTCACTGATAAGATTTTTTATGGAAATTCTTAGTGATGGGATTTCAACTTCAATTGGCAAGATGGCTTTGGTGCCATAGACTAAAGAAGAGGGAGTGGCACCTGTAGGGGTGCAGATGGAGGTGCGATATGCCCAGAGGGCGGGATGAATATGGAGGTGCCAATCTCGACCAATGTTATTGACAACCTTTTTGAGGATGCGGATAAGGGTTTTGTTGGTTGCTTCTTCCTGACCATTACCCTGGGGGTAATAAGGAGTTGACCAATGATGTTGGATATGAAAGGTGTCACAGAGGTGTTTCATGGCTTTGTTTTTGAAGGGTTTTCCATTATCAGAGAGGATGGTGGATGGGATACCATATCTATAGAGAATATGGTAAATGATGAATTTTGAGATCTAGATACTGGTGATCTATGAGAGTGGCATTGATTCCACCCACTTGGTGAAGTACTCAGTGGCAGTAATTATGAATGTATGGCCATCAGATGATGGTGGGTAAATATTTCCAATCAAGTCGAAACCCCATTGAGAGAAGGTCCGCGGTGCTAGGAAGGGCTGAAGGTCTTGTGCTGGAGCATGAATAAAATATGCGTGTTGCTAGCAGGGAAGGCATTTCTTCACAAATTCACAAGCATCATGTTCTAATGTAGGCCAATAATATCCAGCTCGAAGAATCCTTTTGGCCAAAGCCATACCATTTGAGTGAGCCCCACAAACACCACCATGTACTTCCATTAGTGCAGTATGGGCTTCAGTCTCATTCAAACATCTAAGGAGGATTCCATGATACCTGTGACAATAAAGTGTATCACCAACGATAATGTATCGGGAAGAGCGATGAATGAAGGATTTGCGTTGATTACGTGTAAGATCTGGGGGTAGAATATTATCATGGAGATAGGTGTATATGTCCTGGTGCCATGAGGAAGTGGGACCCACAATGTCACACACCATGTCAGTCTCAGGGATATCATACGCTGGGATTAAAATTTGTTCCACAAGGAACTCGCACTCAGTTCGATCTTTAGGCATGTCAATCAAGGAGCCGATAGTAGCCATTGCATCAACTACTTTGTTCTGTGCTCTGGGAATTTGGTCAAATTGTATGAAGGTGAAGTATTTCTTGAAATCATCCACCATGTGTTTATAGGGAAACAACTTATCATCTTTTGTTAGGAATTCATCATTAACTTGCTTGATGACTAACAACGAATCACCAAAGACTTTCAAGTGCGTTATGTGCCACTGCTTTGCTATTTAGAGGCCAGTGAGGAGGGCTTCGTACTCTGCCATGTTGTTAGTACACATGAATGCTATTCTAAATGACTTTGGAATGTAGTCAGCGTGAGGGGTAACTAATAGAATTCATGTGCCTGATCCATTATGAGTATATGAGCCATCAAAATACAATGTCCAAGCTGGCGCTTCCGTAACTGTGTAAACTTCTTCGTCTGGGAATTCAGTGTCCAGAGGGTAAGCATCTACTAATGGTGCCTCGGCCAACTGATCAGCTATGACATGTCCCTTTATGGCTTTTCGCTCCACATACTCTATGTCAAATTCAGTTAGGAGCATGACCCACTTGGCCATGCGGCCAGTCAAGGTGGTCCTGGATAACAGATACTTTAGTGGATCAATCTTAGCAATTAATTTGATGGCATGGCTGAGCATGTAATGTCAGAGTTTTTGTGTGCTGAAGACTACTGCAAGACATGATTTTTCCATGGGAGAGTAGTTTAATTCATAGCCAACCAATGTCCAACTAATGTAGTAGATCGCCCTCTCTTTCAATGATTTATCATGTTGTGCCAACAATGCCCCCAACGCGACTGAAGTGGTGGAGATATAAAGCAGGAGGGGTTTCCTCAGAATAGGTGGCATCAAGATCGGTGGATGAGATAAGTATTCTTTGATCTTATCAAAACATGTCTGACAATGTTGGTTCCATCAGAAGGTGGAGTCCTTCTTTAGAAGATGAGTGAATGGCTGACACTTATCCGCGAGCTAGGCTATGAACCGACAGATGGATTGCATCTTCCCTTGGAGGCTTCTTAACTATTTCAGATTGCACGGGGGTGGCAAGTCCATAATAGATTTTACCTTGGCAGGATCAACCTCAATACCCCTTCGAGAGACTATGAAACCCAACAACTTTCCTAATGTAACACCGAAGACACACTTTTTTGGATTTAGTCATAACTTGTAATGTTCCAACTGTTCAAATATCTTTTTCAAGACGGTAGGATGTTTCGCTCAGGTTCTGGATTTTCCTAACAAGTCGTCGAGATAATCCTCCATGATGATATGGATGAGGTCATGGAAGATGAGTTTCATCACCCTTTAATATGTCGCCCCTACATTTTTGAGACCAAAGGGCATAACATTGTAACAGAAGGTACCCCAAGGTGTTGTGAAAACGGTCTTGTGTTGGTCCTCAGGGGAAATTTGGATCTGATTATAACTAGAGAAACCATCCATAACGGATTACATCTCATGTCCTATTGTGAGGTCAACCAACATGTCAATGTTAGGTAGAGGGAAGTCATCCTTTGGGCAGGCCTTGTTAAGATCCCTAAAGTTTGTGTAGATCCAAATGTCTCCATTTGGTTTGGCGACTGGTACTATATTGGAGATCCAATCAGAGTAGTCAATTGGTTTGATAAAACCTGCATCTAGTAACTTCTCCAATTCCTTCTTGACTAACAATGCTACCTGTGGATGCATCTTGCGAAGCTTCTGTTTGATAGGCTTGGAATATGGGCAAACGTCTAGATGATGAACCACTAAGACGGGGTCTAAGCATGGCATGTCTAAATATGACCAAGCAAAGTTAATCATTCCCTCTTGGAGTAGCTGTGCGATGACTAGATACTCTTGCTCTGAGAGTGACTTAGCTACATAGGTGATCTTAGGATTTTCAGTAGTACCCAGATTAACTTCTTGAGTCTCTTCGATTAGGATGGATGATTGAGCAAATAACTAAGTTCCCACAAGGGGAAGATAAACATCTCCATCCTCCAGCGTCTCTTCAAGGTTTTCGATGTCAGATGCATCCTTTGTTTTTACTTTTTCAAGGTCAGGAAGTGCCTCAGGGAGGTTTTCACTAGATGACCGCTTTTTATTTCTCTTAAATTCTTATTTTTGCGACTGGAGTGTTCATCCTCCCCCAATCCCATAAGGTTGACATATGTATCCACAGACATATTGATAGGTGCATTGTCACATAGGTCCCAATCAATAAGCTCAGGGTGGCAAAGGGATAGGCTAATGGTACAGACGGATAGGCATTCGAACATGGATGATAGGTTGGTGTGATCGACGTCATCGTATGTATGTATGATGGATTCCTCCTCGGGTATGTCTTCCAATGAGCTATCATCCACAGCAACACTATTGGAAGTATTAGATGATGTTGTAGGGCCTTTCTGCTTTTTGTCGTATCTGATGCCTATGTTCTTTAGCAGCTTTGATGTATCAATAGGTTGCAACCGCCCATGTTCTTCTTTACCTAGGCCCCTACCTTGATAGTTATACTTCTTTGCAAACTTGGCTAACCAAGGATATGCTTCCTGAAAGTATTCCTTTAGAGGAGGATCTGGTTGGGGTTCTTCTCAGTATACCCATTGACTTATATCCTCTTCTGGTGCATCTATCTTGATACTAGGGGACCTGAAGGTGGTGGTAGGGATGTTTTTACCACTGAAGGTGATGGTCTTGTCTTCCTTTGGAGTAGCATGTGAAGGTTGACCGTACTCGTGTGGTGATGGTGGCATGGTTGCTACATTAAGAGCAGTATGCATTTTGTATTCACCACACCCCTTGTCAATGATCTAGACTTTTGTGACTGTAGGATTGGTGGTGGAAGATGGAGTGGTTGTCATGGTGGAGGGTGGATTAGTAGATGATGACTGAGATGCCCCCATTTCAACCCCAGGACAATAATGTAAATGGGGAAAGGATTCTTCTAAAGCGCGACAGTATTGAAATGGTTGGGGGTCAGCATAAATGGTGACCTCTTGTCCATTAACCGAGAACTTTAGGCACTGATGGTATGTAGAGGGGACGGCTTGCATGGCATGGAGCTATGGGCGGCCAAGGAGGAGATTATATGGTAAGTCCAGATCAAGGACATGACAGGTAGTGTACTGAACTACAGGTCCAACCTAGATAGGAGGACTGATGATTCCTTCAGAATTTCTTTCTACATTATCATAGGCCTTGATCGTGATGATTTGATTACTTAAATCTGCTTGAGTATACCCCACCTGTTTTATGAATTTTAGAGTACATAGATTGAGGGCAGAGCCATTATCTACCAAGACCCTTTTTATTTTATGTCAGGAAACCAAGACTTCAATATGCAAGGGGCGATTATGATTGGCATCAATATTTGGCATGTCATTATGACTGAAGTGCAGCTGATAAGATAAAGCCAAGTGTCCTACCAAAGCTTGGAATCATGTAGGATCGATGTCATTAGGTACATGGGTTTCCTGTAAGGCTCTGTTGAGGATTTCTTGATGTACAGGAGAAGACTTAAGTAGATCCAAGATTGAAATCTGAGCAGGGGTTCTCCCTAGGTGATCTAGAATGTTGTATTTAGAGTTTACAGGACTTGGCTGGGCAGATGCAGAGGCCGCAGGGACAGTGATGCGGGCTCATCGTGTAGTAACAAAACATTGAGGGTCCTTGGCCTTGACATGTATCATAGATATACGGGGTTCTACCTACTCAATGTAATGAATGATACCCTCATAATTGAGGGGTACATTCTTATAGCTTACATTATTTGTGATGTTGTCTTGGGGATTGCTGCTGGAGGTGCTCACGCCTTGATTATGGTTTGGAAAGGCATTTTGATATATCTGTAATTGAGCATTGGATGACGAAGCTTGACTAGTGTCGACTTTGATATCTCCTTGATCAATAAGATCTTGGACATAGTTTTTGAGACCTTGACACTTATTCAGAGTGTGTCCTTTGATTTTATGGAACTCACAATATTCATTTTCTCTAAACTAGGCAGGCTTAGGTTTGGATTTGTCAAGCGATTTGATGACAGGCTAGGTGATCGAGTAGTTGATCTGCAACAACTTATTGAAGACAACACTTAGGGGTTCTCCTAATTGAGTATACTGGCGTTTAGCATTCCCCTGACTATTCTGATTTGGTTGTTGAGGAGGACAAGGTGCCCCCTGTGGTACATATATGGCATTAGGTACGAATGGTTGGTATCTCTAAGATGTATTAGCCACTTGGACATGTTTAGTATCTGTGACGTCATTCATTGCATTCTTGTTCTTGTTCCAAAAATGTGGCTTGTCACTGAATGACCTTTCCTTGTCCTGGTTGTGTATCTTGATGTGCCCTTTGGCAACAAGGGCACGTTCAAGGATGGGTCCCTTTTCCACTATCTCCGTGAAAGTGGTGACACAATGTAACCTAAAATTATGAGCCATGTCGGGATGAGAGATCTCCACTAAGAGGGTGCCCATGTCCTCTTTTAGAGGGGTTTTCATTCGGCTTGCTAGCGCATGCCACCTTTGAAGGTAGCTAGCGAAGGTTTCCCCTTCACGTTGTTTCTCTTTGAGGAGATCTAAGGTGTCAGTGTCCTCCAAATTGAATGAGAAGTAGGAGACAAATTTTTCTGATAGGTCCACAAAAGATTTTATGGACCCACATTCAAGGCTCATGAACCACTCTAGGGCATTGCATGTCAGGCTTCATGGGAACAGGCGCAAGAGATAGTTGTCATTATGCATAACTTCTTGACACTGGGAGTAAAACTCCTGTAAGTGGGCCTTAGGATCCTTGTTCCCCCTGTATCTGTCGAATTTTGGTATTTCAAAATGTTTAGGGAAGGGGATCAATGAGATGGAGGGATCGAATGGATATGGGCATATGTCTTTGAATTTGAACGATTTTTTTCCAATCCCAGCCTAAAGATCTTTCAGAGTGGCTTTGATTTCTAACAGATCTGAGTTGACTAGCAGCAGGTTGGATGGATATGGATGGTAGGATGATAAAGGATCCTACTGAGGGAGGGTCGGAATGTTGAGGTATGGATTTTGGTAGGATGATGACATCCCTTGCTGGTAAGTTGAAGGATTTTGTTGGTACGGGGGTTGTTGTTGTGAGGTATAGTACGGATTTTTTTGATAAAAGTGTGAGGTAGGTTGCTGAGGAGCTTGGGTGGGATGTTGCAGATTGACCTACTAATACTGAGGGAACTGCTGTAACTGTTGGGAGGCTGCATAAGGTGGTTGTTGTTGGGACTATTGTTGGTTATGGTAATAATGATGTTGTGGTGGTTGTTGATGTGATGCGAGATGTTGCATGGGCTGAGATGGGATGTTGTATTGTGTTTGAGCTCATGGACATAGAATGGATGCGAGGAACGAAGATATGGTTAGAGTGGGAGGTCGGGACGGATTGCTTTGCAGCTGGTATGGTGGTTGTTGCAAGGAAAATAGTGGTTGTTGTTGTTGGGGTGGCTGACATAATGTAGGGGGATTTTGCAAAGGAGGTTGTTGGGTACCAAAGGGAACATTCGGTTGGGATGTACCTTGTGGCAATGATGGAGGTGGTAGGTTAGATTGGGGAGGCTGTGGAGATGCATACGAAGGCGATGGTAGGTTTAATGCTCTAGAAGGTGGAGGCAATGTAGTAAAAGGGGTTCCCCCAGTGTTGATGGGAGGTTGATTTGAAAGGGGCGGTGCCGTTAGAATTAATGGAAGTTGTTGCAGAACATTTTGTGGCATGCCAAAGGCAAAAGGATTGTTGGGATCAGTTGTTTGAGGAGCCCCTACGAATGATATTGCGGGATGTGGGGGATTGTTAATGGGATACAAAACAACGTTGCCGAATTCAAGTTGATGCCAACCTTCCACTAGAGGAAAATTGGGGACGTATGAACTCCCTGGTGCATTGTGTGAACCTTGGGGGACGTTAGATGTGGAACCGCTGTATTTGGATAAGTCAACACCTAGTGGAAGTTTGACACCTTTTTCAATGAGATGTGCCAAGATTTCTTCCCCCTGTCTTCTAAACAGATGGTCAGTCATTTGCACATTGGTAGGGTTACTAAAGTGTTCCTCAAATGTAAGTTCAGGTTGGTTGACCATGTTCTCATCCCTGGGTGGTGATGTGTTTTGACCATCAATATTGGATTGTGATGATGTACCATTGTGCGGATCCCGAGGGATTTTTGCACCGTTATGGGGGTCTTGTGAGGCATTAGTTGCGTTGTTTGGATCTTGAGGGATGTTTGGATGGGACTGTTGTTTGGCCATTTTCCTTGTTTGTGACCGGGTCTGAACGGGCATGCAAGATGATATGATGGACTAGGATGACCTTGGTGATGAAAGGATTGATTTGATTTGATGATTGATTAGCCGACAAGGATGTGGCTAGATAGGATTGATTTGATTTGATGATTGATTAGCCAACAAGGATGTGGCTCGATATGATTGATTTGATTTGATGATTGATTAGCTAACGAGGCTGTGGCTTGATAGGATTGATTTGATTCGACCGAAGTGAATTTTGTTTGATGAGATCAGATTGGGTTGATTTGTAGACAATTGGTTGATCTGAATTGGATGATATGATGATTTGATTTGGATTGATGATCGATTAGGATGAATGATAATGATTGGAATCTGAAACCGAGTTCGAGAGTGATCCTTGGTAATGCTAGTTGTTGATTAACTGACTAAAGGGCGAATGTGTGATAATGACACCAAATCCAACTTGAGATAGAAGTGGATTTATTGGGCCGACAAAGATGCTCGACTTAGGATGGATGACTAACCTAAGTCAGTTTTGATGGATGACAATTAGAGATGAACACCTAGGTCAATTTGGATGACTGCTTTAATGAGGTTTCAATGGAATACCGGTGATCCGAGGCGGGGAAAGGATAACCAGAACATGTGTTCGAAATGGGTAAATGAGGACTCTGAATGGGTGAATGGATGCTCGAACTAAGGGGATGAACGTTTAGGATGGCGAATGGATTCTAAAAATGTGTGAACAAATGTTCGGAATGGGGAGATGAGTGATCAAAACGATGAAACGAGGGTCCCAAATGATGAAACAGATGAAAAAGCTGATCGGTCAAGGGTCAGGTCTACCCCTGTGGAGGGAAAGTCTGCCCAAGGAACAAAATATGGTCAAATTTTCTCAAAATAGACCTAAAAGGGGTGAGTCAAAGGTTAGGTCTGCCCCTAGATGGGTCAAGTCCACCTGCGGAGGACAAGTTCACCTGTTCAGAGGTCACGTCTGCCTTTTGGGAGGGCAAGTCCACCTATGGAGCAAAAGTTAGTCAAAAATGGCTAAAATAGGCTCCAAAGGATTGGCTTATAGGTTAGGTCCACCCTTGGATGGGTCAGGTCCACCTACAGAGCAAAAGTTGGTCAAAAATGGCCAAAACAAGCTCCAAAAGACTGGTTTTATAGGTCAGGTCCGCCCCTAGATGGGTCAGGTCCGCCTGTCAGGAGGGCAGGTCCGGCTGTTTGCAAGTCAGGTCCGACTGTTTACAGGTCAAGTCCGGCTGTCTGCAAGTTTAAATTTTACTTTTGAAAAAAACACTAAGGAAAAGGACTCAAAACACATCAATCATCAATGAAAAGGATATGGCTGAGTGAAATGAATCAGACAATTACTGGTTTCGCACAAAAGAAGACAATTCAGACAGCACAAGCCTAAGTCTAGTAGAAAGGGTATGGTCGACAAAGTCCTCTAATCTAGGATGAACATGGTTACTAGGGAGTCCTCGATATACACCCGGTACGTGAGGCCCAAACCATGAACACCAACTCGTTACAAGCGTGAGTCAGGAACCTTAAAGGCTCAGACCAACTCTTCACATCATCCTGACGCTTCGCCAATTACAACGTGGTTGGATTGAGGTACAACTTTTTCTCTCCCCCCTTTATATACCCCACCAGTACGCGTGGTTAGAATCGTCCCTTGGGGTGATGAAATCCCCAAGCAGGTCCCGCTAAAAAGAGAAAAAGAGGTGACTCAAAGGACTTGGTAAGCTACAATTTGTCATCACCCAGGATCGCCAAATGGTGCAAGGGGATTGGATACGTTAAATAGCTTACCAAAAAACATGTCAAACAAGGTTAGTTGACACCCCTAGTTAACTATGTACCTAAATTAGGGGTTAAAAACCCTTAAAACAGCCAAAAAGATTGCTAAAAAGTGAAATTTTACCTTCTGAAAAAAATTGTCTAGGGAAAATCCAGCTGTGTGGAGGTCAAGTCCGGCTGTCTGCAGGTTAGTTCCGGTTGTCTGCAGGTCATGTCCAGCTGTCTGCAGGTCAAGTCCACTTGTCTGCAGGTCAGGTCCGCCTCTCTGTGAAGAATTTTCCAAAACACTTTCTAGAGACTGTGGAGGGCAGGTCTGCCCTTGGGCAAGGTCGGGTCCGCTTGCGGAGGGCAAGTCTGCCTATCTATCAGGTCAGGTACGCCCCTGTAGGTCGGGTCCACCCCAGGAAGGTCAAGTCCACCCCTCTATAGGTCTGTTCCACCCCTCTGCAACCTGCACATACAAAAAGTCAAAAAATAGCAAACGTGAAAGCAAGAGACCCGTTTGTGGGTCCCACTAGGCGTGCCAAAAATGTGATAGGGTGAATTTTAGTGTTAGAAAATGAACAACAAACAAGAGAGTGTAAAACAACAACAAAAGACACCCTACACCTCAAAATTAGCCTAGTTGGATTCAATACAAAATAAATACAACAAAATGAAACATTTTACCTTGTCTCGAATCGATCCTTTGGTTGGCCCTTCGATCTATGGTGTTGTATGCTCCTTAGATGGCAAGGGATGCAAATGTGGATTATAAGATGGATGGAAAATGGATGAAAGTGGGTGCAAGTATGAAAAATGGCTAAGTATGGCTCAAGGAAAAATTTTGCAAGAATTTGGCTAGCATGAATGATCTCCTCCCAAAATGAGAGAAAATAAGGGGTATTTATAGAGAATTTGGAATTCTCTAGGGAAATGGACGATCAAGATGTAGGGCTAAGGTGAGTTGAGAACTCACAAGCCCTCACATCTTGACATTTGGCATGTGAAGTGGCTTGAAAAAGATGATGTGTACATGAGGTGGAAGGATAGTACATGACATGGAGGTAGTACATAGTACCTTGGGATTGGACAAGATCTCCTCATAAAGGAGGTCCTTGTCCCCATGTGGGTGAAAGGACATGTTAGGAATTAAAAATTACTCAAATATTCTCATGGGGATGAGAGAAGGAATTTAAAATTCCTTTAAATGCATTGGGGGATTAAATGTGAATTAAAAATTCACATGGGGAATGGAGTGCCTTCTTCAAAAAGAGAAAGTTTTTAATGAAGTTGACTAAGGACGCATTCCATAAATGATATGGGGATTAGGTTGACCTAATTAAGTGATTAAGTTTGTGCAAGTACTTGATTAGACTAATTAGTGACAAATTAGAGGCAAGTGGGAAATTATGGAGGATGGGACCCTAATGATGATTAGGGGTGTGCACATCTTAATCATAAATTAAATATGACTAAGAAAGAGGGTTAGATTGATAAGAGGGATTAGAGACCAATTTGCAAAAGTTGGAGGATGTGACAATGAGAGAGGAAGTGAGGAATTTAAAAATAAATTTAAAATTCCAAAAGATAATATGACTAAATTGAATAAAGTGATACATTTATTTAATTTAGAGAGGAAAGAGGGGGAAACTATTTATTAAATTAAATACTTTAGAAACATTATGTAAGACACAAAATATTAATTAAATGAATGATTTAATTAATACCGGCAAAGAGGACGATTTAAATGAGCAAATGGATGATTAAGGAGACGACTTTGACCATACGGAAGTGGTCAAATTTGGATGTCTATAGGAAGAAAAAAAAAAGGAAAAGAAAAAAGTTGGAAAGAATGAAGGAGTCCTCACATACATAATGGAGTTCAAGAAAAAAAGAAGGAATTAAAGATAAGCTCTTCTTTCTTTATTAAGTTATTTTTCTTTTATTTTTTGTGTTAGTTTTGTTGTTTTTAGAGAAGAAGAGTTCAAGAACTTGTCAATAAGTGACTTGGGAGTTTGATGGTAAAATTGGTTAAAAAAAATGTAAACAAATTATTTTCATTATCATACCAAGATTGTTTGGTAGTTTACATCTTGCTCAAGGGAATGGTTAGAGCCCTTTGAGGCTTCATGATGCCATTTATGGTAGGGTGGAGATCAATTCTTACTCATTTGAGTGTCATTCATTGTATTATTAAGTATTGTTTGATATATATTGAAGGTTAGCATTTTGTGATAAAATGGAAGAATGAAAAGAGAAGTTTGTATTTGTAATATGCAATCTATTTGTTTTCTCACTGCTAATAGAGTAAGTTTTATTCATTTGCATGTTGCTCATTATTTCTTTAAATGTTTCAATGTGGAAAACTTGCAATAAAAGTTTTTTATCTTTTGTAAAAAAAGGAAAGAAACCACTTTATGAGCCTCTATTAGAAGAAAAGTTTGGGTAAGTAAGTCGTTATATTTGTCATTCCAAAGAATAAAATATGGTACATAAGATATATGATTGGCTCTTGAGTTTATTATTTAAAGTGAATGTTGAGTTGGATTAATGGAAGAAGTGTAAGATACATTTAATAAGCATATTTTATTTTTTAAAAAGCCTTTCTTTACAACAGTTTTTAAATGATTAAAATAAGTATTACACAAGTTTGTACAAAGGGACCTCCCCTGTGGCAGTAGTAAAACAACATAATAACAGCTACAATTTGTTTTAACATATTCCACTGTTTTAAAATGTGATGTCAAGGTAGGTACTTGAGATAAGTTTTAGCAATCTCTCTCCCCTCTTCACTATAATATATGAAATCAAAATTATTTGGGTTTGTGTAAATGAAAAATAACAAAGGAAGTAAAAAAAAATCCAGTATTTCTACAAATAAAGAAAAATTATATCTTTGTATTTTCTCCTGATTTATAGTTTGGGTAAATCAATGAAAATACAAGAACATAGATTTTTATTGAAGGTATTACCCATAGGAATGAATGAATGCAAAAATAAAATGGCACATAATACAATTTGTTTAGAATGCTCAAATGGTGTAGTCACAAACTTCCAACGCCATCCTTGCAAACTCCCAACATAATGATAAATGGAACCACTAGTTTAGGCGAATGAATGAAATATGTAAATACTGTTGGCACAAGACTATAAACGATAGACCTGTATGGTATTCTTTTCTGTTCACCAAGATTGTCCATCCTACGAACAAGCCTCCCCCCATACATCCTTTTTGTTGTTTAATCATAAAACATCTAAGGCGTGATATTAAATAAATAAGAACAACACTTTATTAAATAAAAAATTTAACCAATCACCGTAAAAATGCAATGTTTAGATAAATAAATTAAAAAAAACAAGTAACATAGGGAAATGAAACTATGAACAAACAATCCATAATGAGCAATAACTAATTCATATGAAAAATTTAGGAGAAACAAATCAATACACACTCAGCCATTGAATAACATGTCTTATTCATGTCCTCTGTTATTTTCGTCTCAGTCTGCCAAAAGGGAAAATTTGTACAGGCTTAAATAAAGCATATAAATCTTTTAGTATTCAGAGAAACATATAGGTATACATCTTTGAGTATATGCATCATCTAATGCTATGATTGCACAATCACAATCTGGGAATAAAATGACTACTATCTTTTAAAAAAAACATCAAATTAAAAATTGAACCCTTGGATCTATGCAATCATAGAATAAATCAAAATGATGAATTGGACTGTATGAACTTGACTACATTGAGACTACATAAGATTGAGAAATTCCCAGGTAGAGCATTAAGTTGCATTAAGCTAGAAAAGGGATGCTTAGATAACAATTTCTAAAACTATTTCTACCTCCAACTCCTCAACCTGTAGATGTAGAAGCAAAGTAAAAAAAATTGTTGGAGTAATCTCATACGTCCTCCTCCGTCGCTCTTCCCTTCCTGTTCCTATAGCAAAATAGAAAACAAAGTATGCATATGAAAATAGTTAGGGTTCAAATGGTTTTAGTGCCATAACATGGAAAATTCTCTTATTACACCAATAGGCATTCCATTGTAGTGGCATTCTTTATGTGTACATAAAAATGTATTTGTTGGCGTAATAAAAAATTGACGGAGGATGAAATAAAAAGAATCATCAGGAGCATCGTACCATATGCTGACAAAAATTCATAATATAAAGCCGCCTCTACTTAGCACCGCCTAATTTCATGAAATATCGAATTGCCTCTACTTAGCACCTCCCGTATCAACATTTTATTAGTTATTAGGTCATTAAATGTCGAACTACCTCTACACTGTAAATGTAAAAGAAGAAGATTCATGTGGAAGCATTACGAGCCTTGATAAGTGTGAGCCTGAAAAAATTGTGGAGCTAGTGGTCGTGGAGAAATAGTAAAAATGAACTAAGTTGCGAGGTAAAAAAAATTTGCGCAATGTATCTCTACTTGTAATTTGTAGCTTACTTCATTTTTAGAGTTTCAATCTGAAGGAAATGTTCACTCGAACTTTCTCAGCCGACTATCCGGCAACACATTCATCTTCATTTTATGTAAGAGGGGTCATGCACTTTTATTTTTTCTTTGATTTGGTAAGTTTCCCCCCTTTATAATCTGAAGGGTTTCATTTTTTTATTTTTATTTTTGACTTGTAAATCTTCCCTTCTGGGTAACCTTCGGCTTAGATGTCATGAATATCTTCAGTCAAATTCACCCTACACTTGGACTCATGTTCTTTTCAAGGTACAGTGTTTCTATGCTTCTGTTTGCTGCCAATTTTGACTTGAAACTGAATTTTACTGAATTGAAAACCTTACTTATGTGCTTTTGTTTGCTGCTATTAGATTTATGTTTTAGTTTACTAAGTTTCTGTTTCATTTATTTCATTACATCCAACTTAATTCAGTTCATTTTTTCCATTGATTACTTTCAAGATTACATTTACACATTCCATTCTAGGTTATTTCATTACATTTCATCATGGATATGTGCTTTGCTAAGCTTTGGATGTCCTTAAAGTCCTTAGTGGATGTGTCAAGTTGTGCTTTTGGAAATGACCCTAATGAAATTGAACTTACTCATGCTCAATCAGGTCCTAATGCATGTCCTCCTCGTGATGTCGACATCATTGGAGAAGATGATGACAACATGAATACCTTCATAAATGATTGCCTTACAACCTTGAGACTAATGCATCCTTCTATCCTTCCATGAAACAACCAACACAACTTGAGATGTTTAGACTTTTACATCCTAAAATTGAGACACAAGCTAAGCCTAAGCTCCCTACAATAGGTGATCCTAGCACCTCTAACATTCAACCATCGTATGTTAATAAAGTAACAAATACATCAATCAACCTAGAAGAGACATATGGAAAAGGATTCACAATCTTAAGCAAACAAGGATGTGATATAACAAGTGAACATGAAATTCATCAACTCTTAGAGAAAATACCAGCTGAAGATACCAAAGGGATAAGATATCAAGATCCTCCTCCTGACATAAGTATCCTCCTTCCTAAAGAACAACCAATGCCTCACAACAATAATAGGGATGATAGGATTGTCTTAGATCCTCCTCCTCAACATCTAACTCAAGAAATTGGTGAATTTAGCAAGAAACAAAAGCTTTACAAATTTAAAGACTTACCATTCATACAAATAATAACACAAATTTAACAAATATAGGAAGAACTTGTTAACATAGGTTGGATTGCAATGCCACCTCCTACTAGAACTAGAAAACCTAAAAATAAAAATTAGTGTGCATATCATAGGACTCTTGAGCATCTCACAGATGAATGTCGTACTTTAAGAAGAATCATTGAGAAACTTGATATGTTAGAAATAGTCCCTTAAAACATGTCCTTCCGCTCCTTGCCATGTAATAGTTGTAGGATCATCACATTCTCACTATTACATGCTTTACATTCATTGCAAATCATTCCAACATGCAAGGAGCTCTTTCTCATCACCTACCTCGATTCATTCTTGTCTTGCACTCAGTGGGGGCAAGAATTAGATAGCCTTGCCCTAGTACTGTTCTTGTCATTATCCCTTAAGCTAGTTGTTCACCTTCCATATATGACGAACAAGATTGGGATGCAGATGACCTGCTAGAGGTTGACTTGGATGTGCCTTACTAGACTTTTGCATTATTTTCTTTTCCATGTTATGTGTGTGATTGCATGTGAGTAATGTGATCTCCCCCATACTATTCTATTTGATGTATCTCTCTCTTTGTGACATTCCTCTATTTTTATATCTATTATTCTCTATGTTGTAAACCTTTTCTCTGTCTTGAGTTTTACTTTTGGGGAGGACACAAGGCATCAAGACATTTAAGTCTCTTCCATGTTGACGCAAAATATTTTCCTTTATCTTTTATGTCTTGTGTTTTCCTTTTGGGGATGATGCAAGGCATCAAGACATTTAAGTCTCTTCCATGTTGACCTAAAAGCTTTTCTTTGTTTTTTCCCTCTTTGTGTCATTCTTCCTTGTTCCATGAGTATTTGAGGAATGATGACAGTTCTGAGCTCTCTAAAAGCATTATAGCAAAGACATACTGACCCTGAATCCATGGATCCCTTATGTGTTATTTTTGGATTTCATTGGGGGTGACCTCTTTTCATGACGTAACTTCATTTGGAAACATATGACTTGGCATACGATTTTTCGAATAAGCTCTCATGTCCTCTTTATTGCTAGCATCTAGCATTTGCTACTTTAAAGTAATTGCTCACAATATGGTGTTTAGCAATTTCTTTAAAGTGGGGGCATATATTGGCATTATTCTTTTTCAAATAATGTTTCATTGTGTAGTCTTCTTACTTCATGTGATGCGTCTTTCTCTTTGTGGTGAAATTGTGTGTGATGTCCCTCAAGAGAATGATCTCTCTTAGCATATTATATTCCTCTTAGTGGCTTGATGTGACACAATGCACTCCCTAAGTTGTTAATCTTCTATTCTTTGATCGGACCTCTCTTGGAGACATTAGGCACAATGTTCCCTAAGTTAAGACTTTACATGACCTAATAAAAACTCCTTTGAATGTACTTTACCCTATTTCACATTTACAATAGTTGTTATATGGCCACCTTGCATAACACACTTTGCTTGCACGCGGAGCCATCTTGTTTATTCATGGGTGTCAAGCATACAAAGATTTTCTTTCCTCATGTTGTTCGTGTTGTGTGGAACCTTATCAAAGTTATCAGGAGGTATAGATTTGGTATGGTTGTACATATGAGATCCAAACTTAGGCATGACTTTCCCATAGCCAATTGCTTGTCTATGTGAGCGCATACCGGCCATGTGCATATGTGTCTCATTGGGGGCTCACCTAGTGGATGACATGAGGTTCCACTATCCCTTGTGAGTGTGTATTTTGTTTGCATAGTGGACATCATGTTCCACTTGTAAACATTTTGGACAAACAACTTAGATTTGATCCGCAACGTGTGGGACAAATGGTCAAAGCTTGATCCACCCCTTTTTAATTTTTTTCTTTCTTTTCTTCTTTATGTATTTGGTAGTATATGATTGTGCCTTGTTATTGCAAATTATTTATGTGTGTGTTATCTTGTGCCTATGTTGGTTTACTGTAGGATATCGATCTTGGGGGATTGATCATCCCTCTTGATTGTTGTCATTCTATCTCACTAGCTTTGGTATGTTTGGACCCCTCTTGATGTGAGTTGTGTCTACTTTAGTGTGAGTTTGAAGAAAGTTCATCCTCTCACTAAAGTGGGGGCTAAATTTAGTGTAGAAAAATGTATCCCTCTACATTTTCACACTTGTTTGGGCCCTCCCTAGGACTAAAATTGGGCTTCTTTATGCCTTATTTGGTCCTATTTTACATCCATAAGCCTTATTTAACACATCTTTATGAGGATAATCTCAACACTTATCAAATGACCAATCATAATATAATGATTTTGGTTTGTATGGCCCAAATTTAATGATCTAGGACTCATACGACACCTTAGGCGTATGGGCCCCACTTAAGTTTTAGGGCATAAACCTGAATTTGGCATAGAAATTAATCATTCTTGAAATTTATGTCCCAAACTTAGCCTACTGGGACTCATATGCCTCAGCTCACATATGAGTCCCACTTAGCTTGGACCTAATTTTGAATTCAATTCTGGTGGGATTTTATTCTCCTAGACTTGATGTCGGCTTGTAGTGTTGTAATTTTAGGAAATTTGGCATAAATAAGTATAAATGCAACGTTATTTCACATATTTTCTCCTAGAACCTTTTGAGATCAAGCATTCTAGCAAGTTTATGATCACAAGAGAATTCAAGAACATTCAAGAGTAATTATCAAGTGTTTTGGAGCTATATCAAGATTCAAGCATCATATTTATTTTTGAGCTAACATTTGTGATGTAAGTTCTTATGATTGAAGCAAGAATTCAAGTCAAGATCCATAACATACAAGAGTCAAGATCCACATTCATGCTAGTCAATACATACAAGACTGCAACCTTTTGTTCAAGGGTTTGGTGAGTTGCAACATAGCATATTGGTTCATTCATCATTCCTTCATTCTATTTGATTCCATTTCAAGGTTTGATTACCAAAACGGGGTTTGACCAAGGAAAACCTCTATCTACTAACAAAAAAAACATTTTTCCCTCTCTTTGATGTGTGATTTAAAGATTTAGGTTGAAGATCCATTGAAGAGCAAGTTTGGAGAAAGTTGTCATCTACAAAGTAGAATTCAAACTTTCAAATTTGAAGATTTAACAAGAGAGAAGCTACAAGAAAGCATTAGAGGATATCATAGTTTCAGATCAACCCTGATATTGGAATTAAATCGCCACTTGTGGTGTATGAGTCTCAGTATACTAGATTTCAATCATTTTCTATAGATCATGGTTTAGCAATTGTAGATTCTGGTTTTGGCTCAAAACCCTAAAATAGGACTAAATTATCCCTACTGGTGTATGAGTCCCAGTATGCATTAAAATTTATATTTTCAGAAGTGTAGACCTTATTACAAGCATCTTCAGTTTTCTAGGTTCCCCTCTATCCTTCCTCAGTTCATTATTATGATTTTTTAGTTTCATATCTTGAGTTGCATAGTTAAGTTTGCATATCATTTGCATCTTCTTCTTTCCAAGCCCTTGCCTGGTGATGAGCACCCTTTTTTATTTAATCACACCCCTAGGACACCCTATTATAGATATATTTTCCTAATTTCATGCCTAAATTGAGATCTCTAGGGTTTCCTTTAATGAAACTTGAAGGAAATAGGTGGAGGAACCCTAATCCCCCTTTAGTTCCATCTCCCAAAGGAGAGAACACTATTTTCTAGGTTTCACTAATGTTATTGATTATAATGTGTATAAAAAGTATCAACTTGATGGCCATCCAATGAAATATTTCAACATATAATATCTATCAGTTTAGGATGCACCAAAGTTAAAGTTGTCTTGGAAGAATCTTTCGTAAGAGTGTTGACATTGATTGAAGCCTTGTTTATTTCTTTCAAGGGAAAATAACCAATACCATTAGTCGTTTCTTGTGTGTTAGGCTCTATAGGTACATGTATACCTTTTTCTCTAGCACCACACCTTTTCCACTATAACCAAGTTGTTTCATAAGTTCATAACCTCTTCCATAAAGCTTTTTCATTTCTTTTGGATTCAGTAGTTGCTCATAGTCAACTTCATCAAAGTTTTTTGTGTAATTTTCTTGTTCTAAAGTGGTTGAAGTGGATGCTTTCAAATTTTGTGTTGATATTACTGCTTTTTATTTTCCCTTTTTAGACTCTTTGTTTATAATATTATATTCTTCCATGAATGTAGGTGTGAAATTTAAGGAACCCCAATCATCTTCCAATAGCTTCGTGACCTTTTCAATATTGCTCTCTTTTTCTTTCTCTTGCACGAGTTACACTTGTGTAGTTGGTGTCAATGTCTTCAAAGGGTCTCGTTTTTCTCTCTCGGCAATCAAACAACTTTCAGGTTTAGGATTGGCCTCAATTTTGCAAAAAAAATAAAATTAGATATACTTTAGTTTACGATGAAGAGTAGAAGGCACCCTATTCATTGCATGAATCCATGGCCTTCCTAAGAGAATATTATATGAAATATCATGAGGCATAACATGGATCGGAGTTTGCAATGTTACCTTCCCAACTTTAATAGGTAATGTAATCACACCGAGTGGTCATTTTCCTACGTTATCAAATCCCTGAATAGATAAAGAATCAGGTTGAATTTGGCTTTTGTCTACTTCAATCTTATCAAGGAGGCTTACACTATGTAAACATTAAGAGCCAAACCATTATCGATGAGAGTACATTTAATGTGAGACTTATTATCCTTAATTCCAATAATAGACACTATCATTAAAGCATCATTTTGTTTTTGCACTTCTAATGAAGGTAACTCGTCTTGATGGAAAGTAATGTATAAGTTGGATGGAGTTTTCGCTTGAATTTGGGCTGCCGCATCATTTGATTACAAATTAGGAGGGGTAGGAATTTATTGTAACACACTTTGAAGCATGTTATGATAACTAGGTGAGGCTTGAATAAGGTTGCATAAGGATATCTTAGTGGGAGTATTCTTAAGTTGTTGAAAAAGATCATACACCTTTCCACTTTGTAAAGGAAAATGAGGTGCACTAGGAAAGATAGGGTTAGAAAATGGGAGGGATGTTGGAGTTGGTTGTCTTGGTTATGGATTATTCCTCATATTATATGTATGAGAAATGGTATTGAAACTCAGTTCTTGTGAAACATTATCATTATCAAGTTTCCTTTTAGGTGGTTCTAAGATAAGAACGAGTTTGTTTTGAACTTGGGGTTGTTGTGAGGGTGGATAGATGGTAAGAAGTGGCTCAAGAGATCACTTCAAGGGATATCTAATGTGCATAACCTCAAATGGATTTTAGTGAAGGGGAGTCTAATGTCTCTTCATCATCTTCATCTAAGGAATTACTATTGTCAATGTTCTCATTTTATTCCACCATGATATCTTCCCTAGTAAGAGAGCTTTTAGGATCTAGCTACAAACTAGATTTTCATGACATTCAATGTTTGGTTCTTCTAAAATAATAACTTCATCACAAGTAGGGGAATCATCAATGGTTAGATTGTCTTGCTTATCAATGATGGTATCCTCTTGTTCAATAATATTTTTCCTAGGGGAAGAGAGACCAATAAGATTTTCATGACTCTCATTAGTTTGATCATCTAACACCAAAATATCTTCATCACAACTAGGAGAGATATTGGGAGAAGACCAAGTTTGATTGTCATGATTATCCGCCATTGTATTCTCTTTCACTGAAGCATTCTCATAGGTGTGAGGGATGAATTTTTGCGTGGCATGCTTAGAAAGATTTAAGATACTAGCATTGTTTAACCAAAAATGAAAAGTACTTCTAACCATCTTATGCAATTCTTCAACAATGTAAACAATGTATATCCAAAGACGAAAAGTACTTTTATCCAATTTATGCAAAGCTTCAAGAATGCAAACAATGTGTATCCAAAAATGAAAAGCACTTTTATCAAACTTATGCAAAGCTTCATGAATGTAAACATTGTGTATGCAAAAGTGAAAAGTACTTTGATCCATATTATGCAAAGTTTCATAAATGTAAACATTTTTAGATCTAATTATTTTTGCTACTAAAATGATTTTGGAAAGATTTAAAAATGACTTCACTAAATGGATGGTTTTGACCTAGATGCATAAAATAGGAGTTCTTAAAACTTTTCAGATTGATACTATAGGTTACCAACAAGCCTAGGAAGTATAAAAAATCACCAAAAAGCTCAAAAAAGTTGGTTCTTGTAGGCCTCCAAGGATTCATTCACCCAATGGAAAATGGGTCATGGTATGCTTTTCTAGGAAACTTTGAATCTGATATTGAAGCTTATGAACTGTGAAAACTTTTTGCTAAGGTATCCCTAACAGGGACTCATTCAACTTATGGTGAATGGGTCATGGTAGAGGGATTTTTAAGATTGAAAAGTGCAATTTTTGAGTGATCACATCTTTTTTTTGTTTCAGGTCTATAATAGTCAATTCTGTAACAAATTTTCCAAATTTTAGGCTTCTAAATGCAATGTTGACTAAGGTTGAATGATGAACAATGTGACTAAATTTAATGTGTAATGTGAATCTAAATGATGGAATGATGATGTCAATGTTAACACTATGCAAAAGAACTTAGATGTAATGTAATTTTTCTAATTTTTAGTAAATATAAGCAATGCAAACATGTAAATTCACCCTAAATGCAATGTTCACTAATGCAAAATGAAAGAACCCTAAATGCAATGCAAATAATGCAAACTATTGCAAACTAAGCTCTAGGGTTTTAATGAACTCCAAATCGAAAAAGTAATAGTGTAAGATTGTCAAGTTCACCAAAATGAAACAAAGAAAAAGAGGTGTACACAAATGGACTAACCAAATGGCTACACCTAATTTTGACTTAGTTTCATTCAATTTATGAGGGGTATAATACATAAATAACAATCAGAAGTTAAACCTAACTATCATAACAACAAATAGGAAGGTTTTGAGATGTTTAAATGATGTGTACCTTGCTAAAAAAGTGTTGTTTCAGGGCTCACTAGGGACTCATTCGCCTAGTGGCGAATGGGTCTAGGTTATAGGGTTCTAGAAAAGTTATTTCTAGGTTCTATTCTTCAACATATGCACTCCCAACTCCCAGGTGTTCAACTCCTGAAAGTTAGAAATATTAAATTATGTAGTTTTTTTTTGTGATCTTGCAAGAAAGGTGACAACTTTGACAACTTTGTAACTTCACAAATTTTTGTAACTTTTGTTCTCCACTTGCTCTTCAAGGGTATGTGCAGGATCATGATGGGCCAAAAAGTGGCGATATGATGGGTATGTGGCTAATGACTTTTTTTAACCCAAAATTGATGAAACGAAAAGGGTTTTTAAAGGAGATTCTCAGTTTTCCACCAATATAAATTATGCTTTACTTTGAATTTAATAAATAATTATTATTCATTTTCTATTTGAATTATGACTAAAGTCCCATTGATAGGTTGATTGAAAAAAAATCTATAGCTTTCAAACGATATCACATATTTTGAATTTGAAACATGTGTCACATTCTATGCTTCACATACTATAAGATTAAAAAAAAAAATGAATTTCATGAAGTTTTGACCAAGTTAAGGTGGTCAAACATATAAGGTTTTATATTTTTAAAATTTGTAATAAAAAAAAATCATAATTGAGTATTTTTGGAAAAAATTACAAAATAATATGTGTCACATTGGGACATGAGTCCTCTACTATACCTAACTTATTATAAAAATTAGTACTTATCATTTTATTGTGGTTAGGGTGGTCAGATAGACACCTACTTCTTATTTTTTCCCTAAAATTTAAGTACTACTTGCATTGAAATTTCAAATTTTCATATTTTTGTTTTTAAATAAACCTAGTAGTTTAGAAACTACATTCAATTTTCTATAGATTCTATTCTTACACATATTTTTGAAATAATATAGATAACTTATTCAAATTTTTACGTCAAGTTGCCTAACTCTGATTGTTCTAAAATTTTAGCCACTTAAGGGCCTTTTTTTTCCATGATGATCCTACACATACCCTCAACCTAAAACCTACAATCACACATAAAGAGAGGAGAAAAAAATTGTTGATTGTTAGGGAATAGGGGTTTTCCTTGGTCAAACCCCATTTAGGTAATTAAACCTTGTGATCTGAAACAATGAAACATGAAACAATCATACCTTGGATGAAGTCTTAGAATGTAAATCAGCAATCTATCATGAAGTGACCATAAGGATTGTAGATCTCTTGATCTTGAATTTTGATGTGAAACAATGCTTGAATTGGATCTTCAATGCTACATCAACACATTAGCTCAACCACATGCATGATACACTAGGCCTTTGACATGTGCTAATATGATATTTGAATGTTGCAATAAAACTTCAATAATATTCCCTTGAATGCACTTGAATTCTCTCTTGATCATAAATTTTCTATTAGGTCTTGCTCATAAAGTTGCTTAGGTCAAACTATGTGAAATAGCCTTATATTTATACTTATCTTAAGATTTAATCTCGAAATTCAAATAGCACGAGATAACATCAAATCAAGGATATAAAATCATTAAAATCCCACCACAAATATGTTCAAAAAGGGGTGTCCTAAGTTAAAAAGGACCCATTCGCTAGGTGGCTGATGGGTCCCAAGTCACTAGCCTAGGACTCAAACCTCGCCAAATTAAGTGTTGTGAAACATTATTAATGAGTGTCAGGATATATCCCTCAGAAAATGTAATTAATAAGGCTTGGATTTGAATTTAAGGGGCTAATTAAGCTCTAATTAACCTCAATTAATTAATCAAGCCCTAGTTTAGTAAGAAAGTGTAAAGAAAAAACTTTACATAACCCTAAATAAGGAACAATTAAATCCATTTTATTATTAATTATCCATTCCCAAACTAAGTGTGAAATAGGGTTACTTTTTTCGACACTACACACTAGAAGACTCCAAAGGAATGGTCATCAAGAAACATTGAGGAAGCTTGTCATGAGGTTGCTAGAATTTTGGCTAACAGGTTATGCAATTCCATTTCTAGTAGGGATATTCTAGCTTTGGATCCTGATCCAAAGGGAAAATTCTCTGTTACCTTGAGCTATTTGTAGTTGGATAGACAATTTTATGGGAGGATTGGTGTTCCTTGGTAGAAACAAGTTTGGAATAAATTTTCCTAGCCTAGATGTAATTTATTTTTATGGTTCTTGGTTCAAAATTTCTTCCTTACTTGGGACAATTTGTAAAAGAGGTTTTTCAGGGCCTTTCTACCTATTTTATTTGCAAGAGTAGTGAGGAAGATTCCCATCATTTTTTCTTCCAGTCCCCTATTTATTGAGATATTTGGGACTTCTGGTGGGAGGCTTGGAACCATGCTTGCATTCATGCTACTTATTTGGTTGAATTCTAGGATAGTATGGGTAGACCTCCTACTCATACCTATATTCTTAAGATTGCTTGGATTATTGGGCCCACTTGTATTATTTTAAATCTATGGTTGGAAATGGATTGGAGGATATTTCAAGGTGCACAAATGGTGGTATCTTAGTTATAGAAAAAGATCTTCAATAGGGTCTAGGAGACCATTTCTGCAAAATGTGATTTGTCTGAGACTATGAATGCTAGTGATGTGGATATCATAAGGAACTTGAAGCTAGAGTTTGTTGGATTGAGTTCCCCTTTTGGTAGAAGGCCTCGTCATACCAAGTAGAAGGTTCAACGGGAAGGTAAGTGGACTCCCCTACGCAGTGGTTTCTTGAAGGTGAATACTGATGGTTTCTCTCGAGGGAACCCTAGGCATGTGGGGATTGGTGGCATTGGCAGAGATAGCTGATGAGGTAAAATGTTTTTATTTTTTGTGTGTAAAGGGAAGAAGACCAATAATCTTATGGAGGACCTTTCTATTCTTAATGTGGTGGAAAGAGGGTACTTCTTGGTTGGAGATAGATTATCTATGAGTCTGATTCACAAATTATTATGGATATGCTAAATGATCAAAGGTTGGAAGGCACTAGTTAGAAATTGGTTGTGGTGGTTAAAAAGGTTTTGAGAACTTTCGTGGATCTTTGGAGTCTATATCCTTTCATCATATTCCTCGGGAGTGGAACAGAGCAGCAAAATACCTGTCCAAGTGGACTTTGGAGCATGAGGAGGGGTGGGCTATTAGGGACTTGGGCCTTTTTCCTTTAGATTATGTGGGGACTTTGGAAAAGGTTATTTTGGAGGACAAGAATTTATGTAATTGAATCTTTTTGGGGATTCCTTGAGGAACCCTTGTTGTATCCTGAATTTTTTTGTACTTCTTGATTTTTCAATAAAAAATCTACCTCCTTTTTTTTTAAAAGGAAGAAGAATACTTCTCTTTGTCCCACAAAAAATATTATTATGTGATTTATCAAAACTCTTTGTTTGGTGATATTTATAGAAGGTACAAGTATATCGCATAAGGTCCATTAATAAAAAAATAAGGTTGTAGTATAAAAAAAAAAACAAGCACAATCTAATCCCAAACCAAGTTGTGTGGCATGAAAAAATCCATAGTAGAACAATAACTAATAGAGATTAGCCATATTTACATATTTCTAGATTTTGATTTTTAATTGTAGAATATCTTTGAATCAACATCAAAAGTTTCATCATCAACACACAACATTGAAATAAACAAACACATTTGATCCTTTCTCATTTTCATTATAATATATTCCCTTTGATAAAATTATGAATGATTTTATTTATTTATTTATCATTTAATTAGGTGTGCATCATATTATTTTGTCAAATGATTTTAATTTCTCTAGAGTTGACATCTAATTTATAAAATTATAATTAAAAAATAATAAGTACATACAACAAGGGAGTGTACTATTGTATGAAAAAGATAAAATAAAAAATTTAAAGTTTTATCATTTTTTATTTTTATAGAGGATAAAAGTGTATATATATTTCTTTTATAGAGTGTAAAAGTAGTTTTACATAATTTTTATCTTTTTTATTGTCATTTTTCATAGATGTAAATGTATGGTATTGACACTCAATTTGTCTCTTTTGGTGTATTAGTTGACCCTAATATTGAATTCATGATCACTCTATTATGCTAAACCCACCACTTAAAAGCAATGCTAGCTCATTTCCAAAAAAATCACTC